>CM048750.1:78085081-78737224 GCA_026315105.1 Locusta migratoria | reverse complement strand
ATAGCTTAATATCACTCTTTAAGTTGTATTTATGACCAAAAATATTGCCAATAAAGGTGCATATACGTCTGTACACGATAGATACAATACGCTAACCAGGGGTAACTACAAGCAACATGTCTGACTTCTGACAGAGTAATGTGTCGCTACTACAAACTAAACGACAGCGCGTGTTACTCCCAGAATGTCAATTGGAAATGATTCTTTGTCTTTTTAAATTTTGCAAGCGTTTCTCTTTGTTTCTGCAGTAGTGATCTGACCTGTTTTGTGTACCACGGGGGTCAGCCCCCTCTTTTATTAATTTATTTGGTATAAATCTCTCGATTGCTACTGATATTACGTCTTTGAAAGTAAGCCACAACTGATTTACACTCGCATTTTTAGTTTTGAAAGACTGGAGACTATCACTCAGGAAAGCGTGAAGCGAATTTTTATCTGCTTTATTGGATGGATATATTTTTCGTTTATTTTTGGTGCATTTGTGAATTTCGACATTCAGATCGCTACTACAACTCGATGTTCGCTAATCCCTGTATCTGTTTTGATGCTCTTCACTATCTCCGGATTATTTGTTGTTAGGAGATCAAGGGTATTTTCGCAACCACTTTCTATTCTAGTGGGTTCATGAACTAAGTGTTCGAAGTAGTTTTCAGAAAAAGCATTCAGAACTAGTTCGAATAATGTTTTATATTTTCCGCCGGTTTTGAATACGTAATTATGCCAACATATCGAGGGTAAATTAAAGTCGCCACCGATTATAACAGTACGCTTCGTATATCTATTTGAAATGTGATTCAAGCTTTCTTTGAACGTTTCGGCAACCGCATCGTCTGAGTCAGCGGGCCGATAAAAAGATCCAATTAATAATTTATTCCGGTTTTCAGGTATAACCTCTACCCAGACCAACTCACAGGAAGTATCTGCCTCAATTTCGCTGCAGGATAAACGGTTTGTAACAGCAAGAAATACGCCACCCCCTTTTTATTTATAATATCCTTTCTGAAGACCATTTGGCCCTTTGAAAAAATTTTAGCATGTCATATTATATATGGTTTTACCTATATCCTTTGATTATATTTTTCATGGAATATTTGTACAAAAACATTGATGGTGAAGTTAAACATGTAACTGGATCGACAGTATACAAGTTCAACCAGTGTGGACATGTATACTGCAGTTCCAATGATATGTTCATCATCAAAGTTTGTGTACAACTATTCCATGAAAAATTTAATGAAAGGATACAGGTATATAGGTAAAACCATATAAGATATGACAGTTTAAAATATAGGAGATCAGAAGTTGACGTCTTTGGACGTCGAAACCGGTTATCCACAAATAAAAAAACGTGATCTTGGCTGAAAACTTGTGTAAACTATTTTACTTAAAATCTATGAAATCGTCTGTTCAACAAATTATAAATTGCTATTCAATTAGTCACCTATTAAAAATGTAACGACTTCATCAATATTAGGCTTCTCTATCTATGGACACTAAATTTGGTTGAAATAGTTCCATTAGTTAGGTATTAACAAGGAACATTGTCATACGATCTGTCATTTTCATATTATTGTTTATGACATTCACTGTTGTAGGTGGTTCTCACCCCCACATAGATTGTAGTTTGATACTACAGAATAATGTATGCACCAAGTTTGTTCGATATTGTACCACGTAAAATACACAGACATCTATTTTTATAATATTTAGCGATAACGATTTTCTCTTTTGAGTATTTTATATTACAACTCAAATATTCAAATGTGTGTAAATCTATGGGACTTAACTAATCTGGTTATCAGTCCCTAGGCTTACAAACTAATTAAATCAAGTTAAACTAACCTGTGGACAAACACACATACACAGACACACACACACACACACACACACACACACACACACACACACACACACACACGCCCGAGGGAGGATTCGAACCTCCGACAGTGAGAAAACGCGCGCTCCGCAGCAAGGCACCTTAGAACGCTCGACCACCCCACAGCGACACATTAACAATACGAGAAAATACTATGGTATTTACATTAAACACCACATATTTAAGAAGTAAAAATAAGAAGTGCAGTGAGTAGTCAAAAGACAGCGTGTTGCAGTCGTAGCTCGAGTTCGCACAGCACTGAAGACTGAATTGGTGCCTTTGGTAAACCCATCACGTATGGAGATACGTGTGACTGAGCAAATGTGTGAGTTCAAATGTTTGTACAGCTACGCGTCCAGACTGCAGTGGCCACCAGTCCCTAGACTTACAAACTAATTTATGCTAAGTACAACACACACACACACACACACACACACACACACACACACACACACACAAACACCTACATACCCGAGGAAGGACTGGAACCTCAGACGGGTAGCAGTCACGCAGTACGTAGCAAGATGTCTTAGAGCGCATGGCTATTCCCTCACGGCTGTGCGTGTACAACGTACAGTAAAATATAACTTCTGGAAAAGCAAGTTGCCCTACACGGTGCTTACCTAAGTTTGCATTTGGCTGCGGAACTGCCACTGTACTTCGCTTTTGTACTGATTGGCTGCACGCTGTATTTACGTTAACAAACGCGATATAACCAGCTGCTTCATTCGCATGGCATAAATTTGCACGCAAATTACGGTACTGAGCCGGTGAAAAACAAGGGCTTAAACAACGGAGAGAATTAAATATTAATTATTCATGACAGTAATAATAAATTTTATACCGTTCTGGATTCATCGATACTATCTGTGGAATAGACGTAAACATAAAGCATTGCTATACTGTACACTTTTTGTTTCCACAGCACACAGTAAACTATAGGTCAACGCTGTTTCACTCGTTCCTGATATATAACTAGTCATATCCGAAAGGGATGCGACCCACATTTTCGACATTTGCTGAAATCGACTTTAAAAATCCGCTGGTTGTTCCTGGGGACAGGGCAATAATATTGCCCCCCCCCCCCATACCACCAACTTTGGTGTGGATAAAGCTAGAGGCCTGAATTGCCAGTGATCAAGATGAAATATTGTAAGTATCGGTAGGGTAGAACGGTCTGTCCGACTGACTTTAGTTTACAGCAAGTACATCCCTATAAGAGATATACAGAAGGAAATCGCGTTTGAGTATAGAAAAAAGAATTCGAGAATTATGTAAATTCTGATACTTGGTGATAAATCTGTGGATGAATGCCTTTTGTTTAAAACAAAAATGAAGGAAATCGGCCGGATGGTTTGGTCTGGCCCACTGACTTTAATTTTCGTAGATTCCTTTAATATACAAGATTGCTGGACCAAAAGTTAATAACAATCTCGGAGAGGGAAAAAAGTTGATTATAGGTAGACGTTTACCACCAACCATTACCTTCCACTCAACAACGTGTGCCTTTTGCCACAAGGCCACAGTACCTTTCTCGACATTTTTGCTCACATTTTAGAATCTCCTTGGCCCCATTTGTCACTGACTGACATTTAATTAAAAGAAATCCTACAGAGGGGAAAGTGTTTCTGAGAAATCCCCTGTGTTTCGAAAGTAACGGTTCTTTGCAGCTGTTTGAAAAGGATGAAGTATGTGCTAGTGTCCCGTGGTTTTCGAGGGGTGGTGCAACTTATTGGATGGCAGCATGCGAGTTGCGGATGCTGAAAATCTTTGCTCCTGATCCTGATGCATAGTTACACGGAGTCGAGACGAGTAGCAATGTAGCATATTGTGGTAGATTTAAATAAAAGAAAACTACTCCAACACCCCTGTATATCCATTTATTTTAGATTTCTGGTTTCGGAGAGCAAAGCTACTATCACCTGACTGACCTCTTTCTTACATTCTCCAACAGTATACTATAGCTTATACTATTATTACGGATTGTTAGAAAACAAGAGATGAAATGATGGTGGTTTACCAAAAATTTCAAATAAATAAACGTATAGTCAACTTCTACTAAATTAGAGTTTGCCTCTTTTCCAAATGTGAGGGAAATATGTTGATTTGAGTACGGTTTATTTAAGATTATTGTATCTATCTAACGTTTAACAGCATCCAGATAAAAATCTTAAATACTGTTATCTCCATACATAGCAACGGTCACTGTTCAAATGCTCAAGTATTGGTAAACCCATTGGACCAAATAGTTATGGTCATCAGTCTCCCGACTTACGAGTTAATTAAACTAACTTACACTAACGACCACACACACACACACACACACACACACACACACACACACACACACACACATATATATATATATATATATATACATATAAGGAGAACTTGAACCACCAACGGAAACTTACTTCCACAGTCACTGTGCAATTACTATTTACTCTTTTCTTAGATTAATGGTCAGACGTTATCTTTATCCTGGCCGATAATAGTTACTTCGTTAGCGCTATGTCCATTCTAGTACTGTAGTAGAAATAAATAAAGCACTAATCAGTAAGTCGGTTCTTTATTTGCATTGTGCGTGACTGAAAATAAAAATGTGGAAACGTTCGTAAAACTAAGGGACTTAAATGCTGCGGTTATCGGTCTCTAAGCTTACAAACTGCTTAAACTAACTTAAAGTAAATTATGCTAAGGACAACACAAATACCCGTGCTCGGGGGAGGACTCGAACCCCCGACGGCGAACGCCCGCGCGCTCCGCTACTGGGTGCCTTAGTGCGCACGGCTATACTACCGCGGCTATTTTTGTTATTCATCATGTTAACTGCGCAAGAAATAATACGGGGTTGCCAGAAAAACAGAATACAGAAACTTTATTATGTGTTGAAAAATAATACTCATTTTCGATAGGGAAAGGCTCAAAGTACTTACGAATATGACCCTCTGACTTACAATCAAACCCAAGTCTGTTGGTTTTAAATATATACTGTTGTTCCAGAGACATTTCATTTGCGCTCATACATTTCAGTGGAGAACCCTGTTTTCATAGCTGTATTAGGAACGACTTTTACCCGCGAAATCGTACACGTGGATCTTGTTTGCTTAAAATGCCTAAACCTTAAGGAGCCTAAACAGTACAACGATAAGCGAACCAAAGATACAGATATATGAAGTATGGAATACCAGTAGAGCTGAAGTAGTATGTGACAGTGAGTTTCCTGTGAAAGTGTCAAATTTGTCTGAGAGACTGTGGTAAATGTGTCACAACGACTGAATAGAAAATTCAAGTATTTCAAGGATAACGGATCGAAACTGTTAAAATTATTATTAATAGTGTATAAAAAGTTCTAAAATACTACTTTTTTTAATTCTGTCATTTATTACAATTTATTGACAATGTTTCATAAAACTTCTACTGTCGCAATATTTTTCTTAAAATACAGCGAAGTGATTTTACAGAAAACTTAATCAACCGGCATACAAAAATTACCATTTATTAATCATTTTTGTAGATAAATGGTGTTCATCTAACGTTTAATGATATCAGGACTGTTTTCGCAGAAATGCTCAAATTTTTTTCTATGAGAGCTTCCGTGTATTTCTTTAGGATATCGATTTTCCCTATTGACCCGGTTAAGAAACGCAGTGTATTGATTTTTTCGCTTTCTCGGCGGCGTATCAAGATTGAGAACACATGTAGCAGATTTTAAGTTGGACCTACCTAAATACAACTCTCAAAACAGCATCTAGTTCCAAGAAACATATTTATGTGATGCTCATACATATTATTCAGTGACTTACGGACGAACAGAGAAAAACAAAAATTAGATAAATAATTCGTTTGGCTTCTACTGGTGTTATAAAGAAGCTCATAGTTTCTTAACTATATCTTTTGCACAAACATCAACCGGTTACTATATTATTCCATATATAGGTCAGTGAAATCATTAACCATTCCCTATTAGGGCACAATCTCCACAATCACTAATAACGTATTCAATGCGACGACGGATTATATGATCTCTTTACGAAAATCTCTAAATGTTGCCTCGAGTAAATGAGGAAAATATGCAAGGGGCAAGAGTATAGCAATGTAAGTTGGGAATTTATGTATCGCTGCAAGCGTGATATGATAGTTCCGGAGGCTGTGATACCCAACGTATCCACATGGCTTAGTGGATTGCCAGCGTATTAACTCATCACTTACTGCGATAAAAAGGAAATTGAATCAAGATTCCATAGATCAACAGCGAAAAGAAACCACACCAAGTCTAAAAGGAAACGAAAGAAAAAATGAACATAGGTTCTCTCTAGTAAAATGATACGTATTCTCTGATCGCAAAGTGAACAACTAGATACAGAAGTCTTCACAACCATAAATAAAGTTGTCGATGACAAAAGACTATTGAAGTATAAGATTCCGGTGATGCAGAAACTTTATTACGTGCTATAAACAAGAACAGTCGTAAAGCTATGTGATCAGTTTCTAGACTTATTACTTACTTAAACTAAGGACAACACATACACACTTGCCCCAGGGAAGACTCGAACTTCGACCTTAGACCGCGCGGCCATTCCGCGAGGTTCGGTATAATTGAGTGAGAATTTAACACATTTAATAGATGATCAATCACGTCATGTCAATATCTTTTACAAAGTTAATATGAAAGCAGTATTGATTGTGATAAAGTACTTTAAACGGACTAATAGCCAGGTGTTGTTAAGCAAAAAGCACTGATAGTTCTAATTAACGACTTTAAATAATGTGTGATCGATCTGTAACATATTGTCAATGTAAAAAAAAAACGGGTATTGTTGAATAATTATTGCTGCTAATTTGAACTATTTCTGAACATTTCTGAAGAAATCCACGTTTGGTTGTCATAATTAATATATTAAATTATTTATAGACGATTATTAGTGTTATCATGCCGTCTCATAATTATTTAATACTGAAGTTCCGTAAGTACCTAACCGCATGATTATGTAAAATGTTCAAATGTTTGTAAATCTAAAGTACTTAACTGCTGCGGTTGTCAGACGCTACGCTTACGAACTACTTAAACTAACTTATGCTAAGAACAACGACAAGCAAGCGCGTGCTTCGCAGCAAGGTGCCTTAGAGCTCTCGGTCACTCCACCGAGGCATGATCATGCTAAACTTTTCAATAGAACCTTTGTATATGTTAGTAATAATTTTAGTTATCTCTCAAATGAGTTTGTAACGAATTTTAGTGGTTAGGCCATCTTAGTATGTTCCAGAAAACACAATGAACAAAATTTATGTATAAAAATCAAACAACAAATCAGGGATATAGTTTACTTCGATATATATAACAGACATAAATATGAAGGAGAGGCTTTGAATTTAAATTTGTACTACGGCCAGGATTCGATCCCTCGAGCTCCTGTTTACTAGGCAGGCGCTATACAACTGAGCCTCCACGACACAAACTTCAATTCTGCCTCATTTTGCCTTATATGGTTACGTATCAACAATGCCGAGGCTCCCCAACAGCTTATTAGCACCCCAGAAATGAACGTCAATTGAAACGATCCTGCCTTCGTATCTCACTCACAGGTTGTTTGATGTTTTAATCATCTGTCCACTACGGTCGGCTGTTCGAATCCCCCCTCGGGCATGGATATTTGTGCCGCCCTTAGTAATAGCTAGTTCATAAGTAGTTTGTGAGTTTAGGGACTGATGACCCCGTAGTTAAGTCCCATAAGCTATACAAACATTTGAAACATTTCATTTAATCATCTGTGCCGGAGATACAAAGACAGGATCGTTCCCATTGACGTTCAATGCTGGGGTGTTATTCCGTTGTTGGGGAGCTTTGGCGATGTTGATACATACAGGGTGTTTCTCTAAGTGTGTTTGCCCCTGTAACTTACAAAATAATATGTGACGGGAAATTTTAATGCGGTAGGTCAACACAAGATATGTTACACTTTCTGCGGAGCTATGAACATAGTTTAAGGTATCATTTTCCAAAGAGTTACAGCAAAAAGATATAATTTTTAAATGGAACAATAGTTTTTTCTATCGTGCATTGGAATCTTTGAAACCAGCTGCGTCCAAAAGAATTTAAACTACATTCCTATCACTGTTAGTTAGGTAGCTACAACCCTTCAAAGTTTCAGGGAAGGTACCACACGCTGTACATAATACATGGCTGTGTGGTGCGTGATGGATGTTATGGCGGTGGGAGTTGATTTACATGAGATGTTCAAATGTGTGTCCATGTTCCTCAATGCATAATGTAATGCGCCGTCGAAAGGATCTGCGGACGAGATGTAACATCGTCGGTGTGACGGAGCGACATGCGTGCTCGATGCGCCGTTTTAGATCATCAGGGGATGTGGGCTCAGTGACATAAACATGATCCTTTAGATATCCCCACAAAAAGAAATCTACTGGTGTTAAATCGGGCGACTTGCGGGCCATGAATGAGGACCATGGCGCCCTAACCATATTTCTGCAAACCTGTTGTTTAGTTCTTCCACAACAGCACGCGCAGTATGGGCTGGGTGACCATCGTGCTGCATCCACATATGGACTCTCTGGTGTAGACACGGCTTCGTACAAATCAATTTAAACTACATTCCTATCACTGTTAGTTTTGGAGCTACAACCCTTCAAAGTTCCGGGGTCGGAGGCTGCGATAGCGTAGCTGACTGGCTGAGTGTCTGTCCCCTGGGGCACGGCCCTCTGTCTCATGACCACCAGCCAGTCAGGTACGCTGTCGTAGCCTCCGCCCCCAGAACTTTGAAGGGTTGTAGCTCCCAAACCAACAGTGATAGGAATGTAGTTTAAATTGAGTTGGACGTAGCTGGTTTAAACGAATCCAATGCACGATAAAAAAAACCATTGTTCCATTTAAAAAATTATATCTTTGTGCTGTAACTCTTTGGAAAATGATACAATAAACTCTGTTCATAGCTCCGCAGAAAGTGTAACATTTCTTGTGTTGACCCACCGCAATAAAATGTCCCGTCACCTATTATTTTATAAGTTACAGAGGCAATCACACTTAGTGAAACACCCTATATATATATAAAATTTGCGCTGTAGCATGAGGTTGATTGGTTTTTGAGTAAATTTTTTGCCTTTTGATTGTACATGAAGTCGTGGTAGTCGCAACAATGTCGATCTTGTTGTAATACGTGGCTCTAAATGGAAATTATACGAAGAGTTGTTGAAGTATTTATTTCTTCTGAGGCATTTCCTCACAGGATAATATTGCACGAAAGCAGATATGCCCAAAGCATCGACGAGATCAAATGTATGTATTATAGTTTCTAGTGTGAGCATTTTATTTATGTTTACGATAATTGTACAAAACATCAACTTAGTCCAAATGGAGAAAATTAATAAACTATTAAGGAGAAGACCCGGGTTTCATCCCTGATGTGGGCATAACTTTCCAATCATCTCAATGAGTTTGATTAAATGCCGACAATAAGCATCTAAAACGTCAGTTTAATGCACTGTGGCTCACTTTATTCAAAGCTACTTTCAAGAACATCGATAACTTAATCATAGTTTAGTATGTGGGCAGTGTTGGTAGTGTCGGATGCACTCCAGAGACAACAGTGCAAACAACGCAATACGATTACTCTCGTGGATGGGAGTAAGTCTCCGATGGCTGCGAGAGACTTCCAACCAACAGGGACTCCGCCGAGGCATTAAAACTTGCAAAGCGGGAGTCCCACAGCTACCGGAGACATGTTTACACAACAGCCGCCGCGCTCGGCTTAAATCAGTTTTGTCTCTGCCGCCGGTGTTTTTGTTCCTAACAGCTCTAGAGCACAAACACAAACACGGAAAAAAGGTGAGAGTTCGCAGGCACAGTGAAAAAAAAAGTGGGGGGGAGGGAGACATGGAGGGCTGGAGGCAGCTAAAAACGTGTGCTGAGCCGCAATTAATTTTCAAGTTGGCCCTGTGCTCCGGCGTCGGCCGCCTGGGTTGCTCCCTCCTCTCCCATCCGCGCCTTGACGCTCCTAACAGAGCAGTTTAATGGAAACCAAATACAGTGGCCATTTGGGCGCCGAAGATAACGGTTTAATATTCAGGTGGGCGGGCGCCGGTGTTAGCTTTGGGCTTCTCCTGCGAGACAGACAGGCGGCGTCGAGCGAGGAACTGGTGAGGTGATCAGCGCGCCGGCTGGGACCGACCAAGTTACTCACCTTGCCACGTCGTCCTTGAGGCTGTGTGAGACATCGCAGGCTACGCAGCAAGTGTCTCGGCGCACGGATATCGGTGCGCGCGGAACTGGCAAACGTTGCGATCTGAAAAGACGATAAAGGCCTTCTAGGTCTTGGTGATTTTTTTTACACCATACGTTATATACAGATGAAATTTGGGGGATTACCAAGCTGGGTTTTGGAGGAACAGATCTATAATAGACCAAATATTCCCCCTGCGTCAAATTTTGGAGAAGAAATGGGAACATAATAAACCAGTTCATAATCTTTTCATGGATTTTACACAAGCATATGAATCGATATTGTGAACCAAATTGTTCAGAATTCTTTTGGAGCTTGGAATACAAAGGACTATATTAGGCTTGTAGAAGCGAGTTTGAAAAGGACGAAAGGTAGACTATGGGTGGGGAAATTGGAGTCAGAAGACTTGGAAAGAACACGTAGATAGTGTCGTGGGAAAGGCGAACCAGAGACTGCATTTTATTGGCAGAACCCTTAAAAGATGCAACAGAACTACTAAAGAAACTGCGTACACTACGCTTGCCCGTCCTTTTATGGAATATTGCTGCCCAATGTGGGGATTCGGAGGACATCGAAACAGTTCAAAGAAGGGCAGCTCGTTCGTATTGTCGCAATATACGGGAGACAGCGTTACGGAAATGATACAGGATCTGGCATGGGAATCATTACAAAAACGACGCTTATCGCTGCGGCGTGGGCTGCTTACGAAACTACAATCGCCAACATTCTCCTCCGAATGCGAAAATATATTGTTGACTCTCACTTACATAGGTAGAAATGATCATCAGAATAAAATACGAGAAATCAGAGCCCGAATGGAGAGATTCAGGTGTTCATTCTTCCCGCGCGCTATTCGAGAATGGAATTGGAGATAAAATAGTATAACGGTGGTTCGATGAACCCTCTGCCAGGCACTTACATGTGATTTGCAGAGTATCCCATGTAGATGTAGATGTAGAATGGACTTTAGCAGGGAGATTCCCAATCTCCCTTACTTCTGAGGAACTTCAAGCACTTAATCAGTGCTTGTTTGGTTTCAGGATAGGAAAACGTATTTACGATGCATTTAAAAAGGCAATCGAACAAGGCAGACGTGTTGCAAAAAGTACGCAATTGTTAAATTAATTCAGTTTCTGACTTCACCTATAGTTTTAGGTGGTAGGTCCCGCTCTAATAGTGTGAATAGCTAAGTTGTCTCCAGCTCAATAGTTGTGACAGAACATTTAATGCCCACCAGTCTACATATTATCGAACAGAGGATTTGTACTTAGTTCTTCTGCTCGTTCTCGTTGACTTGGTAATGATTGCTTAGCATCGCGACATGGTGTACACTCGAATAAATCAAGATCTTGGTAGGTCTCTTTCAATAAAGATTTAATACTCAGTTTTACTTCCAACTTTTGATCAACAATTAATTTACATTTTACGTCTACCAAATATACCACCGCACTGACAAATAACATGTTTCTTCTACATCGTAGCATAACACGAATTGAGATGTGACAGCAAACAACTCAATGACCTTGTCCCTGTCCCACCGTCACAAGAAGAATGAACAGGCATAGTAAGAAATATTCTTAGCGAGGTAGAATTTGTGTGTAACCAGAACATATTAATTTAACCTGTAGGAAAAGTGGCCACCGGATATATCGACAACACATTTATAAGTATTCACTGGTATGTGTCGTTTATATACTCTGTGATTTTGTTCATTTGTGAGGCTCGAGGCGTAGTTTTCATTGCTGTAGGATCGAGTTTAAGTATGTTGAAGGGTCGTTTGAAGTGTGTGGTACGTATTTCTACATTTCTCCTTTTATTTCAAAAATGTTCAAACGTTTGAATAGTCTATGGGACTTAACTACGGGGTCATCAGTCCCTAAACTTACAAACTACTTATGAACTACTTACGAACTAGGACGGCACAAATATCCATGCCCGAGGGGGGGTTCGAACCCCCGACCGTAGTGGTCGTGCAGACCGTGACTGGAGCGCCTTAGACCCCTCGGCCACCGCGGCCGGCTCCTTTTATTTATGTTTTTGTTGTCTTTCTTCGGTAGTTATATCCTGTTTCAAATTCGTACATTTATGTTTTGTGCATTGAACTTATGGAGCGAATTTTTTAAAAGGATTCGGTGAATCGTTAGAAATGCTCCACATGTGGTCTCTTTAAAATAAAAAAATGGGTTTTTAAGTAGATTAAATATAGATACTGTAATCTTCTTCCCCCTTCTTGGTACTTTACTGGTTTTATATGTAAATTTTGTTAATGGACTGGTGTAGGGACTTGACTCAAGCGTAAATCTATTAATGACCGTTAAGAAAATCTAGTATGATTCGCCAGTCTCTAAATTCGTGTAAATATTGTAGCTTTGCCATGGAACGGACATGATACTACCTGCTACCGTCAGCTCTCTCGTCCCATTGCTGGCTTCATGGGAAGATACGTAAAGAACAGCTCAAGAGAGTGATTCATTGTAGCGTATTCCTATTATTTACCATTGGATGCGAACATTTTGTGTTTGGTTTCGTAGTATGCATAACGTTTTTTTATGATACAATAATTTCTTTACTATAGAGCTGTTTATTTCAACTTTTCTACTTACACTTGGTTATTGCGACGTCCTCCTTTTGCTACTGTTCGAACTATCATAGGTCTTTAAAACTGCCATCTCCAACAACCGAAGTCAAGATGTAATAGGGAAGAGGGGGCCAAATAATCTGTAACAGATCAACACTTATTAAATGGGAAGCATTTAAATAATGTATGTTCAAAATACTTAACTACAGATAGTTGAATAGTTGACAGGAATCAAATATCTACACTGATTACAGGACGACAATAATAAATGAATTTATATTTCTGCCACGTCTCATTATTGGAAGCCAAGCTACACTGATTAGTACTAAACGGACGCAGCCTGCGTCTCCTAGCTTATATCTCAACCGAATGGAGTACTGAAATAAGGCTTACAGAGTTTTGCGTCATAAAACCTGGCGATGCTATGGAGCACGGAACTAAGCACAGGCGTGGCCTAATGCATTCCAATCATTGATAGATACACTTCGAGTGAATGCATCGATATTCTGCCTCAATGGTGTTTGTCAATTGGTGTAATGTCACACGTTACCACTGTACATATCAGTATCATTGTTTATGATCCATAAAGATTATTAATAATTGTTTCTTGTTTTCAGGTTAGTGTTGGCTGCTACCCCGCTGATTACATACGCTGAACAGTAAGTATTTAATATTAGAGTTAGTCAATACCGCTCCCTGTGACCTGTTGCCTAACTGCAACCCTTCGTCTCGGCGAATACTCAAAAGCACAGTTTTATCAATTTTAGTTGGCCAATAGCTGGCCAACAATTGCTGGAAATAAGAAATACCACTAACACTCAGTGCATTTACTGTCACTTTGACTTTTTGCATCTACTATTTAATTCTTTTTTAATAATTGATTCAATGAAATGTTTGGGTTATCTGGCAGTTTTGAAACCTACCGACACTTTGCAGCATGTTCACATAGTAAAAATTTCCCAGAATTTCGGGAACTTTCAAAGATGACATTTATCTGTCTATAACGGTACAGTGTAGTGAAATACATCAAGTGTTGAAATAATGACTAAAACTTTATTTTGTAAACAATACAAATGCATATACCATAGTTTCTCGTAAAGTAATAGCTATGAACAAATGTCATAAAAATAGTCACTCCATTTCGTGGTTCTTTCAAATCTACATTAAAAATTTGTGGATGCTTACGCAGTTTGCGAACATTTGTCATACCCTTCTCCCCCATTTTGGAAATTATGATTTCCTTTCTCAGTACCTTCTTTAAAGAACACGTTGTAATTTTCCATAAAGTTTTGGGATTGCAGCCGGATTCCGCCGACTTCTTGCCGCGATATTTCGGCTGACAACCGTTCAGCCATCTTCAAGTGAGTGCGTTCTACTGGATATTGTTAGTTTCCGACGACGCCTTTATAGCAAAAATTGGCGCGTAGGCGCATGCGCATCAGTGGCCGTCATAAGCACGCCCTCTTTCTAATTTACCGCCCTCTGTGAAAAACAGTTGACCAGCGGCGCGCGGGTGTCTGCGCGATGTTGAAACTGCATGTCCGCCATCTATTGGAATGCGTCAGTACTGCATAAGGTGGAAAAACAGTACGTGTCCGCACTCTGTTTGAATGCGCACTCAGTACATTGCTTGTCAGATGGATAATTTTTTTTTAATTATCGCTAGAAGCGTCGTCTTAGATTAAATGTTTCCTCTAAGATGATATTAAAGAAATCACCGGGTCCCAAGCCTTGTCCAGATGAAAGCCGCCGTCAAGATTAATAAGATCTTGGGCGAAACGTATTTCCACAGTTTCTTTGATTAGTGAATCCCAGAAGGATCTCGTCATGGCCAAGATTTCAGTGGCGGAGTAATCCATACAAAGTTCTGTGGTAATACAATGCTGGGCCACGGCCGACTTACTGGGCTGCAACAGACGAGTGTGGCGTTCATGTTCAACGCACCTTTTGTGAGAGTGAAGGTCGGGGTGGAACTATGATTGCGTCTGTTTGACTCGTTTTCTAGGGGATGATATCACACGTTCGCAGCTTTCCTTCCCTGCATATGATTAACAAAAAAATTCATAATAAAGTCAAGTTCATGAGAGAAAAGGGTGTACTAACTACTATTTTTGAAAACATGTAAAATTTCACTTTATGTTGTTTATTTCGCAATATTAGAACCCTGTGGCTGATACGTCTGTACGTCGACACATTTATCAAATGTTATAGCTTGTTATAGCTTGTGAGCCCCCAGACAAAATTAATATTTGTCGCAAATTGTTTTCACACCATGTGCCTGTCTCAAACACCGTTTATGTTCATGCCTACGCGACGACACGTGTTACATTAACAAAACACAGTCACTTTAATTCAATTCGATGTACACCTTCTTCTACCCGCTAAATATTCACAACACACAGTAGCACTCGATTCAACTTGGTGCAGTCTACGACGAGCACCCACACCTGGAGATTGCCACACAAAATACTATCGTCTCCACCTGGAGATCCCCATGCCGACTGAAACAGAGCGACGCCGCCCGGCCAGCTACACCACTCGCTCCCGACTCGTCACTTCCTGGGCCGCGCGGGCGCGCGCGCGCTAAAAGCCCAACTACCGGGTTTTTTCCCTACGTCAACTTCCCCATGTGAGCTGTTCTAACCGACTTGCCAAAGTACAGCGTTCAGCCAATACATTTCTAAAACTTTACTTAAAATCAAAATAATTACACTACACATTAAACAAATTTCTTATGTTTTTATGTTGGTATACACATCCTTTGCACTATTTATTACAATCGTGCAATTTCTTATATCACAGATAAGTGATTTAACTGAATATTTCAAAATAAAATACACAAGATTAATTGAAAATCAAATGATAAATAGTTAATATATTACTTTTATAAACAAACATTGCCATGCTAGTTGTGTAACTGTCTTGTATTCATTGGTAATTTTTTACTTTTCATTGTCAATTAAACATATTACGCCAGATGTGACTATATCAACTAATGTATTGTTTATTTGTCAACAGGCTATTTTGTAATGAGGGCCTTAAAGGTTCCTGACTGCATCGTATTATTTCAAATGCCAGTAGTATTAGAATATTTTATTTCACGCTGTGCACTCGACATTGTCCCTCTCTCCCTCACCGGAAACGAACCTGGAAAATCCTAAGCTGGAACAAGCCACCAACGTCGGCCTGCTTGCTAGCCTCCCGTCAGCTACAAGCACACAGCAAATCTCAACGTGGAGAATTTCTACCTATGGCCTAATTATAAATGTTGTCACCCAACTGCGTACATACATCGCTATCATAATTAATAAGATTAAAATTGTGTAACATCTAGTGCATTGGCATGGTCAATGTTTGCAGTGAACTTCATACTGTTTAATTATCAAATGCTATTAATTACCAATATTTCTATTGGGCGGTAATCTCACACTTTCCTGCACAGTGCGTGTCGTATGTCCGATGTAAGCTTTGCCATACTGGCAAGGTATTCTGTAAATTCCGGCTTTCCTCAATCCCAGATCATATTTAACCTAGTGCACTAATCTTCGCAGGTGGCCGGAAGATGACTTTTACTTGATGTTTTCTTAATAATCTGCTTAGTTTCGACGAAAGGTTTCCGACATACGGAAGGAAAGCTCTTGACTTGAACGCCTCCTTATCCTCTTGATGTTGAGGGTCGTCACATTTCTTCCTCTTCAGTGCAGCGCTAATCTGACGAGGAGAATATCATTAGCTTTGAAAACTGACTTAAGATGTTGTAGATCCGTAGGAAGGCTTTCTACATCAGACACAACATGTGCGCGATGCACCAAAGTTCGAATGAGGCCGGTAGATTGTGCAGGGCGGTGGCAGCTAGACGCTTGCAAATAGATGTCCGTATGTTGTGTTACCGGTATTGAGAATGCCCTAAGGTCCCATCCACTTTCTTACTGACTAGGACATCAAGAAAGGGTAAGCAGCCGTCCTTCTCAGTTTCCATTGTGAACTCAATGTTTTCGTGGATTGAATTCAGGTCTTGCAGAAAACGTGACAATTCTTCTTCCCCATGGGGTCACACTACAAAAGTGTCATCAACATATCGCCAAAAGACAGTTGGTTTATTTTGTGCAGAATCAAGTGCCCTTTCCTCAAAATCTTCCATAAAAACGGTTGCTACCAGAGGGGAGATGGGACCGCCTATGGCAACACCGTCAGTTTTGTTCAAAATATTCAGTGTTGAATAAAAAGTAAGTTGACGACAGGACATGATGAAAAAGTGCTGTTACATCGGCTGTGAACTTTTTGCTGATGAGTGACAATGAGTCCAAGAGAGGAACCTTGGTGTAGAGAGAGACGACATCGAAGCTCACTAATATATCAGACTGACGAAGTTGAAGTGATTTCAGTCTATTGATAAAGTCAGCAGAGTTACGAATATGATGAGGGCATTTCCCCACAAAACGTGCTCAGTAAAGAGGCAAGATATACAGATAAATCACATGTTGGAGCGCCGATGTTGCTGACTATTGGTCTTAATGGGACCTCTCTTTTATAGATCTTTGGAAGACCATGTTACTGAGATGGCACAGAACTGTGAGGTCTTAATCTTTTGACCACTTCTTGCCGAAGCGAAGAAGAATTCAGAAGTGATGCCGTTTTCCTTTCTACTCTCCCTGTGGGGTCTTTATCGATCTTCCGATACATTGGTTCACTCAATAAGCTATAAATCTTCTCATTATAGACGTCCTTTGGCAAAAGCACAGTAGCGTTTCCTTTATCTGCTGGAAGGACCACCGATTGAGGATCTTCTCGTAACTTGCGTAGTGCGGGCCTTTCCGTAACGGAAATGTTGGTCTTCTGAGACGGAGCTTTGGTGAGTGCACATGTTTCACGTCTTATTTCTTCTGCAGAATCACTGGGAAGAGGTCTAACGGTTTCTTCAACCGCGCTGATAAAGTCCGAAAAAGGTAGAGACCTCGGCGTACGTGCACGGATGCGCACGCGCCTACGCTTACTTAAGGAGATTTCGTAAGATGTCGTTAGGAATCCACCACATTTCAACCCGCTTCCTCAAAATGAGAGGCTAACATTTTTATTAGGAATAAGTAAAGTTTCTTTTTTATAATAATTTTCTTCTTAAACATGTAAATGCTTTTATGTACTGCATTTTTCTGTGAAATTAGACATGAGTTGAATATCAACGTAAAAATTTCACTATAAGGAGTTTAATTTTTTAAGACAGACTGCTGTCAGTCAAAATAATATATTTTCCTTGGCAGACGTCATATTTACATTCCTCCCTCACCCCCGCCATCACGTTAAATGAGATTTTGTGAGACTTTTTAGGCCTCTAAATCACCTCTTCAATTGGAGACACGTATTTAAGTCCCCTAATTAAGCGACATAAAAAACAAAATCGCTTTATTAAAATTTCCCACCAACGTAATGTCAGACTACCTCGCAAGGAATTTTATTATGGTTACCGCTTAGAAGTATTAAGGAGTTGTCTGACAAGAATAAAACCCAAGTAGCGGACGGGCGTCGATGAGCCCGAAATATTACGTAACGAAGCCTTGATTGGACGAATATTTCATCAGCGACACCACTTTCAAGTTGGTAATTAATTCCGGGAACTTTGCTCGTGGCTCTATAAGAGCCAGCCTTTATTTTTGGCGAGTCTGTTGTTACTTTTCGCCACGTGGCAGGAAGTAGGCGCGCGCGCCGAGAGGAAAAAGAAAAAAGAAATCTCGGAAAGCGTTAAAAGAGCGTGTTCCCGTTGGTCGCCCAACGGCCCAAGCGCTGTGGCTGGGCGTATTTTCGAGCAATCCACGGTTCTCCGACTGGCAAATTCGCCGCTCTGCCGACGGACGAACGAACGAACGAACCCATTCCGGGCGCTCAATTCATTAGAGGGAACCTGCCTGCCGACTGCTACGCGGGAAACTTTTACCGGCAGGCACGCAGATTTAATTAAGGCAGAGCGAAGCAGCGGAAGGGGTCGGCAGCGGCTGCGGCGCTGACGCCTTCAGAGCCACTTCGTGCGGCCGGGAGTTCTTGCCGCTGCGCACTTGCCATCCATCCGTTACCGTTCGCCTGGCGCCCAACAAGATTCCCCTGGTCAAGACGCGGCCGAGGGTAGCGAGCCACACAAATCACTGGCCAGTCGGGGCGTGTCCAGAGTGGCGAGCTCCGAGACTCGCGGCAATTTTTCGACGTTACTTGATGCCGAAACACAAAAACGCTCTAATGAGAAATTTGTAATCTTTTGGGCCCGCTGCTTTAGAGACATTGTAAAGTATTTATTCCAAGGACACTGCTTTTTAATAAATAATTTAATTCGACAGACCTGTTTCGGCGTGCTTGAAATCGTCAGGTGAAATTTGTGGCTCTTCCTATCCTTTAAGATCGCTGTTTATAACCTGTTTGCTTCTTATTTAACAGACGTATTCTTATGTTGTCGATACGTGACAGCTATTTTGATACATGTGTCAGCGATTTATATATATGAAGGAGAGCATGGAAAAATTTTGAATAGGGATTAATGTTCAGGGTGAAGAAATAAAAACATCGCGTTTTGCTGATGACATTGCAATTCTGTCAGAGACAGGAAAGGACCTGAAAGAGCAGTTGAATGGAATGGACAGTGTGTTGAAGAGAGTGTATTAAATGAACATTAACAAGAGCAAAACAAAGATAATGGAATGTAGTCTTAGACAATCAGGCGATGCTGAAGGAATTAGATTAGGTAATGAAACAATGAAGGTGGTAGAAGAGTTTTGTTACTTGGGTAGTAAAATAACATATGACGGTCGCAGTACAGAGGATATAAAATGCAGAATGGCAATGCGAAGAAAAGCATTTTTGATAAAGAGAAATTTGCTAATATCGAATATTAATTTATGCGTACGGAAGTCCTTTTTGAAGACATTTTTGTGGAGTGTTGCCTTGTACGGGAGTGAAACATGGACGATAAACAGTGCGGACAGGAAGAGAATAGAGGCGTTTGAAATGTGGTGCTTCAGAAGAATGCTGAAGATTAGGAGGGTAGATCACATAACTAATGAAGAGGTACTGAACAGAATTGGTGAGAAAAGGAATTTTTGGTATACCTTGACTGAAAGAAGGGATCACTTGGTAGGACACATTCTTAGACATCGGGGAATCGTAAAATTAGCATTGGAGGGAAGTGTGTGGGGTAAAAATCGCAGAGGGAGACCAAGAGACGCATATAGTAAGCAGATTCAAATGGATGTGGCTTGCCGTTCTTATGAGGAGATGAAGAGTCTTGCTCAGGGTAGAGTAGGGGGGAGAGTTGCATCAAACCAGATCAAACCAGTCTGCGGACTGAAGACCATAACACACACACACACACACACTCACACACACACACACACACACATATGAGACTCACAGTTCTCTCGTGAGTACTCGAGTGGTGAGCACGAGGCCCCGAGCTAATGCAGCCTTCCTTCGTTCTTTACTTCCCGGACTGCATTTCCTTTCCCCCTTCTCTTCTCTCCCAGCCTCACTCCTTACCCTCACCACCGTGGGACTGATACCCTTAGGAGTTTAGTCCCCCTATCCCAACCAAACAACCCCAAACCCCATCAACTATAGTACTAATACATCTTTTAAATAAGATTCAAACAGATCAGATTATCAGTGATCGTACAACAATAAAAAGAGCTACTAATTTAACCTGACGATGGCATTCACGCCGAAACGGGCCAGTCGAATTTCATGTCATTAAAATGCAGCGTCCTTTGAATAAGTAATTAACAATGTCTGATGAGAAATGTTTATGAAACTTCTTGCTTGAATGTACTCCGAGTCTTCAATTTATGAGCCTTAGTCTTCTAACATTTTTCACCCGTTATGCTGACCTCCAAATTCACCAACTTTGTGCAAAGTGTGTAGAAGGGCCCTGCAACACTAGTTTTAAGTCTACATTAAGTACTGCACAAGTCACAATGAAGTGAATGGGAGTAGATTATCAGACCACTTTTAGCCTATTATATTTCGCCTACAGTTGCATTTTCTAATACCACGCGGGAAAAAGGATCACCTAAATCCATACATTTTCCATCTGATTCCTCTTATTTTATTATGATGACCATGTTTCCTTAAGTAGATGAGTGCTAAAAAAATTCTCGCATGCGGAAGAGAATGTTCGTGACAGACATTTCGCTAATAGATCTCGCCGCAACGAATACTGCCTCTTTTTTTATTTACCACCAAAACTCGTGCATTATTGCCGTGACACTATTCTATATAGCGATAATACGAAACGAGGTGCCCTTCTTTGTATTTTCATTAAATCGTCTGTCAGTCCCACTTGATGGGTATCCAATAATGTGCAGCTATACTACAAAATAGGACGCACAAGTGTGGTGTAACCAGTTTTTTTAGTAGAACTGTTGCATTTTCTAAGTGTTCTGCGAATGGAAGATAGTCTTTGGTTCGCTTCCCCTACAATATTTTCTATGAGTTCTTTCCAATTTAAGTGGTTCGTAATTGTTACTCCTAGGTATTCAC
Source organism: Locusta migratoria (assembly GCA_026315105.1). Classification (NCBI taxonomy): domain Eukaryota; kingdom Metazoa; phylum Arthropoda; class Insecta; order Orthoptera; family Acrididae; genus Locusta; species Locusta migratoria. The sequence continues at coordinate 78,716,019 of CM048750.1, read as the reverse complement.
TTGAATTTACGACCTGTATTTTGACTCATTTATCGTATAACTGAAGTGTAACGGAATTTTTTACTGGTCTTATGGATGACCTCACACTTCTGATTATTAAAGGTCAGTTTCCACTTTTCGCACCATGCTGATATGTAAATCATTTTGCAGTTGCTTTTGATCTTCCGATGACTTTACTAACAGATAAATTACAAAATCATCCGCGAACAGTCCAAGAGAGCTACTCAGATTGTCCCCTAAATCTTTTATAAAAATAAGGAAGAGAAGGGGCCCAACAACACTTCCCTGGGAAACGCCAGATATAACTTCTGTTTTCCTCGCCTACTTTCCGTCAGTTACAACGTACTGAGGCCTTTCTGACAGAAAATCACGAATAGAATCGCATAACTGCGGGATAGTCCACATTCACACAATTTCAGTAGAAGACGCTTGTGAGGTACAGTGTCAAAATTCTTCCGGAAATCTAAAATACGGAATTATTTGAGCTTCTTTGTCGATAACACTCATCACAACATGTGAGTAAAGAGCAAGCTGTGTTTCACAAGAACAATACTTAATGAATCCTTGTTGACTATGGATGAATAGGTCGTTCTCTTCTAGGTAGTTCATAATGTTTAAGGAATGTATACGTTGTAAAATATTGTTGTAAAATCCTGTTGCAAAACTGACGTCAGTGATATAGGCCTGGAATTTTTCTGATCACTCCTATTGGCTTTCTGTAATACTGGAGTGCCCAGTGCAACGTTCCAGTCTTTTGGCGAGGAACGTTCGCTAAGAGAGTGTCTGTGTATGATAGGTATGGGGCTATTGCATCAGCATACTCTGAAATTATCTTAACTGCGACCGTGAAAATTTCTTTTGTTAAATAATTTAAGTTGCTTTAATACATCAGAAGTATCTACTTCTAAATTACACATGTTGGCAGCTGTTCTTGGTACGAAATTTAGAGTATATGCTTCGTCTTCTTTCGTGAAGGGAATTTCGGAAAATTGTGTTAAGAAATTCTGCTGTAGCACAACTCTCGTTAGTAGCATCATCTTTACTATCAACACCAAGTGGTACCTAAGTAATGATTGGAGAGAACAGCTGTTAAATCGATTGCATTTTACTGATCATTGACTGATAACGATGTAGTTCGGCTACTTTTCCCTTTCACAGGGACCCAACTGTTCGAGAGTTGTTAGAAGAACATTCTGATCTGTTCTAGTGAATATTACCCGATCACTGTGCTGCCACTTCCTCCGTACTCTCTATACCTGGACCCTGCAGACATTTGTTTTCTTTTAGGAAATGAAAAACCTGCCGCCGTTATTTTTTTTTTAATTTTTTAATCAATTACATGTTTCGAGATTCCAATACTCTCTGTAGGACCGTTATCAGCTACATCTTGGAGTGAGCGGGTATATTCATGATTATAAATGGGTGGATAGTCATCAAATTACTGCATGGATCTTATAAGGGTCTGAAGATGACATTATCGGAATCTCTAAACATGTAATTGATTACAATTAAAAAAAAAATAACGGCGGAAAGGTTTTCATTTGCTAAATTAATACATCGCCGTCGTCCCGTCGTCCATCTGAGATGGATATACAGAAATTTGTATTCTTCGTTTCCAAAGTTGAAAACCCCTTTGAAACGACGGACAATTGCTACGGTAAACGAGATAAAAGAACATTCGCTCACGGCGCTTTGCGCGTTCCAGAAAGAGACGTGCCAAGACTTCATCCGGAAGTTGAAACGGTTTTGGGAGCGGTGCGTCAATTTTGGAAGAGACTATTTCGAATGTGGCAGTGCACAATAACGGTAAGCGTTGGAAAAATTTGTGAACAAACTTCCGGAATAATTTGAACAGACCTCAAGTGAAGGAACGTTTCCTTTCCTACAACAACTTCCCGGATATAGTGTGCCTCTTGTATTAGATGCGACATGCACGCCATCAGACTGAAGGCAGGTGGAAATGGAAATACAAGAGCTGCCGCGCCCGCCTCCGGCGCCGCCCGCCCGCGCCACGTGAGATTGTGTATTCATACGCAAGTTCCGGCGAGAATCCGCCGCAGCTGGCGCGGTGCCCAGTTCCCGGGAGCAGCTGACCCCGCCACGCCGCCTCTAATGAAATACTGAAGCCGCCAACTTCGCGGCCTGTCGCCTCTCCAATTCTCGAGTAGCCCGTCTAGCTACGGCCGTTTCTGAAGAAGGGCAGTGTGGGCCGAAACGCTTCGACGCCACTCCTCGTCTGCGATCAAGTAACGTGTCCGAGAGAAATTTTCATTGCACAATGTCATTTAGCGCTGATCACAAACAACTACATGACTATGTATAAAGTGTACAACTTTCTTCCGCCGTTTTCCCCAACATTTTGTGGCGGTCCGCACGTAATAGTAATTTTAATAATTACTATCCAAAGCAAAATGACTTCTTGCTTCACTGGCCCCTGTACTCCCGTACTAAAACTCACTTCTTTTATGAGGGTGTCCCAGCTATATTGTCCACCCAAAAATATCTCTGGAACAATGACAGCTATTGGAAATCAACTTTCACCGGTATCAATGTACGGCTGAAGCCCATGAATGTACATATTTGGAAATATTCTAAAACGAAAGCAAATGTGTTCAAATGTTCAAATGTTTGTATAGTCTATGGGACTAAACTAAACTTACAAACTACTTATGAACTACTTACGAACTAGGACGGCACAAATATCCACGCCCGAGGGGGGATTCGAACCCCCGACCGTAGTGGCCGCGCAGACCGTGACTGGAGCGCCTTAGTCCCCTCGGCCACCGCGGCCGGCAGCAAATGTGAAATGTGTTTTTTAACACAAACTTCACAAACTTATGTTTTTCATCAGCAATACATAGCATGACAAATCACATAAACAATGGCGTTGATTGCATCGCAATATTCCAAATACATCCGGAGATGTTGCGACGCGAAGTTGACGCTTGAAATACGCGAAACGCGCGGCTAGCGCACGTCCTGAGACTCAGGCAAGAACCCCATGCTGCTCAGGACGTGCGATAGCCGCGCGTTTCGCGTATTTCAAGCGTCAACTTCGCGTCGCAATATCTCTGGATGTAATTCCTATATATTGCGATGCAATCAACGCCATTGTTTATGTGATTTCTCATGCTATGGATTGCTAAAGAAAAAATATAGGGAGTCCATTAAAAAAACCATAAGTTTGTGTTTTTTTATGATTTATTACATGTTGACGACTCAGTAACGCAGTTAATCTTCAGTTCATTAACAAATTTATTAGAAAGTTTTAAACAATATTTATACATCCGTCTTATCTCAAGACCATTTCAAAACTACCTGAAGACTGCCTAATCGTTGTCTTATTTGGAAAGTAACTCTATATTCATAAATGTTCTCTTCTTTGTTCTCAGTGCACCTCGGAACCCACGAGGATAAAAAAAAAATCTCTTTGCTGCACCTTGTGCCGCCGCACGGAGCCGGGAAGAACACCTTGAACACAGAAAAAAAACAACACTTACAACAGAATATATTTAAAATTAAAATAATACATGAAACATCCCTTTTGACTGATACATTTGATCGTTTATTATTTACTTATTTGATGGATTTTAATAATCCGTTCCCTTACAGTTTGAGGCATTAATGAAACAAACTGGTTACACATGTATCATTCAAGTATTTTCCATTGTTGGTCACTACTTTCTCCCATATTTCGGACAGTGCAAGAATCCCGCGTGCAAGAAATTTTTCATTTTTTGAAGCTATCCACGAATCGATCGTATTAGTGACTTCTTCAGAAACCAAAAAAAATGTTCAAATGGTTCTAGAGCTTATGGGACTTAACTATGAGGTCATCAGTCCCTAATTATTCCGTCATTTATTCAGTTTTAAATATATACTGATTGTTTGATATCCCGGTACTTTACATACTGATGCATATTGATCTCAAAATCAAATGTTTGTAGAGCTTATGGGACTCAACTACAGGGTCATCAGTCCCTAAACGTACAAACTACTTATGAACTAGCTAATACTAAGGACGGCACAAATATCCATGCCCGAGGGGGATTCGAACCCCCCGACCGTAGTGGCCATGCAGACCGTAACTGGCGAGCCGCAGACCGCTTGGCCACCGCAGCCGGCTGAAGTGTTGGTCAACCAGGCCATTCGCCACTGATCTAAACAGGTGAATGGGGAAAAACAATGTCTCGAAAATACAGAGAGAGGCGTTGGACTTTCCATTTTAACGTTTGCAAGTGCATATTGACCTCTTCTGCAACGTGGGGTCGAGCGTTTTCGAGCTGCGAAATCACTTTATCGTGCCTCTCGCTGTATCGCAGTCGTTTGTCTTTTAATGCTCTGCTCAAAAGCATCAACTGCATTAGATAACGACCACCTGTGATTTTTTAACTTGGTTTTAACACCTCACAGTACACGACGCGGGGCTGGTCCCACCAAATACAGAGTACGATCTTTGAGCCGTGATTATTCGGTTTCACTGTCGACGTTGAAGTATGGCCCACGTTCCTTCACTAATAGCGTCCTTACCATACGTACTTGAGAGCATTCGATGAGACTCAGCCGCTGTTTTCTTCATATTGAAACAAAACCGTAACAATTCCCGCAAATGACAAGAACAGGCTCGTAAACTGACATTTTCAGTCAAGAACAATTTTAGCCGGCCGCGGTGGCCGAGGAGACTCAGGCGCTCCAGTCACGGTTTGCACGGCCACTACGGTCGGAGGTTCGAATCCCCCCTCGGGCATGTATATTTGTGCCGTCCTAGTTCGTAAGTAGTTCATAAGTAGTTTGTAAGTTTAGGGACTGGTGACCCCGTAGTTAAGTCCCATAGACTATACAAACATTTGAACAATTTTATGATGCAGACACAAATAGACCAATATTTGTATGACGTTAAGTTGACCCAAAGTGCGTGGTCATCTACCAGTAGCTTACAAACTACTTAAACCTAGGTAAACTATAAACTAACCTAAGGACAAACACACACACACACACACACACACACGTGCCCCAGGGAGGACTCGAACCTCCACGGCGAGCAACCGCGCGCTCCGCAGCGAGACGCTTCAGACCGGTCGGCTACTTCACCGCTGCCAAGGCGTATAGTTGCGGTTATTGCAGCAATGGCAGCCACATCCACTTTTAATTTCATCATCTCCCTTACTTCAGATGGTGCTTTATTTTCAATCATGTGATGTTTGTACAGTGTGTCTCTCTAAAGTGGATTTATCTTTGTTATCTCAGGTCAAACTTGGTGTCGCATTTAATATATCTAGCACGGCAGTTCTCATCGTTCACGGTGATATACACGAAAACCCTCTATTCTGCTTAGATACTATACTGGGGAACAAAGAAAAATCGTACACACACACACACACACACACACACACACACACACACGGACGCACGCACGCACGCACTTGCAAACCAACCCCAATAAACACACTACAGTAAGGAGAAGGAGAAGTTCAGGATAGACAGCGATGAGATATTGCTCTCTGATGCACAAAACAAGAAAACGTTGAAACCGACCGTACCCTGCCTACTTGTCGCTGCTCATCTATTATATACACAAGAAAGGTTTGACACTTAAAGGATAATATGAATAACATTTTCAAATTAAATGCGAAGGTTTCTTGGAACCAACTATGATGTACGGTTGACAGTTTCCAGGATAAAACCAAAGAAAACTAATTTGCCTTTCTCGTTTGTGTTGCACACAATTTTTTATTCATTATGGACTATGTCGTTTCTCAAGAATTTGCTACAAGCTTGAATTCTCTGTGTCGTTAACGGAAATATATTTTTATGATAACTGTTTTGGAAGAAAATGAAGGCCCTCACCCCTTTTATTTCGATACAGTTACATTCTTAGCTACAGATTTCGAGGCACATAACGATCGTTTTTCATATAGAGGAGCACCGGTTTTCCCCTCATACTTCCGTTCGTCAAACAACGAAGCGCATGCTTTCCAGTTCATACACAGCAGCGCTCCTGTTTGTTAGGAAAACAGGGGTGCATTCCCATTACGTATTCAAGTGACGCTTACGGCTAGAGCGGGGGAGAACAAGCCGCACTGCTGTATTAAAGCGCTCCCACGCGGCTCGCAGCTTGCTATGTGGCTGTTGGCTCGTTCTGAAACAGGCCACGCATTATGACCATGGCTGCAAACAACAAACCGCTGTAAAAGTAGACAGAAGACTTTCTTCGCTGAGCTGCTCTCTCAAATTCGACGCTAATCACTATTTTTACTCGCGACCATAATAAATTTATTTCTCAAATACAGTTATTTCTGCGTAAAATTCATGTACATTACCTTATGAAGAAACAAAGGTTACTGCGTGCATTGCTCTCCAAGTCCAGCACTTTTATAGGATTTGGAAAGAATCGGTAATACATCGGTATCGCGATATAACGTTGCAAAAGTGTATCTCAGCTGTGATATTCATGTCATCACGTAGACAGTAAATATATCGCACCAGCAACTGAAAAACTCTTAACGTCGTTTAAAATCAAAATTAGAACTTTATAGTCTTTTGGGCCTTTTGCGTTTCATGTTTATTAAGGCTACTGTATAAATATGAATTCAGAACACTAATATACAGGGTTGCGTAAAGTAATGTGTGGTCGGTAATGACATATTACAGCGCTAGCAAGTAAAGAAGTTTGACAGAAAGAAAACTGATGATGGAAGTCAAGACAAAACAGTAATTTATTGATAGTTTGCAAGTGCTTCCCCAAAGAGTGGCCAATAACAGCAATACAAGATTCACAGCGACGGTGCATAGATCGCCGTTACATTAGAAAAGACGTCAGGCATGTCGCCCACATGTCCAGCAGCAACAGACACGTGTTCAACTAGATATTTTTCAGATGTGACGGGACACTAATACACCAGCTTTTATACCACAGATCTGATGATGATGTACTCGAAACTCGTCATGTGAAATGAAGCATATTGCGTCCGAGACTTTGGAAAAGAAATTTCCATGCATGCCAACATATGGTTGCTTGTCCACGTAATGGAAGATTTCATGAACCAAGTAATAAACAGGAGTTTTTAATACGACCCCAAACAAAGCAATCCTCGTAGGTTAAATCAGGTGAACGTGGTGGCCGAGGAACTTGTCCCTCCCGTCCTATCCATTGCTGCCCGTAGACAGCGTTCAGTTGATTGCTGAAATTTGGAGTGACGTCTGTTCATGCGCCGTCGCCGTGAATTTTGTATCGCTGTTCATGGCCGCTCTTTAGAGCCTTCTGGTGAACCATCAGTTAATAATTTTCCTGTCTATACTTCCTTTCCAGATGCCTTTCCTTCATATTTTTAAACACACCATCGCTATAATAGCCGCATGGCGTGACCGTGAACTACCTTATACGAAAGACAGTACAAACATCCATACCCGGGGGTGGGGATTCGAACCCCCGACGGGGAACGGCCTCGCGCATCGGAGCTTAGCGCCTCAATGCGTACCAAGGCGCCTAGCTGAGGGGCTCGCCGCTGTTTGCTATTGGAGGTTCGAGTCCACCCTCGGGCATGGGTGTACTGCAGTCCTTAGCATAAGTTAGTTGAAGTAGTTTGTAAGCCTGGAGACTGATTGCCAGTGTAGTTAAGTCCCATAGATTTACAAACATTTGAACATTTCAAAATGTTCAAATGTTTGTTAAGCTTAAGAGACCTAACTGCGGGGTCATCAATCCCTAAACTTGTGTTGTTGTGGTCTTCAGTCCGGAGACTGGTTTGATGCAGCTCTCCACAATACCCTATCCTGAGCAAGCCTCTTCATCTCCCCATAAGAACGGCTCCCTAAACTTACAAACTACTAATGAACTACCTTATACTAAAGACGGCACAAACATCCATTCCCGAGGGGGTTTCGAATCTCCGACGGGGAGCGGTCTCGCACATCGTAGCATAGCGCCTCAATGCGCTTGGCCACCCCGCCGCGGCTTTGAACATTTGGCGCTGAAATATGTCATTACATACCACAAATTCCTGTACAAAATGTGCTTATTTTGGTCCCGTCTGCCTGCCATTTCATTTTAGACATATAATTAAGACCATCCTAAATATATACGATACAGTATCGCTGCGAAATCCCTCAAGTGAACAGTCACACAACTATTGTTGTAAGAAAAATGAAAAACAATGAGAAAACTACAACAGAATATAAACTATTCAGTATTACACTAACTGTCGTTGGCCAAATAACGCCGTGGTATTTAAGTGAAAGGCAGTGATAGATACACGGTGGCATGTGTACTTTAAAACCATGTGACACAATCTGATAACGGCAATTCAGCCGAATTAGGTCTATTTCAAAAATAAACAATCACTTTCCACAGTAATCTGTATTCATAACTGTATAATCAAATTTACATTGGTCCTGATGTCTCTATTGTACGACGTACATCAACAAATAGTGTTAAAAGATTAAGGAGCGAACACTGTGTGGTAGAGTTGCTTTCATTAGACAAAGAATGAAACTAATATCAGGGAAAGTACTTTATGAAAACCGAATTTTCGCATGCTCGTACCAGAGATAATTAAGTGTAACATTATGCACAATCCTGTTCAGTTCTTATGGACAAAAAGTAAACATACCTCACTCATTCACATCACCAACTGTCAAACTGTGTTACACCAAAGTGTATGACACCTGCCACCATTTTTATCTAGCGAAGGGAAGAGTCTGAAATTGTTTCCGACAACTGTAGAAAACACGATAAACTCGCTGATACCAAGGAAGACATTAAGACGTGGAAATTCGAACACCATACAACAATCATGTTTCGAAATTGATATGACGGCACAGTAGACTGTTTCGTAGACTGCAAGTAAAGACATGATGATACAACCAACTGTATGCATATTTATGTGAAGGGGATTCATGGAATTCGAAAGTATGAACATTTATTCTGCGGTTTTCACGAAGCAAATGTTCAAATATTTGTAAATCTAAGGGACTTAACTATGTTGATTATCGATGTAGATCCATTGTATTCTGGATTTGGGACTAACGCTGGTCGGCCGCGGTAGCCGAGGGGACTGAGGCGCTCCAGTCACGGTCTGCACGGCCACTACGGTCGGGGGTTCGAATCCCTCCTCGGGCATGGATATTTGTGCCGTCCTTAGTCTTAGCTAGTTCATAAGTAGTTTGTAAGCTTAGGGACTGATGACCCCGTAGTTAAGTCCCATAAGTTATACAAACATTTGAACATTTGATTTGACTAACGCTGGTTTATTTTATATCCAAATAACATATGTAATTACCAACAGCCGTAAAGTTTAATGTTTTATTTAACTACCGGTTTCGGTATTATAATAACACTATCTTCAGGTTCTATGTCACGATAGATATCAAAGAAAACTCTTGAAATAGCCTTATGCAATGTTATCATTCCGTAGGCTTACAAACTGCTTAAAATAACTTATGCTAAGGACAACACAAACTCCTATGCCGCGGGAGGACTCGAACCTCCGACTGCGAGCAACTGCACGCTCCGAAGTAAGGCGCCTTAGAACGCTTGGCCACTACACCACACCTTTTGCGAACCTTCGATATTTGTGGTGCCACGTAAATAATTTAATATGGAAAATCAGTCAGTTAAATGAACTTTGAGCATGATTACATTCAAAGGAAAGATATACAATCATCTCATCTACAGTATTAATGAATGGAGGTGCAGAAATAATTGTGCGTGAATTTAAGTGGAGCAGAGACGCCTTCCAGAACGAAAATCCATTCTGCTTGTGATGGAATTTAGGTCTTAAGTTGAATATCTTGAGGAAATAGCTTCTCTTCTAGTAGTAGTTTATGTAGTATGGCACCCATTATGAAAAGTCATTACAGAGTCAAAATACTGACGCATAAAACTGTAGACCTACCACACTAACGTCAAATTAACGTCAAGTAGTGCAACATTTGTAGAGCACCCTCACTTTGTCTTGTTATGGAGACCAGCAACGACCCTGTTTTGTGGTGTTTATTGATGTATACCAGCGCATGCACAAAGTACGTTTTCCTAATTTTCTAAAACAGACACAACATTATTACCTGAGAAACGTCCTTGATAACAGGTACAGTAATGTCTGAGCTAATTTGCGACATAGTGATCATAAAGAGCGCGACGCTTGTTATATCGTGGGATAAACTTTTGCATTTCTGTGTCATGGAAGTCTCCTGCCTGTCAGTGGAACCATCTTGTGACAGTCCAGCAATTCGTTGTTACCAAAACGCTGGATGTAAAACATCATATTCACAAGAGGCCTTGAATGCTTACTCCATGTGTTGTGATGGTTCGTGGCAATGTTCGTTCCCGTAAGTCTCAGTATACAGCAACTGTTTTGCAGAATTTCGGCTGAGACCTGTTTGGTAAATCGTTATAATTAATAAATAACCTGAAATCACCTGTTGAGATATTTTGGGATTTCTCAAAGGGTTTTGACTGTATAAATCATTGATTTATCTGGATAAGCTTAAGTATCGTGGTAAGAATGGGTAAGTGCACAAATGGTTTAAATCATATTTAACTGAAAGAGTGCAGAAAATTGAAATAAGCAGTTCACATAATATGTAAGTGACAGATAATTCCTGTAACTGGGGAACAATCGAAAATGGGATCCCACGAAGTTCCGTTTTGGGTCCTATGTTGTTTTTAATACATATTAATGACTTGCCATTCGATAGTCACGAAGATGGTAAGCTCGCTCTTTTTGCTAACAATACAAGTGTAGCTATCACGCCTGACGCACAGGAATTAACTGATGAAATTTTAAATTATATCTTTCAGAAAAAAATTTACTTAGTTCTTTACAAATGGACTCTCATTATACTTTGATAAAATCAGCATGTACAGTTTCATACAGAAAAGGGCCTTACACCATTAATAAATGTAGACTTTAAACAGAAATCCATAGCTGAGGTAGAATATTCAATATTGATGAGGGATTGAAGTGGAAGAAACACATTGGAGATCTGCTGAAACGTTTGAATTCAGCTACTTCTACTATCAGGATAATTGCAAATTTTTATGATACACATCTCAGTTTATTATCTTATTATGGCTATTTTGTTCACTGCTTTCGTGTGAGATCATATTCTGGGGCAATTAAACACTGAGTAAAAAAGTATTCATTCCACAAAAGTGTGTAATCAGAATAATTTCTGGAGTGCACCCAAGATCATCGTGCAGACATTTATTTAAGGATCTAGGGATCATCACAGTAGCTTCACTATATATGTATTCACTTATTAAATTTGTGATTAATAATCCGTCACAATTCAAAAGCAATAAGAGTGTGAATAACTAAACCACCAGGGGAAAGGGATATCTTCACTATTTAAAGTTAAATATAGCTTTGTCACAAAAAAGGGTGACTTATGTTGCCAGAAAATTCTTTGTCTTTGGTCGCTTACCAAGTAACATCAAGAACTCTGACCGATAGCCGACTATCATTTAAAAACAAAGTAAAATAAATTTCTGAATGGCAACTCCTTTTACACATTAGATGAATTTTTAGAAAAAAAAGTGGTATATTTGCTAAGTAAAAATTAAAATAAATCCTCAAAATATTGGGTTTTGTGTTTAGACACCTTTTTATTAAACTGACACCCTCCATATTATATCGGAATGTCATATTTACGATATATGGAACAAGTATTAATGTACCATACACTAAGTGTTTATCTTGCTCACAGTGCACCTCAAGAAATTCCTGTCCTCCGGCCGGCGTTATGGCAACAACAAAAAACCGAAGATGACAGCCACACGGTGGTTCTACTAACAGGTTGCAGACTTCTTTGACTCAGGAAAACAAGCGTTAATCTTCCAATCATTTTCAGGTGCGCAGCCGGATCCTATCGATATTCTGTCACTGTATTTCATCCCAAGGACGTTCGGCCACCTTCAGGTGAGTTGTCGTGGCCAAAACATTGTTGCAGAATGTCGACGGTATCAGGCTGCACTCCCGAAAATTGGTGGAAGAACACGTACGCCTGGAAGACTTCATAAGTCTGTAATATTTCTGGCTTACAGCCATCATATTGAGGTTTGAGAATTGCTTCGCTACAGCAGTTTAGACGCAGTAACCGACAGATGGTGCTGTTAGTGTGAGAAGCATATCAGGTGCTACCAGTAGGTCGGGTTCCCATGAGAAAGAGTGCTGGCGAGTTTCCCCGAATTATAGTCCCCGGGCGGCAGGCTGTAGTACTGGCGGACACGCGCCAAAACGCGATCACAATTTTATTAATAATTAATAAACTAATTATTTATTCCATGTCAAATTCAAAGCCAAGCTGTGCCCTGACTAGGTAACATATTAACTCTTGTAAAATTAATAAACAAAACAATTAATTTAAGGCGGACGATGCTTGGCGGCCATGTTTGCGCACCAAATTGTGGAGCGAAGGCAGCCTTGCATCGAGCCGCCACAATTAAGTCCAGAACACGCACTCGTAGAAGCACCATGTAGCTCTCGCATATGAAGGCGGTCATGAGACATAGATTTATAATTTCAGAACAATACGAAATGACAATATATTGAACTTGCAGCTAAGGCAATGTGTATCAAGTGTATATTAGTATGTGGTTTGCTAGTTTTCTGCATTTCTTAAATAAATTAGCTGGCACCCCAAGAACTTCGGTATTATTCCATTATTACATGAGTTCCTGCCAATAACTTAATAATTTCAGCCTCACTTAAATAACTTCGAGCTTTGTGCTATCATCTGCGAGGGGACGACAGCTATAGAACATGTCCGATTGGTGAACTTTAGAATTTCCACTGTTCACACAGTGCAGTGGGGAGTAACTACAACCCCCGCATACACTGTTATTGCGGTGCAAACGCAAACTGTTGTGCGTCATCCATGGCAACATGAGGGAGGTAGGAAAATGATATAGGTACCGTTAGCATACTCTCCTACTGATATTTTCTCGTTGTAAGTCACAAACGTTGATCTCATGATGTGACAATTGTCTCAATTCTTTTTGTGCTTTGTCGAAAAAACATCTCAAACATTGTTAGCCTGTTGCCAATAACGTTTGTCATGTAACTATGTTGTATTTATTTCAATAATCAGGGAAAGTTTCTTTGTGGATGTCCCTTGTACATATAACAAAACGGGAACGACCTGTGCGACGCACATATGTTGTTGTCGCGATGTCATATTACAACTTGACAATGTTGTAAAGCCGAAACGCCCTTGTAGAGGACGTTAATTAGTTTTAAGCCTAACAAAATAATTAAATCTGCCTGTTACCTTGTTTTTAACATTACAGTAATTTCTAATAACCGTAAAACCGACCGTTAAGGAAATAATGAATGATAATTTACAAAACCATGAATCCGATAAACTTCCTGTCTCAGGTGAAGTCATTAGCATGTGAGATATATTATCAGTCGTATATGCCAATATCTAATTTGGTAGAATAACTTCATGAAGAAGTTTTACTTATCACGAATAATTTCTTCTTAAAAAAAGTGCGTTAAATTAAGGTAGGTGAAAATTTTGGCTTGTAACTAGACATAAAACGCCCGCTTACTGCCTTTTCGCCCGTGTGCGTAAGCTAAAAGACTATTTCCGACGCAAGGAGCAGAAAAGCACTGCTTGGGCTTATTTATATCATAACGCGAAGCAAGAGCAAGGCTTAATTAAGTTTTCAGCAAGCTTTCGGTCGCTATTTCTGAAACGCTTTTGATGTATGGTCGTCCTTGCAAACCTGAAGGCACGGTGTGACCGAAGTGCTTCATCTCCAGAGAATTCCGTCGCCTGGGCTCAGACGGGAGACGTGCCAAATATGCGGGAGGCCACTCAACGCAGTACACGTCTCGCGGTTTATTTATTGAGATACGATCGCTGAAGAGAGATGGCTTCCTTTGGTGGTACCTCCTGAGAAATGTACATCTCACTTGACACGTCGCTATACTAGAGATATTTACTTTTACTTTCAAGTGAGTGTAGTGGGTGGATCTGAACACAGCTATAACTCTAAAATTTACTAGTTTGTCACATTTCAATTTCACTGATGCGCAAACATAACTTAGGAGTTGCGTAAACAGAATACACTTATCGTGACGCGACATTAGGAAATAAACTCTTATAATCAATGTAACATCTAGTCGTCAAGTATGTTTACTGTGTAAGTCATGTTATTCCTAAAAATAGTAAACATCTGTCTACTAAATGCATTTTACATCAAAGTATGATACGCTACATCTGATTACGGAAGATTCGTCTATTTTGGAGGTATATAATGCAAATCATTGCGAGATAATTGATTTATATTGCTGTAACGAGAAATATCTCTATCAGACGTAACCACACGATGCTTTCAATCATACCATCTTTGTCCCTACATACTAACCACTCAATATTTACTTAATTATGCATAGTTCAAAGGACTACAATAGTGGGCGTGGGGCATAATGCTATTGTCATTTGTTGCGTCCTCATTCTTAACAGGGAAGCGATGCACTCTAATTGCTCTGTGGTACAACTATTTTGTATATGTGTGAAAATTAAACAAATTGCATATTGTTAAACTAATATTTTTTTTCCACAAAGCAATTTACGGCCATCGTAGGATAAGGACTGAAGTCAGTGAAAAATGTTAGTTTAGTACCTAAATGTGTCGTAAAAAGCCGAAAACTGAGTAATGAGCAGCAAGTAACGAAGAAAGAAGACGTGCTTTGATTGCTTTCCAAACATTAAAACATTAAATCTTTCACCTTTGCAAGTACTAGTGGAAAATAAAATGCAAAGTGACTGGTGATCTGACAATTTTTTTAAAGTTCATTCCCTTGAAATTGAAATTAAGCAGCCATCAAATATTACAGATGATACAGAAGAAGCATATCGCTAATGTCTTACCACTTGACCTCCGCACCACAAGCGATTGAGGCCCTAGAATAGTCTAAGTACGACGTCCCTCCACGTCAGAAACTTTAATTCAGCTTCTGCTTTCCAAGAAATATTGTCACAACTGCAATACTTAAGACTAAGAGATACGTTAATCGCTAGTGGTGCGGTGGTCCAATGGTAAGACGTCTGCCTAGTAAGCGCCGAGGTTCGGGTTCGATTCTCGGCCTATCACAAATTTTAATTCAGTGCTTCACCTTTGTCTTTAATACTGATTTATTCTGTCACTAATCGATTCCACTAATGCTACAAAGTTTGAATAGCTCGTAAAAACCACTTTATTCATAATTGTATTATACCTTTAATAATTTGGTAAATACTGTGAGAGTTACGCGATCGATTGCGTGTATAGCATTTTTCTGACAGTCAAAAAGCAGTTTGTAATGTACTTAATATGTCTAAATAAGTACTTCTAGTTGCGTTTATAAGAAAACATATATTTGACTATTTAAAATTGGTAAAATGCCGATTGTTTTAAAATTACTGTGAGCAAAATGTTCACAGCACGAGTGCTCAAGCGTTAAATGTAATTAATAATACGATCTAGGTTTGGCGCGTATGCTCTAAAGTCGTCAGCCAGAGAAAGAGAGGAAATAAATTAAGTAATTCGAAAAATGAAACAAGACAGTTAATTGTGCGCATAATTTTTACTAGTAGGGACTGCGTACGCACTGTCTCGGTCTTTAATTTACAAAAAAAGAAAAGAAAAAAAAAAGATGTGATAGCTTTTCTACGGGAATAGCACCGACAGTGCCATATGTGGCTGGTACCTCACACAACTGCATAACACCTTCATACCGTATGCTTCCGCTTGAATTCTTGAGATGATGGTTGTAAGCCACAAATATTTCAATGTCCTTTGAAATGTAGTCAGCTGTTACTATCAAATATATAAACATTAAGGTTCTATTAAAATCTTCACATCTACCTGTTAAATAAATATTATATTTCTTTTCCGAAAGTTTCGAGTAACAGACACGTCCTGTCTTAAAACGTATCCAAACTCCACGCAAGATATTCAAAAACTACCTGTGCAACAATATCATCCTTGCCACGTCAGCGCCACCAGCGATTATTGACCCCATACTCCAAAGAACTGTGGTCGCCAAAATAACTATGTGAGGAACTATCTGTAATTATAGTTTTCCGTGGTGTCGTCTGTATAGATTTGAACTTAATCTCGCATATGAAATAGGATGAACTTCAAGTTAAAGAATATCTGAATAACTGAAGGATGTAAATTTTAAAGGAAAGAAGACAAGGAAGAGCATAAATTACACCGGCATAAGATGACGAGAATTGTTGTTGAAGTTAAGAGAACACCTGAACATATCACCTCAAAGGAAGTTGGCGAAAAGTTACCTTTAGAAGCCGGTTATAGTCATGATGAGCTGTAAATGATAACTTAGTATGGATTATTAATTGAATCATAACTTCCCGCCGTAATGAGATGCTTGGTTATCTTCACGCCTCGCGGAATATAGTTTCACGACCGTATTAAAACATTGTCACAGTAGGCGAACAGATTAAAATATATGGGTTGCACATTCTCAAATACGAAAGCGGTATGAAATGGGTTTAAATTGAGCTGAACTTTAAAGCAACCGCGAAGGAAACCGTGATGACAGCCAATCATCTTCTTACGTTCGTTGTCGACTTGCTAGAAACAGTGAGAATTATTATTTACAGTCTGAATTTAAAATCAATCGGAGTGTTTATTACAATAAAAGAAAAATGAGGTCCATATCTCTCAGTTACATCTGATTGTTGAGAGTAAGAGGATGAGACCTCCGTTCATTATGTTGTTACGGTCTCCAGTCCAGAGACTGATTTAATGCAGCTCTGCATCCTACTCTATCCAGAGCAAGCCCATTACTATCCTTATAAAAACGGAAACTCACATTCATCTAAACCTGTTTACTATATTTGTCTTTTGGTCTCCTTCTGCGATTTTTACCCCACACATTTCCTTGACGTCTAAGAATGTGCCCTACCAAAAGATCCCTTCTTTTAGTCAAGGAATGCCATAAATTCCTTTTATCCCCAATTCTGTTCAGTAACTCTTCGTTAGTTAGACGATCTACCCTCATTATCTTAAGCATTCTTCCGTAGCACAACATTTCAAAAGCCTGTATTCTGTTCCTGTCCAACGTATTTATTATCCAAGTTTCAATCCCTTACAATACAACACTCCACACAAATCCCTACAGAAAAGACTTACTTACACTTAAATTTGTATTCGATGTTACCAAATTTCTCTTTTTCAAAAACGCTTTTCTTCCCACTGCCATTCTATATTTTATATTCTCTGTACTTCGACCATGATATTTTATTGACCAAGTAACAAAACTCATCTAACACCTTCATTATATCGTCACCTAAACGAATTTCTTCAGCAACTCCTGTTTTTCTTAGACTGCATTCCTTTAACCTTGTTTTCGTTGATCTTATACGCTTCTTTCAACACACTGTCCATTCCATTCTATTGCCCTTCCAAGACCTTTGCTTTCTCTGACAGTATTACAATGTCATCACAGCGATCTCTAATTACTTCTCCAAATTTCTCCTTGCTTCCCTTCACAGATTGCTCAATGTACAAATTGAATAACACTGGAGAATGGCTCCACCCCTGTCTTACTCCCTTCCCAACCTCTGCATCACTTTCATTCCCTTCGACTCTAATAACAACTTTTTGGTTAATGTACAAGTTGTAGATCAGGGTATAAACGTAAAAGACACCGAGCTATTCCATTCTATCTCCAAGTCGGAGACAAATTTGACCATTGTAAACAAAACTGTGCAAAGGCATACCTTTAAGCGAGAACAATAACGGTGGCGACAAGTGTCGCAGATAATTAACGCCAAAATATTAAATGTAATGGTACACAGCATAAGAATTGTCAAAAGGAGACAGTAACAAGGAAAAAAAAAAGAAAGAAAGAAAGAAAGGAAATTAAATGTTTTATCCATTGCTGCAACTGTGTTTTTTAGGTTGGAAAAGTGAATAGCCAGTAGTTGCAAGGTTGCAAATTTATTTACAACCGGTTTTGAATTATTATTTCCCTTCTTCAGGTATATAAATTGTGCCTTATAGGTTTACACCAAGTGCAAAGATTATGCTAGAGTTCCAGCATAATCTCTGCTTTTGATATTCAGTGTGATTAAAAAATTCTAGCATAATATCTGCATTTGGTGTTCAGTGTGATTGCAAAATGATCTGTGTAAACCTGAACGGCACAATTTATGTATCTGAGGAAAGGCAATAATTGCTGGAAATCGGCTGGAAATCATCTGCAACCTTGCATCTGGTGGCTGTTTACTTTTTCAAAAAAAAAAAAAAAAAAAAAAAAAAAAAAAAAAAAAAAAAAAAAAAAAAAAAAAAAAAAAAAAAAACCTTATATTTCTACCATTCACAAAGTCAAATAAACAAGTTTTAATATGACATCCACGTAAAGGTTGCATTAAATACCAAAACTGTCATTGTTAGGTTGATGTATCTCGTAGAAAAACATCATTGAAGCCGCGGTGGAGTAGCCGAGCGGTCTAAAGCGTCTGGCTTCGGAGCGCGCGATTGCTCGCCGTGGAGGTTCAAGTCCTCCCTTGGGCATGGGTGTGTGTGTTTGTCCTTAGGTTAGTTTACCTAGGTTTAAGTAGTTTGTAAGCTACGGGCTGATGACCACGCATTTTGGTCCGATAGATTTACAAACATTTGAACATAATTGAAAACAGTTCTTTTTTTTCAGAATTTTAAGGTAACTTTTTCAGCAGGTGGACTGTATCCTCGTCCGCCCTCCAACTTTCCCTATCACGTCGCTACTACAAAGATTGAAGCCATTGAGTTACCACGTGTTTCCCTGTCTGTCGTGATGTGAGGAGTTGTGTGTGGTCGCAGACCGCGCGGCTACGTGAGCTCTCACTGAACTAGAGTGGGGACAGCAGACACGGGCGAAAAGCGAGCCTTGGCGGCGTGCGGGCCAATCTGTCTGGACAGCACAGCAGCGACAGCAAAAGAAACACCGCGGGACAACCGCCGCGCGCCCGGAATAAGCCGCGGGCACTGTGCGCAGTCCGCGCACACGAATTACGGCGCAACTGTTTGGCTATCGCTCTGCTGCTGTGGCTGTAAACTGCTGTCCGTTTATCCGGCCGTCTGGAAAAGTCTAGCAGGCCTAACTCTGTTTAACCTTAGGGTAGGGCCGGGGGAAAAGGTACTCGCATTCGAAAATGCTCCAGATTTCCCGATTTCTAATCAAACTGCGTGCTTATGAAACATCGCCACAGTTGTGCGATTGGATTCGTGATTTCCTGTCAAAAAGTAAACAGTACGTTGTACGAGGCGTGTTTTTCAAGTATTTACCGTCTTTTTTTTTTTTTTTTTTTTTTTTTTTTTTTTTTTTTAAAGAGAGAGAGAGAGAGAGGGAGAGAGACTTGCTAAGATATCTCAATAATTTTATGCGCACTGGGTACCTACATATGTTGTCTACGCACTGACGCCATTACAATTTTATTCTTCCTTGTTTACGTTGTGTACCTAGAGTTTAAGGTGCCTCCGATAATCGCGAGCCCCGCCGACTGTGAATTACGGGCTGTTATAAGGTTTATTAGTGCTAAATGCCTAAAATCGATCGATATTAATCGTGAGATCTGTGCAGATTACGGAGAAAACATTATGAGTGATGGAATGGTAAGAAAGTGGGTGAGAGCATTTAAAGATGGCCGCACAAATGTGCACGATGAACAACGAAGTGGGCGTCCTTGGGTCGTTAATGAAAGTTTGGTGCAGGAAGTGGACAATAAGGTGAGAGAAAACAGACGATTTACGATTTCCTCCTTGCGGGATGACTTTCTTAAAGTCGCTCAAAGTGTTTTGTATGGCATTGTGAACGAGCAAGACGCTGACGAATTCAAAACAGTTGTTATGCAGTGGTTAACAAATCAGGCGGCAGACTTCTATGAGGAGGGTATTCAAAAACTGATACAACGTTATAACAAGTGCCTCAATATTGACGGAAATTATGTAGAACAGGAATTTAAGGTATAGGCTTTCATGTAAAAATAAAATTATTGAAATATCTTAGACGTCTTTTTTTTTAATTCAAACCGATACTTACTTAAAAAACACACCTCGTAATTGACGGTAAGTCATCGAGTAGAACAGAAGTGATATCTGCCATCCACAAGGAAGTGATATACGGCCCCTACTCTTCTTATTTTTATAAACAACTTAGAAGACACTCTGAGTAGCACTCTTAGACTGTTCGCGAATGATGCTGTCATTTATCGGTTAGTGAAGTCTCTAGAAGATCAAAAACAACTGCAAAATGATTTAAATAAGTCATCTGCATGGTGCAAAAATTGGCAATCGAGCCTTAATAATGAGAAATGTGAAGTCATACAAATGATCATAAAAGAAATTCGGTAAACATCGGTTACACGATTCATTAGTCACACCTACAAGCCGTCAATTCTACTCAATACCTAGGCGTAACAATTACGGAAAACATAAACTTTAAAGAACACCTAGCAAATATTGTAGGGAACGCGAACTAAAGACTACGTTTATAGGCAGAATGCTTAGAAGATTCAACAGTTTTACTAAAGAAACTGCCTACACTACACTTGTGCGTCCAATTTTGGAGTATAGCTGCGCATTGTGGGATCCACACCAGGTGGGACTGACGGACGATTTAGAGAAAGTTCAGAGAAGGGCAGCTCTTTTTGTATTATCGAGATATAGGCGAGAAATTATCACAGAAATGGTGCGTGAGTTGGGGTGGAAATCATTAAGAGAGGCATTATTTCCTGCAACGAGATCTACTGGCGAAATTTCTTACACCAACTTTCTCTTGACATCAGTACAGCATATGATGCATTGATAAACAAAAATCTATTACTGATAATAAAACCACTGCTTCAAATTAGTACAAAGCTAAAACTGTAAGGCTAAAATGTGTTCAAAATATGTTACATAACTCTGAATCCTTCATTAGTATAAATTACGTTTACTGTGGTTATAAGAGATAGCTTGAAAATGAGCATTGGTGGAGTAACAGTAAAAATGTTACTACCATGTAATCGCGTTAAAAATAAGATTAAAATATATGAAGAGGAGGAAGAAAATAATAATTAAATGAACTGTAATTGCAATGTCGGGAATAAACAGTGCAAAGAGCTGATGTTAGTAAAGAGTAAAAAAAAAAAGAAAAAAAGAAAAAAAAAATAATAATAATTGTTGAATGGCTTGCAGAAAATTGTAATTAAAAGAAATCTGTCAAATCAAGACTGCAGAAAATGTAAACGGTCTTTCAGTTAATAAGAGTCTCCTGTGGAACTGGAAAATTCCACACTACACAACAGAAATTAAACCAGAAGCTCTCTACGCATCATCAACATAGTACACTTAAAGGGGAATGACATGTGAATGAACGTAACATAATGAGGAAATTCCTAGAACCAAGAAGATCGTGTACATTATCCAAAGCCAGATGCAGACATATTTTTGTCCAAAACAACAGACACAATGAGCATGTGAAGACACCTATTCTTGGGACATTTACCAAGGATGGACTCATACATGTTAACGCGCCAAATCCAAATGTTCCCAAAGAATAAAATTACTAGATCGAAAAGGTACAATCAGACAGAAAAATATCTTAAATAATTTGGATCTGCGAATCTACATGTCCTAAATGAAATCAGGAAAGTCACAAACTCAAAGTGTATGTTTTGAGGAAGAAGAGAGAAAAAGTAATAGACATACGTCATCTTTACAACGAAAATAAACCAGTTCGTTGAGAACGAGGAAATTCTGTGAAAAAACGGCGATCCATCTGCGAAGAAGAATAAGGGATTACTCTCAGTTGGAGACTTAAACAGTGAAAACCGCAGGTGTTCAAGTTAGGTGGTAACTCACATGCGTAACGCCAGGATGCCTATATTCCATAAGATGAGGGATAACAGCTAGTGACACTACTCTGGCAGTGGTCTGTAAGTTGGGATCTCACGAAAACGTAGTGGAAGTCTACGTGTCCGGTGTAGATCACTTGCAGCCCAGGTACGGCAAAAAAGAAAACAAAAGGTTGCAAAATTTGTGTTTTTGTGTCGGACAACTCTTTGAGAAGGGAAACAGGATAAAAAAAGAAAATAACAAAAGAGAACTGTTCCATCTGTACATATTAAGTTATGACATTGAAAATATTTGCACTTATTGTGTTACACACTGTATTATTGTTGATCCCACATCCATAGGGAGATTTAGGTGTCCTTCCTTCCGGCTGAAGTTACAGATATATAGTATGAAAGTGGTTCGATGAATCTGTGCCAAGCACTTACATATGATTTGTAGAATGCTCCATGCAGATTTGAAATGTTTGTTAACCTATGGGACCAGTCAGTACTCGTCATCGGTTCCTAGCCTGACAAACTACTTAAACTACGAAGGGGACTTAGAAAATTATTGTCCCTTGTCGACTGTGGGCAGATTTGTATAAAAGGAAAAAAAAATAGAATGAGACGTTAAAGATAAGACATATCTTTATTATTCTACATAATTTCCAGATACATTGAGAAATTTGTCAAATCGCTTTGTAAGCATCTAAAAGCAGTCCAGAAAAAAATCAGGGCGTTGCATACCGAAGAAGCGTTGAAAGTCTATCGACTAAAGACAACACAATAGATGAACGCGCACGTGCAAGACACCGATACGCCATTGGGTAGAGGTCGACCATGAATATGGCCAAGACTTTCTGTTTCGGACAGTGACGGGGGTTGAAACGTGAGTCCACCATTACACGCTCGAATCGAAAGGCTGCGTTCATGGAGTGGAAACATTCGACATCATCTGTCCAAAAGAAGTTCAAAATCACTCCGTCTGCATGTAAAGTGCTGCTCATCTTTTTCGGGGACGCATTGTATCTTGCGAATGCAACGGCCTAAATTTTCCTGGAAGGCTTTTTGAAGCTTATAAAGGGGTATGATAGATGTGTCATTGTGCTTGGAAATTATGTAGAAAAAAATCGCACTGACGTGTTTTACGGCCCACTTTAGATTTGCCTGTGGTTTTATGCTTTTATGCAAACATTACAGACAAAAAAAAATAATAAAAATTCATGGGCGATACGATTTCGACCCCACTAGTGTAAAAACACCTATGCAACCAACACGTAATATTTTTTAAGACTGGTTTTTTAACAAATAGCCAAAATTATTTAATATTTCAGTTTAACTTTGACAAACATACTCTCTTTTTTGACCATTTACCTCTTTAAACTATTATTTTATTATCTCTCCCACATTTCCATTATCTTTCTCCGTTAAAATATTATCACCTGCCTTGCCACAGAAGTTTGTACCAAGTGAACTTTCTTTGTCTGTACTGGTTACATATGACTTTAGCCTGGAAGGAGTGTAGTGTACATTTGGCGTTCGGACGTGTGACTGCAGCCTGGAAGAAAATTAGCAACAACACATCGTTGTCAGGACATAAATGTTCAAATGTTAGTAAATATTATGGGATTTCACGTCTATGGTTATTAGTCCCTAAGCTTACAAACTACTTAAACTAAATTAAATCTGAAGATTTACAGACACCCTTGCCCGGGGGAGCAACCGTGCGCTACGCAGCATGGCGCTTTAGACCGCTCGGTCACTCCACCGCGGCTCTTAAATTATGATCTGATGTCTAAAATTGCTATGTTAGCTGTTAACGCATGCAATCCATGAGTACGAGAATTACGGTTTACACCCGCAGCTGCTCGCCATAGAGTAATGCGCGGCAAATTAGTTTGTGATCTATGAACATGCCATGTTAGACAGTGGTTTGAAACTTGCAGGGCGCGTTGGCTCAGCGTGCTCGGTCAGATGGTTGGTGGCGTGGTAGCTTTTGTGCCGATCGGTTGAACGGTTCGCCCTAAAAACTGTGTACCCGTTAGAGACAGACATCGCCAATCGCCGTTATTTTAGCAAATATCTCTGGAAATATGCGACTAGGAAAAAAGCATAACAGAGCAAAGTTGTAGATAATTTTCTCCTTTACAAATTCGCTTAGTCAGTTTTCGTGTCAGATGGACGGTTAAGACGTTATTTTTATTTAAATTTCTAGCTGTCAAAATGCGATCGCAAAAGCCCACTTTAAGTGTTACAACAGTAACGTAAAGGGGGCCAATAAAGATATATCTTTAATGTCTCATTCAATTTTTTGGCCCACTTTAGGTTACAGTAGTAACACTAAAAGTGGGCCTTTCAAAAAAAATGTTCAAATGTTTGTTAAGCTTATGGGACTTAACTACAGGGTCATCAGTCCCTAAACTTACAAACTACTTATGAACTACTTACAAACTAGGACGGCACAAATATCCATGCCCGAGGGGGGATTCGAACCCCCGACCGTAGTGGCCATGCTGACCGTGACTGGAGCGCCTCAGTCACCTCGGCCACCGCAGCCGGCGTGGGCCTTTACGATCGTCTTTTGACAGCTCGAAATGTAAATGAAAACAACGGCTTAAACCTTCATCTGACACGAAAATTGAATAACCGAATTTGTAGAGGAGAAATTTCTCTACAAATTGGATCTCTTATGTTTTCTTCATATCTCATATCGTTTCAGAGACAATTGCAAAAATGACGGCAATTTTGGGATGTCTGTCTGTCTGTCTGTCCGTAACGTGTTACCTGTTTTTTGACGAACCGTTCAACCCATAGGCCCCAAACTGTACAGAAATAATTGTTGACTACCAGAGACCAGAACCTCGCTTTTTCAAACATTTCGGACAAGAAATATATTAGTAATACCAAAACAGCCATTTGTAATGTAATTTTAATTGAAAATAAACCGTTCATCTGACGCGAAAATTGAATAAACGAATTTGTAGAGGAGAAAATTCTCTACAACTTTGTTCCCTGATTTTTTTTTTTTTTTTTTTTTTTTTTTTTTTGTGTCTTAGAGATATTTGCAAAAATAACGGAGTTTTGACATCGTCCATTGAATTAACGAAAACCAGCCGTTCGCAGATGTCACGTGAAATTCCTCGCCCAGAACTCTATGCGGCATACGTCATCTTGCTTTGCGTATTTGATGATTTTCTTGTTGTAACTTACACGTTGTCATTCCAAAGCAATGGCGCACTGAAGAATTAACAAAAGGACGTCGTTCTTCCAACGATAAATGATAATCTAGTGTCCACAAATGCCATATTAGCATCAGTTAACAACGGCAGTCAATAGTATGAGATTAAAGAACATACGTCCCAACTGTTATCTGTAGCGCAGTGGGTAGTGCGTTGGATTGCGACGCTTCAGGTCACTTCTTCCGATCCAACTACTACCAACATTTTATTTACCTAAAAGGGTTTCATACACTCTTATTAATTAATTTTTATTATTTAGATTATTATTTTGGTCCAAAATTTTTGCAAAAACTTATAAAACTACAAATATAAAGTGGGCCGTTAAGCACGTCAGTGCGATTTTTTTCTTTCATACGTAACTCTGATCACAGTGTACAAGGGAAAGTTATTTTCCAACTCCTCGCCGTATCTTATACTAAGAACACACACACACACCCATGTCAGTGGGAGGAGCGACTTCGTAGATATACGATTATTGAACTTGTGTCGCATTGTGTAACTTTCCGTGAGTAGTTCAGTGAATGCTAGAGGGCATCAAAGAGCGAATTCTCGTAACTCGAGCTGTTTAATAGCTGAACAGGGAAGTCAATCTATGAGCCGGACTCCGCCCGACTGCAGTGTGTGCGGGCAGAGGCACGCAGTGCATTTGGGGTGGCGGGCTTTGAAGTGCGGACCGCGCGCGTCGCTAGCCCCCTGCTACCTGACGCGCTGGTGCCGCTGTTTCGACTTTTCGCGTGAATTCCCGGCATGTAGGGGGGCGGCGGCCACGGCAGTCAAAGGCCTTCCGCGGCAGTCATTAATATCGGTGTGTGCAGCGCGCCGCGGGCAGTAGGCGGACCGGCGCAGACGTGCAAATTAATCACCCAGCCGGCCATTCTGGGCCCGGTACCCGCCACAGCCGGCATTGCCACTGTGCTGCTGTGCGGAGGCTGGCTCTGTGCACCACTACAGCGCGTAATGTCGCTGCACCGACAAAGAAGCGTGCGCAGTTTTAGCCAGGGAGATGTATTGTTACTGCGATCGATGCACAGAAAGTAAATGGTTCTTTAGGCCTCAAGGCTCTGGCAGAAAGCTAAAGTGTGTGTGTGTGTGTGTGTGTGACAGAGAGAGAGAGAGAGAGAGAGAGAGAGAGAGAGAGAGAGAGAGAGAGAGAGAGAGTCAGTGGGTGTCAGTATCCCCCTCTGCCTTCCTTCTCTTGCCCCCATCCAAACGTACACACTACTGAAAGGGAGGAGGGTGTGGGGACAGTTCTCAAGAAGTTCAGGTCGAATGATATCGATAGCGTTCTGCGGCGCGTCAGTCACATTCTGCACGGCCACTACGGTTGGGGGTTTGAACCCCCCTTCGGGCATGGATATTTGTGCCGTCCTTAGTATTAGCTAGCTCATAAGTAGTTTGTAAGTTTAGGGACTGATGACCCCGTAGTAGTTCTGGTACTTAATGCAACCTTTTCGTGGTATATAGGTCTTATTTTGTTGGTTGAGAAAGTACACAGTTAAAAGGTTGCAGATTGATTTAGAGCCGGTTTCCAGCAATTATTGCCCTCCCTCAGGTATATAAATTGTTTCGTATAAGTTTACACAGAGCATTTTGTAATCACACTGAACATCAAATGCAGAAATTATGCTACAGTTTGGTAATCACACTGAACATCAAATGCAGAGTTTATGCTGGAACTCTAGCATAATCTCTGCAATTGCTGTTCAGTGTGATTACAAAATGCTCTGTCTAAACATGTCTGGCACAATTTATATCCCTGAAGAAGGAGAATAATTGTTCGAAACAGGTTGTAAATAAATCTCCAACCTTGCAACAACTGGCTGTTTACTTTTCCAACCTACAAAACACAGTTGCAGCACTGGATAAACGTTTAATTTCCTATTTTGTTGCTTGTTAAAGTTTCCTTTGGTAATTCTTATGATGTGTAGTACTGCACTAAATATTTTTGCGTGAATCATCTCCGACACTCTTCGCTTGCATTACTATTCTCGCTTAAAGGTATACCTTTGCTCACTTTTTGTTTATGGTTGTCAATTTTTTCTTCGACTTGGAGCTAGAACGGAAGTGCTCGCTGTCTTTTACGTCTACACCGTTATTTACAACTTGTACATTATCCAAAGAGCTGTTATTAGAGTCGAAGGGCATGAAAGTGATGCAGTGGTTGGGAAGGGGCAAAGACAGGCCGGCCGCGGTGGCCGAGGGGACTGAGGCGCTCCAGTCACGGTCTGCACGGCCACTACGGTCGGGGGTTCGAATCCCCCTTCGGGCATGGGTATTTGTGCCGTCCTTAGTATTAGCTAGTTCATAAGTAGTTTGTAAATTTACGGACTGAATACCCCGTAGTTGAGTCCCATAAGCTCTACAGACATTTGATTTTGAGATCGATATGCATCAGTATGTAAAGTACCGAGATATCAAACAGTCAGTATATATTTGAAAACTTAATAAATCACGGAACATTGAAGATAGGTAAAACTTGACACACTTGCTTGGAATGACATGGGGTTTTATTACGAAAAAAAGCGATAGATGGCGCTTTATCTAATGAGAAAAAACAATAATTATCATAACAATTTAGCAAGAATGATTGCAGGCACTAATAGATGGGACCAATGGCAGGAGGGTGTCCATAATGAGGAAATCAAGGAAAAACTGGGAATGAACACCATAGAAGAAGCAGTTAGAGCGAACAGACTGAGATGGTTGGGTCATGTTACACGCATGGGGGAAGCAAGGCTACTTAAGAGACTCATGCGCTCGGCAGCGGAGGGTAAGAGGAGTCGAGGTAGACCAAGAAGAAAGTACTTAGATTCGGTGCAGAATGATTTTGAATTAAAAGGCATAACATCAGATGAGGTATCAATGTTAACATTGAATAGGGGATCATGGAGGAATTTTATTAGAGGTACTGTGCTCCAGACTGAACGCTGAAAGGCATAATCAGTCTCTAATGATGATGATGATGATGAACAAATTAAGACAAACCAAAGATGAGTTACTTTACAGGAAATGCTCAATATGTTGACCATCATTCCTCAAAAACAGCTGTCGTCGAGGAATAATGTCGTGAACAGCACTGTATAGCATGTCCGGAGTTATGGTGAGGCATTGGCGTCGGATGTTATCTTTCAGCATTCCTAGAGATGTCGGTCGATCACGATACACTTGCGACTTCAGGTAACCCCAAAGCCAAAAATCGCATGCGCTGAAGTCTAGGAACCTGGGAGGCCAAGCATGACGAAAGTGGCGGCTAGGCACACGATCATCACCAAACGACGCGCGCAAAAGATCTTTCACACGTCTATCATAAAAATCGTACGTTCCAGCAGGTGTTTATCAGCCAGGCTGTGGATGATGTGATTCTGTAACATATCGGCGTACCTCGCACCCGTCACGGTAGTAGTTACAAAACCAGAATCACGCAGTTCCTCGAAGAGAAAAGGCCCGATAACGGTAGATATGGTTCTAATAAAACCCTGTGTCATTCCAAGCATGTGTGTCAATATTTACCTCTCTATCTACATTATTCCGTGATTTATTAGGATTTCAAATTTATACTGACTTTTTGATCACCCGGTATATGGAACTGAACTGTCAACCATTTCATCATTTAAAATTGTGAAATAGGCGACTCAGTGGTGGACTAATGGGTGGAGGGGGGAGAGGGCAGACCCCCTGGCTTCTCGTCTATGATACGGGGGCAGGGGAGGGGGGGTGGCTGCACGTATCTGGAAATGTATTTGTTTCCTTTTTTTTTTTTTTTTTTTTTTTTTTTTTTTTTTTTTTTTTTTTTTTTTTTTTTTTTTTTTGAATGCCCATGATCACCTCTCGTTCTGGGGCCTCCAAATCTCGAAAGCTATTTTCTTTTCGAATGGCGCGTGCCTCTCGTCCTGGGTGCTGGGGGGGGGGGCTGTAAATCTCAGAAGTTACTTTTCTATAGTAATAGACAGTAAGAGACAGCCTTATTCCGCCACTGAGTTGACGTTCATTTCTTTTAGTTTGCTATGACGCGAACAGCTTTGAAAACGCTTTCGGGGCTTTATATATTTCCATTTCGATATGCAGATCAATTGTACAAAAGGAAAAACCTAAAAGCTGTGTCGTATGCATGGTCGCTGTTTAAATTTGTTTTTATAAATGTAGATATGGGATTTCGGCTACTTAAATGATAGAGAAAATCTTAATATGATGATTAAAAGAGGTCAGCTGCAACTGTTTTGTGTGTGTGTGTGTGTGTGTGTGTGTGTGTGTCGTCGCCGCCGGTTGTGCTAGGTGTCGGTGGCCGAGTAGAGAGAGACCGACACAGGGAAATAGCATGCACATGTGTGCGGGTACAGAGGCTGAGGGGACCAGCCAGTTGGACAGCGGAAACTAGAAACACTAAGCTATATTAGTAGTATGTTACGAAGAAATACTACAATAGTTAACTTTCATAAGTTTCACTGCTGCAGACTATTCTAATGCTGATACATTGTTTAACTAGGTAGAGGCTTGCCTATTGATGAGAGTCTGTTCTAGTGCCTGTCATAATCGCAAGTGACCGCTACAGTTGTTGTGTCCGCGAGCGGGATTGCGGCAGAGGGCGTTCGTGGCCGACGTCGTAAGAACGCCGCGCCGTGCTTGCATGGCGGCGCGCGGCGATAGTACGTGGCGCGCACTTTAGACTTGTGCGACACCACCGTTTTGCATTTTTATTAAATGAAACGAACGTTTTAGTTACCTGTAGTCACAACATCTGGTTTGAGACTTTTGAAACAAAACTCGTGAAGGGTACTGTAAAAGCTGCGGAGAGACGCCCATGCCCGAACCGCAGAAAAGGTAACATTCATCAAATAAAACAAACAGTCAGCATCACAAACAGGAAAATTCTCGTAGAAAAATGCTTGCACGAACCACACATATGGACCCAGCCCTCCCCACTCCCCCAGAAAATAGGCTACTGAAATTATTCCCACGAACCATTTAGCCTCAGCCCCGCGAAAAATCAGTTGGAAAATAATTGGATGTTGATCTTCACAAGATACGTAATCGTTTAGGAAGGAACCTCCAAACGTAGCGGCGGATTCCGCCTCAATTAAACGAGGAAACACTGGTAGAAAGGAAACAATTTTCTCTCAAATTCAAGGTACCGCCCGCTACGAAGCAGCAATGTCGAAACACAGCAAGAAGAGAGAGAAAAATAATTAAATAAATAAATACAAAACTTGCAGAGCTTATCTTTAATATCCAAGCGACGTAGCCGCGGGAGCTAGGTGATCAAATTCCTCGTATCCCTCTGGGACACACCGGTTAACCCGCCGATAACAAGGTAGCTGCTTCTCAGACCATCCACCAAGGCGTTTTAAAGCTGATTCGGGACCAGTCTCCACTCTCAACTCTCGTCATTGCATTCCAATTGCAAGTAAGGTTCTGTCCCGTTACCTCCGACGCACAGCTCAGATAATTCCGGGAACTCGGTATACCAGCCACTAAGCTGTCAGCATACTTGCATGCCCCGCGATTCACTCACACTGAGACTCGCACGCAACGGTGGAGAAACAGGCTGTAACGTTTCTGCTATGTTGTGCACTCCTAAAAATCAGTTGCCAACATAGATACACGAAATATCTGATACCTAAAGTAAAACTTCATTACCGGACATGTAATATCATATTTTCGCCTTCTGTTTGAAATTATATTAACACTATTAGTAAAACGCTTTTAAGAAATAGTACGTTGATTTAAATATAACTTTGACTGACCTTTTACGTAATTTTCATTTTTTAATACTTTCGTAAATAATAGCTGCAAACACTAAAAGTGCATTACACTTAGTTTCGGAAATTGCTGAACCTATATAGATACTAATGTGTATAAAAACAACAATGCTACATGTTATAAACTATTGCACAACATGATTTCATATATACCTTTTGTTTAAATAAATTAGGGCAGACCATGTTTTATATATCACTAGATCCTAAATTAAATACTGATAATTTTTCATGCACTAAAATTAATAATCCGTTTGGTACTAAGAAACTATCTTCGAAATTAACAAAACTACGACAACCATATACAAATCCGTATTAATAAATAATTTGACCGCAAACTGAAACACATTAAAATTCCATGTCATAATAATAATACGCCTACACAATATTGGAAAAACAAATATGTGTGCATTTCGAAAACACACATAATGTAAATAATTTGAGCACACTAAACACTAGTCAAAAGGATGACTTTAAATTTGTGTACCACATTTAAATATAAATTTCATGAAACGAGTACATACATTGACATAAATAGTCAAAGCTTAAATGTAATGTTTTAATTTCTGTATTTTGGCATATTTGATGTAAAAGAATACTGTTTAATAGTGATTTACAAAACTTTGTGATCAATCCTATTACGTGGTTAAGCAGAAAGATGTTGGAGAGAAACCATTGTTTGTGCAGTCGGTTATAGAGTTTGTGAGTGGCCAGAAACCTGTAAGCAGCTGTGTTGGCTTGCTGCTGCACTACTTGGTTGTGCAATGTTTAAGTGGAAATAAAATCGTTTCCATATCAACTGAGATGGTTTTAATTTATTAAAAGATCCTGTAAAATCAAATTCTTTAGTGAATGCCGAAGACAACTCACAACGCAATGGACTTCAGCCAGCATATAAGATAAGTTCAACTGCACCTACAGTGGAATGACTTCGTTATAGACTGTGAACTAATAAACATTTCCGTGATTCAGGAATATATTAGGGCTCAGTTTGACTCATTCCGAAAAGAGGTGATGGACGTTAGAAGGCCACGTTGATTCCTTCTTCGTCGACGTACGAAGCGCGTCTCCACCAAACCCCAGTGACCAACGCCAGCGATCCTCTACAAAACCAGAGAGCCGCTAAACAACAAGCGATATCCGCGCTGACACTAAATTTGCACCAGGAAGACGCCAAGCGCTCACTCAATTGTTAGATTGTTTACAGATCTATGGGACTTACCTTCTCTAAGGGCAACACACACAAACACACACACACACACACACACACACACACACATCGGCATTGAGTTGACCACAGTGACACTTACTGGTCTCCATGATTGCAGTCGCTGCTGTGATGGATGGCAGAATTCTTTGTTCAATGGCAGAGAGAGCGATGAAAAGATTTTCTTAGATTCCCTTAAACCTTGCTTTCTGCTTGAGTGAGGTGGGGGCGGGATGTTAGTATATATTACCATGGAATTTATTTGATGGTACTGCGTGCTGTTCTCTAGCACAGCAGAAGAGTGCCAGACTATGCATCCAAAGGTCTTTGGTTCGATACCCGTCAGGTCCTTGGATTTTTATGTGAGACTTCCCACTTTCTCTCTGGCAGTGTTGCTGATGTGAAAAATACCGTCGTTAAACTGTAGGTCCCTCTTTAACTGGCTGGTTAAGCCAGTTCGAAGGTCGGAGGAAGGCAACGGCATACCAATTCCAAACAAAGCTCTGTGGTTTTCAAACCAATCTTCGGATTGTTGACTGCTTTACCTTTGCAACGCATTGCATCGTTCAAATTCGTGTCTACCTTCTACACATCTGCGCTTTTCAATCAGACAAGTGCACAACACTCAGCAGCCGAGTAGACAGGACGGATGACAGATAAGCGTAAACAGCTGAGGCATCCAGGATGTGCCACTCAATTTATGCAATAAGTTCTTGCGGCGACTTTGTGGGAAGGCTTAGTAAGGTGATCTTTGTAGCTCGGGCTCTATGTAATGTGACTCCAAGGTATTTTGGAAAATGATTGTACCTCATCCTTAGTATAATGAATAGTACTCTTCGTTTGTTGGTTGAAGCAAGATTCGCTAGATGGATGCAAGAGACTTCAGTGATAATGTTGTTGTTGTTGTTTTAGTGGCCTTCACAAAAATGTTCAAATGTTTGTAGAACTTATGGGACTGAACTATGGGGTCATCAGTCCCTAAGCTTACAAACTACTTACGAACTAGCTAATACTAAGGACGGCACAAATATCCATGCCCGAGGGGGGATTCGAACCCCCGACCGTAGTGGCCGTGCAGACCGTGACTGGAGCACCTAAGTCCCCTCGGCCACTGTGGCTGGCTAGTGGTCTTCAGTCGGAAGACTGGTTTGATGCAGCTCTCCACGCTACTCTGTCCTGTGCAAGTTTCTCCATCTGGCAATACGTTCGGCAACCAACGTCCTTTGAATCTGCTTGTTATATTCGTCCCTCGGTCTCCCTCTACGATTTTTACCCCACACGCTTCCTTCTAAGTTGACAATTCCTTGATGTATCAGAATGTGTCCAACCAATCTATCCGTTCTCTTAGTCAGGATATGCCAGAAACTCCTTTCCCCCCGGATTCGGTTAAGCACCTCCTCAGTAGTTACGTGATCTACCCATCTAATATTCATCATTTGTTTGTAGCACCACATTTCAAAAGATTCTACCATATTTTTATCTGAACTGCTTAGCGTCCACGTTTCACTACCATATAATGCTACATTCCAGACAAAAGCTTTCCGAAAGGACTTTCTAACATTTAAATTAATATTGGATGTTAACAAGTTTCGCTTCTTTAAAAACGTTTTTCTTGCCATAGCCATTTTGCATTTTATATCTCCTTTATTTCGGCCGTCAGAAGTTATCTTGCTACCAAAATAACAAAATTCATCTACTACTTTTATTGTCGCATTACCTAATCTAATTCCTTCAGCATCGCTTGATTTGCTGACATTGCATTCCATTACCTTCGTTTTACTATTGTTAATGTTCATCCTATATCTTCATTTGATGACACTGTGCATCCTATTCAATTCCTCTTCCAGATCTTTTGCGGTCTCTAACATAATCACTATGTCATCGGCAAACCGCAATGTTTTTATTACCTCTGCGTCCCTTTCTTGCCCTTCGACTCAAATGACCGCTGTCTGGTTTTTCTATAGGTTGAATATAACTCTTCGCTCCCTATATTTCACCCCTGACACCTTCATAATTTGAATGAGTGTATTCCAGTCGAAATTTTCAAAAGCTTTCTCCAAATCGACAAAAGCTAAAAACGTAGGTTTCCCTTTCCTTAGCCTATCATCTAAGCTAAGTCGTATTGTGAATATTGCCTCTCGTGTTCCTACATTTCTCCTAAATCCAAACTGATCTTCCCCGAGATTGGATTCCACAAGTTTTTTCATTCGCCTGTAAATAATTCGTGTTAGTATTTTGCACCCATGACTTGTTAAGATAGTAGTTTTGTAATTTTCACATTTGTCTGCACTAGCTTTCGTTGGAATTGGAATTCTTCTTGAAGTCGGATGGTATTTCTCCTGTGTCATACATTTTGCGTACCAGGTGATACAATTTTTTATGACTGACTCTTCTAAGGATTCAGCAGTTCAGACGGAATATCATCTACTCCAGGGGACTTGTTTCGACTCAAGTACTTCAACACTCTGGCAAATTCTTCTTGCAGTATCATATCTCCTATCTCATCTTCCTCCACTTCCCCTTCCATTTCTAGAATAATGCCGTCAAGTTTATTTCCTTTGTATAGGCCCTCTATATATTCCTTCCACAGTTGGAGCTTTCCCCTCTTTGCTTAGTATTGGATTTCCG
This sequence comes from Locusta migratoria, assembly GCA_026315105.1. Classification (NCBI taxonomy): domain Eukaryota; kingdom Metazoa; phylum Arthropoda; class Insecta; order Orthoptera; family Acrididae; genus Locusta; species Locusta migratoria. The sequence goes on along the minus strand of CM048750.1, from coordinate 78,681,379 downwards.
TCTGAGTTCTTGATATTCGTACAGCTGTTTTTCTTGTCTCCAAATAACTCTTTTATTTTCCTGTGGTTGGTATCTATCTTTCCACCTCTTATGCATTCTTCTACGGTTGTGCATTTGTCCAGTAGCCACTCCTGCTTAGCCAGTCTGCACTTGCTGTCAATCTCATTTTTCAGACGTTTGTACTCCCTTTTTCCTAGAAATTTCCCTTGATGAGCGCCAGATTAAAGGGTTACTTGCTCGCAACGAATCGCAGAGCTGACACCGGTCGGCGTAACATGTGTTTGGAGATGGAGACGTATGGCGCGCGTCGCGGCAGCCAGCGACACGTCCGCTCCCATCGGCGGCCGCGGCCATCACGCCGCCTGCTGGCCGCCGGATCTGGCGCGCGACCCGCCGCCAGCGCACAGCGCGCGACAAAACGCGCCCGTCACTCGCTAAAGAGCGACATCTGTTCGCGTCGCTGACTGCCCGCCCAGGGTTACAGCCAGCATCCGCCACGGCTGGACGCGGGGCATCGCTCGCCTGTCTCACAGTGTTCAGCGCCGGTAGTTAGGCCAACACCTGGGTACGTGGTACAACATTTAACCAGGCAAACTATTCTCAGCTGCTGGTCGAACAACATGAAAATTTGTGCCAGGCTTGGGATTCGATCCTAGGGCCTCCTGCTTACTAGCCAGTTGCGGTAAACTCCTTCTCCACCCCAGAAAAGCAGTACTGACTTCCCAATCACTTAACTTCATTTACCCAAAAATCTGTGTGTCTTCTTACTTCGAACGTTCTATTTTATTTCTTTTGGCTAGCCGTGTATTCCCGCCAGACATATATATGTACACTGTTCAAACCAATTAGGTGATAAGAGAGATATCATATATTGGTTACAATTGTAATTTGTATGTGATAAAATACTGTACACCTGGACGTTAAATTTGCTACACCACGAAGATAACGTGCAACAGACGCGAAATTTAACCGACAGTAAGAAAATGCTGTGATATGCAAATGATTAGCTTTTCAGAGCATTCGCACCTATAACGTGCTGACACAAAGAAAGTTTCCAACCGATTTCTCATAAACAAACAGCAGTTGACCGCCGTTGCCTGGTGAAACGTTGTTCTGATGCCTCGTGTAAGGAGGAGAAATGCGTACCATCACGTTTCCCACTTTGATCAATGTCGGATTCTAGCATATCGCGATTGCGGTTTATCGTATCGCGACATTGCTGCTCGCGTGGGTCGGTATCAAATCCCTGTTAGCAGAATACGGAATCGGTGCGTTCAGGAGGGCAAAACGGAACGCCCTGTTGCATCCCAACGGCCTTGTACCACTAGCAGTCGAGATATCAAGCATCTTATCCGCATGGCTGTAACGGATCGTTCAGCCACGTCTCGATCCCTGAGTCAACAGATGGATACGTTTGCAAGACATCTGCACGAACAGTGGGAGTAGCGTGTTTACTGCGGAATTGGTTGGCATCTATCGGGCACATGAACATCTCAGAGCCTGCCCTGGGGAGTCTCTGGTCATCTGTTCTGACTCCCTGAGTATCTTGCAAGCCATCGGCAAATGTTTCCCGAAACACCCTTTGGTGCTATCCATACAGGAGTCTGTTTCCAAGCTTGTTCGGTCTGGCCGCTCAGTGGTCTTTGTCTGGACCCCAGGCCACATCGGCATTCGTGGAAACGAACGTGTGGATCAGCTGGCTAAGCAGGCTACTTCCTCCAGTCCATTGGCTATTGGTCTTCCAGAGAGCGATCTCCGACTGGAGTTCCATCGGAATATCCGTAGCCTGTCGGATTACGAGTGGGCTAACTCTGCTCAACCCAACAAGATTCGTGCAGTGATGCTCTCTACGGTCACATGGAAGTCCTCACTGCGGTCGTCTCGCAGGGAATCGGTTGTTCTCTGTCGCCTACGAATCGGCCACACATGGTTGACGCATGGCCACCTTCTTCGGCGGGAGGACGCACCACAGTGTGACTGTGGCGCCCCCTTGACAGTGGTCCACATTCTGGTGGACTGTCCACTTTTAGTTGCCTTGCGACAATCTTTTAATCTGCCAGTTGCGCTTTCTTTTATGCTAAGAGACGATGCTGCTATGGTTGAACGTGTTTTAGATTTTATTCGCGCAGCTGGTTTTTATCATGTGATTTAATTGTGGTGTGTTTTTTTCTTCGTTTTTACTTGTATCCTTTCCTCATATTTACCAGTGATTTTTACTCTTTGACTTGTTAATGCATTTCCTTAGGAACGCCTAACTTAATGTTTTATCTCTCAGAACGGAACAAGGGACTGATAACCGTTGCTGTTTAGTCCCTTCAAAAATCCAACAACCACAACAACAACAAGTTCGACGACGTTTGCAGCAGAATGGACTATGAGCTCGGAAACCATGGCTGCGGTTACCCTTGACGCTGTATCACAGACAGGAGCGCCTGGTGTACGCAACGACGACCCTGAGTGCACTAATGGCAAAAGTCTTGTTTCCGGATGAATCTGTTTACAGCATCATGATGGTCGAATCTGTGTTTAGCGACAATCGCGGTGAACGCACATTCGAAGCGTCATCGCCATACTGGCGTACCGCACAGCGTATGGGGTGTCATTGGTTACACGTTTCTGTCAGCTCTTGTTCGCATCGACGGCACTTTGAACAGTGGCCGTTACATTCAGATGTGTTACGACCCGTGGCTCTACCCTTTATTCGATCTCAGCGAAACCCTACATTTCAGCAGGATAATGCACGACAGCATGTTGCAGGTCCTGTACGGGCCTTTATGGATACGGAAAATGTTAACTGATGCCCTGGCTAGTACATTCTCCAGATGTCTCACCAATTGAAAACGTCTGGTCAATGGTGACCGAGCAACTGGCTCGTCACAATACATCAGTCACTACTCTTGATGGAGTGTGATATCGTGTTGAAGCTGCATGGGCATCTGTACATGTACTCGCCATCCAAGCACTTCAATTGTTCAAATGTTTGTAAAGATTATGGGACTTAACTGCGGGGTCATCAGTCCCTAAACTTACAAACTACTTATGAAGCAAGTTATACTAAAGGCAGCACAAATATCATTCCCGAGGAAGGATTCAAACTCCCGACGCGGGAGGCCGCGCGATCCGGAACGTGGCACCCCAGACCGCTCGTATACTCCCTCGCGGCCATCCAAGATCTGTCTGACTCAATGCCCAGGCGTATCAAGCGCGTTATTACGGCCAGAAGTGGTTGTTCTGGGTACTGATTTCTCAGGATCTATGAACCCAAATTGTGTGAAAGTGTAATGTCAGTTCTAGTATAATATATTTGTCCATTGAATACCCGTTTATTATCTGCATTTCCTTTTGGTGTAGCAATTTTAATGGCCATTGGTGTATAACTTGCTATCTCAACTATACTTGACGTTTAATCCTTTCAGTCCCACATTATGATTTCAGCTTTGAAAAAATTAAAATTCAGTGTTTTCTATATTAATACAGTGCATTGAACATCAATATATATTTTTTTAAACTTTTGAACGAATTATTTGTTTTTTATGTCATGTATTTCATGCACAACACAGACATTTATATCGAGGTATTTAGTTACTTGGGACGTTATTTTTTTGATACTTAACACTATCACATCAATAATGCTAGCATAACTTCGCCACATCACCAAACACAATTCCCTGCTGAAATAAAATAATATGAACCACACTCACACTCACAACCACGTACAAACAGCAACGTAACACAACCTCCAGGAGGGGTAGATTAATGTCTCAAAAGTGGCTACATACCGTACCAAAGGGCAAAATATCTTACTAGAAGCATGTTGTTCATCAACAACAATGCAAATTTAACGACTAATTCACAAAATACGGTATAAATCAGCATTTAACACTTTATTGTCGAGGAAGCAAGAATTACCGATTAAACGGCGTTTACTTAGACACCACGGTGCCACCATAATTATGCAAACGTCTTTCTCTTTGTCTTCTAACAAGATTGTGATCACCTCGGACTGCCAGTATAGTTGCACACATTCATGGCATGGGCAGTATGAGGTTATCAGTTACCTCTTGAGGGATATTTGGCCATTCTTCCATGAATTGCAATATTCAATCCTGCAACCGTAGCGGGAGGTGTTGATCTGGCTGCAGTGCGTCTGCCAACTGCATCCCAGACATGCTCAACCGCGTTTAAGTCCGGTCAACGATCTTGCCCATCCATCTGTTCAATTTCTTCAGATTCAAGCTTGTTGTCCACCAATAGTCTACTGCTCGTTGCGGACAAGATTTATCGACCACTAGAGGGAAACCATTTGCTATGGAACCACCTTAGTGCACAACTAAATCTCCAAGGATCTCGTCCCTATTTCTCTGAGCAGTCAAAGCGCCGTACTGAACGACATATATGCTCATACGTCCTCCAATACTGACTCCTGCCCACACCAAAGATCCACATCCACAAAACGGTGATATTTTCTGCAAATAACCAAGATGTTTTCGTGTTTCACTTTCTGTCCAGATGAAGGAACAACGATTGTCTGGCTGAACACAAAATATTATCTATGAACAGAGTTCGGCATCATTCGTTACGACTACAATCCTGATTTTCTCCCGCCGACTTTCTGCGGGCTAAAAGGAGTCATGTGAAACATAATAAGCCTCCGTACGTAGAGTCCACATTGCTGGAGGCGATTTGGGACTGCTTGTATTGATGTTGCACGTCCTGTTGCTGCCTGGAGCGTGCGTTGCAGCTGAGTTGCATTCAGCCTCCTCTCGCTACGGCTTGTTAAAACCGGAGGTAAGGGTCATCTCTTGCTGATGTTAACCGTGGATTACGTTGGCCTTCCCTTCTTTCAACGATTCCTGATGTCTGCAATCTCATTCACGAAAAGGAAATTACAGTTCACGACACTTCCATAGCTGCAGCCACCTACCTCTGCGTCTGACCTGCTTCCAACCTTGAATGGCTTTTCATACCATAACTTCGGGTAGGTGACGTTGTTATTGCATTGTAATACTTGCTCACTACTCTGTCTGAATTCCTTTGGAAGACTAAACAGGAGTCAACAACAACATATTCTGCAGCAGTTTTCTTTTATCACCATCATCTGAGTTGCCGTATTGTTGTTGTCTCCATTCCATAGAATGGGGAGGAAGGCTTCGAAACATTTTAGTTCAATCTGCCTGCCGATGACAACACTTCTGGATCAAAAACTGATCTCCTGACTGTTTTCAGCAGTGTAAAATCTCAGCAGCATTTCACTGTAAACGTAGCAAGAACTCACACATAGACATCGCAAATTTTCAGAGATCTGCTGCTCTTATAAAGACGGACAATCGATCTGTGACACATGAAAACCTGTTCCGGAGCGGGACTCGAACTCGGGTCTCACGCTTCTCGCAAGCGGTCGCCTCAGCCACTCGGCCACGCGAGGACGCTACCCGGCCACACTCAAAGTTCCATGTGTTACACTTCTCTCTATCCCGAATTAGTCGTTAAAGTTGCATTGTTGTTGATGAACAACATGCTTCTAGTAAGATATTTTGCCCTTTGGTACGGTATGTAGCCACTTTTGAGACATTAATCTACCCCTCCTGGAGGTTGTGTTACGTTGCTGTTTGTACGTGGTTGTGAGTGTGAGTGTGGTTCATATTATTTTATTTCAGCAGGGAATTGTGTTTGGTGATGTGGCGAAGTTATGCTAGCATTATTGATGTGATAGTGTTAAGTATCAAAAAAATAACGTCCCAAGTAACTAAATACCTCGATATAAATGTCTGTGTTGTGCATGAAATACATGACATACGCATTATAGTGTAAGTCCAGCAAGAGGGAGTGACACAGTACTGCCACAGTATTCCAGTGGTGGTTGGTATTCTTCTTTCTCTTTAGCCCTGTCTCCGCACATGCAGGATCAGCTTTGTTAATTCGGATTTGGTGTCTTAATATTTATGGAGCGGCCGGGTGCCAGCCCATGCCCCCCGGGAGGAAGTGTGTACCCAAAATGTCTGCGTATAATGTTATATGTGTAAAAGTGTAAAGTGTTAGGAAATGTTTGCGAATCGTCTAACTGAGGCGGGACTTGAGGACCAACCCGGTATTCACCTAGGGGGATGTGGAAAAACCGACTAAAAACCACATCTAGGCTAGCCGGCACATCGACCCCCTTCGTAAATACGCAAGGCGGATTTGAACCGGTGCCGGTACGCTTCCACGTCTCGCAACGCGGTGCATTAGACCACACGGCTACGGGTATTGCCAGTGCTCCGCCGCAGTTCCTTAGGAAGAGATAATAAAATTCAAATGTTCAAATGTTTGTATAGTCTATGGGACTTAACTACGGGGTCATCAGTCCCTAAACTTACAAACTACTTATGAACTACTTACGAACTAGGACGGCACAAATATCCATGCCCGAGGGGGGATTAGAACCCCCGACCGTAGTGGCCGTGCAGACCGTGACTGGAGCACCTCAGTCCCCTCGGCCACCGCGGCCGGCAAGATAATAAAAATAGCAAGAATTTCATCACTTGTATAGTCCATAAAAACGTTCCTGCTTGATCCACGCTGTAATGGTTCGGAAATGTGGATCTTTTGAATGCTTACGAAAAGGAAGGCCGCGTGGGAGTAGCCGCGTGGTCCAACGCATCATGCTACAGACTAGGTGGCCTCAGTCGCCGGCTGTTTGAATCCTCCGTCGGGCAAGGTTGCGTATGGCTGTTGTCATTACTCTAAGTTATTGCAATTAATGTGTAAGTAGGAAGTGTTCAGAAGGAACATAGGAACCCGGGAGGCAATACTCACTTTACGTCTTATCTTAGAAGATAGATTAAGGAAAGGCAAACCTACATTTTTAGCTTTTGTAGATTTGGAGAAAGCATTTGACAATGTTGACTGGAATACACTGTTTCAAATTCTGAAGTCAGCAGGGGTAAAATACAGGGAAAGGAGAGTTATTTACAACTTGTACAAAAGCCAGACCGCAGTTATTAGACTCGAAGGGCATGAAAGGGAAGCATCAGTTGGGAAGGGAGTAAGACAGGGTTGTAGCCTTTCTCCGATGTTATTCAATTTGTACATCGAGCAGGCGGTGAAGGAAAGCAAGGAAAAATTTGGTGAAGGAATTAAAGTTCAGGGGGAAGAAATAAAAACATTGCGTTTTGCTGATGACATTGTAATTCTGTCAGAGACAGCAAAGGACCTGGAAGAGCAGTTGAATGGAATGGACAGTGTGTTCAAGAGAGCGTATAAAATGAACATTAACAAGAGCAAAACAAAAATAATGGAATGCGGTCTTAGAAAATCAGGCGATGCCGAAGGAATTAGATTAGGTAACGAAACAATGAAGGTGGTAGATGAGTTTTGTTACTTGGGTAGTAATATAACATGCGATGGTCGCAGTACAGAGAATATAAAATGCAGAATGGCAATGGGAAGAAAAGCATTTTTGAAAAAGAGAAATTTGCTAACATCGAATATTAATTTAAGGGTAAGGAAGTCTTTTCTGAAGGCATTTGTGTGGAGTGTTGCCTTGTACGGGAGTGAAACATGGACGATAAGCAGTGCGGACAGGAAGAGAATAGAGGCTTTTGAAATGTGGTGCTACAGAAGAATGCTGAAGATTAGGTGGGTAGATCGCATAACTAATGAAGAGGTACTGAACGGAATTGGTGAGAAAAGGAATTTTTGGCATACCCTGACTAAAAGAAGGGATCGCTTGGTAGGACACATTCTCAGACATCGGGGAATCGTAAATTTAGCATTGGAGGGAAGTGTATGGGGTAAAAATCGCAGAGGGAGACCAAGAGACTCGTATAGTAAGCAGATTCAAGTGGATGTGGGTTTCCGTTCTTACGAGGAGATGAAAAGGCTTGCTCAAGATAGGGTAGGGTGGAGAGCTGCATCAAACCAGTCTCCGGACTGAAGACCATAACAACAACAAGGGATTGATGACTATTGCAGTTTGGTCTCAAATGTTCAAATGTTTGTAAATCTAACGGACCAAACTGCGTGGTCATCACTCCGTAGCTTACAAACTACTTAATCCTAGGTAAACTAACCTAAGGACAAACACACACACCCATGCCTCAGGGAGGACTCGAACCTGCACGGCGAGCAACCGCGCTCTCCGCAGCGAGACGCGTCAGACCGCTTGGCTACTCCACCGCAGCTCAGTTTGGCCTCATAAATTTACAAATATTTGAATATTTTTTGAAATGCAAGCACACTTTCCTACAGCTTATTTCAGTTAAAGCATACCTATTTCGTTGAAAGTAGTTCAGAGGAAGCCAACTTCAGGCGGTGTGACGTGTGAGCAGGAAGAACAAACACGTCCATTGTGACGTCAGGCGAGAGCTGTGTTCGCAATATTGCGTACATAGACGGGGCTGTGGGACTGGAGCTGGAGGGCTCAGTCAGTAATAGCGCTCTTAACCACAATTACATGGCGAGTACAGACAGAACGGAGTAATCAGTTTCTCTTTCTGTGTGAAAAACCTGTTTCTTTTTGGTCAATGCGGTGAAGATTAAAACTGTTTGCTTTGTAACAGAGGTGTACGAAGTATAAAGACATGTAATTTACATAGTCATTATTCTCTGTGCCTCGCAGTTGAGTATGGAAAATATGAATGAGCAGAACGAGACGTCGAAATATCTAAATTAAAGAAACCTGATGATGTGGGCTGTCAGCGTAGCGAAGCGTCTGCCCGTCTGAGCTACAGAAGAGCTCTACATGCAGTCAGGAACGTCACAGCTGCTGATCTTACTCTCTCTCTGAAGAATGTGTGCAAATTCTGGGAGCTCTTCGTAACCAGTTTGAGTCCAGCTTTCAAAATGTGGAATTACAGTTTATTATATAATTACGCAGGCTTCCGCGGCCAGAGTCAGATGACATAAAAGCTTTCTGGGTGTTCTACCGCGTCATGATATAAGGCTATTACTTAAATAATCGACGTTTCGGCCAACGTTACAGTGGTCTTCATGTGGGTATACTGATGTGAGCTGGTTGTTACCACACTTTATATTACTTTCATTTAGACATTACGTCATAATTTTTAAAAATAAACATTGTTATTGGTGAATTTTTTGGCGGAAGAATGGAACTTTATTTTGATAGGATGCTGAGGTGCAGAGAGTGGGGGTTGGCCGTGTAGTAACAACCAGCTCACATCAGTATAACCAAATGAAGACCACCGTAACGTTGGCCGAAACGTCGGTTATTTCAGTAATAGCCTTATATCATGACGCCGTACAACGCCCAGAAAACTTTTATGTCATCTACAGTTTATTATGTTTCAACGCTTTGCAAAACGATTTTAGTGGACGTTCACAATTTTCCTACCAGGTTTTAAATCAGAGGTGGGCAATAAGCGAGCCGCGCTCGCGGAGCCGCCTGCCTGAGCGGGAGCAGAGCCGCGAGCAGCTGACGTCCATCACGTAGTTCCTGCTGAACAGACTAAATGGCGATATGCGCAGCCAACGCGCTAACGTAGCCGCAGAGTGCGTTATAAAATAACTTTAAAGATAATAGTGCCAACTCTTTAGTATCCAACTCGAATGAACAGATTCCACTGCTAGGGGTATCTCATGAAAAATGCTATTATGTTTATAAGTAAGTAATGGAACTACGTGGCCGGCCGCGGTGGCCGAGGTGACTGAGGCGTTGCAGTCACGGTCAGCATGGCCACTACGGTCGGGGGTTCGAATCCCCCCTCGGGCATGGATATTTGTGCCGTCCTAGTTCGTAAGTAGTTCATAAGTAGTTTGTAAGTTTAGGGACTGATGACCCCGTAGTTAAGTCCCATAAGCTTAACAAACATTTGAACATGTTTTTTTTTTTTTTTTTTTTTTTTTTTTTTTTTTTTTTTTTTTTTTTGAACTACGTGGGCCAGCAAGCATGCACACCTGTAGCGGCAACTAGGATAACCACCGGCCGAGCGCGAACGCTGCTCTTTTTCCGGCCTGAGGCGGAGCGCTGCTCATTGAGCCGATTTGTGCCCACCTCTGTTTTAAATGGAACCGTTAAATTTACAATGTGACGATTTATTGAAGGACAAATGGAAACAACATGAAGGCCTGGCAAATATTTATAACAATGTTCCTCTAAACAGGAATTAGAGGTTGTATTCCCTTGCTTCACGGATATTGTGTATGCTCGGTTCTACATATGCGTGTGAACAATTATTTTCTGTTATGAAATTAGTGGAGTCTCAATACCGGAACACCATCCAAATCACAACCTAACAGGTAGGGTTCGATTAAAAATATCTCCAATATTGCATTCTAACATTGAAAAATTAACCAAAGACGAACAAAACGCAAAATGTCGGAAAACGTCTAAACTGTACAGCCTTGCTCTAAATAGTAGAGAAAACTGTATTGTGTTCCATTCTCCTTGCTCTATACTAGTCCAGTATTATAATGTTCTCATGATAACATAAACGATACACTATTGCCTGTAATCTGAATCTATTATGTAATTAAAACAGACATGTTTCAAAATTAGTATATCGTAGACCTCACTGTATTCTTCACACCAGACCTGTTCCCTGACTTTCCTAAACGGCTGCACTCCACACGCTGCGTCCTATTTCTCCACGGCAGCGGTACAAAGCGTGTGACGTCACACGGTCAACTCTCCATCCCTGTGAGCCGTCAGAACGGACTGGACTAACGTCACACCAGCACTACCTGTCCTCCCCGGATGTAGATGAAGCACTAGTATTTGCACCTTCATTTAATGCACAGCTTGCGAGAAGTATTGGTTGTTCTATAAAACCAATAAGAAAAATACCAAAGTTTGATTGTACACGGATTGTAGCCTTAAGTCAAGAGGGACTTTCGTCAAGCGAAGCAAAAAAAAACCAAGCCGGCCGCGGTGGCCGAGGGGACTGAGGCGCTCCAGTCACGGTCTGCACGGCCACTACGGTCGGGGGTTCGAATCCCCCCTCGGGCATGGATATTTGTGCCGTCCTTAGTTGTAAGTAGTTCATAAGTAGTTTGTAAGTTTAGGGACTGATGACCCGTAGTTAAGTCCCATAGACTCTACAAACATTTGAACATTTGAAAAAACCCAAAAGTTGTGCTCACGCTTTTCGGGTTAGGATCGGGCATCGTCTTCAAACCAAATGCATTGTTTATGTCTTGCCACGTACTGGTCGACCTATGCCAACAACTGCTGAAGATGACTGGAATTTGCGAGTTATCGCCGGGAGTAATCTGGACCAGACTGTCACCATTACAGACATTTACTTTATGATGGTTACCGCGAGCCAAGTGTCAAACCAGAAACAAACAACTCTTTTTGTCAAAAACTTGGTATGTACCGCGGCCACAGTGTTACTTCTGAGCGAACTGTCTATAATAATGGTGTCACTACGTTTTCGAAACAGGAACAACGTAGCTGGATCAAGATTGAATATGCCGGAGGTCGTACAGCACGACAATGTCATCGTCTTCAAGAGACGTATGGGGAATCGGCGTTGTCGTACAGAACAGTGTCACGTTGGGTAAAATTGATTGATTGTTTGGGATAGTGGTACCAAACTGCTAAGGTTGTCGTTCCCACGGTGGGAAGGAGGAGGGTCTGAGGATAGGAATGGAAGATAAAGGGGAGGAAATGCAGTGCAGGGAGGAAAGCAGACTGCACTCACTCGGGGCCTCGTGCTCGCCACGCACGTACTTACAAATGAACCGTGAGCCTCTTGGAAGGGGCAGGGGGGGGGGTTGTGTAAAAGCCTTCAGCGAAGGTCGGCAAACTGTGGCAGATATGCATCGGGCAGGTCGTTCTAGCTTCTCTGCAGAAGTGGTTCATACTGTTGCATTTTCTGCACAACGTGCCCATCATTTTGCACGACAATGCGCGGGCGCATACAGCGCGTAGCTCTGGCTGCTCTTTTTGGTCAATGTGTCTGGGCAGTGATGTTCCGTCCACCATACTCCCCGGACTTTGGTCTCTGTGACTTTCATTTGATTCGGAAAATGAAGGAACCACTTCGTGACATTCTATTCAGAACTGTTCTAGAGATTCGACAGGCAGTAGGCCGCTCCATTCGCGCCATTAATAGGACACGCTCTGCTGACGGTATGCTATGCCTTCCACATCGCTGGCAACGGGTTCTACAGAAAGCACGTGACTACTTTGAAGGACAGTAACAGGTGAAAACGTGTAACGCATTTGTGTCGGTTGTGAATAAATAGTTGCCACTGTGTAAGTTCCATTCTCGAATAGCGCGCGGGAAGAAAGAAGACCTGAATCTCTCCGTTGGAGCTCTTATCTCTCGGGTGTTATTCTGATGATCATTTCTACCTATTTAGGTGGCAGTCAACAAAACATTCTCGCATTAAGAGGAGAATGTTGGTGATTCGAGTTTCGTAAGTAGACCACGCCGCAGTGATAAACGCCGTTGTTGTAATGATTCCCATCCCATATCCTGTATCTTTTGGGTGACGCTGTCTCCCCTGTATCATGACAAAACGAATCGGGCGGCCCTTCTCTGGACTCTTTCGATGTCCGCAGTTGAACCCACCTGATAAGGATCCCACACTGACAGCAATACTCCAAATAAGGACGGACAAGCGTGGTGTATGCAGTCTCTTTAGTAAAATGTTCAAATGTTTGTTAAGCTTATGGGACTTAACTACGGGGTCTTCAGTCCCTAAACATACAAACTACTTATGAACTACTTACGAACTAGGACGGCACAAATATCCATGCCCGAGGGGGGATTCGAACCCCCGACCGTAGTGGCCGTGCAGACCGCGACTGGAGCGCCTCAGTCTCCTCGGCCACCGCGGCCGGCTCTCTTTAGTAGTTCTGTTGCATCTTTTAAGTGTTCTGCCAATAAAGCACAATCTCTGGTTCCCCTTTCCTACGACATTATCTACGTAATCTTTCCAGTTTCAGTCTGATGTAATAGTAATTCCTAGGTATTTAGTGGAGTTTACGGCCTTCACATTCGATTGATTTATCTTGTAAACAATGTTTAACGAATTTTTTTTTCGTACTCATATGGACGGCTTCACTGTTCTCATTATTTAGAATCAATTGCCAAATTTTACACAAAACTATCTTATTTCGATCGTTCTGCAGTTGGTTTTGAGCTTCATACGATTTCACTAGACGGTAAATGACGGCGTCATCTGCAAACAACCTAACAGAGCTGCTTAGATTTTCTCCAAAATCGTTTATGTAATTAAGGAACAGTAGAGTACCAGTGACACTACCCCGTGGAACGCCCGATAACTACAAACAATCGATAACTACAAACTGTTTCCTCTCTGACAGGAAATACCCTAGCCAGTCTCAAATGTAGAGCGATATTCCTCTAGAAATAATGTGGGTGGTAGTGGTCCGAGGTGCCCTCCACCACTATGTGACTTAGCCGTCTATGTATGTAGGAATGTACGTATGCATGCTTGCAACTATTTTCTACTTTCGATTTGTAATCTAATGATGAAATATTTGATAGGTGTCTTGATGTAAAAGATAGACGATGTGAGAAATAAATACCATTCATACTTAAGAAGCATTACTTGTTATGTGTCCATGGTGCTCCCCCACTCGGTGTGGGCTGTTAGCGGGGCACTGCACAGTGTATGCGGCGTGTCAGCCCGAGGGCAGGGTCGCCGAGGTCGCGCCTCTAACCTGGCCGGGTCGCCCGCACGCGCATGCGCATTTCTCTTCTCTGCGGCCTGCGTACAGCACCGGCGACGAGTGCGTACATCCGCCAAAGGTCGTACACTGAATACTGGGATACTTGCACCACTAATACTGCACTGAACTGTAGCGTTAGTGTCGAGTATATAATGTATTTCAATTTAGATATGTTTACTGATTAAATATGACTTACAATTTGTATTGACTAGTTGACCTGTGCGAATAATTCGCACTCTATCCTGGTCAGTTACAGATAGGAAAGAGAGTAATGGAGAAAAGGCAGATACAAGTACATATGTAAAAAAGATAATACACTAAATATTACTGTCACAAGGAAAGTACTTGGGCTCGAACAAATATAAATACACGAAAATCGTGTGAGAGATAATGTGAAGGTTCCTCATTGCACTAGTGACATTCCCTCAACTGCAAAGCTCTGCAGTCGCCCATTAGAGGCCTCTGTGTGTGCCACGCCGCACTGCACCTTGACCTGCCGGTACTCGAGTAGTGACCGTGCATTGTGCCTCTGAAGTTGCGTTTTGTGACGTTCTTTGTGCGGTGAAGCGTCAGATGGGGTGCCGATTGGTAAAAAATCCTGCTAATATAGTGGGACTGGTTGAGATGAAGTTACGGAGAAACCTTCTTCGTGAAGATGGTATTGGTGTAGAAGATGGATCATTCGCATGTTACCTGGAATATAATATAGTGGTTCTAATCTATGCTCATATTTATGCACTATAACATATACCAGAAAACATGTCAATGATTCATCTTCTACACCAATACCGTATTCACGAAGAAGGGATCTTTGGAATTTCATCTCAACCAATCGCAATACATTATCAGGATTGATTACCAATCGCCCACCCATCTGACGCTTCACTACACAAATAACGACACAAAACGCAACTTCAGAGGCACACTGCACTGTCCCTAGTGCTCCCGACTGATGTACCGGCAGGTCAAAGTGCAATGCGGCGTGGCTCACGCAGAGGCCTCTAATGGGCGACTGTAAAGTTTTGCAGATGCGAGAGTATCGCTAGTGCAATAAGGGACCTCTACATTATCTCTCAGACGATTATGGTATATTTGTGTTTGTTCACGCCCGAGTACTTCCCTTGTCAGTATGATTAATTGTGAAACATATAAAAAATTATATGACTTTTCCATGTTTATTTTATGTTTTGAAATTTGTTTATTTTACAAAACTTCTCTGAAAACAATGTTAGTAGTTATAATGTGATAATCGTTTACTTTTTGGCTGTATGTGTCTTTATCACAAACATAAATATCACTGAATGAGCGAACTCGTGAAAAAACCATGTTCAGGTAAAAAAAAGCCAGGTTCTGGTAAATATAACCGTGCCTTTTGAAACGTCTGACCTTGTGCTTTGTTTATGCTCCTTAAATTATTTATGCATTTTTCGTCGTTACATCGACGTTTATAACCGAAATAGTGTGATAAACTATGCTTGTATCAAAGGAGGTCTTTGGCTGGCATAAAGAATCTAAACAACTGCAAGAGCTGTCGTTCATATTAGTTAAACAGATTCTCAGTAGATGGCACCTTCTTGATTGATTACCGTATTGGCTACGCAAAGTCAGTTGATATTCGGCACGGTGGCTGATGTGAGCAACTGTAAATACATGTCCCATTTAAGATCGTTCGCCGGGTATCAAATAAAAGCTTTTTTGTGAAAACAATAACTTTAAACTATCTGTTTATTTTTTGACATTATTGGAGAACAAAATCTTGAAAATGATTCCTCAATCATTAATTTTGGGTAAGTAATACTGGAGATATGGCGTACCAACAAGGAAACACCGATGAAGAATATTATATATGATAACAACTGAAATGTCTAGCAGTTTATAGCTACAAATACGCTACATCAGGTTTGCGATAATAGGTGTGGATATGAACGTTACATTTCAGACAACTGTGTCCTGACACCATACGATTGTACTCCAGTATACCAAAACCAGACGACAACGTAAACATAGTTTTGAAATCTTCGCTTAATGTAAATTAAAATAGAAGGAAAATGCCTTACATCTAGTTGGAGCAAATGAGGTGAAAGAAGGAAACTAATACTATACGACGTACCACCACATAAGGAATGTAATTACCATTATTATGGGTATGAACATCTGTATAAATGAAAATAATATGAGGTATGCATTATGGATTTTTTTCGGTTTTCTTTGGAGTCAAGATTATAATGAACGATTCAATTATGGTCGTAAGTTTTGATTTGCTTTGAAATAAAATGTGCATGGTCGGTATTTCTACGATTTATGTAATGAAATTACCTTACAACTAGCGCGCAAGTATGAATGAGATTGGATTTGTTAAAGCTATTAACGGGTGAAAAGTCAGTTACTGGCCAATGCATTCCAAGCATGTGGCTTTAAGCTGATTGTGTGTTAGTCGTCATCAGACATTGCTACTTCGCGGACTGTGTGGATGATATTTTTCCAAAGGTACAACGGTGTTTCTCAACACTCATCGATTCTTCATTCTAACTGTAATACTCATATGGCTACCACTTCGACCAATGATTTCAGAAATTTCCAATTAATACGAGGGTTTGGGAAAAGTCATATCAACTATTTTTGTCTTGTATATACCAGTACGGTTGGAAAATTTGACATATTGAGACGAAAGGACAAGGTGTTAACTGCATGTATGAACAATAAATACCACTGTAATATCGTAACACACTAATTTATTATAGTAGTATACAGGGCAATGTGGCCTTCACGGTGCATTAATTCTCTTGGATTTCATCTAAGTTCGCTTCGCGTACGTGTTAATTTTCAACTGCCTAAATTTCTGTAAGAGTTTGTGTTTGAGTCACTGTGTATTTCCTTCAGCAACGTATATGCGATTCCCTGGTAGCTCTTTCAGTGCCCTGTACGTGTTACCTCGAGCTACATTTGTTGGTACATAAATATTACATTCTTCATTAAGTTTTGAACGTCATTGTAAACTGAGGTGACTAAAATCATTGGGTAGTGATATGCATGGATACACATAGCGGAGAATCGCATACAGATGGTATGCGAGGACGTCGCATTGGCAGAGCTATTATTTGTTCTTCAACGTAATTATAGCGACATGGCTGATGTAAATAGGCCCTGAACGTGGAATATTCCTTGGAGCTACACACATCGGATATTCAATTTTGTAAATGTTTAGGAAATCCGATATTCAGAGGTCAGGTCAAGAGTGTGCTGAGAGTACCAAATTTTAGTCAGTCACTTTTGCCACCGACAGCGGAGTGGTCAACGTCCTGCAACTAATGATCAAGTTTTCAGTCCTAACGGGCGGACAACACTACGTGGAAAAACCCCTTCAGGCCCTGCAAGCACAATTGTGCGTTTATGGCTTTGTTCGTTTTATTTAATTGTGATTCACGATAGGAATTTCGGGCTTGCATCACACAATCGTGGATGGACTGTGGTAATATGCACAACGTGTTTTAGTTCCATGTTTCTAAACTCTGTGGTACTAGCAGTCGGCTAACTTACAGTTCTCTTACGATAGCGGCAAGAAAGACTTGTTGACAAGGTGCAAATATATCCTTGCTCTTATATGTGAAGCTATCATATCTGACATCCAGTTGATTGTATATGATCTTGTGATTTATTATGTCATTTATTTCATAAGCACGATACTGTAAGATGGTGTGGATCGTATAAATTAGTAGTGAAGGCCCAAAGCAGACAACTGTGTAGGTACAAAACTTCTGAAAATCAATTTATTTTCTTTTTTGTAATGAATAACTGTATTATTTTGTATCTTAAACGTGCCTCTCCATATTAATCTCACATCACCTGCAACCTTGAGTGAGAAATGTGTAATCGGAGAGCCCATTGAGTGGCAAACTGTGGACTTTTCCGTTAGGATTGTGACTTAATTTGCCTTTAGTAAAATGTGGCAGAAGATGACCAACTAGAGTGTCTCTGATATCAGCACGACATCGCCTGTAACACCTCTCCGCGATTTGTGACCACATCGTTACGACACAAGACGACAAAAAACTTTCCTTTCGGTAGATGAGCTCCGAACACAATTGGTAGCAGCTGATGATGCGGTTTAAGTGTGCTAAGGACATGTCGACGCCGTGGACGACAGGTTGACAACAAGGCCTTTTGTAAGCTGGAAGTGTCTGGTTCACTGACGGGTCAAAATCCGACCAAGGTGTTGGGGCCGGGGTGTATTGGGTGCAGCCAAGACTGGAGGGCGTCATCTCTCTAGGAAAACTGGCCTCAGTATTCCAGGCCAAAATCACTGCCATCAGGGCGTGTGTGTAGGAAAATTTGCGTAGGTGCTACAAAGGTCGTAGCATCTATAGCTATTCAGACAGCCAGGCAGCCCTGAGATCACTGGCAGCTCCTGCAACAAGGTCTAAAATTGTTTCAGAATGTTGCAGGGTTCTGGTGGAGCTAGGGGAAAGCAATAGAGTAAACCTATTGTGGATCCGTGGCCACTCGGGGATCAGTGGCAACGAACATGCCGATAGATTAGCCAGGATGGGGGCAGAGACTCCATTTATTGGACCGGAACCTGTCCTCACAATCACCAAGGCAATGATCAAATTGGAGCTACGTAACTGACTCAGAAGACAGCACGTAGAATATTGTACCAAAGTCTACCAACAAAAACATGGCAAGGTAATGATGCCAAAGCCATGTTTTAAAAGAAGCTCTGCAATCCTGGGCCTGAACAGGAGAGAGATTAGACTCATGGTTGGATTGCTGACAGGCCATGGGAATTTCAAAAAACACCTACATACAATGGGAATAACAGAAGAGGACCCTAAATGTAGGATCTGTGATGACGGTGATGAAACTGCATCACATCTAATCTTCGAATGCATTGCATTGGACAGTAAAAGGCACAGAACATTTGGGACAATTAGACCCGAAGAATTTGTGTCTAATAAAGAACTGGTAAAGGGACTCCTTGCACTGTTCAAGGGCATTGGTTGGCTTTACTAGATGTACAGGGTGTGATACCGCACAATAAACTTAGTTTCGGTGCGGGCAGTGGCGGGTTAGACCAAGACTGTTTTGGCTTCCCTGGAAAAATCAAATCAAATCAAGCTGGAAGTGGTTCTATGGTGGTATGAACTATAATTACATTGGAATGGAGTGTGTCCCCTAGTCCAACCGAACTCACAGTTGATGAAAAATGGTCTTGCTCTACTACTTGTAAGGCCATTTGCAGCCATCCTTGGACTTGATGATCTAAACTAATGGTGGAATTCTCACTGATAATCAGTGGCGGCTGGTGCTTCAGATGACTGGGCTGTCGGATCTTGATAGTGGCGGTGCCCCTACACCCCTCCCCCCACCTCCCCCACTCTGCTTCCAAAGAGACAATTTGGCACATCTTTGCAATTGGCGCCGTTGCAAAGCCCTTCGGATTGTCCCCCTCCTCACCCTTTTAGATATATTTTCATTGCAAGATCTGCAGAATGCCTTACCTCGGTTTATTTGTGCTTCTTTCAACTCGAGTTGAGGCGTCAGCTACCAAGCGTCTTCATTTCACACATGCCTTCCCATACAAGCTGCCTCTTGTGAGGGAATACTATTTCACCAGAAGTTATGTGCTGGATGTGGCGCGCGACAGGAACAAGATGGTCCGTCGATTACGACGCACTGGTCGGACGCCCACCCATCCACACAATGGTCGAACGACAGCCCTTAGTTAACTGGCGCCAGGTATGGAACAACCCGGCTCTGCCGTCGTATGTCTCGGCCACCTGGTACATCCTGGTGAACGACAAGCTGGCCACCAACGAGCGTCAGGCAGCCATCCGCCTCCGTGCATCCGCAGCATGTGAGGACTGTGACGCCGCCGACACACGGGAACATCGCTTCCTGTGCAGGCATGTCTCACAGGTGTGGGACCTCTGCCTCAGCATGGTCGCGCTGCTCAACGGGATAACCCCGACTTCGATTCCGGTTGGATGGGCCCTGGCCCCGGACTTCAGACACACACCACGGTCTGTACACAATGCCACCGTGCGGCTCATGGGGCACACTGTGTACGCTGTTATCTAGCGGAAGCTTCGAGACCCTATCTCATATCTCGCATATATTTGGGAAGAACACCTTCAAGTGCGGAGACTCCAAAACTATCAAACTGTCTTCACGACATGCCTTTCTGCCACATTGATTCATGCCCACCAGACGGTGCTCGGCCTTTGACGTCTAGTTAACATTCATTATCGTACCGTATATATATATTGTTTTTTTGCCAAGGATGTCTTTGGTTTTCTCACTGCTGCCTCTTCGGCGGGATACTCTTTCGGGTTTTCAATTGGGGTGGTTTTCAATTTAACACATTTTTCTTCACACGGAAGTTGTGATTGGTGGGGATAGCTGACCCCACTTATTCTTAAAAAAAAAGAAAAAAAAAAAAAAAAAAAAAAAGCAAAAAAAAAAAAAAAAAGCTGAGTAATTTCTTTTTGAAACATACTGAACGTTGTTCATTCTTCTTCGATAATTAACACCAAAACATACGATAATGCACATGAACACTAAAACACAGTAACTGATTACACAGTTAAGTGACTGTAACGAAATTAATCTATTACGATGAAGTGTCACGTGACACCAGCACTCCATTCTAACCTTATGCATGTGCAAAAGCTGTTCTCCGCTACAGTTAAATATTTGTTACAACCAGGAATATATATGTCATTTGCTCTCAAAATCAAGACACACTTGCAACAACGTCCAAGTAACAATGCAAGAGTCATTGGTCATTGTTGTTCCCGTATCTGTTAAAAAGATGACTCGGTAAAAGAAAAATGCTTGTAGTCGGATTAGAACCCACAACCTGTGACAGTGCAGAGCGATGCCACCATCCACACGGCTATTGTTGCTAGGTGGAGAACCGTAATAATAAAAATTTATTGTGGCTCATTGGCCTGGTGCAAGTGGTTCAATTGGACGCCACTTCGGCGACTTGCGTGCCCCTGAACTACCCCAGTTATCCAACGGGGAAAAGGGGACCTACCTACAGCTTAACGTGGGAGTCGAGCGACCTATTGTTTCTGACGACTCCTCACATCCTTGAGAGATGAAGGGTGGTTTGAAACGCAGACTGAAAAAGAAAAACGAGGTCCGACCGTGTTTCGAACCCGCGACCCTTCGTTTGCAGTCGAGCGCTTTACCCAAGACCACCGGGTCCTACAGTAACTTCATTGTTACTAATGATCGGATGTTCTGATGGTCTTTACAGTTCATACGTCTTTAATTTATAGGATATTTTACCAAATATGTCGTGTTTTAGATCATTCTTCAGTGCGCCACAAACAAATGTAATGGGCGGATTTTGCCTTCAAGAGGATTTGTGCATGCGCAAGGCGAGGAGCGCAGTAGCTGCATTGTCTTGCTTCGGGACCATTCGTGCGTAACCGCCCGAACTGGTGTAATCAGGAGCAGGCGTCTCTACCAGCTCCAACTCCAATGTTAGATGCGGCGCTTCCCCTCTGCCCTCCCTGTCGCGGGAGCGCCCATATGCTGCCTCCAGGAGGCTCAGAAGAGAATTTGAACCTCAGACGCACATGCGCGTTGCAATGCTTCTGCCTGCATTAGGCGGCCGCGCTACCTTCTCGTATACGCTCCATCTCCGCGTTGTAAAACTTTTCTCATGCGTTAAAAATTGAATGCGCATATAAAATGATCTGACAGAAGAACGAATCGAGTAATGCTAGTTTAAAAACACTTTAATTTACTTTTTTGTCACGACGAGCATCCTTCTTGGGGTTCACCTAAACAGTGAACATATAGAACGCGCCACCACTATTGTTAATAATGTACCATGTTATCGACGCACAGCTAAATGTTCAAATGTTTGTATAGCTTATGGGACCTTACTACGGGGTCATCAGTCCCTAAACTTACAAACTTCTTATGAACTACTTATGAACTAAGGACGGCCCAAATATCCATGCCCGAAGGGGGATTCGAACCCCCGAACGTAGTGGCCGTGCAGACCGTGACTGGAGACGCACAACTGTTGGCGATTAGTTTGAAGACTAATCTGGACAATACCAGTAAATTATTTGGACACAGAAATCTCTCGACATCACTCTCATCGAATATTAATGAATATACCCGAGAGGTCAGTTCATACAAAATTCCTATGCCGGCAACTATTTCGCAATTACGGACGTCCATAGAGACAACATGGCTGAATATTCCTGCAGTGGTTTTGCAGAGACGTGTTTACTGCGGGCAACGACCAGTTGCAGCAAAACGATGTTCGATATGACAGTAGATTTCATCCCATGACATTTGTCAGTTCAGTGTATATTACAGCAAGCATGTCATATCGGGTTTTTCTTATACTTAAGGCCACCTTAAAATGTTCTCTGTTTTTGTCACACTGTGACGCTATTCATAAGAGATATGTTACGAGCAACTAACAAAGAAATCGCGTAGTTTATCGAGCTGAAATTAAATACCTTCTATTGGCTTTTGTGCCATGGGACCACAATTTGTGTGCATTACTGCAACGATTTCGTATTTCGGTTGTGCAGAAATTTCTGATTTTTGGTCTACATCTACATCTACATGGGATACTCTGTAAATCACATTTAAGTGCCTGGCAGAGGGTTCATCGAACCACCATTATACTATTTATCTCCCATTCCATTCTCGAATAGCGTGGGGGAAGAATGAACACCTGAATCTCTCTGTTCGAGCTATGATTTCTCGTATTTTATTCTGATGATCATTTATACCTATGTAAGTGGCAGGCAACAATATATTTTCGCATTCGGAGGAGAATGTTGGCGATTGGAGTTTCGCAAGTAGCCCGCGCCGCAGCGATAAGCGCCCATCCCAGATCCTGTATCATTTCCGTAACGCTGTCTCCCGTGTATCGTGACAATACGAAACGAGCTGCCCTTCTTTGGACTCTTTCGATGTCCTCCGTCAAATCCACCTGATAAGGATCCCACACTGCGCTGCAATACTCCAAAAATGGACGGACAAGTGTAGTGTATGCAGTTTCTTTTGTAGTTCTGTTGCATGTTTTAAGGGTTCTGCCAATAAAACGAAGTCTGCGGTTCGCCTTTCCCACGATGTTATCTACGTGTTCTTTCCAATTTAAGTCTGAAGTAATAGTAATTCCTAGGTATTTTTTGGAGTTTACGGCCTTCACATTTGATTGATTTATCTTGCAAACAAAGTTTAACGGATTTCTTTTCGTACTCATGACTTCACACTTCTCATTATTTAGAGTCAATTGCCAATTTTTACATCATACTGATATCTTATTCAGATCGTTTTGCAGTTGGTTTTGATCTTCAGATGATTTTACTAGACGGTAAACAACCTAAGAGAGCTACTTAGATTTACCCATAAATCGTTTATGTAAATAAGGAACAGCAGAGGACCAATAACACTACTCTGTGGAACGCCCGATATCACCTCTGTTACCATCGATTACTATGAACTGTGTCCTCTCTGACAAAAAAACCCCTATCCAATCGCAAATTTGGGGCGATATACCATAACCACGCAATTTCAGTAAAAGCCGTTTGTGAGGTACGGTGTCAAAAGCTTTCTGGAAATCAAGAAATACGGAATCGATTTGCGAACCTTTGTCGATAGCACCCATCACTTCGTGTGAATAAAGAACTTGTTGTGATTCGAATGAACGATATTTTCTAAATCCGTGTTGACCTTGGGTCAATAGATCGTTCTGTTCGAGATAATTCCTGTAAAAGAGGGTGATATATGGAGAATTAGAACTAATGAAGAAATAAGGCCTCTGTACAAAGAACCTGATTTTCTTAATCTCAATCAAATTGGGAAGGCAAATACGGTAACGACGTGTCCAGCGGATGACAGAAGTAAAGCTCCCGAGGAAGATGATAGTGATGGGACATCCTGGTCGTAGAAGGAAGAGAGGACGACCGCTTGTGAGATGGCTGGAAGATGTGGGAGCAGACCTGAGAGCAGTGGGAGTGAAGAGGGGGTGCTGGCGAGAAGAAGACAGAGGCGACTGGAAATCTTTGACTGAGGAGGACGAGGTCCTCAGAGGACCATAGCACCGTTGAGTGAGGAGTGAGTGAGAAATTTCTGATTTACTTTAGCTCGTATACTGTTACTGCAAGAGAAAAGATAAACAATAGGTAAGACAGAACAGAAAAGGGATGATTAATTGAATTACGAAGGTTTGTGTCTTAATTTATAGAGATGGACACAACGCTTGCAAACAGTGACATAGCTTACGTAAATCCAAAATTCGTGCTCCTCTTACACTAACTGAAATACATTTAAACATAAGGAGAGGCATTGAATTAAAACTTAATCTGTGGCCGGGATTCGAACCCGGGACCTCCTACTTACTAGGTAGGTGCTTCAGACCACTCAGCGTTGTAGCCAAAGCAACTACACGAATTATTTTACAGCACGTCTCCCTCCACACCACATACTTTAATTCTGCCTCATGTTCCCTGTGAAATGCGTATAAAATCACCAGGGCTCTCCTACACTGGAATAGCACCTTTGGCATAACGAGACAATTTTGTCTCAAGGAATTGTATTATTTGTCGATATTCACATCACTTTGGCCTGAGGAACAATGCTGGATAGTTTCTATTCGCGTTCTTTGCTGGGGTGCTATTCAAATATAGGAGAGCCCTGGCAATTTGATACGCATTTCACAGTGAACATGAGGCAGAATTAAAGTATGTGGTGTGGAGGGAGACGTGCTTTAAGACAGTCCGTGTAGTTGCTTTCTTACAACGCTGTGCTACCTGAGGGCGTCGTGGCTCAGCGCGCCCGATCAGAGGGCTGAATGCTCTCTGTAATAAAAAAAAATCTAAGCCAACCCTTCAACGAACAACCACGAACAAACTGAACAAACAACCGCGAACCATAGATCTACCAGATGAAAAAAAAAAAAAAATAGTGGTCTAAGGAACCTATCTAGTAAGTAGGAGGTCCCGGGTTCGAATCTCGGCCACAGCGTAAATTTTAATTCAGTACCTCTCCTGATGTTTAATACCTTTGGTATAACGAGACAATGTTGTCTCAAGGAATTGTACTATTTGATTAAATACATTTGTACCTTTTACTTACGTCAGTGACGGCTGCTGTTACTACTATCACTGAAAGTTGGATATAACACTACAGTATTACAGTTACTTATAAATGACATATGTGGGATGATACGCTATAAAATATTCCAAGGCCTCAAGCCAAAATGTTACAAACCGAATAAAAATATGTGAAATAAATGAAATATTACATCCTTCAAACAAGGTTATATCTTTACGCGAAACATGGAAGCCCTGTTGCAGTATGAAAAAGCGCTACTTGGATTTTCCGTTGACAAGCTATAGAAAAAATTGCTCAAACGAATACCACAGTCGCGATGTAGCTTTGAAACATTACTCTGTATAAACAAAACACAAAATAAAACAAAGCAGTTGCCCGAGCGAGATTTGTTTCGGCACGTGCCAACGCGAATTTCTACTGTGAGAAAACTTTATTTTTCCGGTGGCGTTATTAATTTTTCCTACGCGACAGAAACTGGGATTTCCTCAACTGCCGTTGTAACACCAATGAAAAAAAATATACAAGTAAGTTTGATTATTTTGTCCACTACAGCAACTGTGTTACAGTTTTAAAAAGATAGCAACCAGTTGCAGCTTTGTGCGTTTATTTGCAACCGGTGCCAGGCAATTATTTCCCTCCTTCAACTATCTGTGGAGGGAGCAGTTACATAATAATAGACAAGCATAAATATTACGGAAATAGTGAAAGAACAAGCACAGAATTAAACGGGCAATAGGTACAGTGTATATAAATCGTTCTGGGAAAGCGTCAGAAGTTGAAATGATAATAAACTGTATTGCTGTATTCCGTTAAAAGTAATGAAATATGAAAAGAAATAAGTTAATATAAAAGAAAGATTTATAGCCACTTACACTAATTGTGCCCAATATTTTAAATTTACTTAGACTTGTATTGTGCCCAATATGTTCAATGGAACTATATGTTGTTTTTTTCATATCAAATAATTTCTTTTTGTAATTCATCACTTTTATCAGAGTACAAAAGTATAGCGTATTACCATTTGACATTGCGACGCTTTTAAGAACGATTTATATACATTTTTTACCCTGCCGCTTTAATTCTGAGATCGTGCTTCCATCATTTCCGTAATATTTATACTTTAATGTTATTATGTAACATAAGCCTGTGAGATACATGAAGTAGGACAATAACTGCCTCAAAGCAGCTGTAAATAAATGTAAAACCTGCAACTGGTTCCTTCCTTTTTTAACTTACAAGCAAGTATACATTATTCATTTTATGATTTGTCGTTTACATTCATTTCCATAAATTCTTTATTAATTTGATTATTTTCACACTGTGTTATTTATCTGCTCAATTCATTTTTATTGTTTCATTATCACTTTTTTTCCACATCTGTTCTTATGCTTGAGTTAGAAAGAAATATATGAAAAACTGAATGTATATTATCTATTTAAAAGCTGAGAATTATTTCCTTTATGTTCATACTTCATTGCCATTTCTATTACTGCTATTACGCTGACTGTACTAAAGTCTATTTTATTAACGCCAAACACTCCGCGTCCACTAAGATGATCGATCAGATTTTAATGGTTTTAGTGTTCGCTGTTGAAGTGTTTTTTTCCGTAGCTTTAATCTTCGGTGACAGATTTCTGATTTCCATGGTAGAGTTTCCTACAGTGACCCCAAAGCTGTACAGAGCATCCATACTTAAATGGTTTGAAAGTATTGCTATTTAATACTGAAGATCGACATCTAGCCAGATTGCTTATTTCGTAAAGTTTTCAACAATTTTTAAATTTCGTAAGGCATCTTTCAGATTGTGCAAATCGTAAAATATGAGATTCTTGTAAGTGGTTGAAAGGATTTAAATCATTTGGGTAGCTGCATTGTTTTACATTTTGTCACAGGGTTTAGCTCACAAACAGAAGAACTCATAAAGTAATTTTGATATGTTTCTATTTATTTCTGATCTCACCATCCACAGGATCGGTAGATATGAACCATATGATCAAGTTACTGCCATGTTCGACATATCATTTCCCTATCATTGCTTTCAAAATCACTCTTCTGGCTGCTTTATTGGTACAGCAAACGTAAAGATTGAACCAGAAAGGAGTCCTTTAAATAGGTCACTCGGCAAAAAAAAAAAAAAAAAAAAAAAAAAAAACTGCATAACATGATCAATCCATCAACTTCTCACAGTTCTACTGAGGAAGTGAATGGTGTATCATCTTGTTTGTCGGTCCTCAACTGTGGTAGGAAAACTCATCCAGCATCTCTTGATATATGGGTCATGTAACGGTAGTTTCGTACAACAATAAAGTATCTTACCACTTTAAACCGAAGAATGCACAAAATTTTTGATGATAGTGGAATCTACAGCGTGATAGCTGTGCCTCCTGTGTCCTCCACTGTAGATTTTGCCGGTTCATTATACAAATCTGTAAAAAAAAAACTTAATCCTTGCCAAAGTTGTTCAAATTGTGTTCAATATATTCGTTTATATGGCGTAGAAAGATTTTATGGGTTAAGGCTCCAAATTCAGTCGTTTTCTTACGATATTGTAAACGGCCTGTTGTTGTAGGTTCTGCTTGATCTGTTGCCTTTAGCCAAGTCTCCCATCGTACTTCGCTATAGTGTATTTTTACGAACGAGCAAACTGTGAAGAATGGTTTCTGGTTTGCTGATAAAAAGACGGAGTGTTTCACAAGAGTGAAGACGAATGGAAATGAAATGTAGTGAGAAAAAAGAATAGTAGGCATTCAAGCCAGTCAATCAGGTCATATAGTCAGTACGGTGAGAAGTACATATATTTCAGTCAGTAAGCCATTCACGATGGTAAATCGTTCGCGACTGTTATTCATCCACGACAGTCGTTTAAGACTGTCAGACAAGTCAGACAAGTCAGACAAGTCAGACAAGTCAGACAAGTCAGACAAGTCAGCAACGTAAGTCAATAACCAAGAATGTATCTTAAGATGATCAACGTATCAGTCAGTCAGTCAATCAGTCTTTTATTTTGAAATACATTGTTCCTTCAAATTCAAGATATCTTCAATGTGCACAGAATTCTCTACAATACAAATCTGTCAACTCCGAATAAAATGAAGTTGTTTTAATATGTAACAGCACACACTGTTTCTTTTAAATGATGTACATATAAATTTCTTTACTGAGTAATGACGCGAAATCCCTCTACTGATGAAATTTAGTTTTGTATGACCAAATAACACAAAGTAGTGAAACAGTTTGATCTCGTACATTTCCGATGTTGCTCATGAGAAATCTTAAGACACTTCATAACTTGAGCTAGTTTTGAGATTTTATCGTCAAGGCTAGTAAATGTAAGGCAAAGGAAAAAAGAAGTAGTAAAGCGTTGACAACTTTTCAAAAATCAAAGTTCGTGACTGAATCTAATGTTTACTGAGTATGTTAATAAAGAGTCTTTTAGAATCACTTTAATGGTTGATTAGCATCTCTGTATGGATCTATGAAGTATTCTCTTCGCCACAGAAACTTATTAACTTGGTTTTTAAAACATCAGCAAACGGATTAAAATTTGATTTTTTGACAAGTTTCGAACACTTAGTGCCAGTCATCAGAAATATATTGCGTGTCAATAAAACCAACCTAAGTGTAACTGGATACTGCTACTTTAAAAACAAATGTTTGAAATCTGTATATATAAAAGTCAATGTCCCAAGTTAGTGACTAACTCATACTCACCCAGCCCAAACCACTGATAATATAAACGTGAAATTTGAAGAGAGTGTAGGCCATACACTTCACACATTGTATAAGAAGCGATATTTCGACATTTCATCTCTAAGGGGGTGAAATAGGGGGTGACATTTTTATTGAAAATGCGTTGCTACTTATTCACTGTTGATGTTATATGTACAAAATTTCGGATTTGGATTCTTGATAAAATTTAAGAAACCTGTGTTTAGGTATTTTTGGTAATTCAACCATTCAGGGGGTGAAATAAGGGATAAAAATTATTTTGAAATTATGTAGTTATTAAGCCAATTATGAAGCCAGAACAGTAAAAATTGGTATTTAGATTCTTAGTCGGAATTTAAAAGATACTGTTTTACGTAAACTTGGAAATTCAGCCATTAAGGAAGTGAAATAAGGAATGAAAGGTATTTTGAAATTATATTGCTATTAAGCATATTCTATTATGACAATAATAGTAAAAGCCCGGTAGTAAACAGTATTGACTGCTGTTTTAGAAATCATGGATGTTTATTAAGAATATCTGTGGAAAGGTGTCTGCTAATTCGAGTTACCCAGGGCATACGGCGAGGTCGCCCTTTGCTTACTGCCCCACGTGGTTTCTCCTTTCTACTTGCTAATTTGTTCAAAGTAGAGTGCAATGGAGGAATATCGATCAACTCTAGCACAGAGCATTAGTCTCTCCGAGTTACTTAAGGGAAAAACGTTTATAATAGTTATCTCCGTCAAACTAAGACACATGAATAATCCAAAAATGTGCATGTGCATAGCTAATTTTGGAACTCGAAAACTGCTACATAGCTATCGGCGACAAATTGACATATCCTTAAGCCGCTTATATATAAGGATTTAGCTAAATATATGAAAGTATATAGGGAGCGAAGGGTTATACTCATACAAAAACCAAACAGCGCTTATTAGAGTCGATGGGCATGAAAGGGGCGCAGAGATTGGGAAGGGAGTAAGATAGGATTGTTAGACTTTCGCCATTGTTGTTCAATCTGTACATTGAGCAAGCAGTGAAGGAATGCAAGCAGATATTTGGAAAGGGATGTAAAGTTCAGGGAGAAGAAATAAAAACTTTGCGGTTTGCCGATGACAAAGTAATCCTGTCAGAGACCGCAAAGGACCTGGAAGAGCAAATGAATAGAATGGACAGTGTCTTGAAAGGAAGATGTAAGTTGACCATTACTAAGAGTAAAAAAAGGGTAATGAAAGGTAGCGTCAGAAAATCAGGCGATACGGAAGGAATTAAATTAGGTAATGAGACATTAAAAGTAGTAGACGACTTTTGTTATTTGGGTAGCAAGATAACTTCTGATGGCCGAAGTAAAGAAGATATACAATGCAGAATGGCTATGGGAAGAAAAGCTTTTCTGAAGAAACGAAACTTGTTGACATCCAATATTAGTTTAAATGTTAGGAAGTCCTCTCTGAAAGCATTTGTCTGGAGTGTAGCATTGTACGGAAGTGAAGCGTGTAAAATAAGGAGTTCAGACAAAAAAGATGATAGAAGCTTTTGAAATGTGGCGCCACAGACGAATGATGAAAATTAGATGGGTAGATCACGTAACTAATGAGGAGGTGCTCAACAGAATTGGGGAGAAAAGGAATTTCTGGGGTATTCTGACTAAGAGAAAGGATAGGTTGGTGGGACAAATCCTGAGACATCAAGGAATCGTCAACTTAGCATTAGAAGGAAGTGTGTGGGGTAAAAATCTTTGAGGGAGACCGAGGGACGAATACAGTAAGCCGATTCAAAGGGATGTAGGTTGCCGAAAGTATTCTCAGATGAAGAGACTTGCACAGGACAGGTTAGAGTGGAGAGCTGCATCAAACCAGACTGGAGACCACAACAACAAACAACAACATGAAAATTTTAATAAATTTAAGAAACAACCGGTGTCCAGGCTGCGCGAGGGTAGCAAAGGGCCTTAAGCTAGTAGTTAATATAACGCACAGTAATTCTACTGCATTGAAAACACACTAATTCTATGGCGGATTACATGTAAGAGACGACTGCTACTGTATTATACGTATGATGTTTCGTGGTTGCAAGAGAGTCTTCTTCCGTGAACGTGCTGCTATGGCTGCACTTTTCACAGTAATTAGCTAATAAAGACTGGTGATAAATGTCCATAAATATCAGAGAGAATAGTGTTGCTACGTTAAGCTGAAGTAAATACCATCAGTGAGGAATATCCAAAGCATGCGCTACTCCAGGGGCTATAGGAGAGCCTGTGGGATGCAAGATTAACTGTAGCGCGGCTACCGGCGTGTAACCCGATACTGTAACAGTTAATACACCTGGGCAAACGCACGTCTGTATCATTAAGATAGCGGCGCCCGGGGCAGTGGGCGGAGTCGCGATGAGCAAACCCCTGAAGCCGTACTCACGTCCGCTAATTCGAATCACGCACCGTTTACGTACGCTATCAGCTATACAGAGCCATTAGCTTTAGGTCAAGGGCGAACCGAGGCACCTGGGCGGAGCAGTGTATGCGGAGCCAGACGCCAAACACGTAGCTCACACAGGCCCGTGTTCTCTCTCAGGCCATAACGCAGATACGGATCGCAATAACGCTCTATCCAGTGGGGGCCAGCAAGGCATACTTGCTTTACTTGATACGTCACTAACAAGTAGATTGAAATATCACATGCAGCCACAGTGAGTAAATTTTAGACGAGTGATAGGCAACGGTTCACATAACTGATGACCCAAATTCGCACTGCATATAGACACTCACATATCATTAAGAAGATAAAGGAGCACCACTATGAGATTTCGAGTTGTTCTGGCAGTGTTCATTGGGAGTTGTTTCGCGGGTCAGTAGTGAGATCACTGTTGTTTATAAACATGTTCAATTTTCAAATGTTTGTAAAGCTTATGGGAGCTAACTGCGAGATCATCAGTCCCTATACTTACAAACTACTTATGAACTACCTTATACTAAAGACAACACAAACATCCATTCCCGAGGGGGGATTCGAACCTCCAAAGGGGAACGACGCATCACAGCATAGCGCCTCAGTGAGCTCGACCGATCCGACGCGACTTATAAAAATGATACTATCAAAAGAAATTTCAGAATTGGTCGTAAATTAACATTTATGTGTTATTGAAAATCGATTTCGACTATGGAATAGTCATCCTCAGATCCTCAGTACCACATGCACAATCGAATTAATACATTTCAGGTGTTATATGTGAAACTGCTAGCAAAGCAACAAGATGTTGCACTCTGGAACATCTTCCATCTATGCCTTGCGACTTGACATATAATATCCGAAATGTATCAATTCGATTGGCTATGTTGCACGGAGGATGACTATTCCATAGTCAAAATCGATTCGCAATAACAAATACAGGTAAATTTACGACCAGCTTTACTGGAAATTTATCCAAGGAAATTGAGTTGTACTAATATTCAATATCTTTTTAACGAGAGCGACCAAAAATGACTATCGTCCAAATCAAATTCCTTACTTTTCCAGACTGATATTTCCAAAATATTAAAAAAAGAGGTATAATCTTTCGTTGAAATGGAATCGTCTTTACCACATCACTGATTGGAGTCCAGAAGGTTTGATTGTGAAAGTACTCGTAACTTGTGAATCATTAGTCATAAAAAACGTTCTTTACTTTAATCTTCTTGTATACTGAACTGGCTGTTCTGTTTCCCATTTTAAAGTGTCGATTGTAAATATGTTATTTGAATTTTTATCTTCGATAAGGACATACTTAACTCTTGACGTTTCAATGAAATATTATATTTTTATTATATTTCCTTTTACAGTATCATTGAAATGGCAGTTTTTTACTTATTCGCACTTAT
Organism: Locusta migratoria; assembly: GCA_026315105.1. Classification (NCBI taxonomy): domain Eukaryota; kingdom Metazoa; phylum Arthropoda; class Insecta; order Orthoptera; family Acrididae; genus Locusta; species Locusta migratoria. The sequence continues at coordinate 78,649,075 of CM048750.1, read as the reverse complement.
ATACCAATATTTCCACCCCCACGAATCACAGACATTGCCGACGTTGGGTGGCGTGCATGCCTCAACGATACAAATAGCCGTACCATAGATACAACCAGAACGGAGGGGTATCTGTGGAGAGGCCAGACAAACGTATGGTTCCTGAAGAGGGACAGTAGCCTTTTCAGTAGTTACAGGGGCAAAAGTCTGTATGAATGACTGAGAAGGCCTTGTAACATCAGGTAATGTGGCTTTGCCACACGGCTACTGCGAACGGCTGAAAGCAAGGGGAAAATACAGCCGTTACTTTTCCCGAGGACATGCAGCCCTTCTGTATGAATATATGATGATGGCGTCTTCTTTGGTAAAATATTCCGAAGGTAAAACAGTCCCTTTTTCGGAGATCCGGGCGAGGTCTCCTCAGGAGGATGTAATCACCAGGAAATACAACACCGGCATTCTACGGATCGGAGCGTGGAATGTTAGATACTTTAATGGGCAAGGGAAGATAGAAAATTTTAAAACGGAAGTTGATAGGCTGAAGTTAGATATAGTGGAGATTAGTGATGTTCGGTGGAAAGAGGAACAGGATTTCTGGTCAGGTGAGTACAGGATTATAAATACAAAATCAGTTGGGTGTATTACAGGAGTAATAAGAAAATAGTAATGCAGGTAAACTACTATGAACAGTGTAGTGATCGCATTATCATATTCAAGAAAGATACAAAGCCAACACTAGCCACAGTAGTACAAGTTTACATGTCCACTAGCTCTGCCGATGATAAGGATATTGAAGAAATGTATAAGTTAAAATTATTGAAACAATTAAAAGAGAGGGAAAGTTAATTGTGATGTGAGATTGGAATTCGGTAGTATGAAAAGGAAGAGAAGGAAAAAATGTAGGTGAATATGTACTGGGCAAAAGAAATCGAAGAGGTAGTCACTCGTAGAATTTTGCAAGGAACATGATTTAATCATAATAAACGCCCGATTTGAGCATCACGAAGGAAGGTTGTATACGTGGAGAAGACCAGGAGACACTGGAAGGTACCTGATAGATTTTATAATGGTAAGAATTACATTTCTGAACGAGGTTTAAAATTAAAAGACATACCCACGGGCTGATATGGACTCTGACCGTAAATTGTTGGTCATGAACTGTAGGCTGAAACTGAAAAAATTGCAAAATGGTAGGCAAATAAGGAGATGGTATCTGGATAAATTGAAGGAACCTGAAGTTCTTGCGAATTTCAGAGGGAGCTTTAGGCAACAATTGACAGAAACGGGGGAAATTAAACAGTATAAGAAGAATCGGTAGCAATGAGAAATGAAATAGTGAAGGCAACAGAGGACAAAATAGGTAGCAAGGCAAGACCTACAAAAAATCCTTGGATATCACAGGAAATACTAAATTTAATTGATGAAAGGAGAAAATATAAGAATGTAGTAAATAAAACAGGCAAAATGGAGTACAAACGACTAAGAAATGAGATTGACAGTAAGTGTAAAATAGCTAAGCAGGAGTGGCTAGAGGACAAATGCAAGTCTCTTGAAGAATGTATAAATAGGGAAAAAATACGTACTGCCTGTAGGAAAATAAAGAAACATTTGGAGACAAGAAAAGCAGCTGCATGAATATAAAGAACTCAGATTGAAAACAAGTTCTCAGTAAAGAAGGGAAAGTTGAAACGTGGAAAGAGTATATTGAGGGACTCTACAAAGGAAATTAACATAGAGACAATATTGTAGGAAGGATAGAGTGTGTAGATAAAAATGAAATAGGAGATACTACACTGAGAGGAGAATTATACAGAGCACTGAAAGACCTAAGTCGTAACAAGGCCCCTGGAGTGGACGACATTCCCTAATAAATACTCAAGTCTGTGGGGGAGCCATCACAAAACTATTTCACCTGGTTCGCAAGACGTATGGACATGGGAGATACCATCAGACTTGAAGAAAAATGTAATAACCCCATTCCAAAAAAAAGCATGTGCAGACAGGTGTGAAAATTACAGATGCATGAGTTTAATAAGTCATGGTTGCAAAATTTTAACACGAATTAATTGCAGAAGGATGGATAAGCTGGTAGAAGCCGACCTTGGGGAAGACGAGATTGGATTCAGGAGAAATGTAGGAACACGGGAGGCAATCCTCACTTTACGGCTTATCCTAGAAGATAGATTAAGGAAAGGCAAACCTACATTTCTAGATTTTGTAGATAGCTATTGACAATCTTGATTGGAATACACTCTTTCAAATTCTGAAATCAGAAGGAATAAAATATAGGGAACGGATGGTTCTTTACAACCAGGCAGCAGTTATCAGAGTCGAAGGGCATGAAAGGGATGTTGGGAAGGATGTAGGACATGGTTGTAGCCTTTCCCCAATGCTATTCAATTTGTATATTCAGCCAGCTATAAAGGAAAGCAAGGAGAAATTTGGAGAAGGAATTAAAGTTCAGGTTGAACAAATAAAAACCTTGCGTTTTTCTGATGACATTGTAATTCTGTCAGAGACAGCAAAGGACCTGGAGGGAGCATTTGAACGGAATGGACAGGAGCATATAAGATGAACATTAACAAGAGCAAACGAAGGGTAATGGAATGTAGTCTTAGACAATCAGGCGGTATTGAAGGAATTAAATTAGCTAACGAATCAATAAAGAGGTGGTAAATGAGTTTTACTACTTGGGCAGTAAAATAACATATGATGGCCGCATTACAGAGGATATAAAATGCAGAATGGCAATGGGAAGAAAAGCGTTATTGAAAAAATGTTCAAATGTTTGTATAGCTTATGGGACTTAACTACGGAGTCATTAGTCCCTAAACTTACAAATTACTTATGAACTAACTAAGATAAGGACGGCACACGTATCCATGCCCGAGGGGGGATTCCATTCCCCCAACCGTAGTGGCCGTGCAGACCGTGACTGGAGCGCCTCAGTCCCCTCGGCCACCGCGGCCGGCAGCGTTAATGAAAAAGATAAATTTGTTAACATCGAATATTAATTTAAGCATAAGGAAATCCTTTCTGAAGGCATTTGTGTGGAGTGTTGACTTGTGTGAAACAGTACGGACAGGAAGAGGATAGAGACTTTTTGAAATGTTTTGTTACAGAAGAATGCTGAAGATTAGGTGGGTGGATCGCGTAACTAATGAGGAGGTACTGAACAGCATTGGGGAGAAAAAGAATTCCTGCCATAACTTGACTAAAAGAAGGGATCTATTGATGGGACACATTCTTAGACATAAAGGAATAGTGAATTTAGCATTAGAGGGAAGTTTGTGGGGTAAAAATCGCAAAGGTGGAGACCAAGAGATAAATATAGTAAGCAACCACAAATGGATGTACGTTGCCGTTCTTATGAGGAGATGAAGAGGCTTGTGCAGTATAGAGTACGGTGAAGAGCTGTATCAAACCAGTCTCCGGACGAAGACCACAACAAATATATAAGTGTAATGAACTACACACTGATAATTAAATACAATCATACTTAAACATATCCGTCAGTTGGGACGTACGTCATCAAAATTAAAAGACAAGCACTTCTAAAACAAACACACGATAAAATTCATATCTCGCTGATCCATACATGATTCGGTATATAGAGCAGCAGTCTCGTTTGTATTTCGTGTATTAGCAGAATTCGCGGACTGATATCGATTTCGACAGGGGTCGCGACGTGAACGCTTCCTCATTTACTAATCGATGATTTTTTTTCTGTTAATTATCTGGACAATTTTGCAAGAGAGTATCACTGTTATTTTTACATGTGTGTGTGTCAATATACTACACGTACCTTGCCGGCCGCGGTGGCCGAGGGGACTGAGGCGCTCCAGTCACAGTCTGCACGGCCACTACGGTCGGGGGTTTGAATCCCCCCTCGGGCATGGATATTTGTGCCGTTCTTAGGATTAATTAGTTCAAAAGTAGTATGTAAGTTTAGGGACTGATGACCCCGCAGTTAAGTCTCATAATCTATTAAAAAGAATTACACGTCCTTTAAAAACTCGTTGAAATTTTAATTAACATCCTTTGAGGATTAGTTTTTGTTTTCACATTAAACTTCCAATGCCAACAAGTTTCGTCAATCCAATTCCTTCGACTTGGCCTACGCAATCATTTTGTATTTTCATATTCTCATACCTACATCATTCCAATTGTTATTCACGGCAATCGTAGGATACCTGTGTTCAGTCTTTATATTGCTTAATTTTACATTTATGAGCTTGCTTTCAAAGTATCGTCCCACAGTGTGAATCACCTTAAGATAGCTATCAGCATAACACCGATTATGTATGCAGCTTCCATGGTCACTGCAGCATTATGGTTACATTCATCAATTCAGGTTCTCATGAACGGTCTCTCCAGTTGATTAATGTACAAAATGGACAGTAATTGTCCTCATACACGTATCTCGGCTAAGTTAGAATTTATTTCTAATTCTGCTAATGAATAACCTGTCCATATAGAAAACGTTCCCATCAGCAGAGACGTGTATTCATTCTTTGGCGTGAGACATTAATCTCTGACGTTCTTCCTAAAATTAAAGAGAACGACTTATATTGTAAAAAGGAGGGCACAGTGAATTAACTTACGTTTCGTTCTTAAATGCAAACATGTAGATGTTATCATGTGGTGTTCAACCTGTGCTACTTTCTAGACATGTGTGTAAGGGTACAGTCATCAAGGTATAACGGTGTCTTGGTATAATCACAATAAATAGCAATGAATGATCCACTGAATAATTATAATATATATATATATATATATATATATATATATATATATATATAATCCCGGTGTCCTGCTATTCGGTAGGAAATAAGTTGATTATACTATTGCAATTGGCATTTATGATTGCCTGAAATACTTAAACCATTTGGTAGGTAAAAACGAAAATTAAAATATGATCTTAAACCCCGTCTAGATGACAATTTCTTGAGTTTCGTAGGCGAACGGCACTCCAATGGCGTATAATAAAAATTATACCTGACTTAACATTAAAACAATTTGTATCAAAAATACTTACGAAAACGAAAAGATGATTTTAATTACGTTTAAGACCCTATTGCATATATTAACCGGTTGATAATAAACCATAAAACAAATTTATATTAATTGGAGGCTTCTTTGTTAACCAAGATTTGGCATTAAACTATGGAAACTACTTCTGGACAAAGTTATCATGTGGCTTAAATTACAGAGCGTCTTACTCCGAATTGCGACTCGTGTTCAAACTACGCAGCAGTACAGAAATTTGAACGTTCCGCTTTTCTTGTAGTCTCTGGATTCTAAAATAAATTGATATACCGAGAAAATAATGTCGTTTTTGAAAGTCGTACGGTTTATTCAGAGGAATATATATTGACATAGCAAAAGTCGGGTGACGGTGGCGTTCAGATGGCACATCACACTCTCGCTGTTGTATCTTCTGGTGTATACGATATGTACTGACACGTGGTCGTGTAAATCACTCGTGTTACGTGCAACTATGTCGTGAATTAACGCCGATGGAACACTGGTTCGTGGTCGATGCGCAGCTGACGACAATTTTGATTTCGGCTGTGGTGCATGAATTTGGCGTTAAACGTTCAAATGTGTCCAAGATGTGTCGTCGAATTTTCATCAATAATGCAAGATCAACAGTACAGCGAATAACGTCCCAGTTACACACAAGAAGTGCTACCCATGTCCTAGTTGACAGTCAGTAGCAACATGGCTTGCATGGCGTATGGGGGCTGGTGCAGCACACTGGTGCCATAACGTCACTGGTACAATAGTTTTCAATTACCGTGAACCACAGTGGTCGCCAATCGCCAGGGTTCTGGACTAAGGACAGAACTTAGTTTGTTCCGTCGAATCACAATTTCAGCTGCAAAATACCAATGGGAGGTATCGCTTGTGTCAAAGACAACGTGAAAGGGGTGGATCGCTCTTGAACACAATCAGTGGTCCATGCAGGGTGTTTGGTCTGTAATGGCCTGAGTTGTATTTTTCTATTTTAGAGTGGTACACACAGTTGTTCTACAACGAACATTGAATGGTCCGCGCAGTGCTGACATTTTCAGGTACCACTTCCATCCATTTTTGATTCTTCAAGATGATAACGCTCCGCTACATAGCTCTCACACTGTCTGAGAAAGGTTCCAGGTACATGCAGGGATGATCCAGAGATGTGTATCCTAAACTCCAGGTATAAAGCCGATGGGTTGTAAAGTTACCACCCTCCGCTGTCCTATCAGTTGCCACCCTGTTCCGGTTACAAAAAGATGTTAAAGCAGATCTTAGTGCCCTGATTAAATAAATGACGCGCAACGAAATTTGCCTTACGGAAACTATGGCAGCTAATTGGATAGCGCTGGCAGTAGCTTACCGCAAGGGATGTGCCAAACATGATTTCCTATCTGAATATTATGCATACAAACAAGGAAAGTTAGTATAAAGAAAGCAGGTACTCTTTTAACAAATTTACATTTATTTACAGATCTTGTCGTTACTCAATTAAGCATTTCAGTTAAAACATTTAGAATACAATTAATATTTCGTGGAAGGATTAAGAAAGGTACCAAAAGCTTTCACACTCTTTGTATACTGGTTGGGTTCCAATATCGTAGTGCCATGATGTACTACCCACTTGGCGACACACACGTAAATGCAAAGTGCCAGAAATAAAATCCCCACAAAATAATTGATCACACAGAATCTTATGTCACTAGCTAACTGTTGCAGTTACTTGAAATCTGATTAAGAGAGTTTTACGTCCAATGCTGTTTGTGTATCTTGACCCACCATGTTGCATGGTTACCAGCACCTGAATATAAGTTTACGACCAAACGATAAACAGAGCCAGACGAGATTTATTTAACAAATTTCCTCCGCGCACACAGTAGAACCCCAAATCGACAAAGCAAACATCCTTCCACTTCCCACCCTAACTATATTGAAATAAGCAAAATTGGTTTTCAAGAGATCCCCACATAAACTTGGCCTAATTCGCAAAGAACAGAGCTCGTCCTAATAACGTGAAAACGCTCCCAAAAATTAAAACAAATGACGTCTCCTAACATTGTGCATTTACTGAACCATTTCCCTGCTAATCTGTTCCAAAATTGTCACAAATCACACACACATTTCCAAATACATTACCCTCGGAGACTAACATACTTACGTCCGTCGTCAGTGAGCCCAGGAAATATTCTGCCGAAAAATGGCTGCCCTCTAGCCTAACCGCCCTTCCCGTTCAACTTGGCCGGAGCCATCCTGCAATTGGCCAGTTAACTAACGAGACCATCATGCCAACTTGCGAATAGAGGAGGAATCGCAAATCACAGACACCTGTCGATCACGTCCCCTCCCTCCCCTAGGAGACCTTTCTGTCAAATACAGAAAAAAAGTTTGCTAACCTTCTAACTATGAGCATCTCTACCTCCTCACCAGGTGTATCCTGACACACACACACACACACACAGACACACACTCACACTTGGTAGGATGGGGAGATGGGTGCTGTGGAATAAAATTCCTTATGTGAGCAGGGCTCACTTATTATACTTGTAATTACAATAGCAATAAAAATCATCATGCATTCTTGTCTCCACTGCTCCTAGCACTAGCCCCGAAATGAATGATTAAGGTGGCACAACAGGTCAAACACAAAAATAAAATTAGAAAGTAATTTGCATACAATACTGTCGCTTGCATGAAAGACGTATAAATTCAAGTAAGTCAAATGGAATGATACTACAGTATCAGTACTACAGAGTATATCCGACATTTAATGGAACAAAACTTCTGGGCCACTGATGCTGCACCTGAATGGCCTGCCGCTCTGCCCTCTGCCAACGATTTGGCTCTGAAAACGCTTTACGAGTTCCAGGGCCTTGTATTCTCACTTCTGCAGCGTCGTCCTGCAGTTTCCATATCTAGAATCGATGACATACGTTAAACTCGTGTACTACCGTTATGTACTGGTGAGTTGTTACATTTATACTACTCTTCTGCAGGGCTAACACTGGAAAACTGAAATGGATTTTTTCACATGGTACCATCGCAGATGTGTGCAGAACTATAGTGTTGTGAAAAAGTTCTGTGCTGTTCGTCTATTCTCGCACGGTGCTCGCTACAGCAAGGAATGGGGCGGGACTGCAGGTTTGTATTCCGTCTACTCGGGTCGTCTGGAGCGCCTGATGAGCGGCAACCCGCAGCGCGACGCTTCAATGCATGACGCGCGTAGCGCCACCCACCAGCGAAACCGGGAGAATCCTGTAGCTGCGCGGCGCCAGTAGACCGAGATGCAGTGCAGTGTTGTGCAGTGCGATTTTATATGTCTACACTGCAGCGAACGTTAGCTTTTACGTTACACAATGTTTCTTATCTTACCATCCAGCTGACTTCGTGTTACCAGTGATTTTATGTACACTTAACATGGTTTGCTGGTTCTGCTGTTCATACCTGAGACAATATTTCCCCATTAAATCAAATGTAAAAGTAGGGCGCAGCTAGTTATTTATCATACACATTTAAATCAAATGAAATGTTTGTAATTATATGGGATGAAACTACTTAAACTAAGGTACACTAACCTAAGAACAACACACACATCCATGTCCGAGGGAGGATTGGAACCTCCGACGTGGAAGGCCGCGCGATCCGTATCACGGCGTTCCAGACCGTTCGGCTACTCCTGCACGGCATCATCATACACTTTGGTAAGGAATTTTATAATGTGTACAGAAGAAAACTATGCAATATTATCGAAAATGGAAGAATACCTCCACATTCATAGAAATTCTCGAAGTTTATATTGAAATAAAAACATAACTGTTGCGGCATTATATTACTACTTTAATTCTAAAATCATTTAAATTATGAGTCCTTATAAATTATGTCACATATTTTATTGTTATCAATGATGTCATATATTCCAGGATATGAGTATCAGCGGTCACTTATGCTTAAGGCACTAGTGGCGTAATTTAAAACATCTCGAGTACGTGAATTATTAGTAAACGTAATCAAAGGCTTTCAATCAAAATATTTGGCACGCGTTTGTCTTTGTTGTCAACACTGGAAGCCGTCACAAAAATTAAGTACTAGACGTATTAACAATCTACCTGAACATCGAATCAGAAGTGCCTGTTATATCCCTTGGGAATCCTTAAGATGCGTGTACAATGTCGCGATACATAATCCAAGACAAACGTTCATCGAACTTGTATGAGATCCTTCACGCACATACTCGTCGCGCATACATTTCGTATATCGCTTTTTCGGAATATATGTGACATGTCACAGAATTTACGCATGCGTCAATTTCTTTGACGTACCGCGTTAGACGCTAACTTGTGAAGTAATCGGAATCTGGAAAAAGCTTCGCACATAGATTTCGATTCTGCAAAGAACTGAAAGAATTGAAAACCTAACAGATTTAGCTGTCATCAGCAAAAAATCACTCTCTCTCTACTATCTTGATCTTTTGTGGAAGATAATACGTTGTACGAGGAAAAGAGTATTCAGTGGTAAAATGAAATGTTTATTACATATGCAGTTCAGTTCCTTCGCAGCCATTATCAGAGTTAATCAAAAACTTCAATAACGAAATGCACCCAATATCAGTTTCAACAATCCTTGCTGTCCTAACCGACTCAGTTACCCAGAGCCCATTTTATTTATTACTTCGTGCAACGTTTGCACATGAATATCTTAACATTTCTCCTAACAGGTGCTAGTGAATAACCAATAATTTTCATCTGCAGATGATGACTCAGTTTATTGAAACTCATGATCAAAAATAGAGGATTGCAGAAAGGATTCTTGGATGCATTCTGTTACTGGCGTAGCTAGTTAGGTCCTTCCAGAACTATCAGGTAACGTTATCAGTGTAACAGCGTATGTAAGCAGGTGTGTTTATAACAGACGCTATAACCATAACTACCTACATACGCTGATGACAGTGAGTTGGCTGGGAAGTTGTCGAAATCACTATGCCATAAACAATTTATTTTCAAATGTTTGGTCAACTGTTTGTAAAGCTATTCGACCAAACTGCAGTGGTCATAGTAAAAAATCAAATTTTAGAATATCTAAGGGATAAAACTACGTTGGTCATCAGTCCCTTGGTTTAGAAATTACACAATCTCAAAGAAACATAACTACATCTACATTGGATACTCTTCAAATCACATTTAAGTTCCTGGCAGAGGGTTCATCGAACCACCTTTATACTATTTACCTCCCATTCCGTTCTCGAATAGCGCGCGGGAAGAAAGAACATCTGAATCCCTCCATTCGAGCTCTTATTCCTCGTATTTTATTCTGATGATTATTTTTACCTATATATGTGGAAGTCAACAATATATTTTCGCATTCGGAGGAGAATGTTGGTGATTGGAGTTTCGTAAGTAGACCATGCCGCAGCGATAAGCGCCGTTGTTTCAATGATTCCAATTCCAGATACTGTATCATTTCCGTGACGCTGTCTCCCCTGTATCGTGAAAATACAAAACGAGCTGCCCTTCTTTAGACTCTTTCGATGTCCTCCGTCAAACCCACCTGATAGGGATCCCACACTGGGCAGCAATACTCCAAAAAAGGACAGACAGCCGCGGTGGAGTAGCCGAGCGGTCTAAAGCGTCTCGCTGCGGAGCGCGCGATTGCTCGCCGTGGATGTTCGAGTCCTCCTTGGGGCACGGGTGTGTGTGTTTGTCCTTAGTTTAGTTTACCTAGGTTTAAGTAGTTTGTAAGCTACGGACTGATGACCACGCAATTTGGTCCGATAGATTTACAAACATTTGAACAAAAAAGGACAGACAAGCGTAGTGTATGCAGTATCTTTAGTAGTTCTGTTGCTTCTTTCAAGGATTCTGCCAATAAAACGCAGTCTCTGGTTCGCCTTTCCCTCGACATTATCTACGTGTTCTTTCCAGTTTAAGTCTGAAGTAATAGTAATTCCTAGATATTTTGTGGACAACACAGATAACCATGCCCGATGGAGGAGTCGAGTCCCCCACGGGGAACGACCGCGCGCACCGCAGCAAGGCGCCTTAGTGCGCACGGCTATTCTGCAGCGGCAGATCATAGTCCCAAAAGCACTTAAACTATCTTACTCTAAGGACAACAAACACATCTATGGACGAAGGGGGTAATCGGACGTTTGTCGGGGATAAGCCGCGCTATCCGCAGCAAGGCGCCTTAGAGTGCACGGCTAAACCGCGTGTCCAGTTTATTTTCTACAGCTCGCTATGTTTCACTGATATATCATCTATGGTCTCTGCTTCTCATCGAAACAAATATGGAACACATTTCATAAAAAAGGCTGAGAAGTGCTTCCGCAGTGTTTTACTTGTCTTACGGCAGAATAATGGACCGAGATGTCTTCCAAAGTAAGAGTGGTGTCAGGTGTGCCACAGGGAAGTCTCGTGGCTCCGTTGCTGTTTACGATATTTATAAATGACCTAGCGGATAACATCGTAATTTCACTAAGAATTTTTGCGGGTGATGCTGTAGTATATAGAGAGGTTGTATCAATGGAAAATTGTATTGAAATGTAGGAGGATCTGTTACGAATTGACGCATAATGCAGGGAATGGCAATTGAATCTCAACGTCGACAAGTGTACTGTGCTGCGAATACATAGAAAGAAAGATCCTGTTTCATTTATCTACACTATAGCAGGTAGGCAACTGGAAGCAGTTAATTCCATAAATTATCTGTGAGTAGGCATTAGGAGTGATTTAAAATGCAACGACCATGTAAAATCAGTCATCGGTAAAGCAGATGCCAGGCTTAGATTGATTGGAAGAATCCTAAGGAAATGCAGTCTGAAAACAAAGGAAGTAGGTTACAGTACACTTGTTTGCCCACATCTTGAATACTGCTCACCGGTGTGCGATCCGTACCAGGCGGGGTTGATGGAGGAATTAGAAAAGATGCAACGGAGAGTAGCGCGCTTCGTAACAGGATCATTTGGTAATTAAGAAAGCGTTACGGAGATGATCGATAAACTCCATTGGAAGACTGCAGGAGAGACGCTCTGTCGCTCGGTACGGGCTTTTGTCGAAGTTTCGAGAACATACCTTTACCGAGGAGTCTAGCAGTATATTGCTTCCTCCTACGTATATCTCGCGAAGAGGTCATGAAGATAAAATCAGAGAGATTAGAGCCCACACTGAGGAATACTGACAATCTTTCTTTCCGTGAACAATAGTACGTTACTGGAATAGGAGGGAGAACCGATAATGGAAGTCAAGGTACCCTCCGCTACACCCCATCGGGGGCTTGCGGAGTATGGATGTAGCTGTAGAAGTTGTCCCCGGCAGTCGGAGTGGCGTTCCGCAGGCCGACCCTCTGGGCTGACGCCGCCTACTGGGGGACTCCCCCTCCCCCCTCCCCCACCCAGGGGGCGTGGCAGCGGCAGTGGCAGTGGCAGCAGGCGCGGTGCCATGCCCGGCATTCGTGGAATGCCCAGCGCGGCATTCCCAGAGAGATTCGGCTGACAACACGCGCGCCCGGCCGAACGACACACGACGACGGCCGGCGACTGCGAACCACTTGTTCCGCCCACACCTCCTTCCGGTCACCACCGGTGAACACCACCGCCGGAAACTGCAATCACGTTATAAGAGCTCCAACATTTTTCTCTGTGATGGTGAATGACTGTAACGTGGAGTTTATTTTAAAACACGCATTCACTCATTTCGATTGCGAAATACAGATGGCAGCGGTTTACTACACATACGAGCTATTCCATTAGAAATCGGACGAAAAATGAGAAATGGACCCCGTATTTCTTTTATATATATGAACTAGCTGAAAACCTGGCGTTGCCCGGGTATTTATTTATTCTTGTCATTTTCAGGTATATATTAATTTGTATAAGGGCTGTACGTCTGTAAAATCTTTTGGGAAGAGTAATAGCTTAAAACTTGGTGCGTGAACGGCCGGTTTTTCATGAACGTTTCTATTTATGTGCTCATATGAACTACGTGTCATACTGTGATACAGTTTAGAAGGTACACTCAAGTATATGCCTGTATACTGTCTATAAAATTTCCTGCGGCTACAATTTGTAGTGTATAAATTATAAATTCTAACGTCGTCCGAATGCCGTAATTTTAGTTCATGAACAGCGGAACGTTACTGTTTATGTGCTCGTATCTCATGAACTATGTGTCGTATTGTGATGCAATTTAGATCGTACATTCAACTATATGTATCTATACTGTCTGCAAAATTTCCTACGGCTACAATGTCTAGTGTACAAATTATAAATTGTAACGTCTTAGCGAATGCCGTAATTTTACTCCATAAACAGCAGAAAAGTACTAGGCGAGAAACTTTTTTTCTTTCATCATTTTGCTATGGTTGTCAGCGAGGAAAAGTTTAATAAAGATTTGAAATTATATTTAAAGTTTGATGCAAGTCGCTAAGTTCCCCCTTAGTCATATAGAGTATTTATAAAGTCTCGCCGCATTATGTGGCAGATTTTTGCGATTACTGTCATGACGTCATATCTTCTGAACCATGTGTCGTATGTGATTCTCAACCATACTGGAATTGTTGCCTCACGGTAAGAAATGTGTATACCAAATTTGGTTGAAATCGATCCAGTGGTTTAGGAGAAAATGAGCAGCATAGTCGGTAAATGCAGCAGTTTTCAGCGCATCACATTGTTTATGACGTCATATCTCGTGAACTATGTATAGTACGTGATTCTTACTCTTGCAGCGATCGTCCTCATGGACTGAAGCTTACGTGTACAAAATTTGAAAAAGATTGGATCAAAACTGTAGATTTGTATGCAACACGTACAAACATACGGACACACTGTTTTATATATTAGATTGCTGTTCGTTAGTCTCGCTAAAACTCGAGAACGGCTGAACCGATTTGGCTAATTTCAGTCTTGAAATATTCGTGTAAGTCCACGGAAGGTTTAAACGGTGATAAAATATGGAAAAGCTGCCCGGAAAAGAGAAAAGTCCGGAATAATTTAAATAGCTTTTCCCAGTGAGCTATCAATGCCGTTCGTCCAACTGCGATAAAATTTTGTACACTTCACGTTGAAAGGAAGAGGAAGGAACGCATCAAATAAAAATTTGGAAAAGTCTCCAGGAAAGTAGGAAAGTTAAGGAAAAACCGAAAGCGATGTTTTTCTATGAATAAAAATCAATTTCCACATGGTTGTAATAGCATGACTATGGCTTAACAGGACAAGGTTTGTATGAAAAACTTTTTCGGATAAACTACCGGAAAATTGTAAATTTGAGAAATACTGAAGGTGCGTTTTTCAACGTGTTTCTGATTGAATTCAGCACTATAACTGACTATTCGCACGACGGAGAGGGGATGTTTTGTTCACTAGGGTCTTCGAAAAGTTTTTAGTAAAAAAAAAATTACAAGAAAAACAAAAAAAGAAAGAAAAAAAGGACAGTTAAAAAGGAAGGTCGCAAAATTCGAACAAAGTTCCTTTTTCAATGTGTTTAGAAATGCACTCAACGCTAAGTTGAGAAGCGTTCGTCTGATTGCGATAACATTTTAATCATTTGACGTTCAACGAAAGATGAATGTTCTTATGAATTAAATATTTGGGAAACTTACCCGGAAAATTTGAAAATTCGCGAGAAAGTGAAAACTTTTTTCAATGGAATATCAATATCATCCGCCTGATTGCCATAAAATTTTGCATATTTGACGTACAAAGCAAGAGTAACATTCATATTAAATAAAAATTTGGAAAAGTTTCCCAGAAAATTGTAAAATTCAGAAAAAATGGAAAGAGATTTTTCTATGAAATATAAATACCATTCATCTGACTGCGATAAAATTTTGCACATTCGACGTTCAAAGCGAGAGGAAGGTTTGAGTGAAATAAAAGTTTGGAATAGTTGGCCAGAAAATAGGAAAATTTTTGGGAAACTGAAAGAGCTTTTTTTTTTTTTTTTTTTTTTTTTTTTTTTTTTTTTTTTTTTTTTTTGAGATATCAATGTCGTTCGTACGATTGCGATAAAATTTTGCGCATTCGACGTTCAAAACTGGGTACATACATATTAGCAATTGCTCAACATTGCCGGTTCGACCAGTAATAAACAATTTTTGCATGTGCCAATTAATGTAAAAGAAGATAAATGTCGTGAGTATCTCTCTTAAATGATTACTTTCTTTGTGTTGAAAATTCGGTGAAGTTATTTTCCGATCGCGACACATTGTGTTCTGTGTAACTCAAGAAATTCTGACCAGATTTCAACGCACTACGTTTCACTTTGAATACCTAACGTTTATAATGGTGTGTAACAATAACATCGCAACAATTACTTCATTGAAATCGAGTATAAAGAGAGGCATTAAATTAAAATTTGTGCTGTGGTCAGAGTAACGAACCTCGGAGATCGTGTTTACTAGGCAGACGGTTCAACCACTCAGCTAACAAAGCCTTAATAATAATAAAACGTCTACACAGACTGCCTTAAGGCACGTCTCGCTCCACAGCATTTAATTGTGCATCCTTGTTTACCTATGTAGACGCATTATTCGTAAGGCTGTGTTAGCTGAGAGGTTAAAGCCTCTGTCTCGTAACCAGAAGGCCCCAGGTTCGGATCCCGGCCACAGAACCTACTTTAATTCCACGCCTCTCCTTATATTACATATCTATGGCGTAATCAGATAATATATGTCTCATGGAACTGAATTATAGTTGTTAATCGATTCATTGTTGCAAAACTTTTTTTTCTTCATTTATTGAAATAAAAGCATTTTTCGATGACTTGAACCTATTTTTATACGACGTTGATTTCAAGTATTATGTAATCTTTTCTCTTCGTCGTGGAAAAAAAAATCAGTTAAATACGTAAGCTACTAGTTAGACTGTGGCGGAGTGTCTTCAGCCACTTAACCAGCAAGACGCTTCGCAGCTGGTCACAGTCAACAGGGAGCTTAAGAACTGACTGGCTGCATGACACAAGATGTAGCGCAGCCGGCGTAATAGGGTGTAGCGCAGCTGGCAAAATTGGCAAAGTTCCTACACAGATTTTATTTCTCCTACAGCCATCTATTCAAGATACCATGAAACTGTTTACTGATGCTGTTTTTAAATCAAATACTGAACGTTATAGCATTCATTTGATTCAATTAAAATGTATATTATAGACTATAGATGACAAAAAATGGAAAGTACTTAAAACTTAAGTTCTAAAACTACCGCTTTAACCCAGATAGCGCTGACGTCCTTCCAGAAGGAGGAGCATGGCGGCTTAGTTTTTCATACTTGTAGTTACGATTTCGCGTACATTGTCGTATTTAATTTCTTTGATTCGCCTGCGTCCATTTTAGATCAATTTTATTTTGTATTGTTGATCGCAAAGTTGTAGAATACGGTTGCAAAGTTGAGGTACATACATAAGATATTGAAGACTTCCTCGTAGTTGGGTTTGTATTTCTTGAACGTTCTTTAATTTTTTGCGACATTTATATGTATATATGGCACCTTAAACATGGTTTTTATAATAATGATTCATGAAATGAAAATTCTAAAACGTTAATTTTGACGTCCTCCCAGAAATATTGGCAATATTCGAAACCTAATGATGTGTTTGTGAAAAAGTCACTTGTAATGTTTTTGTGCAATCATATGAATGTAATTTATACCTTTTGAAATAAAATCAAAACCAAAAATTATTCCACGCTATTCTGGGGTCAGTACCACATTAATGCCGGCCGCGGTGGCCGAGGGGTCTGAGGCGCTCCAGTCACAATCTGCACTGCCACTACGGTCGGGGGTTCTAATCCTCCCTCGGGCATGGATATTTGTGCGGTCCTTAGGATTAGCTAGTTCCTTAGTAGTTAGTAAGTTTAGGGACTGATGACCCCGTAGTTAGGTCCCATAAACATTTGATTTGATTTTGAACCATATTAATCTGCTCAATAGTGACTTTATTTTGTAATTAATTTGAAAATTTTACTTTGAATAGTTTCTGATTTATGAGTGTCGTAATCGCGTGAGTTCATGAAATTGCGTTAGTTTCGCTCCTAAGAAGCAACCAGAAGCCTTTGTGTAATACAACTGCGAGTTTGTCAAAGATAGAAGCTTAACGTCTACTTTCTATGACAGAAAAGTGAATCGCAACAAACAAATTCAAAGAAAGATTTACACCTGCCTAATATCACTTGTGGGCCATGCAGCAGTGCCGGAACACGTACGCCTGTACTATGCTCGGGAGTGGGGCGGTTGGCGGTTGGTCTAACGAAGTTCACCTCAAGTTTTATGTCACAGATGTAATGTTACGTTGTAAAAATATTAAAATTTCCACTTTGACCAACACCTCCTTCCGTTTTCCATCGCCTTTCTCTCAATTGTTACCACGACCAACGACCTATCGCTTTCTGTATTAACAGTGCAGTACACTTGAGGGGAGTAGCCGTCTCCTATCGCGCTACGCTAGAATTGCAGACATTAGTTCTCTTATAAAGTCGTTCACTATCCTGATGTCTTCTCAGGTGTCGTCTCAGCGCAGATGGAAGACGCTTAGCTAACCGATGCGTGTACTTAAAGTGAGACTGTAAATCTTGGGGCTTTGTTTTAAACTGATAGTAGACTATAGTTTCCAGGGATGGCAGCCACTTTCATTAGGGCGTAATAATGTAGCAAACTAAAAATAACTGCACAGGTTAACAACATATATCATTCAGCAAAATTAGATAGGATTCAGTAAAAGTTGTTATTGCAAAATTACGGCACGCTACTCTGATTTTGTTCGAGCTCCTAAATGCGTACCACTAATTCCACGTTTCACACGATCTGCGACAGCTGAAAAACTGGAGATCTAAGTGTGCCAGAGCAAGAAGCTTATATGCATGCTTTTGGTGCAATAGAAGGTTCTCGAGGCGAAAGCACTCGTTTCATTATTATTTTCTCTATAAGAACCAATATTTTACAAAATTCAGAAAACGTCGGAAGGTAGGCTGTCATTGAGAGATTTTTTTACAACTACCTGGAAATAAATTATGATCTATATTAATATAAATGAAATTTGGGGACTAAAATCATTCACTATTGTGGCGGAAATCAATCAGTTCACATCTCTTACCAAACTGTCGCACTTTCCCACGGAAGGCACCTGATAATAACCTCTTTCACCGTCAGAGTTCCCACAACACTGCTGACATCACAGGAAACTGCGAGAATGCTCAAGCTATATCTATCCTAACAAAAAGAAATTACAATAGGGGTTGTAAAGGCCAAAACCATCACACATGTCACTGCAAGGACTACACTGATGTCTAAATTAGTGCTATAGGAAAATCAAATCACGCATTGTGCAGGGTTGTCTATAAATCAGTAAGCATGTTTCAAGGCATCTCATGTAAACTTAATAATGTTCATGTTTGGGGAGTAAGGTGGTCGGTGGATGCATTTAAATTCAAAAGTGTGTTCATGGAGTCGCTCTGCAGCAGTTCTTTAGCTGTGGAGTGTTGCATTGTGCTGTGGGAATTGCTTAAGCCTATATCAATACACAATCGGCATGAATGGATGCAGGTGATTTTCTATATATATATATTATCAGGGATCCCGTATCACTCCAACTGCACGCATCACACCTCCATCAACTTGAACAGTCCCCTGCTGAAATGCAGGGTCTATGGATTCTTGGAGTTGTCTCCATACTGGCACACGTACATCTGTTCGATACAGTTGTAAAAGAGACTTAGCAGAACAGCAATAGGTTTGCAGTCATAAATAGTTCCATGCTGGTGTTGACACTCCTAAGCGATGCATAAAGCTTTGTGTCGTTTAGTGAGAAAGTGTACACGAGAGGGCCTTCAGCCCTGAAAGCCCATAATGATGAAGATTCGTTGATTGGTTCGTACGTTGACACTAATTGATGGTCGAGCATTGTATACGCATATATTTGGGAAGGGTTACACTTCCTTTTTACTTACTCTTTCTTCGAGTTCTTTCTGGAACATGACTATACCGGATAAAAAATCAAAATTGACTTGTGAAACATCCACAAAATTGTTGTCGTTAATGCACTTAAAAGTTTCTTTTGAAACGACGATGGTTTCCTTCTCGGAAGATCGTTATCCAGCCGCAGCGATGTCGAAGGCTTGATGTTTCGACGCGTGGAACATCCCATTTCGGAAATCTTTAGGGAATGTTCAAATGTTTTTTAAGCTTAAGGAACTTAACTACCGGGTCATCAGTCCCTAAACTTACAAACTATTTATGAACTACCTACAACTAAGGACGGCACAAATATCCATGCCCGAGGGGAGATTCGAACCCCCGACCGTAGTGGCTGTGCAGACCGTGACTGAAGCGCCTCAGTCCCCTCGGCCACCGCGGCCGGTCTTTAGGGAATTGCCGGCCGCGGTGGCCGAGGGGACTGAGGCGCTCCAGTCACGGTCAGCACGGCCACTACGGTCGGGGGTTCGAATCCCCCCTCGGGCATGGATATTTGTGCCGTCCTAGTTCGTAAGTAGTTCATAAGTAGTTTGTAAGTTTAGGGACTGATGACCCCGTAGTTAAGTCCCATAAGCTTTACAAACATTTGAACATTTTTAGGGGATTCAACATTCTGAGAACCACACTATGACGGAATTTTATGTTGATGTGCGTGACAGCAGAAGACCAATTACAATGCTTTTGTGAAAAGCACGACATACTATGAAGCGTTTCTCCTCAGCCCTTGATCGTATAGGCAAGACCTTAGACAGATGGACAACTGTAATTAGGGAAACTTCCTAAAATGATTTTTTTACCTTTTTTTTAAAAATTAGATCAATAATAACTGTATATCCAAGCATAGATCAGAACATACAACCATTTGTTTTGTTTTATTTTATTTACTTTTTTTGTGTTTTTTCTGTAGGTGCTCAACTCCTCTCCTACGCAGATCAAGATACTGGCTTCGCCACTGTGTATCAATGTCCAACTCGGTACAGTGCAAACTGGCACAGAGTTGTCAAGGTATCTTGAATGACATTAACGTTACACGTTTTGTACGTTACTTGATAAAATTGTCTTCAGAAAATCTAGAACGGAAACAGAGTAACTAGTCGACCAGTATACGCAAGTACCATGAGCGAGAAAGTGCTTACTTTCTAACAATACTGGCAAGTACTTGTCCAGGTGGACATCCTTTGTCTCGTTGAGCTACATAATATGAGAAGCAGTCACAAAAGTAGGAAACAGTTCTGCAAAAATTCCTTCTTAAAAATGTAAACAGTTTTTAGTTCTTTAATCACCATAAAAGATATTTTATGCAGTTTGTACATCTTTTCAGCTACTTGAAATCGTGTTTTTCGTTGTTTATTTTTATAGTAAGGAAACTGTGAGGGTGAGATGCCTTCAAAAGGACCCAACATTAATATCAACTTTTATTCTGATCTTTGACACATTCCTTAGTATAGATGTTACAGGAAACGTATCTGTATTCGATACGCGTTGTCACGTAGAAAGAAGAAGGAAAATTAGTGTTCAACGGCCTGTCGACAGCATCGTCATTAGAGGCGGAATGTAAGAATGCTTTTTGCATAACGTGTCCAGAGAAGATGTTGGTCTGGCCGAATATGTAGCACTTTACCCCGAAACGTCCACGATGGACACCCTATCGTGTCAGAAGTACCAGAAAATCATTATTGATAATATAGCCTGAGTAATATAAGAGACCTTCTTTGGAAAATAAATAAGTAAATAAAAAAAAATTACACACATTACAACTTGAAAGATGACATTATGGTTGAATTTTTACAATATCAATTACCATGTGTAGCTGACTGATTGTTTTACGAATTATTTACGGCTAAATTTTGTATCAAAGAATGTTTTCAGTTTGATGTATATCCGTCAATTTGGTACACACCTGAGGCATTTCTGAGGTAAAGAGATAAATAGTTCATAATGAGTTTTGGTACAACATACTTTTTTGTTAATGTGCTGTATCCTTCAGTATTCCATATGTACCTCCTTCCAGATTTAGAGGCCTAACCTCAACTTTTTTTCCCCAGAATACAGTATTTCTTTTTAGATAAAGATACTACCTGCTTGAAAAGGACAGCATACGTTTTTGGTCCAGCTCCCACAATAACATACTGCGATACTTTATTTCGCATGCAGTAGCTCCACGAGCAAAATGTATGTTTGTAGTGCAAAGCAAGAAACTGATGTTATTAAAGGACGTAACACAGCCGTCCACGAGTACTACCAGGAAATAGCAGGAGTTGCCACTTAGAGGAGCCCTCGGCTGTGCACGCCCCTTGCGGGAAACAATTAGCTTACGAAATGTGTGCGAGTAATGTACCCACCCTCCCACTGGGCACATACTGGTTAACCAGGCCCCGCAGTTCAGGGCTACGGCCCTTCCGAAACCTGTTGTTCCTCCGGACCTCCAAACGAGCTGAAGCGCGGAGCAACATTCCGGCTAGGAAACTAATTTAATTTCGCTCGTTACGAGATTTTATATTTAATTAACAGGGCAAATTTGCTCTTTCAGAGACTTGCGTACCATTCACAAAGAGGCACGCTGACCTTATCTGAAATAGGGTGTACTATCTCAGTGTGGAATCGTGCTTCGCCTTTGAATTTCCATGTGTATGAAATATTTACGGTCTGCTTTTAATTATATTTAGTTCGGTCTGTATCTGGGCATACGACGACATCGTTGTCGGCTGTCTCTACTGTTGTGCAGCCAAAACAGTGTTTCGATTTCATTTACTTTTTGGCGAAAGAATGTTCGGTGGTTCTAGACGATTACTATGTCGTACTTCGTAAATGTACATTTTCAGATCGTTCTATATGACACTGTTACTAAGGGCTTCTTATTATGCCTATTAACTGATGCATCAAATACTTCGTGAAATTAATCACTTTCGTATTTCTGAACGGCATCATATTTGACTTTCTGTGAAACCACAGAAGCATTTTTCAGCTGGCTCCCTTGTTTTTTCTTCCTACAGCACTGTTTACTGCTCAGTGTAAAGAAAAAAAAAATTGCGTATTAGTAAAGATTTGACAGTTTGTTTACTTCTTTCAATACATTTTACTGGATATGACGAAACAAAGAGCAGTTCAATCATTAATCAAGATGCCAACATCTCATTTTTTTCCTCTTACTTTTCTTGAAATGGAATGAGAAGTATTTCGTAAACATCTCCACCTTAGATTTACAGAAGTGATCTCAAAGTTCGACGATGTGAAACGGCCGAGCGCTCTAAGTCGCCTTGCTGCGGAAAGTGCGGTTGCTCCCCGTCGGAGGTTCGAGTCCTCCCCCGGGTATGTGTTGTTCTCACGTTAGTTTCATTGCTGTACTCCCGTTTTAAATGTAATTTCAAAACATTGTTCCTTTTTAGATAAGATCAAACATACAAAAAGTCTGCGCATTATGTCTTTCCCTGCAAACTCTTAAGGGGCCTGTACCTGAACGGGCTGCAATTTCAGGCCTTTCAGTGCACATTACTCTTGATCTACAATGCAGAATTGTAGCAACAATGAGTGACAGTAACTCAAGCTGTAATAGGCAATTTATTGAAATATCTGATATAGTTTTAAATAGGGGCCTACTATATTTTACCTAATGGATGCTTTATAACACACATTCGCATTTCCTTGTGCATCGTCAGTCTCTTAGCCTATAGACCGTGACAACTTTCGTAGGAACATATCATACCTCTTGTTTTGTAGTTAGGAGGATATATGAGAAAACTGAAAAACCCTCATTATACTTCAGTACTATTTTGTCAAAAAATTTCCGATAAAGTATATAGAAAATGAAAAACAGAGAATTTCTCTATAGTCCCTGGCATTATACAAAGTTACTGTACCATTCTTTAATTGTGAGAAATTTGGTGAACATAGCTAAAACCATTATGAAGATATACATACGTACCTAATGTTCTGAAAATGTAGTTTTGAGAAATCAAAAAACAATGTTCACAGTGTTTCTCACTCAACGTATGACCCTTTTACAACATTCCAGTGGCATAATCATACTGACCAGCAGCTGCTTTATCCTCTGCACACTGTTTCAGGAGACTTTTCAAAAAAAAAAGTTCAAATGTTTGTATAGTCTATGGGACTAAACTACGGGGTTATCAGTCCCTAAACTTACAAACTACTTATGAACTAACTAAGACTAAAGACGTCACAAATATCCACGCCCGAGGGGGGATTCGAACCTCCGACCGTAGTGGCCGTGCAGACCGTGACTGGAGCGCCTCAGTCTCCTCGGCCACCGCGGCCGGCAGGAGACTTTTCCTTAAGCTGGATTCTTTAATGGTGGTTTCTGTAGCCCTTCCAGCTTCACCTAGTCGCTGACAATCTGTGGCAGTCAGAGCAGCTATCATATTTCCTGGTTGCGTGTCAAATTTATCCATTACTTTTGTCCTGCTAATTACACCATCATTGAAACAGATAACAGCGTCCATCACACCTATTTTGAGTACCATTCTTGCAACAGTCTTCGGTAGTCTTTGTCACAATTAGTTGTCAAACTCTCATTAGGATTTTCCAAAGTCCATGTGGAGATTTACTAAGTAATTTGTTATCTGCTTGGTCCTTGTATATTGTCTTTATTGTTTCCATGACTGTGACAAGCATGGAATTTGTATGGTGATATTCCTTGCCTGGAGCAATCAGTGTGCCGACATTTATTCAGAGAGTGTTTAAAACTATAATGTAAAAAAAAAGGTTACATTTATAAGAACGGGAGAAATTTGTCATACAGATGGAGTTTTTTTTTTCGATTTTTCAATCAGTTTCTCGTCCAGGTCCCCTTACATGATTCATGGATGCTGTACCACAGTCTGTATGTCAAACGTTTCGTAGAAGTATTTGTAATTAGAATGTAGGGGCAAATATGTGAAATAGTTATTTTTTTTTTAATATATACGAACGTAGCATGATGGATCGGGTTAGTAACTACAACGTGGTCAGTTAGCGACATACCTGTGCAGGATGCCTAATATGTTTATTTTTTATGCGAAGGTATTTTAATATGCTTAATGTTCTAAATAACATGGTTTTGAGAGGTACGATTGGTAGCAGAGAAATAAACGCTTTAATAAATATCCCAATATTTTCACTTTCTAATTTTCGGAAGAAACTCAAAAAATTTATCTCTAGTTTGATCGAGATACTATAATGCTCTGCAGCATGCAAACGGATGTGCAGTTTCACTGACCTTCGAGTTTTGTTGACAATGTGGAAATGTGTCTTCCGCTACATCATCTTCGGTGTGAAGTTTGCGTGATTAGATACGTAGCGAAATTAGTCTCGCAGATTTCCGTTTCGTCATTGTACATTTACAGCTACGAGTATTTCGAAATTCATACTTGCATGTACATGCTGGTATTTTTACGCAATGAATAAAACGAAACCCACAAAAAGAAGATCAGTGGGAGATGGAAAGCATGTACCAAATTTTGATCCCTTAGTGAAAAGGAAAATCAGTAATATTCATTGAAATTCTGTGGATTTCTATTTAATACATAGATCAGGATTAAAATTTTGTGCTGAACTGGCAATTACACTTCTGACCATTAAAATTGCTACACCACGAAAATGACGTGCAACAGACGCGAAAGAAGATGCTGAGATATGCAAATGATTAGCTTTTTAGAGCATTCACACAAGGTTGGCGCCACAGGTGACACCTACAACGTACTCACATGAGGAAAGTTTTCAACTGACTTCTCACACACATACAGCAGTTTACCGGCGCTGCCTTGTGATACGTTGTTGTGATGCCTCGTGCATGGAGGAGAAATGAAGTACCATCACGTTTCCGATTTTGATAAAGGTCGGATTGTAGCCTATCGCTATTGCGGTCTACGTATCGCGACATTGCTGCTCGCATTGGTCACTATCCAATGATTGTTAGCAGAATACGGAATCTGTGCGTTGGGGAGGGCAATACGGAACGCCGTGCTGGATCCCAACGGCCTCGTACCACTAGCAGTCGAGATAACAGGCATCTTATCCGCATGGCTGTAACGGATCGTGCAGCCACGTCTTGATCCCTGACTCAACAGAGGGGGCCGTTTGCAAGACATCTGCACGAACAGTTCGACGACGTTTGCAGCATAATGGACTATCAGCTCGGAGACAGGGGGCATGCGATGGTGTACGAACGTCATGTTTTCTGATGAATCAAGGTTCTATTTACAGCATCATGATGGTCGCATCCGTGTTTGGAGACATCTCTGTGAACGCACATTGGAAGCGTGTATTCGTCATCGTCATACTGGCTTATCACCCGGCGTGATTGTGTGGGTTGCCATTGGTTACACGTCTCGGTCACCTCTTGTTCGCATCCACGGCACTTTGAGCAGTGGCGGTTACGTTTCAGATGGATTCGATCCCAGCGAAACCCTAAATTTCAGCAGGATAATGCACGATCGCTTGTTGCAGTTCCTGTACGGGCCTTTCTGGATACGGAAAATCTTCGACTGCTGCCCTGGCCAGCACATTCTCCAGATCTCTCACCAATTGAAAACGTCTGGTCAATGGTGGCCGAGCAACTGACTCGTCACAATACACCAGGCACTACACATGATGAGCTGTGGTATCGTGTTGAAGCTGCATGGGTATCTGTACCTGTACACGCCATCCAAGCTCTGTTTGACTCAACGTATTGGCGTATCAAGGCTCTTATTACGGTCAGAGGTGGTTGTTCTGAGTACTGATTTCTCAAGATCTATGCACCCAAATCGCGTGATAATGTAATCACATGTCAGTTTTCGTATAATATATTTGTCCAATGAATCTGCATTTCTTCTAAGAGTAGCAATTTTAATGGCCAGTAGTGTACCATAAGGCTGTACATTCATAAAAAAATACAATTTTTCGTACTCCGCAGCTACCCGAACTTTCCATTATCGGAATAGTAGGAAGGAATATCAGTTTCATTGTCCGTTCTCATGATGTTCAATTTTATTGTGAGTCATCATTGCTAGAACAATGTTAACAATAAATTAGCCCCGAACCGCGTTAATGAGCCACCTTGAAGAGATACATGGTGGTTTACTACAGTGTTGTTGACGCCAGGCAAGTCACAGGAAAGGCTGTTGCTAGACTTCTGATAAGGGGTCCTGCTGGTTTCGGAAATTCAGTTCGGGATGGCATTTCTGTGGATGGTAGAATACCTCAAGGATGTCAAGTTGTCTACACACGGAAGTCCTAAACCAAACTATACAAAAGACTCTAATAAAAAGGGCTCTAAAGTTTTAAACGCAGCGCATATATGACTGATACACTTGTCAGTGAAACGGTGCTGCAGAACGGTTGATCACCTGAGGTGGTAACGTGTTCACCTGTTATGTTGGCGATCCAGGTCTAAGCCTACCTTCAGGAACCATTTATTACTTTGCGCTACAGAACGCTCAATCTCTGCGGAAGTCAGTAATAAACTGTCACTGTTGCAGGTAAACCCCACTGAACCATTAATTCTGTGAGGGCCTTGACTATTTCTGACAGTCTTCCTGTTTGTATACAAGTAATAGGGCAACTACTATACTCTGCATTTCCATGAACAAGCGGGTTCCTTGAATTTACAACTAACATTTATAATCTTTCCATACCCTACAGAATGCCTAATTTTGTAATGAAATTTTAATAACAATAGTATTTAACATTTCAATATTCTTACATAAATTGTAAAAAAGCATTTGAAATTGTTTGATATTTTAAAAGAAATTATTGTAATTAATATTTAATTACCTACAAGTATTTGTAGATAAATAAAATAAAGTTCCTTATGTTGTAATCGATAATACTTGAAATCATTAATTCTATTTTTAAATTATCAATTTTAAAACAAATGTTAGAAGTAAAATGTTTGCAAAAGGTAGCTTAGTATCCTGATCATACGTATGGTGATTACGAACTGTACTTCCTGAGCTATTTCGCCAGACTGCTACACCGAACTCAATGAGGTAATATAAAACGTATATATCAGCTGCGCTTAAACTTTAGAGCCCTTTTTCCTCAGAATTTTCTGGAAGGAGCTCTTCAAAACTTAATACGAGTGTACGCCCTTTACGTGTACTAGTAAGATACAAAGTCTCATCCCAAACTCAATTTCCAACAGTGGAAGTTACCTTAGTTAGTGTGCCTGTACCTGTGAAAAGCCGGTTAGCTCGGGAAGGGCAACAGGACCCGTGTGTCATTCACTGTCACTCTGTGTAAGTGTGTACAAACGCGAGTCCACCCCCCCTCTCTCACTCTCTCTTACCATCCCTCTTTCTCCCGTTGTTGTTGTTGTGGCCTTCTGTCCGCAGACTGGTTTCATGCAGCTCTCCACGCTACCCTGTCCTGTGCAAGTATCTTCATCTCAGAATACGTTCGGCAACATACATCCTTTTGAATCTGCTTACTGTATTCTCCCTCTACGATTTTTATCCCTCACACTTCCTTCTAATGCAATGTTGACGATTCCTTGATGTCTCAGAATGTGTCCCACCAACCTATCCCTTCTCTTAGTCAGAATATGCCAGAAATTCCTTTAATCCTCAGTTCGGTTAGGCACCTCCTCATTAGTTACGTGATCTACCCATCTAATTTTCACCTTTCTTCGGTAGCACCACATTTCAAAAGCTTCTATCATCTTTTTGTATCAACTTCTTATCGTCCACGTTTCACTCCCATACAATACTACACTCCAGACAAATGCTTTCAGAAAGGGCTTCCTAACATTTAAATTAATATTGGATGTTAACAAATTTCGTTTCTTCAGAAACGCTTTTCTTCCCATTCCGTTCTGCATTTTATATCTTCTTTAATTCGGCCATCAGAAGTTATTTTGCTACCTAAATAACAAAACTCATCTATTACTTCTGTTGTTTCATTACCTAATCTAATTGCTTCAGCATCGCCTGATTTTCTGATGCTACATTCCATTACCCTCATTTTGCTCTTGTTAATGTTCATCTTATATCTTCCTTTCAAGACATTTTCCACTCCTTTATGTTGCTCTTCCAGATCATCTGCAGTCTCTGACAAAATTACCATGTCATCGGCAAACCGCAATTTTTTTTTTATTTCTTCTCCCTGATCCTTAATTCCCTCACCAAATTTCTCCTCGCATTCCATCACTGCTTGCTCATTGTACAGGTTGAAGAACATTGG
Source organism: Locusta migratoria (assembly GCA_026315105.1). Classification (NCBI taxonomy): domain Eukaryota; kingdom Metazoa; phylum Arthropoda; class Insecta; order Orthoptera; family Acrididae; genus Locusta; species Locusta migratoria. Next base: position 78,620,970 of record CM048750.1, on the reverse strand, counting down.
GGAAAGGTTACAACCTAGTCTTACTCCCTTCCCAACCTCTGCTTCCCTTTCTTGCCCTTCGACTCAAATAATTTCTGTCTGGTTTTTGTATAGGTTGAATGTAACTCTTCGCTTCCGATATTTTACCCCTGCTACCTTCAGAATTTGAAAGAGTGTATTCCAGTCGACATTGTCGAAGGTTTCTCCCGTTGTAATGTATGTATTGCTGATGAAAAACTAAAGGCTGCCCATTTAAAAAAACATAAGTTTGTGTTAAAAAACACATTTGCTGCCGGCCGCGGTGGCCGAGGAGACTGAGGCGCTTTAGTCACGGTCTGCACGGCCACTACGGTCGGGGGTTCGAATCCCCCCTCGGGCATGGATATTTGTGCCGTCCTAGTTCGTAAGTAGTTTGTAAGTTTAGGGACTGATGACCCCGTAGTTAAGTCCCATAAGCCTTACAAACATTTGAACATTATTTTGTAATTATTCAAAATTAAAAAACCTAAAAGTTAGGAACTCACCACAAATTATGTGCAAACTGTGTCAAGTGACCATCAAGTTACTGTAGCAGGAAACTCAGCCAAGTACAGAGATAAATCAGTATCAAATATATTTTCCATTTCAGCAACTGGCACACTTACTTTGAAAAGGAGAAAGCAGCAACCAGTCGCACTTCTTTTTATATTAGTTATTGCATTCGGGAACTTGGCGTCCTTCTTCAGATATATATTGATATGTTAGTGTGTTCAGTCGGGACAAGGTTGTTCAGACTAAACATATTACGATACCAACATATATCTGAAGAAAGAGACAAAGTGCCCGAAACCTGGCGAATAAAAGAAAAAGAAGAGCCACAGTTTTCTTCTTCGTGTTCAACAAATAAATCAGTAACTTCATTACGATGTTCATATTTACACTGCTGAGAACATCATCGACCTGGCAGTTGCGGCATTATAGTTTCGCGGTATATCTAAATTACTGTAAATGAGCCTCTTATACAGGAATTTATGTAGAACGTGACTTCACAGTGCTTTATTAAAGCGTCATTTCTACCACTGCACCTGATCGCTACACAGTTCAAAAATTGGTAGCAGTTCAGTTTTCCATTATCACATATATTGGAGAACGTAATGTATAACATGATAGTTACGGATATGAAAACATACGCTTTTTTTCATCACTTTTGATGGCTTCGTACTAGCAAGATTTTTATTTTCTGTACATCTATGCCAATGTACCTTTAGAACTAGAGAAGTTTTCACTACAATCGAAATAATCGTCTTAAGACGATCGGCATCTACACTACTATTGAAAACAATCTTCTGTCTGATACTGTCAGCCAAAATTAGGAATTTCTTCCCCTCTGATATGTAATAATCCTTCTGCTTCCTTTAAAATGCATACCAGACGGCTTTCGGGCATAATTACAACATTCGAAGGGAATGAAACGTGTCAGTGAAAACAACCATACGCATCTATCGCCTGACAACATACATCAGCTACCAATAAAGTTCCGTGAATAATCCTGTAACATAAACGTAGATGGACCATTAATTACAGTTACCTAGGCGCGGTGGGGCGCCGTGCTGCGGTGCGCGCGGTCTACCGCGTCGGGGGTTCGAGTCCCCCCCCCCCTAAGGCATAGGCGTTTGTGTTGTTCTTAGGTTAGTTTAGTTTAGTTTGTAAGCTAGGGAGTAATGACCAAGTATATCAGTCCGATACATTCAAAACATTTGAACATTTTGAACAGATACCTTACTATTCTTCGAAATTGTCATCTTCATAAGTATTCACCGCTGAGCTCTGAGATAAATGCTCTAGAAAATTTGCATGAGGTCTTTGGGACGGTGTTGAAGTGCATCGTCAAGATTCGTTGGATGTCTGAAATATCGTCAAATCACATTTTTATTTTCAAAGCGAGATTGAGACCAGGAAATAGGAAGAAGTCTGGAGAATTAATATCCGGCGGGAATGGTGTATGTTAAAGTTGTATCACCTCCTTTATTTGCCAGGCACTGTTTGACGATATGTGCTGTGTGTGGGTGAGTGTTGTCGTTCAACTTCAATATTCACCATACTCGCCGAATCTCAATCCTCTAGACTTATGCCTATTCCCTCTAATCACACTCGCTTTTCAAGTGAATGGATTTCACGATATTCTTGGCATCCAACGAAACGTGACGAGGCTTTTGAACAACATCCGAACCAGGATTCTAACCTGGGAACTTCGACTTCCGCAGGCAAACGTTCTACCCAATGAGCTATTCCGGAATGCTTGACGATCGGTTCTCACAACTTCTACCAGGTTCGAATCCACGTTCCGACACAGATTAAAATTGTGTCAGGACGTTTCAGTTCTCAACATATTCGTCTTATTGGCCTCGTCGTATAAATTATGTTTCCGTAAATTTTAGAGTTCACGTATTAACATAACGATTCATGTTTGAGTGGCGAATTCATGAAAGAAAAATATCCGATCGTCTGTGGCATTAAGAACGCACTCTGTTACTTCCACGTTCAATTGTCGACATATAGTGTTGTCAGACATTTTGATCTACTTTAGTGTGATGACCTGTTAGCCGCGGTGGAGTAGCCGAGCGGTCTAAAGCGTCTCGCTGCGGATCGCACGGTTGCTCGCCGTGGAGGTTCGAGTCCTTTCTTGGGCATGGGTGTCTCTGTTGTCCTTAGGTTAGTTTACCTAGGTTTAAGTAGTTTGTAAGTTACGGACTGATGACCACGCAGTTTGGTCCGATAGACCTACAAACATTTGAACATTTGACGACCTGTTAGCGCAGAACACGGATTCATGCAATTTCTTTCTCTTGAAGCACAGGCGATAACTTACTGACAGAAAATAATGAGAGCTGTCAACAGCGGACCTGAGAATGAAGTCGCATTTTTAGACTTGTAAAAGGCCATTGAAGTCTTGCCTAATGTTTGATATCGAATCACACAGCATACCTGTTAAGTATGTTTCCGTTTTGCAAGAGAATATGTCATTTATTCACACAATAAAAAAGCAGTAGTATCTGATGTTTCTCAAGAAAGTATTGCAGGTCCTATGCTGTTAAACGAATTACTTAAGAGAAAGCCAGAACCGGCCTCTTACAATGCTTTCAGATATTATTATTCACAGTATAGTAAATATATGAGAATATGTAAAAAAATGCGAGATAACTGAGACAAATTATACAATATGGCTGATGTTAAAAGTGGCAGTTGACTGTAAATGACAAGAAGTGTGACGTGTTTCGATAATACGACAAAGTATCACAAATCTAAAAGCTTTTACGTAAATGCCAAGGAATTAAAATTCCTATCGACTAAATCTAAGATTTATTCTCATAATAGGAATATGTAAGATATCTATTGAAAAGACTGCCTACCCTTTCCAAGTACGACCTCAGCTAAACTATTGCTGTAAATTGTAGGTAATTACTAAGAGGGGTTGACGGAGGACATCGAATAGCTGTAAAGAAAGGGAGTTTGTTTTGAATTATATGGCTTACAAATTGAGTCATCTGTTGTGTGCATTTTTCCTCTCTTCCTATCTCAATCTACAATATCCTACGTTCGTCATATCTGGTAATGAGCACTTAAGCGTTGTTTCATTCCTAAGTCTTCTTCAGTAGTTAAATTTACTGTTGAACCAGGTATCGAATTAAGGCAGCAAAACAAATGAGCTGCGACGATACAATTTCAAGAAATTTCAGTCAGTAATTTTCACCTTTAAATCCGTAAGTATTTTGTTGACTGCATCATACACAGGGAAGAAATATCTTCGTAACACATTTTTAAAATGAAATCCCGTACGGAAGTAATCAATAATTCGATTTTCACGTATGTTACGCGAGAGTACATCGGTATAGAAATAGTCTGAAAACGTTTCGATGAATTCTCTGAAACACAGGTTAATGTCTGACATGTCGAATGTTAAAGACCCTTATATTTTGACTTCTAAAACACTAAAGTTACTCACTCGGAATAAGCGATCTACTTTTAAATTCAAATTATTAATACTATACTAAGATCGCAATATATATAGTATTGGTTTGAACTTACACTACAGTAACTACAGAAACATGGAAGTCAGAACTATAAATCTGTTTTACTGTTCTTGTTCTGAAGAAGTGGAATTCGTCTCGGGAAAGAAAATAACTCTTCTTCATTCCATTGCCGTGTTAATTAGGTTTCGAATAGCTTTCCTATTAATGCAAATAAATGCATTACGCCGTTAATTATAATGTTAATGGTTGTCCCCCGAAGGCATTATGGAAATAAATCACGGCTTTTTGGCGTCCGATTCAAATATTCGCTTTCCATTCAGCGCTCAGTAATTTAAAATGAAATCGACGACATATGTATGTGGCTCTTTTTAGAGCGTTCACTAACTGCCTTCGGGGCCCTTTCACTGCAATTATTCTGTAACTCACACAGACACAGCTGTTTCGACGAAAACGAAAATTGTAACAAAAGGGTGAAGTAACTCTGATAAAGGCATGGCGTTATTACAATTGGAAGCAACGGTTATTCAAAGAGCTGGCTCATGCCAGTTCAGATTTCACTCACTAACAGTAAATAAAATTCGTGCATTTTGACGGCATTTCCTACATTTACTACAAAATTCTACCGATTCAAAAACGTTCCATATTGTTAGGTAGCCTGATTGTGGTAGGAAAAATGGAAAATATGCCTTCATATGACACAATATACAGGATTTTCCACTCAAACTTTTTACTGCAAAGACCTCTGGAACTGCTACTGATATTTAGAAACGACAATCACAGGTATGTGACGGCAGATTCGATTGATAGGTTGCAATCTAATATTTCGGAACTCAATCAGAAGTTGCTCCAGTGCGTGGAAGGCGGCGCAGTACATTCTGGGTGACCGATCGTGAGACCTACCCTGTTCGTCTTGCAAACGGGTTTGAAGCGCTATATGTTCAGGACAATGTTCCTGAGCCAGATGGTGTCTCTCATCCTGGAGCCACCACACCGTCTGTAAGATACAGGCTTGAACAGAACTTGGGTGTACTTGTTGTTGGGAGCTCCAACATTAGGCGGGTAATGGAGCCAGAGATGGCAGCTAAAGAGCGGAAGAAGGCCAACGTGCACTCTGTGTGTATACCGGGTGGAGTCATTCCAGATGTGGAACGGGTCTTTCCGAGTGACATGAAGGATGCGGAGTGCAAATAACTGCATGTGGTGGCTCACGTCGGTACCAATGATGTGTGTCGCTTTGGATCTGGAGGGATCCTCTCGGGTTTTGAGTGGCTATCTGAAGTGGTAAAGACAGCCAGTCTTACTTGCAAGATGAAAGTAGAGCTCACCATCTACAGCATAGTTGAGAGGACCAACAGCGTGGTAATGAGCCGAGTGGAGGGTCTGAATCAGAGGCTCTGAAGGAGTCATGTAACCGTGTAAGCTGCAAATTCCTTGGCTTGCGCTGTCGGGCGGTGAGATTCCGGGTTCCGCCGAATAGGTCGGGATTCCACTATACGCAGGAAGCGGCTACACGGGTAGCGGGAATTGTGTGGCGTGAACTGGGCGTTATTTTACGGTATTTTACGGGCTTTGGGAAAACACTAAATGGGCTGCCTCAAAGGGTTACAAGTAGATCACGGGAGAAATATAGATCTATGAACTATTGGTATACCAGTTATAAATTGTCCTAGCTGTGACAGGAAAGTATCAGAACTCTAAGCGTTAATAGAAAGCACCGAAACACTGATAATTATAGGCAGCGCAAGATGCTTAAGTTGAAAATAAGTTCAGCAGAAGTAATTGCAAATGATCTGCGTCCAGAAAGGATAGATTAAACAAAATAGGTGGAGGCACACAAAACAGGTCAGGACACTGTTGCAAAAGCAACGGAAAAGGCATGCTAAATTTAAACCAAGACAAAATCCTCAGGCTTGGCGATTCTACGCAGGAGATCGAAATTTAGCAAGGACTTCAATGCGAGATACCTACAATACTTTTCAGAACGAAACTCTTCCTCGAAATTTGACTGAAAAGCCAAAGAGGGTTTGGTCATATGTTAAATATACAAGAGGCAAAACACAAACAATACTCTCACAACGTGATAGTAATGGCGATCCTTCCGATGATAGCACTACTAAAGCACAGTCTCCAAAAACAGCTTTTCGAAACTCATTCACCAAAGAAGACGAATCCAATATTCCAGATTTCGAATTAAAAACAGAGGCCAGAATGAGTAACACTGCAGTAGATATCCTTGGAGTAGTGAAGCGACTTAAGTAACTTAACAAGTTTTCTGCTCCGGAATAAATATCCATTAGATTTATATCTGATTCTGCTGAAGTGATGGCTCCTTTCTTAACAGCCATATGCAACCGCTCTCTCAACGAAGGTTCTGTACCAAACGATTGGAAAGTTGCACAGGTCACACCTATATTCAAGAAAGGCATTAACCCACTAAACGGCAGGCCTGTTTCATTGACGTCAATTTGCAGCTGGTTTTTGGAACAAATCATCTATTCAAATATTATGAATAATACCGTACAGAATGATCTATAGACCCAAAGTCAACACGGATTTACAAAATATCGTTCAAGCGAAAAACAACTAGCTCTTTATTCACATGAAGCGATGAATGCTTTCGAGAAGGGATCTCAAACTGATTCCGTATTTATTGATTTCCAGAAGACTTTTGACATCGTACCTCATAAACGACTCTTAATTAAATTGCGTGGTTATGGTATGTCGTCCCAAATTTGCGACTGGATGGGGGATTCCCAGTCAGACAGGACACAGTTGGTAGTAAACGATGGTAAGGCATCTAATAAATCAGAGGTAATATCGGGCATTCCACAGGGTAGTGTTATTGGTCCTCTGGTGTTCCTTATTTAGAGAAACGATTTGGGACAAAATGTAAGCATCTCTTTTAGGTTGTTTGCAGATGAGGCCGTCATTTACCATCTTGTAAAATCATCTGAAGAACAATTCGTATTGCAGAACGATCTAAATAAGATATCACTAGGGTATAAAAATTGACAGTTCTCTAAATAATGAGGTGTGAAGTCGTGCACATAAGTACAAAAATAAATCCGTTACAGTTTGTTTACAAGATAAAGCAATCAAAAGTAAAGGCCGTAAACGCCACAAAATACTTAGTAATTGCTATTACTTCAGAATTAAACTGGAAAGAACACGTAGATAATGTCGTGGGAAAGGCGAACCAAAGACTGCGTTTTATTGGCAGAACCCTTCAAACATGCAACACAACTACAAAAGAAACTGCATACACTACGCTTGTCAGTCATTGTTTTGGAGTATTGCAGCCTAGTGGGAGATCCGTATTAGATGGGTTTGACGGAGGACATCGAAAGAGTCCAAAGAAGGGCAGCTCGTTGTGTACTGTCACGATACAGGGGAACAGTGTTACGGAAATGATACAGGATCTGGAATGGGAATCATTACAACAACGGCGCTTATCGCTGCGGCGTGGGCTACTCACGAAACTGCAATCGCCAACAATCTCCTTCGAATGCGAAAATGTATTGTTGACTCCTACTTACATAGGTAGATTAGATCATCAGAATAAAATGCGAGAAATCAGAGCTCGAATGGAGAGATTCAGTTGTTCTTTCTCCCGCGCGCTATTCGAGAATGGAATGGAAGATAAATAGTATAAGGGTGGTTCGACGAACCCTCTGCCAGGCACTTACATGTGATCTACAGAGTATCCCATGTAGATGAAGATGTAAGGTTTAATCTACGAAGTTAAGCATTTCCAAAACGAAAGTAATGCCTGTCGGAAAATGATTAAAACAGATATAGTGCAAATATAAAAGGAACACAGATCGGGTGAAGGGTGTGCTAATGCAGAAATGTCAGATGCAATTAACTCTCTGCTGGAAGAAGGAACTCAGTAGCAACATTTATTTCGACCAACTTTTTTGTATGGCAGTGAAAGCTGGATGGATATAGTAGCGCGGTTTATTATCGGTATTAACGGTTGGGAACAGTGGCAAGAGGGTGTCTATAATAAAGAAATCATAGAAAAACGGGGAATGAACACCACAGATGAAGCAGTTAGAGAGAACAGGCTGAGATGGTGGCGTCACACGCATGGGGGAAGTAAGGTTACCAGAGAGACTCATTGGTGTGGTAGTAAAGGATAAGAGGAGTCGAGTTAGACCAAGGAAATAGTACTTTGATGCAATGAAGAATGATTTTGAAGTATCAAGCTTATTATCAGATGAAGCACCAATGTTAGCATTGATTAGGGTACCATGGAGGAATTCTGCTTGCGGATAATGCTCCACTCTGTTCAAATTTACAAATGTTTGTAAATCTGTCGGACTCAACTACATGGTTATTAGTCTGTAGCTTACAAACTACTTAAATTAAGTTACACTAACCTAACGACAATACAAACTTCCATGCCTGAAGGAGGATTCGAACCCCCGACGCGTGAGGCCACGCGATCCACAACGTGTTGCACCAGACCGCTCGACTACTCCCACACAGCGCTCCAATCTGTGCTCTGAACGGCATAATCAGTGACTGATGATGATGATGATGATGATAATGGAACAGGAAGTTTCTAAAGCATTGTGAATACTTTGTTCTGTATTTGAATGAATCAGATTTAAATATGAACATAAATAAAAAAGACAAATTTTCACCAAACGGTTCGCTGGGACAAAATTTAAAGTCCGCGTCGCCGACAGATCATACTGTCACGTGATATTATTTAAAACGGATTCATTTCCATGGGACGTAGAGCTCACGAGTGTGTGCATCAACCAGTATGATAAAACACGCGTGTCACAGAAATGAAAAGGGCACATTTCACGTTTTCTGTAATTGTAATCCATAAAAAAAGAACAAAGCACGAGAGAAAGGGAGGTAAACATGCGCGCAATTTACTGGGAAGTGTGTAATCCAATAAAAAAGAGCTTTTGTTAAATACTGTATAACGCCGAGAGCGGTGCTCAAAACGGTGTATGACAGATTAAGCAACAATATTCCTCTGTGGAGCGGTGTTTGATAAATGTACATAGCTGTAAACTGTACGATGCTAAATTTTATTTGTACACTTATAGGTAGGGTGCAAAAAACGTATTCTTGCTTGAGTGCTCGCTAATATGAAACAATGAGCAGTATGAAATTCATATCTCGATACACACATTCTCTCCAACCCATCACTCCCTCCGGGCTTCTCTCTCTCTCTCTCTCTCTCTCTCTCTCTCTCTCTCTCTCTCTCTCTCTCTCTCTGACGCACACACACACACACACCCACACACACACACACACACTTGATTACACAGCCCGTGATTTGATTTTCACAATGACGTTCAAGGTCAAATTAACTCTTTGAACGGGAATACCTGTTTCTCACTGCGGATTATGAAAGAGAAGGAAATTTTTCGGTCAAATATGACACTGACAATGTCGTTGACCAGGACCATCAACGTCATTGTAGGTTTGCAAAGAGCTGTCATTTTACCTTCACATGTGATCCTATCCATAATTATATTCTTGGCGTTTGAAAAAGATTTATTGAAGAGCTTTGATAACTTATGTCCACTATAGGGTACGTAGTGATTCCCATCAGATATGACAAGGGTTCCAACATGTGTTCGAAGTCTCTAATAACTTTCTGGCAGAACCCTAGATGGAATTTAAAATGTTCACTCGCAATACTCATCGTATAAGGTATAACTTCAGCGCATTTTTTTTTTTTTTATCGTAGATACTCTTAAACTCGCGTCATAGTAGATATACTTTAATCAGCCACAAAGAAAATAGTTAAATGAAGTTAGGTCAAGGGACCTAGCTGGCCACGCAGTAAATACGACTATAGGTAATTTCTCGAAATCTTCCGAAACTGAGCAGGCGCACCATTGTGCTGCTACCAAATCTCAATACAATCATCATCAGGGATCTCCGGAATCACTTGGTCCATTTGTGCCTACAGCACTGCTAATAGCTTGCTCCATAGACATTTCCTTCAGTTGAAGATGTTACAACTATTTGTGACCTGTTAATACCTGGTGACGCATTCACTTCTTGCGGGTATTGCATAGAATGTTTTCGTAGCCAATGGAGATGTTAATTGCTCGAATATCTCCAATTGCGGTAATAAACTTCACTGTTAAGTTCAACCGTTGCTTTCCCTTGAAGAAAAAAATTTGTGACTAAAAATTTGAATTGTGAATAGATATTTTCATCATATTGCTATAAAGATCAACTAGATGGTCAGGAAGATCTTTATTGCTGTTTTGAATCAGGTCTATTTTGTGAAACGGAAATGTCATTATTTTTAAACTCCTAAAAATTTACACTCGGTTTACTGAATGTCGTTGAAAGGCCTTCCTATGAGACACATACTGATATTCCCAGAAACCTTGAGGCACTTCGATTTGCCGTTATTCAGAGTGTCGACAGTGAATATGCTAAAGCCTGTTACGCCTTTTGGAAAGTATAATTAAATAACTACACTACCTCATTATACCACCTACAGCTACGTTCTTAACGTCTCGTCATTAGTAGAAAGATACTTCCTCTACTTCTGTTAGAAACCCCAAGGTGAAATGAAGGACTAACATCTACATCTACATAGATACTCTGTAAATCACATTTAAGTGCCTGGCAGAGGGTTCATTAACCACTTTCATAACTTTTCTCTACCTTTCCATTCACTAATAGCGCGCTGGAAGAAAGAACACCTAAATCTTTTCGTTTTCACTCTGATTTCTCTTATTTTATTGGGATGGTCATGTCTCCCTAAGTAGATGGGTGCTAGCAAAATATTTTCACATTCAGAAGTAAAAGTCAATGGTTGAAACTTCGCAAACAGATCACGCCGTAATGAATAACGTCTTTCTTTTAATGATTTCCACCCCAATTCGTGCAACATTTCCGCGACGCTTCCCTCTCCCCCCCCCCCCCCCCCGTAACGTGATAAAACAAAACGAGCTGCCCTTCTTTTAACCTTCTCAATATCTTCCATCAGTCCCACCTGGTGAGCGTCCCACTATGGGTAACAGTATTCCAGGAGAGGACGCACAAGTCTGATGTAGGCAGTGTTTTTGGTGGAGCTGGTGCATCTTCGAAGCGTTCTGACAATGAAACGTAATCTTTTGTTCGCCTTCCCCACAATATTTTTATGTGTTCTCTCCAGTCTAAGTTGTTCGTAACTGTAACTCCTAGGTATTTGGTAGAATCTACGACCTTAAGGTTTCACTGATTTATCGCGTAATTGAAGTTCAGCGGATTTCTTTTAGTGGTCATGTGTATTACTTCACACTTTTCTTTATTTAGTGTCAATTGCCAATTTTCGCAACATATAGAAATTTTGTCTAAATCGCTTTGCAATTGCTTTTGATCGTCTACTGACTTTACTAACCGATAAACGACAGCATCATCTGCGAACAGTCTAAGGGAGCTGTTCAGATTGTCTCCTAAATCGTTTATAAACACAAGGAAGTGTAGGGGACCTATAACGTTTCCTTGGGGAACGCCAGATATCATTTCTGTTTTACTCAATGACTTACCGTCAATTACAACGAACTGTATCCTTTCTGATAGGAACTCGTGAATCCAATCGCACAATTGATGAGATAATAGATGACGACGGTTCATGGAAAGATCTAATAAGATACAGTAATAGTGACCACAAAATGGTGCTAATGTAACGAATGGAATTTTTTCAACTATCCTTAAATGCGATATTAGCTCTTTTACTCCTGTGGATGAGATATTACGTCACTGCCTGCCCGTTCTTCAGCCGTCCCGAGCTGCCGACGTCGTATGACCCGGAGCAGATTCCACTTTGCCAGATCGACCACGGCGGACCATATGTTCAAAAAATTAAGTAATTTACACAACATCTGGTGTAGAACATGGAATAATAAGGTTCGGTCAAGATCTGACCGAGACCGTTAGGTAACCTACAGTACCCGTAAGAGATAAAAGTTTTTCAAAATTTCTTTTTTAAAATGACCCTCATAGACTAGTTCAGTCTGAAGAGCATCCGGATTCGAAACCCCGATGGGGATCAGCCTCGCGCATCGCAGCATATATATTTCAATTTGTAATATTTTTGCCTAATTAGTACTGTCATCAGTGGGGATTTCTTTATTGTGTTCATGAAAATTGTAGTAGTACTGTAAAAATGTGATTTGAGATACATCTAAATGTTTTTACGTGTTGGTGTCAATGTGTAGTTCACTTACACTCGAAGACAATATTATATGTTCAATTTTTTTTTTCGAAAATAGGCCTAGATTACGAGTTTTCATATTTTTGTACATACCTTATATTAGGCTAGGTTGAGAGTATGTTAAAACACTGAATATGTTTCTTCTTTTTGTACACACCTTATATTAGGCTAGGTTGAGAGTATGTTAAAACACTGAATATGTTTCTTCTTAATCGTTGTTGTATTAGTTCAATCCACCTTGTCACCTGAAGGACATAGCAAACCGTTTATATTTTCTTGTCATTCGAGCTATTTCTAATACTTCTCACGATTTGTTTTCGATTCTTAGCACCTGGTGTCTCCTGTTTTCTTCATGGAGTTGTTATTACATGTTATTCACTTTTATTTTCATTGATAGTACGTCACGAAAATATTGGTATTTGTAATGTGGATACAGCTGATAGCGGTTGACTAGTTTTATGCGTGATTGGTTTTGCTGGGTGGCACACGAAATTAAAGTGTTTACTTTCTTTCTGTCGTGGTAATTTTGTCTGTACAGAGGTTGCTGGTGCGTATCTGTATTGAGGACACGTATTTAGACTGTGTGTGTGTGTGTGTGTGTGTGTATGTTTCTGAGTGTGTATGTGCGCGCACGTGAGAGAGAGGAGAGGGAGAGGGGGAGAGAGAGTTAGGGATAGGAGTGGGTGAGGAGGGTACTTGTAGACCGCTTCAGTTGTGGCAAATAGTGTTTTGTTGCAGTGGGAAGTATAATCAAGTAGAACAGTTTCCCTTGTGATACTGCCTTTTTTGCGATAATTCTCAGCTACTGATAATTTGTGACTTTGATGTCGTATATTGTCTCCATCTCACGCAGAGAGAACGTAATAAGAGGAATCAGATCTCTGAGAGATTTTCCGTGTGCTTTTGGAAAATGGAGTAGTGGAAGAAAAAGTCTTAAGGTGGCCGTTTGAACACTATGCCAGCTATTTAAGGGTGACTTGCAAAAGTGATGTAGATGCACATATTCCTCCTATAAATATAAAACATAGCTAAATGCTTGGGTCAGTGTTGGAACATTCTTTCGTTTCTGTCGGAATCTGCATTCACTGTTCTGTGTAGTGTGATACATCTACCTATATACCCCGAAATCCAATGTGAAGTGCGTGGCGAAGGGTATACTGTACCAGTACTAGGCATTTTCTTTCCTAATCCTCTTCCAAATACAACGAGGGAAAAAAGAAAGTCTACGTCTATGTCTTTACGAGCAATAATTTATTCTATCTTATTTTTGTGATGTTTACGCGGATTGTAAGAGGGCGGCAGCAAGATCGCTCTGCTGTCAGTTTCAAATTCCGGTCCTCTAAATTTCCTCAAAAAGAACATCGTCTTTTCTTCAGCGATTCCCATCTGTGTTGCCGGAACATTTCCGTGACACTCGCGCATTGGTCTAACCTACCAGTAACAAACCGAGCTGCTCGCCTCTGGACTGCTTCCATGTCTCCTTTTGAACTGACCTGCCGCGGGTTCCAAACACTTCAGAAATACTCAAGACATGGTCGTACAAGCGTTTTACACACAGTATCCTTTGCAGATGAAGTATACCTTCCCAAAATTCTCCCAATAATCCGAAGTCGGCTGTACTCCTCACTCTCAACTGTCCTTATATGTTCATTCCATTTCATACAGGTTTTATAAAGTGTAATATTAAGCAGTTGCCCTATACGCGCTGGAACGTGCAATAGTCTAACTTTTCCTGGCTGAGTCGGCACTAGCTGCCAGGTGCACCCGTTAGCTGGCTTGTCAGCCCTTTAATCACAAAATTATAATATTAATAAGTAAAAGTTAAGCCAATCAAAGTTATTATTTACCTTTGGACGTTACGGATGTGGCGACAAAGCCAAATATTTTTTACGTTTGTTGCACCAATATGGTCTGTTGTTAGTATTATGCTCTTCGTCTGGGTAACTAGGTTGAAAAATAAATATCCATTTATGAAAAACAAGGGTAGGTCTCTAGATTTGTACTGAGGATACAAACTCAATGAAAAACATCTGCAACAGACCAGAAGGGGTGAACACTAATCTGAAAAAAACCGATCGAATCAGGAATTTAAGGTATCTTTCTGAAGTCATCTAACAGGTTGGATTAGGAGAGGAACCCATTATGTGAGAATGAGGATGTTAGACCAGGAATACTGATTGACAAAGAATATCCATATCAATTGGTGTATGTATTCGGGGGCGATGTTCTGACACTATAACACTGCTGTTGAACCTGAGGGATTGTATGCACCCAAGATTTTGACCATAAGTAGTAAAGGTCAAGCAAAACGTCCAGCAAAAGAGAGCGCAGGATATTCAGAAACGTCTTAGGTAATAGTAGAGTCGTTGGACAATGACGAATGTGATATAATGACCACTTTGACAGCAAGCCAGAGTCAATCACATCATCTATTAAGAAGAGACGGCTGTTATTTGACGGTTGAGGATTATGAACAATTAAGAAAAGGTCTGTGGAGACCTATTAATTAGCCTAAGAAATCAGACCCGTAATAGTCCAGGACACATTTATAAGATTGGTGAACAAGTACGTAGGTTCTAAAATGGCACCAAATTCCAGAAGTCCAAGAGGACCTTGTTCGAAAGAGCAACAACAGGCAGTTCTCGTTGGAATTAGAAGGCTAGAGGTCCAAGCAAGTTAGACACTGGAATTACACAGAGGCTCAGCTTCATGTATGTAAAGTAGTAGAAATTGTTGGTGTAACGTAAAACTTTTTAAGAGTTTTCTCATAAAGATTCGGAGGTATTAGTTTTCAGTAATACATGTTATAAGTGACATTGAGATTTGTAGCGAAGCTTTCTTCGCCAATGCCGAATTCATGAGTTCATTTATATTGTTAACGATTTTAGTACTATCCCACAGTATTTCAGCTGAACAAAAAGCTGTGAGCATTTATTAGGAATCGCGTATCGTAAAGTATCGCTATACAGTTCATTCCATTGCTTTCAGAAACTAGATTCAATCTCTCTTAAAATTTTAAAATGATCTTGAAGTTATTTTTCTCATTGTTTGCTCCTTTGGTCTGTGTTTCCTGAACCAAGAGTCTTTTGCAAATGGCTTTATCTGCATTGAGCAAACACTGATTCACATTACATTGCATTACATTG
Source organism: Locusta migratoria (assembly GCA_026315105.1). Taxonomy (NCBI): domain Eukaryota; kingdom Metazoa; phylum Arthropoda; class Insecta; order Orthoptera; family Acrididae; genus Locusta; species Locusta migratoria. The sequence goes on along the minus strand of CM048750.1, from coordinate 78,605,644 downwards.
GATCATGAATACGAGTTTTTGTAATGACGTCGAACTTATCCGTTTGGTAAAAGATAAAATTATACGATATGCAAAATATTTTTATTCTTATCCTTTTTTTAATTACTAAATACAATGTAAAAATTCATCTACGGAGGAGAAATTGTCATTTATAAAATAATTGAATCTGTTTTTAAGTGCTGGCTTGCTATCTGTCAGACATTTGATGTTATTTGGTAAGTGACCAAAGACTTTTGAGGAACATAATTCACCCCCTTCTGTGCTAAATTACATTTAACCTTCAATAGTGTAGTTAATCTTTTCTCCTGCTTTTGTATATATTCACATCGCCATTACTTTTGAAGTGGGTTGGTTTATTAATAACAAATTTCATAAGCGTAGAAATACCTTTTAATGTCTCCGATATGATCCCTAGATCCATAAATGTCTACAGGGTTATCTTGGATGTGCAGCAGAAATTTGTCTAGGTACATGATTGTGTGTAATGAATACGTTTTTGCTCAACGATGAATTACACAAAAATATGATGCCATATGAAACCAATGAACGAAAATAGGCACAGTCAGATAATTTATTGACATTTTGCAGTAACAAAAACTGAATAAGTTACAGAATTCAAACGTTTCAGCAGATTATCAAAGTGTTGTTTCTAATTCGATTTCTCATCAATGTAAACACATAAAAACTGATTATTGTACCTTAGATACACACTTCTGTTCACAGACTATATTTATCAATGGTGTCATGCCTTCTCCGTATGGAAATCTATTTACCCTGATTCATTGTAATTGAATAAGAGGCCATTTGTAGAGAACCATATTAATAATTTTCCGAAAGCCGTTATTTACAATTTCATCCGTTAATTCTTGTTTGTCAGGTGTGATAATTATACTTGTATCATCATCAGAACGAACTAGCTTTGCATCATGAGTGGGATTTTCTTGCAGTCTATACATGTATGAATTATTTTAATCTATTTTTGAGAAAAATGATCTGAAACAGCCCGCTCCACTCCTCGGAGTGGAAAATGAAAAGAATATATATATATATATATATATATATATATATATATATATATATATATATATATATATATATATATTACAGGAACTGTGCAATATTTCATACACATATGTAGCCTGTTATTACATGCTGAGGTAGCTCTCCTTCTCTACGATTTTTACGTCGAAGTTCAATATCATTAGCCTGTCAAATGTAACTACATGGCAATTCTGTTTAAAACAGTTTTGAATCGCTATGCTTAGGCGTAATAATACTGAAGTCCGCGTCTAGTGTTTGTCCATTTGTATGTATGTGTGGTTTTGTTTACTTGTGCATTGTTAACCATGTACAGACTAAAGAGAACATTCTCTCTTGTTCAATAGAAAGGAACAAAGTCCATTGAAGATTCTTCAACTGCAGTGATACATGTATCGCTAATAAAAAGAAGGTAACCAAGTGTATTAGTCAAAAGTCTCTGATAACAGTATGTAACCTTACGAAGAAATATTCCTGGACGTCCAAATGGGTGACTCGGCAGTCAATTTAACCAGTACTGTTCCTTCCTCATTACAATTATATTTGACATGTAGTGATAATCTTACGTATACTACAAATGTTACAGTCGGTGAGTCCACATATTTATTAAACGTGTGCATAAATGTTAGTTTACATATTCTTTGCTGCAGGCCACCGGAAAAGAAAATCATTTGATATAGTCATCGACAATTTCTTGTATTCTGTTAATAAAAGTGTCCATCTCACTAATTTGATGGACGAGCGCAAATTGAAATGAACGCTTAAAACAGTGAGAACTCTAGATACTGAAAAAAAGAATATGGAAAACAGTAATGCATTGCAGTACGTAGTCTGTTTCTGTGATATCGTAGATAGGTATGTAATAGAGACATATTTCTTTGATGATTGTGACTTCATGATAAATATTGTGTTGCTAGCTCACACTGCATAATGGAAACAGAACGCTTTTGGCTGTAATTGTATCCAACTACTATTTTGTTGCTCTGGCTCTCGTTGACGATGGATATTTTGCTGCACTGTTATAATATGGTAATGTAAAAAAAAAAAATCTGTCAACATGCACGGGTGAAGCTCTGTAAAAACCATTCTACTGCATTAACAAGAAAAACGGGTGTTATTTCACTCCCAGTTTTTGTAGATGCGGGAGAATCATGGCAGCGGAAACTATTTAGGTTAAATTGCTACACATTCGTTTATAGCATATTACAACTACGTTCACAGTTTTCTGGAAAAAACAAGAGCACAGATCTATTGGAAACAAGGTCATGTTTGTTAAACAGATGGAAAATATATAGTAATTACAATCACACAGATTTTCATTGCACACTGCGACGGCAGCTCTCCAAGCGGCTGGCAAACTACATTTGTGGAAATGATACCGAGTGAGCAATAATGGTATCGTTTATATTGATTTTTATAATATTCCTTTAATAGGAGGCGTCTGTAGTGCCATATATTCAACAATAACTAAAAATAAAACTACTTATCTGTTTCTTTTAAATATCCTAAGAGCCGTAGATAGCTAAGAAGCGTAATATTACTAGACAGTTTATTTACAATACTATAGGTATTTAGTGAAGAATATCACTTTCTTCAGGACACAAATTGTGTAGTAATCACCATAAGATCATGCAAAAATATATCGTTTTTCTACTCACGAACGTTAAGTTTTCTTTCCTACGGTTTCAGTCAGTTACCTGAATGTGAACTGTAGGAGACTTGTAATAACTGTATTGTTAATGAGCCACATTAAACCCCACAACTGTGACTTAAGGAAGAGCCTCACTTTGGGGACAAAAAACATCAAAAAACAATTAAACTTTCTTCAAACAAAGATCAATTTCTCAAGTGTCGTTCCAACTGTCAGTAACAATTTGTAAAACAGCGAGTATCGGAAATGTATATTTTGGACTATCGCTGAGCACTGATCTATACACGCGACATCAGTCTCTTGTCCTAAAGAAACATGCCAATCTGATGCCATGTTTGTGCGGTCATGTTTAAACAGACATGTGGGTATTTAACTTTTCCATCTGCTGTAGAGTTTATCCTTAGCGCTGAAAACCCTTTACAAATAACGAGAAATTTGCGTAGTGGGTAATATTAATTAATATGTTTGCCCAAAATAATTTTAATGGAGTACTCGCATCGCTACAGAACAGAAATAATTGTGATCCAATAAATACATCTTCCTGGGACAGATCTAGCCTCCCTTTTATCTCTGATATATGAAAATCAATGTCTGTTTGTATGCTTGTTGGTTTTTTATGCGCTGCGTACCGTTCATCCGATAGCGTAAAACTTGGCATATTTGATCTTCAAAATAAGAGTAAGATTACGGTCCACATAAAAGTTTGAATGATACATGGCAGAGGGCACTTCACTTATGAACGTCGACGAAATATACAGTTTTATTCCGATCGTGATAAAAATTTTTACGGTTAATCTACGAACGTAGAGTAACGTCATAATCTATCGAAGATTTCAGATGGTGCATGGCGGAGGGTAACGTGTTATTGCACTAACTACGAAAGAAAACAGAGGTATATAGTTTTTCAAATGTGGAAGAGGCAATTAACTGAGGAAGTAGTGGAAGTGATAGACAGGCAGACAAGCAGGTGATTGGCACGGAAATAGGAACGCAGAGGTATACAAACAGACGAGATGAACAGACACACAGACACACACACACACACACACACACACACACACACACAGAGAGAGAGAGAGAGAGAGAGAGAGAGAGAGAGAGAGAAAGAGAGAGAGAGAGAGAGAGAGAGAGAGAGAGAGAGAGACAGATGACGATATTGACAGAGAGAGAAGGCGTAGAAGAGAACAAAGGGAAGGAGGTATGGACCAATTAAAGATTGGAATAAATAAGTAGCCGGGCCACGCAGGGAATGCTAAGGCCGGGATTCGACTCGGATTTCCTCAGCTGTTACATAGAATTTCTTGTTTATTTGACTCCTATGCTACCAGAAAAGGGAAACTTCGACGGGCAGCTGAATTTTATATTAAGGAGCTAGAGGTCCTTAAGTAGTCTATTAAGTTGAACAACCCATGGCAGCAGAAAGGTGTAATGACCAACATGTTTGTCTAGCAAGCGGGAGATCCCGCTTAGAAACCCAGCCTTCCACGTAAATTTAGTTCAGTGTTTCACCTTATTATCTGAAACAGTAATCATCATAAGTGACTGAGTGGAATCAAAGATTTTTCCTAACCCCAGCGAAAACAATGATTGCCAAAAGACGAAAGAGAACAAACTAACAATCAATATCAATACACAAGTTCCCAATTACAACTGGAATTCAAGGAAACGGCATCAACTTGGGCCCCTGTGCGTCCTGATTTCTGGCAATTTTAGGCAAACAGACCAAACCCATCAACATCCTTAGATAGAGAGTCGCCAGAGCTATCTTATCATTTGAACTTAAAACACGTTTCAAAATTTCTACAACAGACCGATGTCAGCGTAAAAGGCCTGTAGTTATGTGTTCGGCTGATGCTCTTCATTTGGGATTCTTCTAGATAATCGCACATTGGAATGTACTTTGTCTATACATTTTTCTGTGTAGTAGTTGTAAATTATATACTCTATTACCTTTTAAGTCTGTTAATGTGGGCTATGGTTAATCACACGTCACATGCGAAACCAAAATTAGTCTGTACCATTTTTAGGGTCAATACTGTATGATAATTATCACAGCTGCCGAGAATAACATTTTAGCAAATCAACTAGGCAGATAAGAAGTGAAAAACGAACAAAGAAATCGTGTGTCATCTCATCAGCTTCAAAGTCCTTCGGAAGATCCTCGGATAGTTAATAATAATATCATTGTTCGTAGATTATGAAAATGTCCGCATGGTTAAACACTTTCAAACATGGAAGAAGAGGGCTCGTGTCCGATTAAAAGCTGTTGTCCCCCCTTTTCGTATTTTTTCGCATTTCCAAAAGATTTTGTAAGCAGCAAATACTTCTGTATTCTATGAATTCTGTATTCTATGAACTTCTATATTGTTAGTCGCCAGAAATATTTGGCAGCTCTTTCCGAATATGACGTGGTTTCTAGCGTAAATCACATTTTTATTCCTCGTGTTCACAAATATTTAGCTGTTTGAGATGGGGTTAGGGTGACCAACTTTGCGCATGTGTATGGTGAGGTGCAGGTGCTTGTGACCCGTAGTTTGAGTGTTATTGTCAGAGATTGATTTTCTTACAATCGCTTAACGGTGTATTCGACGTTCATGTGCATAGTGCATTAAATGTAGAGAACCTCTAGTCATCTTAGGCTGTCCTTCCTACTGTAAAATTTCAATCTGTACACCATTATTTTCTCATGCGAGGCCACTCATTCATTATATCTTATTTTAGTGTTACTGAAGCGAAGATTCGCACATCATACAGAATCATTCACTGTGTACTTTGAGACGCAGTGGCGTGTTTACTAGAGATCATCGCTTTCAGTTTCGTGCTTCTTGCTGCCATCTGTCACCAGATGAGAAAGAGTGAACATGGCGCACCAATAGTTGAGTGCATCAACATGTCGTCAGTAGCTGAAATTACTTTATGTATTAATTTCTTAATTTTGTACAAATTCAACTTTGAGATGTAAGTTCCACAATGAATATGGAGCTACATATATAACTGTTGACTTCTTATTTCACATCATCAACTGTCTCCCAGACCCGGTGTCATTTTCGAAACCATATATGAAATTTGTTTGGGTCTTATAGAGATGGAGCAATGTAAGAAAATGTTTTATTCTGTTTTTAAAATAATTCAGGACGGAAGTGATTGAGTTTATTCATTTATTATCCTTATTATGCGATTAATAATTAAGTTGAGAATTTTGGCATGTTCCGCGTTTACTATTAGCTCCGAGTGATATACAACTACGTCTCATCATCTTCCTCCTCCTCTGCTACTTCATTGTCACTACTACCGTGATCATGGTGACTTTCACTGTTCACCTTCTGTTGATGAGTTGAATATAGGCACGTCCGTTGTGTTCGCGGGCACGCCTCATATTTCATTTTAGAGATTCAGATCTGGGAATAGGATAAGAAAACCTCAAGTGGAAAGCAGTACCCACAAGTAAATCTTTTGTGATTTCCCGTTACCTTTTTTAATGCGTATCATGTAATTTGCCAAGCATTAATTAATTTAATTATAATTTTTTTAAACAAACATCAAGAAAGTTTATTCTGAACACCAGTGTCCAAAAAAATAAACAAGTCCCGGCACTCAGACTGCCAAGAAAATAACAAGTTCAGGTAACAAACAGATTCTCCCTTCTCAATAGCCGAGAACGGTTTACTACAACTGATAAATGTCGTACAAGATAAATTGACAAACATTCATTATTTTAATTAAAATTAAAGGAGTTAGATAAAATAACAAATCTTTAAAACCAACATGAATTGCTTAATTTTAGGCAATAACAAAGTCCTGAAAACAAGTGACGGCACTCAAATCACTGTACAGAAAACGAACAAGTGACGGCACTCATATCGACAGACTTTCATAAATCAGCAAGCATTAATTATTTCAATAATAACAAAAAACTTAGATAAAATGATAATATCTCTAACAACGGCCAGAATTGATTTGCAAATTTAACATAAGGTAAAAAACAGATTAATATTAATAAGTAAACAAACTCAGGCTCAGCTGCTGCTATATTTCGGGTGACAAGGGTAGGTTATTAGCCCTCGACGTCGACCTAAAAAAACATCTACACGGAGAAAATGGTAAGAGCAGTATTTAATGTCACACAACTGCCAGAGCTATGACGTGTAGCCACTTAAACACCACAATTGTGTGACGGAGTTTTCATCAAACCTTTCAGTATTTAATGACGGTCAAATTACCAATGAAACCCACAAGAACAAGGTATATTTAACAGGAGCCGCTAGTTAACTACAATAGTTACAGTCTAAAATAATCAATTTCACGATAAGTCGGGGTAATCAACAAATACGAACATAATTCCTTTAAAAACTCAATGGCCAATTGGCAAATTTTCTTAAACAAAGCATTTAGACCATGAAAGCAAAGGAAAAAAATAAATAAATAAAAATAAAGACAGAAAGAACACAGCGTGCTAACTAACCCCCTTAAAGTGCAGGTACATAAATGTCAATCACAATGTCTTTCGCTCACAGGAATTAGCCGGCACGGAACGCACAATACCTGGGAAGATAGACTAATATGACAGCGTGAATACAGTACTTAAACAAGGTACAGTAATAATCTCAGCTGCAGGTTGTTTAAAAACCACGTAAACTTGATAGAAGTGAACAGTACGAAACAACGAGAGGAAAATCATACACTAAACCGGCCAGTTTTAATCAGAATAGTTATTGAAATTCAGGATAAGTAGACGGCACCCCGTCGTGGCACGAGGTACGAAGGTTACTTAATTGGCAAAACAGCAACAGCCGCCGGTATAAATCCCGTCTCCCAGACCTTGCGCAACGACGAGATGCCGACACCACAAGCGGCGTACACGTCACTGCTTCGGGCCCAAGAAACAGACACGGGACGCACGCTGCCAAGAAATCCTGTAAACATACAAGCAATAGCACAGTTTCTCGCTGTAACAGGCCACAACACGTTTATAACCGATTCTGAGCAACTAGAGAAAATAAAATGGATCATGGTGATAGTTAAACCAAACTGACAGGTAAACTATATTAAGGACATAAGAATAGATACCGGTAAAACATCACTAGTTGATCTACTTTAACAACAAACTTATTATAGATAAGAACAGAAATTTTTGCAGAAAAACTGCCTGACACTATGAACTTCCTACTGTTCTATTTTTTAAATAGCCGTAAATAAATAACAGTATGTAACCTTCATCTGCCGGTACCTGTGACTATAGTTCTTTAGAAACACCCGGCTCTCTGATAAGGCGATGGTGATCGGCTTTAAGAAAATAACAATAAAGACTACTATTTCTTCAGTTCCAGTTACATATAGACTTCATGGAATCAACATATTGAACTTCGGAAAGCTACCACTAACAGAGAACACGCAAATTAACAACAGTATAACACAAAAACGGAGTTCACGCTAATTAATTCACTATATACAGTTAGCTAACTCTACATTCATAATGATGCAAACCCCTTCAGCTGTATGGTGTTCTTTTATTAACAAACAAGTTTCGTGGCATTAAGGCCACATCATCAGGGTAATCTGTATACATAGAAGAGCAAATGTCAGTAACAACTCGCGTTATGCTGTTTTACATTTCGGCTACAGATAAGAAAACTAGATGAAAGTACTCGCAAGTTATATGAAATAACTTGCGAGTACTTTCACCTCGTTTTCTTATCTGTTAATAGATTGATCTGTGTTCATCCTGATCTGTAAACAAGTCGTTGAGCCCTAGAATTCAAGTAAGGATTTATACTTCATCACTTGTAACATCCTGCCAACTGAGTAATATCCTACCCACTACGGACCTAGGAGCATACTGGTAAATTTGGATTTCAACCTATGGACTGTTGTGTTTGTAAGTTAGTCTGTTCAGCTATTATTTTGCAGAAAACATTATTCACAGTAGGAGAGGAGGTCGCAGCAAGTCCTCATATTCTCTCAGACGTATAACTGTAAGTGTACTACCACTGAACAAAAATTGATTACACAATTGCACAATAAACCGTCTATTACAGTAGTTTATTCTCGTCAATTGTTTCCGAATAGAAGCCACTTTCACTAGTCCCAACATTCGTGTCTTGAAAACTCTCAGAACTGTAACTGAAATTATGATCACTTTCTGAAAACAGCTGCTCTGTCAATCTTATACAACATATCTGTCAAAAATGCGGCTGCTTCAATGGACGCAAACTGTAGCCTTGAACAAACAGGTTCTGATACTAATACGCTGGTTTGCCTGAAGAGAGCTGGCATGTAGTGAACGAAGCTCATCCAGTGCAACAGTTGCAATCTCAGTGCGACTTTTCGTCATTCCCAAAAGCTGTTCGCCATAGAATTGTAGTATATGTCTAACATTTTCGTATTGCCCGAAGAATAACATAGTATAATGTGGGAGAGTTCCTACCCGCATGTGCATGTAGGTGACAGGCCCACGCGGTGTACGAGCATGGAAGAAGGTCCTTATGTGGTTCTGCAATGTTCCATACCGCGGCTGGATTTTATATGTGTCATTACCAACCGCTCTTTACATCGGATGGGAACGTAAGGAGTCGACGTCCCTTAGCAGTTCGATGACACTCTACATGCCATCCAAACCGCAGTTCTATGTTCGCTCATTGCATCACAGTACACCGTTTTTTGTGTGTAACTTATCCAGTCTGCCCATCTCTAACCAGTACCTTGCAGCACTGTATTGGACGGTGGCATCCATAGGGCATATTCCCAGCACCACACTCGCTGCATCGACTGAAACAGTATCATAGGTTCCATATAGCCTTAGTAGAACACGTCTCTGCCCTTGTCTGACAGCTGTCTTGTGACCAAGTAGTTTCTGTGAGCTTGTGACAGGTGCGAAATTGAGTACTGATCTGAACAGCGCACAGTGTTAAGTCCGTATGACTGGTAGAAATATTCTGAACTGTTTTGAATTTAGCTTCACCAGATTTTGTAGCATATTTTCTGTTTTCTCTGTTATGAGATTGTGAAAGCTACATTTCACATTGATGTGTACCCCAAGACAGCGTGTTACGTATGTTCATTTATTACTTATGTCTCCAATTTCAACTGTAGGAGTCCTTTGGAAGGATCCTTTCATTAATACGTATTTTTCCGGCTTTCTTGTTCAAATTTTCAAATGTTTGTAAAGCTTATGGGACTTAACTGAGGGCTTATCAGTCCCTAAACTTACAAACTACTTATGAACTAGCTAATACTAAAGACAGCACAAACATCCATGCCCGAGGGGGGATTAGAACCCCCGACGGCTAACGGCCCTGTGCATCGTAGCATGGCGCCTCAATGCGCTCGGCCGCTTCGCCGCGTCAGTTTTTTTGAGATTTTTGTGGTGACATCATTGTGTAATTGTCTGTAATCAGCCTTGATTCCTTGGTGGAACTTGTGCTCCACGACTCTAATTTCACTTGTAGAAGATTTTACAGCAATCAGTCGTAAGTATTATTTACTTATAACTGATTGCTGAAAAAAAATTCTACACTATAAATTGTCTGTAATAGTTCACTGGCTTTCTTTCCTAGCTGGTCTGTGTTGGACGCAGTGACTGCAACATATAGTTCATTTGCGATGGCGACAATGCCCTCTTACCCGTCATCCTCTAGAACGGGTTGGATTGTTAAGTCCCAGAAGATGTGGCTGCGTACCAACACTTGAGGAGCATCTTTGGTAACCATTTAATTACTTTCCTGTCGGGTATCTGCCATTCGAATACTCGGTCTTTTCAACAGTGTAGGAAACTGTTATAAAGTGATTGCCGTATCTCCATATATCTTAGCCTTCGAAGCGTTGCGGGCCTCCAGACGTTTACCAAATGCCGCCTCATTAACGATAATTATAGCCATGGCGTCCGATATGTTGTGTTTTTAAGCATACGTACAGCATGGTTTTTGACATCGTCTATGGAATTACTGGTCCTGAAGCCAAACTGGAGTGGTAAAGCAGACAGTGACCAAAAGTTCTCGGCGGCATGAGTTTGCAGTTGGCGAATGCTTCTGCACTGCTGCTTTCAAGACGGCAGCTGGAAAGCTGCCTATCGCTCTATCGGAATGCCTCCAAATAACCCGACGCCTGTAGGCAGAAGGCGAAGCAGAAGTTACAGTGTGTTTGGCACGCGGCATACCATGAACTAAACATACAACACATGGATGAATGCCAACACCAAACTACTAATAACGTTCTTTTTCTGTTTTGTTTCAGGTAAGGACTACAGGCAACAACAGAAGGGCGTTTAGTTAATACATCAACTTCCTCGTTGAAGTATAGGCTTACAATGAGGTGAGTACTGTCATAGCGATAACGACAGGTACAGATGACAGTAATATTCCGTATGCTAAATGTAAAACAGCAATACATTGCCCGAGCTGTCATTCGTACTTCAGTGATTCAGGTGATAAGATTACATTACATCAGATTAGAGCATATTCCATAGAAGGTGACTTCACATGACTTTTGAAAATATGCACCTTTTTTTATTTCTTTATGTTTTCATTTATTATAGTAAATTTACTAATTTACATTTAAAAGTTCATCCACTGAGAAAGTGGTGTTCCATAAAAAAGTATTTTAATGACGATTGAAATATTACCTGGCTGTCACAATTTTGATGCTACTTGTCAAGCACGTTTCACCCATTCCTGGGATAAAATTAGATTTAATCTTGACGAATGAAGATCATAGCCCATAGCTATTACTTTTTATTTGGATTAGGTTGTTAACAAATATATAGGCTACTGGGAAGATCACTAGTTCCTTAAATAAATGCATTCGGGATGATTTTGGGTGGGCTCCAGTAATTAGTCACATTACACACTTTTCTGCCTTGAATAAATTTTTATTCATTGATAAACTCATCCAAAATATCATGTCATACGAGAGAAGTGAATGAGAACAGGCATACTACAGTAAATTACTGAGATGTTTATCACCAAAATTTTTAATAACTTTAATAGCATAAGTACCTGAACTGAAACTCAATTGAATCTCTCATTAGTGCACACACCAAAAAAATTAATATTCTAGCTTAGCTTCAGACTTCTGTCCAAAGTTGATGTTTATTAATGGTTTTAAGCCATTTAATGTACAAAACAGCGTATAGTGTGTTCATCGAAATTTAACGAGAGTCCATTTGCAGAGAACCACTTAATGATTTTCTGATAGTCATTATGTACAGTTTCGTAATTTCATGTTTTCCATGTGTGATTACAATACATGTATCGGCAACACAAAGCACTGGGTTTGCATCTTTGTCAAGATGGTTCCAAAATGTTTCGGTTTGGCCACAGGTGGTTGTAGAAAGCAATCAAACGGCCATATGGTAACCGAATGACATTCTTCGTCTTACAGCACAACCATTTCTGTGAGCGATTATTCTTAACAAGCTTAATTCCCGCTGCTTCTCACGCGTAGACTGGATGGTCTGCATTGGTTGTTTATACGTTAAGTATAAATTTCCATATATTTAGCTTTTAAAATGCTTTCCTAATCAAGTATTTTTATACAACATGCCAGCCCCCATTGCACCACTGATGGCAGAATTCTAAAGATCCAGAAACATTTTTTTTTTAATTCTAACCGTGGTTTCAAATCCTAGTTTTCGAATTTCTACCATCAAAATAGTCTTAGTATCACCCTTAAAATACCTTCCCTTATTTAAAGAAATGAAAAGTGGTCCATCCCCTTTTCACCCCCTTAGTGATGGGAATATCGAAAAATCGCTGATAGCTACAATGTAAGATTAACAACGCCTGCAAAGTTTAAGTTTCTATCGTCTGTAGATTCACTTTCCAGTGCCGTTTTCTGTCTTTTAGAAACAAATCGATAATGCGAATTTTCTTTCTTACGCTTCGTCATCTTTCTTGGTATATTTACTTTTCAAACAGCAATATGCACTTATTTTTCTTTATTCATACGCTTGTTGCAGACGAACAACTGAAGAACGTGCAACGCGTTTCGCTGTATACAACCTCTTTGTTATTATATGTTACAAGTCATCGCTGATCTTCTGTCCGAATTTTCTATAAGCTGACGACTCTCTACGACTATATCTTCCTCCTGTTATAGCTATCGACACGGAACTGCTATGGTATACAACAGGAGTCTTTGTACTACAACAACACAGAGATTGTTCGTCTCCGTTGTTTAGTTTTTGTTAAAGAGCAAAATATTGAAACCCACACGTAGAATTTTATAGAAGTCAGTAACTTTCAACTACCATATCTTCCACCCCTTTATCGTTATCAACTGTCTACCACCGTAGTGCACAATGGAAGACGGATACCTACTACCACATACAAACACTATTCGTTTGCGATGTGTAGTTTTAGCTGCAGAGTGAAATATAGGATCAACCACCTCCACTGTTAAACATATTAAAAAGATGGACGATAACTGTCGCGATCATCGTGCGTTTCGCCATAATAACGACATCCAAAGATTAGAATGGCCAGCACGTTCTCAAGACCTATCGAACATGCCTGTGGTACACTGAAAAGTAATCAAAGGTGAGAAGAGGTATCAAGCAATCTGAGAAATCTACGCCGGATAGCCGTGGAGGAGTGAGACAATCTGGACGAACAGTCTCCTGATGATGAGTGGAGAGTACGTCACGGAGAAAAAAAATAGCATGTATCAGAGCAAGAGAACGCGTTACCATGTGTAAGGGCTACTGGTCAAGACTGAAATCTAGAATACAAGTTCAGAATGTTTAGACGATTGTCGTGTATTTTCTCAGTTTCTGTTTTCATGAGCAATAAAGCAATGTACTCGTATATCTCTGTTCCCATTTTTGTAAAGATTCTGTAACCCCTAGAATCATGTTCACGCTACACTTTTTTATGTGCACTTGATTGAGGAGATACGACATCATCAATAAGTTGCGTGTAAAAAGAAATGTAGAACGATATTCACTATCAACACACTGCTGAATACCACACTTAAATTTAGTATCCTCTCTGAATTCGTGTGGTAGAAAAAAAAAGCTTCTTTCCTATACAGGGTGCTCCCACAAAATTAGGCCAATCTTTGGGAATCAGTTCGCTAAACCAGTGCAAGGCAAATTTGTATTACAAATGGTGTCCACAATGCAAACCAAAAAATACTGAGCGTTAGTAGATATTTGACATTGTGAAACAGCTTTTAACCTGAAATTTGTAGGTATTTTCGCTTTTCATATTGTGGCGGATATGTTACGCACGAGAACAGTCTCCAGTACACGTGACGTCTAATACGTACACCATAAGAGCTATGAGCGACTGTCTAAAACAAGAATGGCGAAAAAAAATTTGATAGCTCTTAAGATATGCCTTTTAGACCCCATTTTAAAACATTTTTATCCATATAATGTATGACATTTACGACTAAAGGGTAAAGCTGAAAATATGTATCCAGCCGGGACTCGAACCCGGGTCTGCTGCTATCTAGGCAGATGCACCGACTCCTACACCGCTAGGTACGCAGCGATCACCACACCTGCATGGAATTACTCAGGTACGCCTCCCGTTAGATACAAATTATAACATTAATTTATTTTACCCTGCCCACTAGAACTCAAACTCGTATTTTTTGTAACCTGATTCCCGTAATAGTAGGGGCGTATGAGTGCCTCCGCACTAAGGAAAGGATCATTGCCCGTCATCGGCATATTGTATAAGTTATTTACATGTGGTTTCTGTTCTTTCAGACATATCCTAAAGATCAGGCGCCACGTTTACTCCTGAAGTTGTTAGGTATTCATATTCACGAAATGACATTAACTGCGGGAGGCGCTTTTGAGTAATTTCGTGCAGGTTAGGTGATCACTGTGTCCCCGGTGGTGAAAGGTTCAGAGCAACTGCCTAGCAAGCAGGAGACTCGGATTTGAATCCAGACAGGGTGCATATTTTCAACTTTACCCATTCGCAGTTAATGTCATAGATTCCGTGAATATGAATAGTTAATAACTACATGAACAAAAGTGGCATCTGTTCTTTCGTACCTACAAGGCGTTCCTAAACGATATCGATAAACTTCGTGGGCTCGTAGAGAATGGCCTGAGGAATACAATGAGGTAGGGGCCCATGTCCGGAAACGCCACCCAACGGCGCTACCGAGCGTCAAAATTATTGGTGCTGGCCCCTGCCGCTAGTAGTCGAGCGAAATGTTCAAATTTCTATAACTTTATCGGACCAAACTGCCTCGTGATCAGTCCGTAGCTTACAAACTACTTAAACCTAGGTAATCTAACCGAAGGACAACACACACACCCAAGCCCCAGAGAGAACTCGAACCTCCACGGCGAGCAACCGCGCGCTCCGCAGCGAGGCGCTTTAGACCGCTCGGCTATCTCCACCGCGGGCGTAGTCGCGCTGTCAACCCGTCATTCTGTGCACACACATATCAAGTGCAGGTCTGTAATACGTGGTTTTTGATGTTCAGGGTTTTCGAGTGATTGCGAGGATCGCCGGTGGAGAAGATGGAGCTAGTAGTTGTATGGGCAGGAACTGTTTCCTATGAATGCAATGCTCTTTTGCCGTGATGGCTGATGGTGACGTACGAGGACTTCTCCCCATGGTTTCTTGCCTCTCAAAACCTCCAACACAATCTCCGATGTAGTACGCTATAGCACAGAATAATGGTTGTAACTGACAGAGAATGACAACGGTACTATGTTGTGTTTGCAGACTAACGTCGTGTTGTGCAGCAGCCATCACCATCTAAGCTGCTTTCGTGTACAGCGATGAGCCACATGATATGAATAACGGTAGATATTTCGTGATGTGGACGGCTTTATTGTATTTAACGGATGGACACCATAAATCCAAGAAAATGAAGAGGAATAGTACGTGCAGACACCGACAGTTATCAGACGACAGGGGCGCCAGCACCTATGATTTATGCTCGGTAGCGCCGTTGGGTGACGTTTTCGGATATGGGTTCCCTGCCTCATTTTGTTTCTCAAGCCATCCTTTATCAGCCCACGAAATTTGCGGTATCATTTAGAAACACCATATATATATATATATATATATATATATATATATATATATATATATATATATATATATATATATATATATATATAGGGTCAATCACCTAACACTTGCACCACAAATATTACGGAAACGGATTGATGTGCGGTTTCCACCAAATGGACTGGTAGTCAAGGACTCGTATTGTTAGCCAATAAATAGATTGTAAAATACCTAGAAAGTATATTTTTTATGCAAACATACAATTTTTCAAATGGAACAATAGTTGTTTCTACAGTGCATTGATATTTTTGACACCAGCTGTTCACAAAGAATATTGGGTGACATTTTATCACATTTAGTTTGGCAGCTACAACCGTTTAAAGTTTTGGGGGCGGAGGTTACAACAGCGGACGTGACTGGCTGTAGTCATAAAAGCAGAAATAAATTAATTATACATCAGATTTGCTCGTTTCTAAATTTTACAACGTTCCATTCATCATGACATTTCCGAGATAACTATCCTCATGTGTAGTGTTCTTTCTTAATTTGCTCTTAAATGAATTTCCTAAAAGCACAGCCATACAACTGCTAACCGTAGGCGAGAGACGACATTTCAAATACCGGAGACATTTATGGTCCATTTGCGGCCGTATTGAAAGATAACCTGAATAAATGAAACACAAACATCCAGCAATCATCTGCCGAAATATTTGTTTGTGGGGCTTTAGTTTTATTATTATCTCCACAGAATTGTACAGCATTTGACAATTAATCGAAACACTCTGTTTTCATTGTGGCCCGCAAAATATGGCGATCGGTGAATTGTTCGTCGGTATGGCTCGTCGGTCTGTGGTCGCAGAATAATTGAAGGGCTTCGTGTAAAACCTATATAAATTCTATTTTCTATATATGTTTCAGTTATACTATACTCTTCAACGAGGAGAAAAACAGCTGTCAGAGAATACAGGAATTACGTTCGTATTGTGGCTCACCTAAAGAGAAAAACCTGAACGCTATGTGCGGTAGATATGGAATCTTTCGGGAATTATTCACAGAACAATCTTGCTTTTCCTATTGTTTGTTAGCCTAAGTCTATGGATCATCTGATTACGTTTCCTTATGAAAGAAATCTCCGGGACCTTTGAATCTCTTACAGTGACAGACACTGCTACTAGAAATACTTTTTAGAATGATTTTCTTTATGTTTAGCAAAGAAACGTTAATCCCTCTACCCGTGGTTACTGTTTCCCAATAGCTGTTTCTTTAAAAATGTAGAGGCAGGTAAAGGTCCTTCGATATGTCGTACATCACACTCATGTCTTAACAGAATTTATAAACACACACACACAAACTCAAACAGCTCTTTCTTATTTTAGCCATTCAACAAAAAAACGTGAACTGCTACGCAGACTGATAAATAATGGCAAATTGAGACATGAGAATAGAGTACTATCCTAGAGAATTTAAAAAATCGCGCCGTTTACTAAGATACCGCTAAAATATTTCAACGTAAATTGGCATTTTCATGAAACTAACAAAATGCAGTCATGCAACTGAACATTTTACATATACAACAGCCTGGTAGATTTCTTACTTAGATTCACACATTTTCATAACATGCGCTGAGTATCTTCTATTACTTTTGATGTGGTGCCCACAGCGAATGTGTACTGTAAAACTATAATGCTACGATGCGGAATTTGCAGCTGTTATAAAGAAGAACGGTTTGTGAGAGAAATTGACATATAATTAAATAGAGCAATGAGGTTGATCAGCTGCACACCGATGGCTACACTCTTTCAATATTTCTTTTTTATTTTCATTTGTTTTATTTTAACGAATACTGCAAACTAATTAAAGGCTTAATAAATGTTTTATAAACTGAAAGGCACTTCGTCACATCAGTCATAATATTCACTTCATGATAGAGCTCAACTCAACGCAAGTTGAAGGAAAATTTAGATTTTAAATCGCGGCGATCTAATGACATGATAGGTAGTCCGGTGTTCTGTCGGATATTAAAGTCAAATTTGCCCATTTTGGGCTACGTAACACGTAACCTGAATCTCAGGTCGCACCTGATGAAGGTTACGAGTTTCGTAGCCGAAATATTGTGTAAACTCCACACTGACTTCCGGCAGAACAGCCGACTACCCATCATGTCAAAAATCATCATTGTCATTTATAATTTTATTTTTTGAGAATAACTACAAAATTCAAGTTCATATGAGTGTAATGTGTCAGAATTCAATTTCATTTTTCCGTGTTCATTTAACAGATGAAGCTGATATATTGACTATCTATCTTAATAAAAACAAAAGGAAAAACAATTGTCGCTGGTTTACAGCTCACTGATGAATGCTCGTTTACAACAGCTGCTGGGAGTGTTCACTTCAGAAATACGTTACCTTAATTTGGCTATAGATACACATTGATACTAAGAAAATATGAAAAATTTGTACAAAGTTAAAAATGTGTACACAACTGGGCTCTGAACTCGGGTCTCTGGTTTTTTGGCAGTTGCGCTGACCCCTGCACCACAGGGACACAACGATCACCACACCTGCACGGGGTACTCAAGGAAGCCCTCCGTCAGTTACAAATTCTCAACTTTATCCTGCACACTATTACTGAAACTCATAGTGTTGTAGCCGCGGCGGATTATCCGCGCGTACTGCAGCGCCGTGTTGCGCTACGCGCGGCCGTCCGCCGTCGGGGGTTCGAATCCCCCCTCGGGCATGGATGTTTGTGTCGTCTTTAGTAGAAGGTAGTTCATAAGTTGTTTGTAAATTTAGGGACTGATGACCCCGCAGTTAAGTCCCTTAAGCTTTGCAAACATTTCATAGAATTGTAAACTGATTCTCATAAGAGAAAGGGCCTAAAAATGCCTCCGCACTGACGAAAGTATTATTGCCCGTTATGGGAATATGTATAAAAATATAAATCATTAAAATCGGGTCATTTCCAGTCTGCCTGGTACATGAAAGTGGTTTGAGGCACGCCGCTAACGGCTACACGAATACACAGTGCTGGAATGTCATGAGACTGAAAGGGATGCAAGGAAAAAGTGACGCAATCTGGAAGACCAAATCGCGGCTTCTAGTAACAAGAATTAGTGACCACTGTCTGACGTAGAAAATGTTACAGTGGTGTGTATGAGTGCTTTAAATTTGAGCATTACTATGCAATATGGCAACATATTTTTTACATATAAACAAAATGAATTACAGATCTTGTGAATATTTGTTACTGATAACGATTACATTGAAGTAAAGGAAAACAAGAAAGACCATCATTTCGGAACCTACACGAAAATAAGCGAGACGATATAAAATCAGATTGAGTTATCTTTGAGTAACGGTTTTAATACTGTGAATTTTTCTGAGTATTTGCTACTTTTCATTAATAATTAAATTATTATTTATAGAAAAATGTTAAAATATATCTAACTTATCTAGAGAAATTCGCTCCTTTCTTGAAAGTTGTCGCAATCTTTTGCAGAGGAGGTAAATGTACGTCGTTACAGCACCAGTATAAAAGAGATACCTACTCAGCTATAACTCTGTCCGGAAATACATCACGATTGCAGCTCTAGGGGAAGCGGAAGAAATATGTCGCAGACATCGTCCCTTACCTTCTTTCGGAGGGTACTTCGTGACAAATAGAGGTATACTGTCCTTCATTTTGTCGTGTGCTACTTGACTTAAGAAGGCTCCTACGACGACCTTCGACCTCCCCCATATATTTCCTCAAGAGAGAGCAATCCCCCGATAGCATTTCGCGTGGCAGGGCTGTTCAGTCACAAAATGGCATAGAGTAAATGGTGCAAGGACCGTCGTGTGCGAACTCAATGGAAATAATACTTTTCTCTGATGTTTGTGTCTCACTGTCCATCGATTTTCACATAGTAATAACCTCAAAGAATTTAAATGATCAAATGTTTGTAAATCTATCGGACCAAACTATGTGGTCATCAGTCCGTAGCTTACAAACTACTTAAACTAAGGTAAGCTAACCTAAGGACAACACATACACACCCATGCCCCAGGGAGGACTCGAACCTCCAACGGCGAGCAACCGCGCGCTCCGCAGCAAGATCCCTTAGAACTCTCGGCTACTCCACCGCGGGGCAAAGAATTTCACGTGAAAAAAATTACACTAGTAGGGGTACCAAAAAGATCGAATTATTCTTTACAATATTTACATTTTACAAATGTTCGTGAAACAAACTTATCTACATTAAAATAAACTCCATTACTACTAACTCATTTGTCCAACCAGTCCTTCCACTGTTCCGAACATTATTTGTACTCATATTGAGTAATGGGTGACAGTTCATCCTACGTTAGCTTTCTTAACTTCTTTCATTTTGTCAAATCACGTTCCTATCACGCCCCTTTACATGCTTGGAACAGTGGTTAAAAGTCATACGGGGCCTAGGACGCTATTACGATGTACTGGCCTGCGGAACTATGAAAATTTTATCAATAAATAAATAAATAAGAAATAAAAAAGTATAAATTAAAAATAAAATTAAAATATTTAACAAATGAAAATAAAAAAGGGTTTGTGTGCAGCATCGTTTCCGTTATGAAAGAACCAGTCTCCTGTCTATTAAAAGTAGGATGTTTCTCGTTGATCAGTGTTGACCAATTTTCTTAAAACTTCCAAATAAAATATTTGATTGATATTCTGAACCGGGGAACGGGGGGGGGGGGGGGGGGAATGAATAAAGTTTGAAAGATTAGGAAAGTTGATCGAGTGTTGTGATCAGAAGATAAGTCGCCTTTTATAAATCGATCAATCCAACCTTACACTTAAATTTTTGGCATAGCGTTATCTTGATAAGCAGTTTTGAACATCGAAACAGTTTAAGCAGCATTTTCGCGAGTAGAATACAACATTGCACAGCTGCACGTCGTACCCTTAAAATTGTTATTTTAAGAAACGAAAGAAGAACAAAGCTGTTATCATGAATAATCACTGGAAATGAACACAAGAAGCCAGATCGCTGATACAGGAGACACTGAACTGGCAAAGAGTTGCGGTATACACACCTAGTGGCAGAAATGAGTACTATACAAATTGCGCCCACACCAGAGTTATTTCGTATTTTATTTATCTACCCATTTTTTAAATAAAAAAACAATTATTGATTTATTTAATTTTACACTTCCTTCTAGTTGCTGTAAGTTTGTGCCTAATGCCGCGGTGTAGTAGCCGAGCGGTCTAAGGCGCCTTGCTACGGAGCGCGCGGTTGCTCGCCGTGGAGGTTTGAGTCCTCCCTGGGGCATGGGAGTGTGTGTTGTCCTTAGGTTAGTTTACCTAGGATTAAGTAGTTTGTAAACTACGGACTGATGACCACGCAGTTTGGTCCGATAGATTTACAAACATTTGAACATTTGGTGCCTAAAAGAAATTGTTGGTCCACGTTCTGTGCATGGTTTCGCCATATTTACCATCCAATACGAGGAACGGTTCTAATGTGTTTTGTTTCAATCCACTAATTGCTTTGGCACCGTTGTATGTCATGTTTTGCCACACGCCTAATCGTATATGCCAGCTGTCGGTTGGTGTGAATTTTCATACGGCTATCCACGGGCACGGGGAAATACAAATCACATAATATACAAGTATGTTAATGGCAATGGATAGATGGAACGTTTCTAGCACTTATTGTCATTTCAGGTAGACTGCACTCACACCCGTTTGAAAATAGAATGTTGATCCCCGCAAGGGGGTGTGTAACAGGTGTCCGAGTGTAACAAGGATGTTTCTTAAATTACTAATATTAACTTCTCACTTCCAAATTTATTGTACGTACGATGCGTCGTTTTTCGAAACATTTTGCTGTCTCAAATAAAAACAAGCAGCTTGCATAATGCCCAGTCACGTATTCTATCCCGATATTTAACGTCAGCTGTCCATCGGTCACCGCACTCCTGGCTGGGATAGAAGTCACCGATAAAACAAAGTATTTTTCGGCTATAGGCTACTTGTTCATCTCGTGCCAGTTATACCTAGCCGTCAAAACCGCTCAAAATAACCTGCAATGGTGTTCATCGAATCACTTTTGCAGATTTGTCTATAGTTCCATTCTCGAATAGTGCGTGGAAAAATGGAACACCTAATTCTCTCCGTTGGAGCTCTGATTCCTCTTTTTTATTCCGATGGCGGTGTCTCACTTCGAAATCGACTATTAAAATTTCGTTCATAGATCTCGCAGTTCTTGTAATGATTTCCATCCTAGCTACTGTTTCATTTCTACGTCACTCTCCCCTTGAACCGCGAAATCTCAAGGGGAGCGGACGTTTTTTGTACCACTTCTATCTCCTCCCTCTATCTCACCTCACAAAATTTCCATACCGCGTAGTAGTACTCCAAAAAAGTAATGACAGGCGTAGTGTAAGCAGCTTCTTCAGTAGTTCTGTTGTATCGACAAAGTGTTCTGCCAATAAAAATCTGTCTTTAGTTCGCCTTCCCCACAATATTTTCTCTGTGTCCTTTTCAATTGAAGTAATAGTAATCCCTAGTATTTAGTTCAATTTATGGCTTTACGATTTCACTGATTACCTTTTAGTTGTCATTTAGACGACTTTTCATTTTCCATTATTTGCATCATAACAATATAAACTGTTTTTGAGGTAATCTGAACTTCTCTCTGACTGTTCGCGGATGTGGCTGTCGTTTGTCGGTTAGTAAAGTCAACACAAAATCGAAAGCAACCACAAAAAGATTTAGATAAATTATCTGCACGGTGATCTACACAATGAATCAATCTAATCTACAGGCCTTAAATTCAACTAAATCAGGCCATTTTCGTGTCTCCTGTGTAAAGTACAACTAATACAAAGAATACACACATAACTTGCGTACATTGCAACATGTGTTTTTGGTAAAGTTACTTTTGAGCGCAGAGCAAAATATGTGGCAGTATAACACCCATATGTTGATGATGTCTCTATATGATACTACAAAAGTTAATCAAATAAGAACGAAACAAATGATGACTAAATATAGACTGTAACTACTTTCAAATACACATTCTTAATAATACCACAAAAGTTAATATTTTGAACATTCCTATAATAATGCTTGTTGACTGCTTCAGTGGTACATGACAAATAAATACGAACAAAAACGGTTTACTTTGGTAAAGTACACAAAACAGTACATTAGGATTTTAAGCAGAAAAGAATTTTGTGTTTAATTTTAAATTGTGAATGATATTACATAACATTATACATTAATTTTTAGTAAAAATATCTCTAAGCAGTCCCACCATCGGCAAACAACACGTCTGACTGGTGTGAACAGGTTACGAAATGCACAGCACTGTCTCGGTTCAAATACTTTAATACAAAAAAAGAACATATTGGGATTGCATCTGAAGGAGACAGCGAGCTATGGCGTCGTAATATCGTGCCAGAAAGTCGCGAATATCTGGCAGAAATCTTGACACTTCCCCATGTCAACAGATTGTTTGAAGAGCTACAATCACATTGTCGACAATAATTGTATCTTTATAATGCTGCCATGTTCTGACGTAGAATCTTTGAATGCAGACTTGTTTATATTCTTTCTTGAATGTGTCAGATGGTAAACAAGTATTTCGTTTTAAAGGTAATTGATGGAACAAGTAAGCTTGAATGTGCTGTTATGGTTAGCAACAACTAGTATCCATTTGGAAAAAATCTTAAACAAGTGCAGAAAATGTATACATTAATCACTGATTTATTTTAAAAACACGTGTTACATTGCTCACACATTTTGTATTTATTTTTCTTGTGTGGTGACCTGATTTGGGCTGAAATCTATATAGTCTTTAATAAATAATTTCGGTACAGTTATGTATTTTAATATAACCTCTTTAGGTGTTCCTGTTTTCCATTCACTATTAGGGAATGTTAATATGAACGCAATTGGATGAAACCTCTGAAATGAATTGATTATATGGCAGTTTTTGGCCGGGAGATCCCGTCTGGGATTGTTCGGCCGCCTAGTGCAAGTCGTTTTACTTGGAGCCACTTCGACGACTTGCGTGCCATTGATGATGAGAATGATGAGGACAACTCTAACCAAACACTTATATGTGATTTCTAAATATTTATATGTAGAAGTACATGTTGTAAGATTCCAAAGGCTCCTGCATTGTAATTGTATCCGTTGTGCTCTAACGAATTTTTTTCCATTAAATATTTTATCTTAGGAATTGAAATCACCGAGTAGTAGAATACAAAAATCCAGAATAAGGTAAAATGTATGACTTATCTAGGCTCTCGATGTAACATAATCACCCCGTTGTCTCAGCAAGTAATATTCTTAAATGCAAGGTTTACGTTTGCCCCGAAATAGTAATATGTGCTGAGAGAAAATAGAACTTTTTCTACTAACAGACTGCAACCGACTGTCATGTTGAGTGCTTTCACAAGATTACAAAATTTGAGCACACACCTTTGACTTTTTGTACTACATTATAAATGATTACATAATTGATACCTGATACGGTGACATGATTACGTTCGATTAAAGAAAGTTCACAATATTAGTAATTCCGTTTTGAAGTTAATATTCCAAACGGTCACATTTAGTTCAGGTGCTTTAAATAACAAATCGGAAAATGGTTTACTTTGAATATCGTGGTGTGTGTACTCAGAACAGACTAATTATTATTTAGAGAATTAAGAAAAGATTTAGACAACATTTGAAGTATTCCGTAAATAGAGACATTAAACCAAAAGGTGAGAAGTAAATCTCTTTTCCTAGGGGAATACTTCGCTGTTCATTTCACTATTAATTTTATAGTCTGCGACAGTCAGCCAGTAAGAAACAAACTACGTATATCATATTTAATACGTGTCATACTTTCTTTTAATTATACTTACTTACTTAATCACTGGTCATACCGGACACGAAAGTCCATTACCGCAGCAACATGTTCTCGACATTTGTCCCTGTCTTGCGCTATTTCCTTCCAGTCGCCTTCAATATCCAGGCTCCTCAAATCGGCCTTCACATTGTCCTCCCATCTACGCGTCGCTCTGCCCACAGAATGTTTTCCCTCTAAGAGTCCTACCAATACTCTGCGCACCTCCCTGTCTTCACCCATCCGAGATACGTGATCCGCCCACCATAGCCTACGTGATTTAGTAACACTGATTATGTTAGGGCTTGAAGAGTTCGTGAACCTCTCCGTTATGCAGTTTTGACACTATCCGCTAATGTCATCCATTTTGTTCCGAATATGTTTTACATTTTGCAAATTGAGAGACAAAGTTTCACACCCATACAGCACAACTGGAAGAATAACAGTTTTGTATATTCTGATGTTTGAATTTCTAGACAATAACCACGATGAGAGTAATCTGTTCAGTGATAAGTAGCAAGCATTTCCAGCTCGTAATCTCTTCCTCACCTTGGAATCAATCTTATTTCACTATGGAATCCCCACTCTTAAATACTGAAAGGCGTTCACTTTTTCAAACTGCATGTGACCAATCCTTAACATTTTTTGATCTATTGCTGTTGGAATTCTAGTAGTAACTAAATATTTAGATTTTCTTCACTTATCCTCAGATCTAAGTTTTCACTAGCGTTATGGGTTAGGTATTTTTATTTTTTAAATAAGTTCAGATAACAATGTTGCGATAACGTGTCATGATCGTTATGTGTATTGCTACTTCCAAAATTTAGACATATAATTGTTTGAATTCGGATATCGAACACATCAGTACGTCGTTACTATCTTTTGATATAATGTACAGGTAGATAAGGAATTGCACTGGACTTAAACGCTAACCCGGGGAACGTGAGATACCATCAATGGTTTACTCAGTTTGATCAATTTAAAAACTAAGTCTAAGAACGGTTTATAACGAAGTGTGTTGGTATTTATTCGCATCTGATTGCATTACTGAACCTCCCGATAGCAGTTTTACATAATAATTGGTATGAATGTAAGAAATTTACTATCCCTTCCTATTTCAAAACTTTTGTTATCCTTGTTTCTAACGCGAATAGCTGAAGTTATTTCGTATTACTTGAGGTCGCAGAAGTTTGTTTAATTAGCAAATACTAATTATTTCATGTAAGAGGCGTATTTTTGCAGGTCATAATTATATTATGCTAATTACATCACTTAAAAACTAATTACATTCTTTTCTAATCATATTAAAGTAGGTATTATTTGGTTTCCCTATTAATGTTCGGAAATTTTTCACTCATTAGTTTCTGTATAATTACCCTTTATTACGAAATTATTGTTGACAAACCTATTCGTTAAATATGTAAATGAAACACTATTAACATAACAGATTTATATATCAATTTGCTCAGTATTATTTAAGCTATCTTTTACTGTAGCCAGCTGTATGTAATTGTTTACTTTTCTATTATAACTAAGAAACTGGAGTCAATTAATAATAAGAAAATTTCAATGACAGTGTTTGGATGATGTAAATAGGATTCTTTCGCGCCGCGTAAATGAGTATTGTTTCGAGTCTGATGGAGGGCACAATCCATGTCACTCTGAACTCTAATTTCAACCATTATAATGAAATTTCTTCTGTATTAGTCGTGTGAAAAGTGTTTCAACCGGTCTTGTGAATGGACTATTAATATTCATGCCACAGTAATTGTAGACCTCGGACTTCTGTATTTCACACACGAACTGTATAAATTTGTGTTACTGATGTGTGGAATGTGTGTACTGGCTAGTAGTAACTGTAATCAGTGACACTCGTACGCTGGCCATAAATGGGACAACTGAGCATGAATAATTCATTAAAGCGTCAATGAAGTGCAATTGAGGACCATTTTTCACAAAACTCGACATATACAAAGATAAAATTTGCAGGTAACACATTTTGGTTAATTACAAGAACAGTATACATTGCTGATGTCTTACAAAATGTTATTGCAAATAAAACCTCCACATACATAATATTAGGCGACAATAACTTTCCTATCACCTTTCAGACGTAGGTAAAAAAATAAAAATCGTGAATTTCGTTCAAAACTGAACATCTACTTTTCAAATACTTCATAGCATCAGTATCATGATTTATTCAACTTACTGACGGGGTAATAATTTAATAAATTGTTTCGTTTCGATACTACATTTAATTACTGACATAGTCATTGTCATTACAATACTCTATTGCCTTCTCATAGAACTCTTGTGGTTCATCTGATGATGTATCAAAGAACCTCGCCAGTTTACATCATCGACTTTCTTAGGCATTGTTACAAATGATCGATCAATGTCCTTGAACCTATGTATGTTACTTTTATACTTCAAGAATGATTTGAAAGGAAGAGTATGGTGTTTTGATTTTGCAGATGGCTCTGTCTTCTTATAAATGAGAACTCTGGCTTAAGAAAATTTGAGTGGCAGCTTCTTTTCATCAATCTTTTATCAGTTGTCTTAAAATCGTACGCATGCCACTCTTTGCCCAGAACCATAAAGGCACCATGGTGATTCTGGACATTACAATATTGTTATGGTTTCACATTTCCTCAATTCCGTTCCGATGTTACCAAATAATCTATCAGGTCCGTACTGTGGCTCCTGATTAGTAATAGACCTAACAGATATGCCAGAGTTTTCATCAAGATTAAAACAAAAGAAAACCTATTTTAACCCTTTGTTGCCTGTCGGTACTTAAAAGTACCAGTAAGTTTTGACTCTCGTTATTTTCTTATAGTTTCGTGATCTGAGAGCCTGTCAGGACGTAGCAGTACCTCTGCTCTATGATTTCAGAGATGTTACTGCACGATACATAGTCCTCTCTGGCACACAGAGCCTGTAATTGTTTTTTGCGCGCTGCTGTGAAAACAGACGATTGTGTGTGTTTTCACGCTGTTGCCTGGCTTTTTGCGCAATTTATTGAACCTTCCGTTGGGTTTTCCAATGTTAGTACATACCTTCTCTGTTTTTTTATAATAGTTTGAAGCATTATATTACAAGCAAGTGAGAACGCGTGGAAATTATAAAGGGAACTTTTTGTTAATTAATTTTCTAAAGTAAATACGTTTAATCTTTATATGGAATAACATACAATTTTTACAAATTGGAGCATTTTTCTGTCGATGTTGTGATTCTGTCCATGGAGGCTGATGGTACTTCTGAACACTAGCAGTGAAAAAAATCCCACTGAAGTGTTTTACGGCCCACTTTAGATTTGTAGTTTTATAAGTTTTAGCAAACATTTTGGACCAAAATAATAAAAAATTAATTAACAAGATTGTCTGAAACCCTTTTAGGGAAAAAAATTTTCAGGTGGTGGCGGGTTCCGAACCACTGACCTTCAGAGTTACAGTCGAACGCACATCCTACTACGCTACAGCTAATAATTAGGAGATACGTCCTTTAATCTCGTACTGTTGATGGCCGTTATTAACTGAAGCTAATACGGCATTTGTAAACACTAGATTATCATTTATCGTACGAAGAATGGCGTGTTTTTGTTAATTATTCAGTGTGCCATTGCTTTGAAATGACAACGTGTAAGTTACAATAAGAAAATCATCAAATACGCAACGCGAGATGGCGTATGCCAGAGAGAGTTCTGGGCGAGGAATTTCACGTGACATCTGCGAACGGCTGGTTTTCGTTAATTCAATTGAGAGTGTCAATACTCCGTTATTTTTGCCAATATTTCTCAACCGATACGAGATATGAAAGAAACATAAGGGAAGAAAGCAGTAGAGAATTTTCTCCTCTAAAAATACGATTATTCAATTTCCGCGTCAGATGAGCATTTTATTTGCAATTAAAATTACATTACAAACGGCTTTTTTGTATTACTAGCGTATTTCATGTCCGAAATATTTGAAAAAGCGAGGTTCTGGTCTGTGGTAGTCAACAATTATGTCTGTAAAATTTGGTGCCAATCAGTTAAACGGTTCGAACAAAAAAGTGAAAACACCTTACAGCCAGACAGACGTCAAATCGCCGTAAATTTTGCAAATATCTGTGAAACGATACGAGATACAGAAAAAAAGAGCATAACAGAGCAAAGTTGTAGAGAATATTCTCCCCTACAAATTAGGTTATTCAATTTTCGTGTCAGAGGAATGGTTAAGCCGTAATTTTAATTTAAATTTAGAGCTGTCAAAAGACGATCACAAAGGCCCACTTTTAATGTTACTGCCATAACCAAAAGTAGGCCAAAAGTTGAAAATAATACAATAAAATTTTACAAAAAGTCATAGTGCCTTTTGAGGCCACAACAGCACAAATTCTACAAAGAAAATGTTGTTGTTGTGGTCTTCAGTCCGCAGACTGGTTTGAGGCAGCTCTCCACGCTACCCTGTCCTGTGCAAGTCTCTTCATCTGAGAATACGTCCAGCAACCTATATCTTTTTGAATCATTCATCATTTCATCATTCGTCTGTAGCACCACATTTCAAAAGCCTCTATCATCTTTTTATCTGAACTCCTTATCGTCCACGTTTCACTCCCATACACTCCAGACAAATCCTTTCAGAAAGGACTTCCTAACAATTAGATTAATTTTGGTTATTAACAGGTTTTCTTCCCATAGCCATTCTGCATTTTATATCTTCTTTACTTCGGCCATCAGAATTTATTTTGCTACCCAAATAACAAAATTCATCTACTACTTTTATTTTCTCATTACCTAATCTTATTCCTTCAGCATCGCCTGATTTTCTAACATTGCATTCCATTACCATCGTTTTACTCTTGTTAACGTTCATCTTATATCTTCCTTTCAAGACACTGTCCATTCCATTCAATTGTTCTTCCAGATGTTTTGCGGTCTCTGACATAATTACTGTCATCAGCAAACCGCAGTGTTGTTATTTCTTCTCCCTGCACTTTAATACCCTCTCCAAATTTCTCCTTCCATTCCTTCACTGCCTGCTCAATGTACAGCTTTAACAACATTGGGGAAAGGCTACAACCCTGTCTTACTCCCTTCCCAACCTCTGCGTCCCTTTCTTGCCCTTCTACTCTAATAACCGTTGTCTGGTTTGTGTATAGATTGAATATAACTCTTCGCTCCCTATATTTCACCCCTGATGCCTTCAGAATTTGGAAGAGTGTATTCCAGTCTACATTGTGAAAAGCTTTCTCCAAATAGACTAACGCTAAAAGCGTAGGTTTGCCTTTCCTTAGCCTATCTTATAAGATAAAAGTAAATTTTTTCTTATGTCAGGAAACAAAGGGTTAAGTGAGCTCGTACAAATACGGAATGCTCTCTGTCCTTCAGAACTGAAATACCGGTATTGGTATGACCCGGTCCGTTTCTCCCACTGGACACTCCCCCGCTCCGTTCAGAGCGGCTGTCCAGATGGCTTCAGAGCTCGGGGCAGCGTGGAGGGGGCGTGTCCCTGCGGGAGCGCTGCTAGCTAGGCTCTAGCCAGTAGCCAGTAGCCAGTAGCTAGAAGCGAACAGCCAGTAGCCAGCCCGTGCTGCCGGCTAATGGAGTGATGTATGCAGCGGCGGGTCGCGCCGCGCCGCTATCAAATCACCCGCGATTACCATAAATAATTACCGCCCCCTCCCCTCCCCCCCCCATCTGTCCGGAGGCCCGCCAACTCCCCCCGGCATGCAGTCCCCCCTTTGTTTCGGCGTACTCGGCCCTCCTAGTCCTCCAGCGGGCTTAATTTGGGTACAGAGCATCATTTGGAAAATCCGGCTGGGCTCTGCTTTATGTCTGAGACAAATAGGCAGAGATTTTCCAAATAAGCCGGTACACTCCTGTTCAGTTACAACTGGAGACATTCACGCTACAACTGAGACTAAAATTTATTTGGAAGAAAGCTCACTGTACTAACAGTTTTACGATGTATTTATATTCCTTCAAACGGTCTTGATTGCAAACTTTTTATTAGTTAATGACGCGTTTCGCCCTTTAGCAGGGCATCTTCAGATTATCTGCGTCACAGAATTTACACAAAATTACAAGGCGGAATTACAAACGGTTATAATGATACATGGGCTTATTTTGTGTTAATAAGATAGTATAAATGGTAAACAAAGTTTACAATGCGCTCTACGTGGTGTGACACCGTAAGTTGTCATTGCAGTGTTTCTATTTTCCTGGAATGTTTTTTGGTTTTCCTTGTGGCCCTACAAATGTTCGGGTAACAACGAATTACAATTGGAACATACTCGGTAAAGATGTGAGAAACATAAAACCGATTTTTAAGATTACCTTAATCGAAGCGGTGGTCTCTGATGACACAAGATAAGCCCATGTTTACAATTGCGCTCACGGGCGGTGGGCGGGCGTTGTGTGCTGCTCCGCCGACTTGTACAGACTAAGGGAATGTGGGTAGGGAGTGACATAGGAAGCCGATGTATATAACACGGGACGGGTGAAATCTAGCTATCTGAAAAGAAATTTAACGAAAGGGAGGTTATTAAGCAAGACAGAAGTCTATAATTTATATTGGTATTTGTAAATGAGAGGAATTTTATTTGAACAGAGATATCATAATATCTAGGAATGTTTGATCTTTGCATGCCAACTGATCGTTTAGGAGGTGTGGGTGTGCAAAGTAAGCGCGCTTCGCTATCCCAAACTTTTTCAGTAAATTTAGCTCAATTCCTCTCATTTACAAATACCAACATAAATTATAAACTTCAGTCCTGCTTAATAACCTCCCTTTCGTTAAATTTCTTTTCAGATAGCTAGATTTCACCCGTCCCGTCTTATATACATCGGCTTCCTATGTCACTCCCTACCCACATTCCCTTAGTCTGTACAAGTCGGCGGAGCAGCACACAACGCCCGCCCACCGCCCGTGAGCGCAATTGTAAACATGGGCTTATCTTGTGTCATCAGAGACCACCGCTTCGATTAAGGTAATCTTAAAAATCGGTTTTATGTTTCTCACATCTTTACCGAGTATGTTCCAATTGTAATTCGTTGTTACCCGAACATTTATAGGGCCACAAGGAAAACCAAAAAACATTCCAGGAAAATAGAAACACCGCAATAACAATTTACGGTGTCACACCACGGAGAGCGCATTGTAAGCTTTGTTTACCATTTATACTATCTTCTTAACACAAAATTAGCCCATGTACAATTATAACCGTTTGTAATTCCGCCTTGTAATTTTGTGTAAATCCTGTCACGTAGATAATCTGAAGATGCCCTGTTAAAGGGCGAAACGCGTCATTAACTAATAAATTTGCAATCAAGACGGTTTGAAGGAATATTTATTCTGATTGCTGTTGTACACCATGGATTGGAAATCGTTTTCCGATGTGGTTTCCACTGCAAGAACCAGCTTACTAATAACCAACGCGATACGTTTAACTTGCTGAGAAATATTGTGTCTTTACAGGTATTTATTCTGGTGATAACCTCAGGGATGTTATATTTTGACACGTCGTAGGAAATATACATCTACATAATTATAACAGAGTTTCACGAAACTGGTTCCTTATGATATTCTTCATGTATAACAGGTTAATTTCGTTTTTATTGTCATTATAAAGCACCTACGGATACAACTTCGATGAGCTCTTGCATAGTTTATTAGTGACAGTGTGAATTTCATTCGTATATTTTACTCTGGTCTACAAAGAAATCACGTCCATATTCAGTCGTTTATGAATATCTTTTACCTATCAACTTTCTTTTGCGATGTTAAATAACGTAAAAGTAAAATAGCATACAACAATCCGAAGATTGGTTAGAACACCACAGTGCTTTACTAGGCATGGTCCTATTTGGAGGTAATACGGCGTTGCCTTCTTCCGCCATTCGAACTGGATGTCCCCACTTATAGGGGGACATACAGCTTAATGTGGGTTCCGAACCACGGTTCTACTCGCTATTTTTCACATGAGCAATACTGCTAGAGGTGAAAGAAGTGGAAAGTGACAGATAAAACTACTAGAACCTGACGGAGATCGAATCCGCGACCTTTGGATTTGTAGTCTAGCACTCTACCACTGTGCAACCGAGGGGAACGTATAATACTGAAGTTAATGCCGAAATTATATTTCGACAATTCAACTCTTATTTCTGCCATTATTTTTAATATCTTTTCGTTCTCATTTATCACTTTACATTTGTATCAATACCACTGACTGTCCTTATACTTATTTACGTGAATCGGAGTATAGCGACTAGTGAAACGTGACGGCGGTATATATGAATGACGATAAGTGCCGGAACATTAAAATTATATACCTTTCCCAAAATTACACAGAGATATTATTTTCTTGACTTAGTTTCATTTATCTCTTTTTCACCTGTATTTTGAAATTCGAGTGAGGCAGCCATCGAATTTCATATTTTGATTCTTTCCAAATTAAAACTTAGCCACTGCGAAATGTCACCAGAACACCAAAAAGAAATACTATTCAGTTAAGGTCTCCTTGCGTTTCTAGCAAATTTACAACATGGCCACTACAATGTATTACTAGAATACGACAGGAAGGATCGCTTCATTACGTACCCATTGACTTACTTGATAAATTACATCGACGCTGTGATATGTTATTCGAATACGAAAGGAAAATATGCTTCAGTTACACTCCCATAGAAGCTTAGAAGCTACCAAGCAATTATTTGTCACGTATTAACTGACTGAATGGTGTGGCTAACTTAAACGTGCCGGAAAATGGAAAAAAAATTCCAAAACTTATTAATGTACAGGAACGCTGCCTGGCTGTATAGAGTTGACTGCTTCATTTTCATGCTATTATCTTTGCTTCTAGTATATATTATTTTAGTTTTATTCTTTGTCGTGTCCTGTATGTTCAGTAAATCGTTGTAGGCAGTATTAGTGTTTAAATTCTATATGCTTATTTATTACCTTCAAAGTACTTTACCGTATGTACATGTCTTGTAGTGACATTTTAGAAGAATTGGATGACTCTGTATACACGAGAAAGTATCCACAAGAATTGTTAATTGATGGTACAAAATTTAACATTCTACCCATAAAAATGTATCCAATTCCACACACAGACGTCTATGACAGACGTACTCATATGTATACTAGTAAAATCAAGACTCGTTTTAATGATAAAAGTTATGTACGCAATGATAGGGTGAGACATCACGCGTTGCCGTACTGTCTTTAGTTAAAGTTGTATGGCAAGCCACAGTTACTCAGTAGCTGTGCAGATAGAACAGCTCGTGGTTAATGCGGAAACTAATGAACTCTGTTTACAGAAACTCTTCCTGGAACTTGTCAGGGTATATAAAGATGATGCACAGATACCTGATAGTATAGATACTTAACGTTTCCCTCTTTGTATAATAGGCGCACCATACTGTTCTAATTCGTACTGACCTAAGGCTGTTCATGTTGTAGAAGTTCTGCATAAGAATAACTTTCATATGTCGTTGTGCCCTAATTGATGACAAGGTTAGTGTGTGCACCAACGAATTTTTTGCTTGTAATACATTGATGACATTTTATCCACTGCATGGTGAATTTCTTGTTGCAAGATGAAGTTCTCCAATGCGTCGTGCTACCTTTAAATAATTAAATTGATAAGTGTTCAAGTTCGTCGACAGCCTGGCACCAAATAAACCACGTAATAGTATTTCGGACCTCATGATTCCATATTAGCACCCACTGCGATGGTAGTATTGATAAGTTTTAAAAATATAATAAAAATTAATAATTTTTTGGGCTTACTCTGCATATTTCCTCCATTATACAGGTATCTCCACAAGGATTCCATATATAATTAAGTGGTATCTTGTTGCAAGAAGGTATATGATATTTTGATACAGTTTTACTATGAACGTTTAGAAGTTTACCATGCTATTGGAACAGCTGCAGGTACATTACGCAGATAGTGGTAGGAAACATCTCAGCTACCATTGTTCTCAGGTTGGACTATTTGAAAATACTATATGGACCTGTAGAAAAAAGCTAGAGAAAGGAAATATAGGAACAGCCTATGAACTGATTAAGAAACAATTCGAGAAAGTCAATGGCCGAAGCAATAACATATTAGATGAAAATGGAAAACTGCTATTTGAAAACAAGGAAGTGGGAGACAGATGGAAACGTTATATAGAAAAATTATACGAAGATTCAGATGAGATACGTAATCTTGAAAACGAAGAAAATGTCACAAAAGATCAGTTAGGACCCACATTAACAAAAGAAGAATACCTAAAGGTTGTGAGAGAACTAAAGAATAACAAAGCACCAGTATGTGACGCATTAAGTGGAGAAATGATACAAGGATTGGATGAGGAAACACATAACTATATCTTCAAACTAATCTAAGATTTGTAGGAAACTGGAGAAATACCAGAAGATTTTAAAAGACTTTCATAGTTCCTATACCAAAGAAACCAGGCACTATAGAATGTGAAGAACATCGTACCTTGAACCTAATATCACCTATGTCAAAAATACTAACAAAAATAATATATAACCGAATAATAAGTAAAATTGAGCAGAATCTGGATGAAGATCAATTTGGATTTCGACAGAATAGAGGAACAAGAGAAGTTATCCTAATGTTAAGACAAATCATGGATAAAATGCTGGACCTACAGAGACCACTGTTCATTCCTTTCGTGGACTTGGAAAAAGCCTTCGATAACGTTAATTGGAATCTTCTGATGGAAATTGTGACTAATATTGGTCTAGATTTCAGAGACAGACGGATAGTACATGAAATCTACAAAAATCAAAGAGGTTTATAAATACCCATGGTGAAATACAAGAGGCTCACATAAAGAAAGTAGTACGACAAGGATGCAATTTATCACCAGTGCTCTTCAACTTGTATATTGACGAGGGAATTAAGGAATGCAAAGAGTCTATGAAAGGAATTAAGATCAATGGAGTACAAATTAAAATGATAAGGTTTGCTGATGATATAGCCATCACTGAAGAGAGCGAAGAAAATCTGCAAAAGGCGTTATCAAGAATGAATGAGATTCTGCCAGCTAAATATAACATGAAAATCAACACGAAAAGGACAGAGATCATGGTACGCAGCCACGAGCAAATTACAACTGATATTAAGATTAATGACGTACCACTGAAACAAGTTAATGTATTCACATACTTAGGAAGTAAAATTACACCGGATGGCAAAAGTTCAGCAGACATAAAAAGTAGAATTGCGCAACCTAAACTAGCCTTCAACAATAAACGGATGCTTCTTACATCAAGAAATATAAGAGAAGAGACCAAAAAAAGCATTTATAAAATGCTATGTGTGGAGTGTGGCATTGTATGGCTACGAAACTTGGACACTCGGCGTTTGCGACAAGAGAAGACTAGACGCATTTGAATTGTGGTGTTGGAGGAGGATGCAGAAAATCCCTTGGACGACCAAGATGACAAATGAAGAAGTCCTTAGAAGAAGCGGCGAAAAACAAAGAGCACTTGTGAAAACGATAATGAAGAGAAAAGTTAATAGGTCATCTGCATAGGCACAATGAGTTTATAATTAATATTATGGAAGGGATGGCAGAAGGAGAAAGAGGCAGAGGAAGACCCAGATTGCAGTACTTGAAACAGATTCAAAGAGATATAGGAGTGGAATCATATCAGGAAATGAAGAGGCTATCTGAGAACAGAGATGTGTGAAGGAGAAGAATTGCTGCCAACCAATCTTCGGACAGAGAACGAGAGAAGAAGATATGGACCTTGGTACCCTTCGCTGTTGCTGAGCCTGACACGAACTGATTAGAAAAATAACAAAAACAAACTTTTTTTGCTTTCGCGTGAATTTATGGTAATTAAAGGAAAGTTAGATAAAGGGCAGTATTTCAGATAATTATTTATTCTAAGGTAAAAGAAGGAAGGGAATTTGGTGTTTAACGTTCCGTCGACAATGTTTTTATGTATGTTGATTTACAAAATGTTTCTGTGTCCTGTTTCTCTATAAACATAAGGATTACATGTATTACGTACTCCAGAACATGCAATATGTAATTGCTCTTGAAAAAAAGTACCTTTCTTATATCGTGCCCACCTACCTCGATCTCTCTCGGTCCATCTCCTCAGCTCTTTGTGTCTCCTCTCCCCCTTGACATTCTCTTCCTCTCATCCATCTGCCCCTCTCTCTCTCTCTCTCTCTCTCTCTCTCTCTCTCTCTCTCTATCTATCTATCGACAGGTTTCGCCTTTCGCTCGTAGTAACTATTAAAACTTATAAGATCAGTAACTTTTAATATGGTAATTAAGGTGGCAGGTGAAGAGGACGATACTTTTATAGAAAAATAAGCTCATCATGAAGCCAATAAACAACGCTATTTATAAACTTCATAAATTGTGATTTCTACTGCTCACAACATCCTTCAACTAGATGTTGTGGGGTTGCAGTTCACGGGTATGATACTGTATATGGACCATATAAAAATGTATAACACTAGAATGCCTTTTTACGAAAAGTTGCAATCTTTGTGTATGAATTCTACCTTAGCGACTGCTCAATAGACACATAAACGTTCGTAGCAATTCTACTTTTCTTGTTCAAATATTATTAGTGGAGGTTTTTATATGTGAAGAAAACATCAGAGTTACAAATATTACAGAACCTAAATAGTTTACCACTTTCAACAGCTACGAACTATATTCTTCTTCGTTTTGTGCGTATCTTTGGCAGATTACCTTTTCAACTACGCAAGTCTTACTGACTTTCTTGTAGAGTTCAGAATGTCAGCGTTTGTCTTTTCCTAGTCAAAACACAGCCGAGGAGAATTCACAGATCTTCCTTGCTTGTGTAACCGTCGAAAACACCAGGACTTGGCGCCCCTCTAACCCATACTCACAAGGAAAGTACTTGGGCTCGAACAAACACATATACATCAAAATCGTACGAGAGATAATGTAAAGATCCCTTATTGCACTAGTGAAAATCCCGCATCTGCAAAACTCTGCAGTCGTCCGTTAGAGGTCTCTGCGTGTGCCATGCCGCATTGCACTTTGACCTGTCGGTTCGCCATTAGGGACGGTGCAGTGTGCCTCCGAAGTTGCGTTTTGTGATGTTATTTGTGTGGTGAAGCGTCAGATGGGGCGGCGATTGCTAATCAATCCTGTTAATGTATTGCGATTAGTTGAGATGAAGTTACGAAGAAGCCTTCTTCGTGAAGACGGTGTTAGTGTAGAAGATGAATCATTTGCATGCTTTCTCGTATCTGTTATGGCACAGATATATAAGTTAGATACTCTTGTTACAAACTCATAATAATGATAATAGGGATGATAATGATGAACAACCATTGCAAGCGGTAGTGCTACGGTAAGTGCGGGAAGAGGCGATGGAAGCAGTGACAGTAAATACCAACAGTCTCTCGGGAAGAAGATTAAAGTTGCAACTATCATCAAGGCTTTGATGACAATTCGCTAGAGAACATGTACGATGATTATTACATAAGTTATAGTTAAGATATCTGCATTACATATGGCGTCTACAATTACATTTACAGTGCTATCTAGAGCACGGTTGCAGAGCTTTGCAGAAAAACGACACCCACCAGAACATTGTGGTGGACGTAGAGATCCTGTAACCAAACGTTCTTTCAGATATGTTTGTTCGAGCCCAAGTACTTCCCTTGTCAGACGCACACAAAACGTCACGAAATGCTTTGCGTGCGGAAACCGGAGAGTTGTGGTCCAGCTTTCACTCGCGGCCTGCGTGTCGTGGTGTGCCGATATCGGGAAATTACCTCTGCTGAGCGTGCGTTATTTCACACTAATGACACCACAACAATTAAACCACGTAATTGCAGTCCAGGTCCCGCGGTTATTAGCCAGAACGTTCCACGCGTCCGAAATCATCGGGACGACCGTGCCGATAATTCGAATTTAATTAGAGCTCAAAAGTCTGGCGCTAACTGCTGCGGACCCACCATCGAGGCAGAGGTATGCATCGAGAAACACAGGGGAAAATTCCCGGAAAATAATTCAGGGAACGGAATGAAACTTTCCACTGTGCAGCGGATTGTGCGCTAATATGAAACATCCTGGCAGATTAAATTTGTGTACCGAAAGTGGGATTCGAATCTGGGACCTTTGCCTTTCGTGGGCAATCGCTCTACCGTCTGAGCTATCCTGGCACGCTTCACGGTCCGTCCTCACAACTTCTGCTAGTACCTCGCCTCCTACTAAAACGTCACTGAAGTTCTCCTGCGAAACTTGCAGAACTTGTATTACGGAACAAAGGATATGGTGGACATATGACTTAGCCACAGAACACCTAAATGTTTCTGTCTTCGATCTCATTTCTCTCACTGTATTGTTATGATGACTCGCTTTGTAGGTGGTGCTTTCGGAAGAGGTAATACAAAACGAGCTGCTCTTTTCTGAACATTCTCCAAATCGTCCGTCAGTTCCACAACTCGCAGCAGTACTCCAAAATATGACGCACAATTGTAGTGTAGGCAGTTTCTTTAGTAAAACCGTCGCATCTTCTCAGTGTTCTGCCAATGAAACGTAGTCTTTGGTTCGCTTTCCCTAAAATATTTTCTGTGTGTTCTTTCCAGTTTAAGTTTTTCGCAATTGTTACTCCTAGATATTTCGTAGAATTGAGGGCCTGTAGGTGTCATTGATTAAACGTGTAACGGAAGTTTAACGGGTTTATTTTAGTGGTGATACGGATGACCACACGCTTGTCATTATTACGGATCAATTGCAGATTTTTGCACCATTCAGATATCCTATATAAATCATTTTGCAGTTGGCTTTGATCTTCTGGTGAATTTATTAACCGATAAAGAACAGCATCATCCGCAAACAGTCTAAGAGAGTTACTCAGATTGTCTCGTAAATCATTTATAAAAGTAAGGAACATTAGGGGCTCTATAACAATTCCATGGAGAACGCCAGATATCACTTCCGTTCTACTCTATGACTTAACGTCAATTGCAACGTACTATGTCCTTTCTAATAGGACATCACGCACAACTTGGCGATGTTCCTTAAGCACGCAATTTGATTAGAAGACGCTTTTGAGGTACAGTGTCAAAAGCCTTCCGGAACTGTAGAAATAAGTAATCTATTTGACTTCCTCTAAATACAACAACGTTGTACATATACTCACGAAGAAATTTTGATAATATGAACCTCCACGATCATGAACATTTTTCGAACATGAATATTTACCCACCACCCATATTTACTCACCAACCTTAAAACCACCCATTCAAATCCCGTCTTACCAGTGCTCGCATCCCCTGCCCTCATCCATGTTGTCCTACCCCATGTTAGCTTCCGCCCTTCAACTTGCATCCTCTTCCAAATAAGCTTCACGGACATCATTATGTACCCTATATTTCTAGTCACTAGAAATTATATATTCCTATATAAAATAATCTCCTTAGTTTAAATTTCATATGACTGAACAGCAGATTGATTGTACAGTTGAAAGTACGGGTTATGGTCCTATATAACTTTTCTCTTCCTGTCAGACAGCAGTTGCCAATTAGTTTGTGAAGATGGTTATTTTGGTTTCATTCATAGGACTGTAAGTTGCGTGAATCCGCTTAATTCCACTTTGTTCCACGTCGTTACAAGCATTTTTGGGCGAGTGAAACTGTGTTTCATACGCTGTTTGCTTTTGGAAGCTAATATTTATGAAACGAAATTCCACTAACAGCTGTCACAGTACCAATTTTTATCCAAGAACTACCGTTTACATGGCCTACTGTCACATCATCTGATGCATATAACAAAATAATGGAATGACGAAGTTTATCGCTTACTTCTTTACTGCTGTTTGCGCAGTAAAACTACGCCAATTCAAACGTTCCAACTCATTAGTCTGACACTACTAACTGTGTTGACGAGCCATTTTACTGGCAGTTTATACCCTTACCACTGAACGTCCCTTCGAAATAATACTCTGTTTACAACACGCAGTTCATTGATAGAAACGAGGGGAATTAACACAGTAGAAGATGAATTGGTAGCTTTGAGATGTGAAATAGTGAACGCATCAGGGGAGCAAATAGGTAGAAAGGCAATACCTACAAAATGTCTTATATTACATGTAATACAGAATTTAACAGAATTTAATTGTTGGAGAAAATATAAAAATGCAATAAATAAAGCAGGCAAAATGGAGTACAGCCGACTAAATTTGAAGTTGACAGGAAGTGCAAAAAGGCTAATTAGGAATATATATATATATATATATATATATATATATATATATATATATATATATATATATATATATATATATATATAGCAAAGCTAGATACCGCGTACCAGAAAATAAGAGAGACATTTGGAGAGCAGAAAAGCAGCTGTACGAATATCAAGAACTTAGATGGAAAATCAGTTTTGAGCAAGGAAAGAAAAACGGAGAGGTTTGAAAAACATATGTAGGAGCCCTACATAATCTTAATATTGTAGGAAGGGAAGAGGCAGTAGATGAAGGTAAGGTAGAAGATACTATACTGAGAGATGAATTTTACGGAGCATTGAAAGGCCTAAGTCTCAACAAGGCCCCTGGAGTGTAACACATTTCCTGAGAGGTACTAAAGTCTCTGGGAGAGCCAGCCACGACAAAACTATTACAAATGGTGTGCAACATGTATGAGACAGGCGAAATACCCTCAGACTAAAAGAAAAATGTAATTATTCTAATTCTGAAGACAGTCGGCACAGGCAGGTGTGAAAATTACAGAACTTTCAGTTTAATAAGTCATCGTTGCAAAACCCTAACGCCAAGTACTTATATGTTAGAAGCCGAACTCGGGGACGACCAGTTAAGATTTAGAACAAATGTAGGAACACCGGAATCAATATTCACGACCTGTCCTATAAGATAGATTGAATCTAGGGAAACCTACGGTTCTGACTTTTGTAGACTGGAAGAAAGCATTTGACAATGTTGACTGGAATACACTCTTTCAAATTCTGAAGTTATGACGGTAAAATATAGGTAAAAGAAGGTTACTTACAACTTTTACAGAAACCACACAGCAGTTATGAGTCGAAAGGCATTAACGGGAAGCACTTCTCAAATTGTTATTGTTTTTACATCGAGCAAGCGGTGAAGGAAATCCAGAAGAAATATGGGGAAGGAACGAAAGTTCAGGCCGAAGAAATAAAAACTTTGTGCTTTGCTCTTGACATAGTAATTCGGTCAGAAACAGCAAAGGACCTAGAAAAGCAGTTGAACGGAATGGACAGTGTCTCGAAAGCAGCGTGTAAGATGAACATTAATAAGAGAAAAACAGTGATATTGGAATGTAGTTATTTTGAATTACGTATTTCTGAGGGAATTACGAGGCACTTCCAGAATGTAAGTTCCGTTTCAATTTATCTCCGCTGCAGCACTGCGATTGAAGTTCCGCACATGCGCTGTAGACGATCTGTATTAAGGAGAAGAACGTGCGCCGTCTGTGAAATCAGGTCGGTGATTCGGTTTCTGAATGCGAGGAAAGTGAAACCAAGTGAAATATATCGGCAAAATTGCAATGTTTACGGACGAAATGCGATGGGTGATTCGATGGTGAGAAGATGGGTCCGACAGTTCAATGGCGGGAGTAGTGATGTGCACGATGAAGAACGAAGTGGGCGTCCACCTTTGGTTACAGAAAAATTGGTTCACGCGATTGATGAAAAGATCCATGAAAACCGTAGGTTTACAATTAGTGCTCTCGCTATGGACTTCCCCCAAATTTCACGGAAAGAAATTTTTTCCAACTGGTTGAAGACACAGTCGGCAGATTTCTATGAAGAAGGTATATAAAACCTGGTGCCACGCTATGACAAATGCCTGAAAAATTTCGGAAGTCATGTGGAAAAGTAGTTTAAGAGTTGTAGAATTTCGTGCAATAATAATTCCAAACGGAATTTACTTTCTGGACGCGCCTCGTATATTAGGAAACGAAACAATAAAGATGAATGTTGTTATTCGGGCAGTAAAATAACATACGATGGTCGCAGTACAAAATATATAAAATTCAGAATAGCAATAGCAGAACAGCATTGATGAAAAAGAAATTGTTAACATGGAATATTAATTTAATTGTGGAGAGTTCCTAGTAAGGTACTGAAACAAGGACAATAAATAGTTCATACAGTAAGAGAATAGAGTTTTCTGAAAAGTGGTGCTACAGGAGAATGCTAAAGATTAGGCTGGTAGATCTCGTAATTTATGAGGCGGTATTAAGAATTGGGGAGAAAAAGAATTTCTGTCATACCTTGATTAAAAGAATGGATCGTTTGGTAGGACACATTCTTAGACATCTAGCAGTCGTTAATTTAGCTTTCGAAGGAAGTGTGGAGGCCAAGAGACGAATACGGTAAGCTGATTCAAATAGATGTGTGTGGTCGTTCTTATGACGAGATGAATAGGCTTGCTTAGAATAGAACATCATGAGGACCGGCATCAAACCAGTCCCCGGACTCAAGACCGAAAGAGGAACAAATGTTAATGAAATATCAGATGATAAACAATCATGTTTATTCAAAATCACCCGATAACGAGGTTTTGATTTATTACAACTTTACTAGAAACTCTGTTTGCGACATATTTTGTAGACGGTTTGCACATACATCATTAAATGTAATTACGAAATTGTACGGTACATATTCCATGATACGCGACGTCAAAAAATTGAAATTAATGAAAATCAATCCGTGCATGCTCTATTGTATGATATATTACGTATTTGCTACCAGTTTCATTCATAGCACATTTCGCAAACAGTTCGTAACTTACTTTCAAGTTATATATGTCGTCGTAAGGATTGAGTTGCAAGAAAATGAAATCGAAATGGGAATATATAGGGTAGAAGTCGACGGACAGGAGAAGGAAGATGAAGATGGACTGAAATAAGAAAGGAATAAATTCACAGCCCAATGAATTCGGGTACTTATACTAGTAAATAAGTAAATAATAAGCCTGGAAAAATCACAGAAGATACAAAGTAACAATAAAATCTACAGATTTTTGGCGTAATATGACGCAAAATGAATATATATAGTACCAGTCCTTTTCATTTCACTAAAGACGAATTTTTCATGAAAATGCGATTTCCAGTCACAATACGACAAAGAAAGCACGGCGCAAATTGCTGCGTAGCGCTTAATGGGAAAGAAATAGGCTGACAAGTAAGTTTCCCCCAGCTTGCGTTGTCTGGACGCGGCTTGGCTTGACCGGGAGTATAAGCAGCCTGCAAGTTCACCC
The DNA here is from genome assembly GCA_026315105.1 of Locusta migratoria. Taxonomy (NCBI): domain Eukaryota; kingdom Metazoa; phylum Arthropoda; class Insecta; order Orthoptera; family Acrididae; genus Locusta; species Locusta migratoria. The sequence continues at coordinate 78,561,850 of CM048750.1, read as the reverse complement.
GATAACGTACCTTCGTGCCTCCCGCCTGGTTCCGAAGCCAACACGTGCAGGTTTAAAGCGGAATCTCAATACTTCTCACTGTTAACTAGTCGATCGAAACCTACAAGGTGTGTCTGAAGAGTTTAGTCAATTTTACAAACCACACTGGCAAGTATAAGGTGCCCGCGCACACACATTAAGGGACATGTCAACAGCATCCTCCAGTTAAACGTCCGCAAAACCACGAGTTCCACACGAAATTACGTAATGCATCGTCTTTACTTCGCCTCAGTCACAGTGAGGATCATCCACGTAACACCACTTGACCATCAGCTCGTTGCACCATCCAACACCAGTTCTTGTTCTGTCTAGTGCCACGCAGGTTCTCCAAGGGATGTTGAAGGCAGGAACACGATCTGCCGGGTTCTTAAAGAGGTGTCCCTTATTAACATTTGCTTGTTTCCTTAGGTGTTTCCATTCTGCTACGGTGTCTTGATTGTTCGAGGAGTGGTTTCAGAAGGGATTTCTTGAGTTGTGTCTGGCCATGCAGATCAGCGTGTATTGGAACTGTGTCGTCAGAAACAATTTTTTCCATGTATCTTTGGATCGCATGTTGCCTGCTGAGTGACGGAGGTTCATTATTCGCCAGCACAGAGAGACATGGTGTTGGGGGTAGGTCTCACTGTTCCAGTTATTGTTCGCAAGGTGTCATTTAGGCCAACTTCTACTTTGTTAATATGCGAACTGTTTGTCCCCGCACACAAGCGCATTATTCTGCAACACTGTAGACTAGAGCCAATGAGGAAATGCGAAGTGTCATAGCACTGCTTCCTCATGTAGAGGCTGTGAGTTTCTGGATGATATTGACTCTGACCCTGAGTGTTTGGCTGATATCATGCAGGTGTTCTTTGAATGTTAGGCTGCGGTCCACTTGAACACTCAGGTATTTTGGTGCTCTTTCATGTCTCATATTCTGGCCTGCTATATTTAAGCTCAACTTCTTTTCTGTTTGTTTGTTGTTCAGGTGTATCACTGTGTTTACTGTTTTTGATGTATTAAGGTTCAGATGCCAGGTACTGTACTAGTTCTGAAGCTGCACGAAATATGAATTTAGGCCTGATTCCAAGTGTTCAAGCGACTCATCCTGCAAACCAATAGCCAGAACATCGGCATATGCGAAGTTCCGTGATTTGAGTTCCGGCATATTCGAGTTGAACAAATTAAACAGTAGAGGAGTTAGCACAGGGCCTTGTGGCAGTACATTACTGAGAATTCGGACTTCGCTTGCCTTTCCATGAACTCTACTCTGTATTTTCTTGTGGATAGCGTGTTATAGAATTTTAATTACTTCCTACATTTGACTACTGTAGCAAGCTTACACAATAATTAAGCCTTATTGAGAGATATGTAAATACTACACCCTCAAGCGATGACCGGACGTACTCGTGCCTCTTGGCTTTGCCTGATGCGCTACTGGAAGTCTAGCAGAGTTGTTTGTGTTTCCTCGTCTTAAATTAGCCCTCGAGGACTTACACTTCGAAATGGTTGTACAGATCGAACAATGCGTTAGCTCATTGCTTCCCGTGATGCCACAAAGAGCGTTTACCGACATTTTCCATCAGCTTTCGGAAGTGTAGCAAATGGCGATTACTTTGAAGGCCAGTAAAGGTATTTTGATTGTCACTCCTGTTACCTAAATTTTCTGAGACCTGTCACCAAACTTTTCATACACCCCTTGTATACTTTGTCGCACAGTAGCCACTAGTGAACAAAATATTGCGGAGTCGACGCGATACGTATCCACAAAAGAGGGATCTGCTGTTGTGGAGAGGTTAAAAAATAATCAAAAAAGCGGCATTAAAGATATGCCATTGGTCTTTATACGATCGTGCTGCAGCGGCGCGGGCAGTTAAGATTACGACGGGAGCCGCGTTTAACAGCGCTGGTCGTTCCGCAGCGCCGTACGACGGCGCGGCGGCAGCCGCAGCTGGCGCGCGACGGACGGACGCCGGCGCCATCTTTCATTTTTACGCTGCCGTTGGGCCACTCCGGCCGGCCCTTCCGCGACTTTATGCCGCGGAAACACCGCGGCAACAGCGCAATAATGCGCGCAGGTTGTGCCAGGCTGGCCCTGTATGTGTGTGTGTTTGTGTGTGACCGAGAGGGTGGGGGTAGAACCACTGCCCAGTGCGAGGTCGAAGACCCTGTACTGGCTGCCGTGAGGGGAGGTGATAAACCATTAGATGGGGGCGTCACCATCTCACCTGACGAAGTTCATAGGCTCTGGCCAGTTCATCAGAGAGTATGGGGTGACACGGAATGACGAGAATGTTTGACGGGTGTTGTTGCAGCCATGGGCAGGTGGTACCACTGCAGGTTTCTGACAGTTAGCGAGTTGACAGTCCGCCTTTTCAGTAATCCGAATTCGCAATATTGAAACATTTCCACCGTTTCAGAGCGTTGATTTAAATCCAACAACGAAGCTGAAAATTCCTGCTGGACCGGGATTCGAACGCGGATTCCTCGCTTCTGGCCAGCGGTTTCCTTAATCCAGACCCGCTTCTCTTCCAACCCACATTTCGAACTTCTAGCCCCCTACCCATTGATTCCTCTATCTCATAGCCTATTGTAGATTTACGCAAGGGATCGAGCGTTTGACTGCGTCCACAATGAAATTTTCAGTTACCTGTTGGTGTATTTTACAACTATTGATATGGTGTCTGTTCTTTCGGACATATCCAAAATATACCAGTAACAGACAACTTTCAATTTTCAGTACTTCTCGGTTTCATCTTCCCTACAGCGACACCTATTTGAGTTCCCGATGCCTCTCAGTAACACATGCTCATTGATCGAATCTATCAGTTACAGACATAGCCGCCCGCCTCTGAACGGCCTCTCTATCTTCCTTTACACCAATCTGGTGGGAATTACAAGCCCATGAGCAATATTCTCCCAATAAATGGAAGTCGACCATTCGCCTTCCCCGCGATAGTCCTTATATGCTCGTTCCATTTCATATCGCTGTGCAGCGTTACGCCTAGTTATTTAACTGACACAAGTATCTCAAGCATCACACTAATAATGCTGTATTCGAACATTAGGGGACAGTTTCTGGTACTCATTTGCAACACCTTACATTTTTCCACATTTAGCGCTATTTACATTCCCCACACCACCTAGAAATTTGATCCAAGGCATCCTGCATCTTACTAGTCATTCAATGACAACACCGTCTTGTAAATCACAGCATCAACAAACAGCTGCAGATTGCAGCTCACTCTGTTTGTCAGATCATTTATATAGATAGAAAATAATGGCGGTCCTATCACACTTCTCTGTGACACCCAAGACGAGAACCTAGTCTCTGATGAACACTCGTCATCGAGGAAAAAGTACTGGATTCTAGTACTTAAGTATTCATCATCTGAGATGTGTCAGTTTCGATCTACTTTATCTTACTGCTTACGCTTGCGAAATCTCGATGGCTTTTTTGTTTAGTTTTCAGAAGTCCCAGAACCGAATTCTAAGTAGAGTGAACTATTATCGATGTCACGAGTGATTATATTATCCGTTAGTTTGATCTCGATGAATTATTTCATAAATATATCTAGAAGGATATATGTCAATCTTGATGTCACTGTAATTGATTGAGTGACCGAGTTCTAGACAGTGCTGAGGTATGGCTGATTATGTAGACTGTCCGAGTCTGGGTGTGCCTTTGGTGTTCTTTACTCCTGAAGTGCACGCTCACTAGTCTGGCCTACGTATGACACCCTAAACTGGCAGAGTTTTTCTGTAAATGACTGCCTAGCGTGTTACCACGTCATCCTTTACGTCCCCAACAATTGTCCCTCTTTTAGCGAAATATAATGCGAAAACGCCGCGAACATCCGGCAGAAGTCCCAGTTATCCAACTTCTAAACAGGTCGCCTGGAATGTTTGAAGGATTACACTTTTAACCATTCTCATCTGTATTTAATGCATTATCTAAATTATCTGTTATAGATCTACGTCTTTTGTATGGTATTTCTTCGTTTATTCTTGAAGTTCACCTGCAACTGAGAGCATATATTGGGCATCCTTCTCTATCCATACGATCTACGTTTTTCTTCCATTTTGTCTCCTTCCATTCTTGTCTGAATCCTCATTTCTTCAATACCCTTCCACTCCTCTTACAAATTTCATTTCTTGAGGTTGTATTCTACATTGTTGCTTCGTGTTTTCACATATGCATTGCTTTTATAAGTAAAGCTTCGCATTTTTATAGTTTCATTAAAATTCAGCCAATTATCTATATTGGCTTGGTGACATTTTGCGATCTTTCATTTTTTGATTGACACTACGGATTTATTCGTAGCTAATGTTTCGTGTTAGGAATTTCATGTTGTATGTTTACTCGAACATATTTCTGAGAAGTTGTGTTCCATGGAATTCCATCAGTTTCGTTTTATATACCATGTTAGGTCGTATGCTGGAACCGATGGACCACTTTCCTTGTGGTCATCATTCGCTGGTATTAAACTTAGGTCATCTGAATATAAAATTACATTTAGTCTAGAGTCACAATCCAAAGTTTTTAATTTTTTAATCAACACGTTTTATTATTTACTGCTCACATCGTCTGTATATGTGTTCTGGAGCAATGCAGCGTCTTTTGTATTTGTTGTTTTCAGTCCCTTTCAGAAATTATTTCCTATTTCTGTAACAATGTCGCTTTATTGTGTTTATGAATTCTGATGAACAACCTCGTTCAACCGTTGTATTCCATAGTGCTTACCAGTTTACGGCATCAAATATCGTACTTTTCGAAATTTTCAACAACACGATGTGTTTCCATATTGAATTTTTTCTCTTTTCTAAAACTAGTAGCGACTTTTGGGTCATCCTTACCTTAAAAATTTCTTCCATATTTTTATTCATGCTTTTTGGGTTTTGGAATGTAATCTACACTAAAGATCCACAGAAATTGTTACAGACATGCGTACCCATACACAGAGGTATATAAAGAGAGAACGGCGCTGCGGTTGGCAACGCTTATATAAGAAAACAGGTGTCTGGTGCAGGCGTTAGATTGGTTATTGTTGTAAATTCAAGTGAGTTTGAAGGTGATGGTACAGCCGAGGCACGAGCGATTTGATACAGCAACTGCAAGGTAGCTATAAGCTGTGCGACCATTCATCATTGATATGGGCTTCTTGAGCCAAAATCCCAGTCGTGCATCCTTGCTGACTGTACGATACAATGCTTTACTGATTGCCTGTGCCCATCCACATCGACATTGGACTGTTTGACTCGAAACATGTTGCCTGATCTTTTGACTATTGTTTACAATTGTATCGAGAAGATGGACGTGTACGGGTGTGGAGACACCCTCATGAATCTGGTTTCCCTTCACGTCAGCAAGGGACTGTTCATGCATGTGGATCCTTGGTAATGTTGTGGGGCGTGTGCTTAGGACCCCGCATACGTCTAGATATGACTCTGATAGTAGACCCCCACGTACGCTTCCTAGCTGATCGCCTGCATGCATCCATGTCAGTTGTATTTCGACGAACGTAGGCGTTTCAAGCAAGACCATTCGACGTCTCACACGACTATAATTGCAACAAAGTGGCTGTAGCAGCACTCTTCTCAGATCGAACACCTCTACTGACCATCAGTACGCCTAGACATGAATATTATCTACATCTACATGGGATACTCTGCAAATCACATTTAAGTGCCTGGCAGTGGGTTTTTCGAACCACCTATATACTATTCATCTCGTATTCCAATCTCGAACAGGGCGCGGGAAGAAAGAAAACCTGAATCTCTCCGTTCGAGCTCTGATTACTCGTATTTTATTCTGATGATTATTACTAGCTATGTAAGTGGGATGAACAATATATTTTTGCATTAGGAGGAGAATGTTGGAGATTGGAGTTTCGTAACTTGCCCACGCTTCAGCGATAAGCGCCGTTCAAGTGAGTTCCATCCCAGATCCTGTATCATTTCCGTAACGCTGTCTTCACTATATCGTGGCAATACAAACGAGCTGCCCTTCTTTGGACTCTTTCGATGTCCTCCGTCAAACCTACCCGATAAGGATCCTACACTGAGCAGCAATACTACAAAAAAGGACGGACGTGGGTAATGTATGCAGTTTCTTTAGTAGTTCTGTTGCATCTTTTAAGGGTTCTGCCAACAAAACGCAGTGTCTGGCTCGCCATCCCCACGATATTGTCTACATGTTCTTTCCAGTTTAAGTCTGAAGAAATATTAATTCCTAGGTATTTTTTGGAGTTGACGGCCTTCACGTTTGATCGATTTATCTTGTAAACAAAGTTTAACGAATTTCTTTTCGTACTCATGTGGACAACTTCACATTTCTCATTATTTAGAGTCAATTGCCAATTTTTATATCGTTCTGTTATCTTATTCAGATCGTTTTGATCTTCAATAATTTCACTAGACGGTAAATGACGGCGTCATCTGCAAACAACCTATGAGAGCTACTTAGATTTTCCCCTAAATCTTTTATGTAAATAAGGAACAGCAGAGGACCAATAACACTACCCTGTGGAACGCCCGATATCACCTCTGGTTTAGTCGATGCTTTACCATTGCTCAGTACAAACTGTGTCCTCTCTGACAGGAAATGCCCTATCCAGTCGCAAATTTGGGGCGATATACCATAACCATGCAATTTGATTAAAAGCCTTTTCTGAGGTACGGCGTCAAAACCCTTCTGGAAATCAAGGAATACGGAATAGATTTGCGAACCCTTGTCAATAGTACCCATCACTTAGTGTGAGGAAAGAGCTAGTTGTGTTTCACATGAACGATGTTTCCTAAATTCATGTTGACCTTTGGACAACAGAACATTCTGTTCGAGATAATTCATAATATTTGAATACAGGATATGTTCGAAAACCCTGCTGCAAATTGACGTCAGTGAAATAGACCTGTAATTAAATGGCTTACTCCCACTGCCTTTCTTGAATATAGGTGTGACCTGTGCAACTTTCCAATCTTTTGGTACAGATCCTTCTTTGAGAGAACGATTGTATATGGATATTAAGCAAGAAGCTATCGCTTTAGCATAATCAGATAGAAATCTAATGGATATACAGTCCGGACCAAAAGACGTGTTCTTGTAAGTGATTTTAGTTGCTTTACTACTCCGATGATATCTACTTATAAATTAATCAAAATATCCACGGGTGTACTGTAGGTTTATAGTGTCCAATGGGCACAATATTTCGGCGATCATACATGTCGCCAACTGACGGACTGAGCTCCTGGAAACGAGCTGGCACGGACATCCGCACGCTACGGCGGCTCGAAGGGAACTGGGTTCTGGCCCGGTAGCGGGCGATTTAAATACCCTCGGCCCGCGGAGCGACCCCTCCGTGGTCCGCGCCACGGTCGCGCAGTGGAACCGATTGCGACGGCGTCTGAGATGCCGTCATGTGAGGGCTCTGTCCACCGTGGTCGTTACTAAGTTTGCTAGATTTACTCTTAATTAACCCAATCGCTGGTTCCCAAGCTTTGCTAAGATTATAGCCACAGTCACGGTTTATGAGGTCGTCACTTGTGCGAATTTCAATGGCCTCTCTAACGACGCAGTCCCAGTATCCCGACGTCTGTACCAGAATCCTAGTGCGTTCATACGCCTACGCGTGTTTCTCCGACAAACAATGTTCAACGACCGCCGACTTGCTCGGATACATCAATAGTGTGTGCCTCTGGTGTTCAACGCATCGATCCTCGACGGTACGCAACGTCTGTTGCCAAACTGACACGGAATCTGGTACAAGTCCGCCTTCCTCAAACCGAGATCATCTTTGGCGCACCCCACCAGTACACGAATTTTATTCGGCGGACTAAAGACAGTTCCAACCTGGTGTTTCTTCAAAATGCGGGCGATCTTCCCCGAGAGTGCGCCGGTATATGGAACGAACGCAGTGCTTACATTCTCCCTCGTGTTTTCATCCGTTTCCACAGGTTGTGCTGTAGTGATTGGGCGGAGAGCCCGCTGAATCTGCGACTCTGAGTATCCATTTTTTCGGATTACTGTTCTCAGATGTTCCAATTCCTGGGGTAGGCTCTCTGCGTCGGAGATAGTGCGTGCCCTAAGTACTAGAGTTTTAACTAGCCCATTCCTCTGGGAAGGGTGGTGACAGCTGTCTGCATGTAAATACAGATCAGTGTGCGTTGTCTTCCGATACACTCCCCATCAGCTCTTCTCTTGACCAAGACGTCAAGGAACGGAAATTTACCCTCCGTTTCAGTCTTCATAGTGAATTTGATGTTGGGGTATATGGAGTTCAGATGTGTAAGGAAGTCAAGGAATTTATCTACACCATGTGGCTAGATGACGAAAGTGTCGACCACGTAACGAAAAAAGCAAGTAGGGTTCCATTCAGATGAAGCCAGGGCTTCCTCCTCGAAAATCTCCATGTACAATTTTGCGACCACAGGGGATAGTGGGCTACCCATGGCGACTCCCTCCCTTTGTTCGTAGAATTCGCCATCGAAACGAAAATACGTGGAAGTCAAGACATACCTAAAAAGTTCGGTGGTCTTCTCGTCAAACTTATGACCAATTAAATCTAGTGACTCTCGAAGGGGCACCCTCGAAAACAACGAAACGGCGTCAAAACTCACCATGATATCTGACTCATCCAGCTTGAAGCTGTTAAAGCGTTTAACAAAATCCACGGAATTACGGATGTGATGAGGGCATTTACCCACATAAGGACTTAATATTCCCGTCAAGTATTTGGCCAACAAATATGTAGGTGCTCTGATGTTAATGACAATGGGACGTAACGGCAACCCATCTTTGTGAACCTTAGGGAGTCCATAAAGTCTTGGCGGTACCGGATCTTGAGGTAGCAGTTTCTTGGCGACACCCTCCGGTAAATCCGCATCCTTAAGAAGCGCCTTCGTCTTGTTCTCCACCTTCTTTGTCGGGTCAACGCTGATCTTCCGGTAGGAATCGTCATTTAGCAGGCTCTGCATCTTTTCAGTGTAGTCCTTATGGGAGACAACAACCGTAGCATTGCCTTTGTCAGCCGGTAAGACAACAATTTCAGGGCGCTCCCTCAGGTCACGAATGGCCGCTCTCTCTTTACTAGTGATGTTCGACTTCATGGGCTTGGATTTCGTCAGCGCACGACAAGTTTCACGACGTATTTCCTCAGCTGATTCAGGCGGAAGTCGAGCTGCAACCTGTTCAACAGCACTAATAATTTCTGCGACCGGCGTGAACTATGGGGTAGGAGGAAAGATGAGTCGTTTCTCCTAAACCGAGACCGCATCATCACTCAATTCCATACGACTGAGATTGATGACAGTCTTGCACGGAACCTGCTGAGATGGTTTGTCAAGGAGGCGTGAGAACTTAGCTGTTTGACGTCCCGTTGCCTTCTTATGGGTGGAATCGGCTGCAACCCAGGTAAAACCATCAATCCAATCCCAGGAAAAAGAAGTGAAGTGAGTAGCCAGTTGCAAATGCAGATTGAATAGTTCCAGTGAGATGAACTCAAGGCTATGGCGGATGAAATGCACTCTCTCACGAAGCAATGCGAGGCTGGCACGTTTGTTAATTCTCTTGGCTGCTGCATACTCGATGTGATGCATATCTTTAGCAAAATTAGGAACAACATTCTCGGAACGACATCGATTTAGAAAGGCGAGAGTACTTAGCAAGCGAGATCTACGGTGGCGCAACTTTTCAAAATTCTTCATGCTGCGATACATCTCCTCCCCGTAAAGGTATATGATGTGATTCTTAAGTTTCTCCCGGCGTATTTGATAATCAAAATATCCACGGGTGTACTGCCGGTCTATAGTGTCCAACGGGCACAATATTTCGACGATCATACATGCAACGCGCACAATATTTCGGCGATCACACATGTCGCCATCATCAGGTGAACTGACGGACTGAGCTCCTGGAAACGCGCCGGCACGGAAATCCGCACGCTACGGCGGCTTGAAGGGAACTGGGTTCTAGCCCGGTAGCGGGTGATTTAAATACCCTCGGCCCGCGGAGCGAACCCTCCGTGGTACGCGTCGTTAGAGAGGCCACTGAAATTCGCACAAGTGACGACCTCATTAACCGTGACTGTGGCTATAATCTTAGCAACGCTTGGGAACCAGCGATTGGGTTAATTAAGAGTAAATCTAGCAAACGTAACATAGTGACGACCACGGCGGACAGAGCCCTCACATCGACGTCATCTCAGACGCCGTCCGCGCGCCCGCGGTGCGGGGCGCGGACTACGGAGGGGTCGCTCCGCGGGCCGACGGTATTTAAATCGCCTGCTACCGGGCTAGAACCCAGTTCCCTTCTAACCGCCGTAGCGTTCGGATTCCCGTGCCGGCGCGTTTCCAGGAGCTCAGTCCGTCAGTTCACCTGATGATGACGACATGTATGATCGCCGAAATATTGTGCCCGTTGGACACTATAGACCGCCAGTACACCGGTGGATATTTTGATTATCAAATACCTCGGGAGAAACTTAACAAATACATCATACTTCTAAATAACTCATTCTGGTCTCTGTTTGTAATTCGGATACATCTGCAACGTGCTGTTCAGGATAGATCTCCATTTTCGAAATCATATACATTAATGGACAGTCCTGCGTGATACATCAATTCCCTCGAACACTACTTCAGAAAACAGTTGACACCATGACACAGTTCTTGTTGCGTGCTCGTAGGAGCCCTTCATGATACTAAGCAGTTTAGTTTGGCTCCAGGAATCATTTTTCCCTATAGGTGCTAGAATTATACTTGTCACCCGTTCTATATCTGGGGTACAATTTACTTTGGCTTTCAGGCAGTCTTTTTATTCCTCCAACATTGATTAAATATGTGAAAAAGCCTCATTTGTAGATACAACCCTCCGTTCTTTCATCATTCCTCATTAATGATGAAAAATAAATAGTAAACACATAACCACATTCTCCACCCCCACGAACAACAGACATTGCCGAGGTGGGGTGTCTTGCGTGCCTCAACGATATAGATAGCCGAACCGTAGGTTTAACCACAGCGGAGGGGTATCTATGGAGAGGCCAGACAAACGTGTGGTTCCTGAAGAGGGGCAGCACCCTTTCCAGTAGTTACTGGGGCAACAGTCTGGATGATTCACTGAGATGGCCTTGTAACATCAGCTAACAAGCAAGCTTTGCCATGCAGTTACTTCGAACGTCTCAAAGCAATGGGAAACTACAGTCGTTACTTTTCCCGAAGACATGAAGCCCTACTGTATGATGGCGTCTTCTTCGGTAAAATATTCTGGAGGTAAAATAGTCCCCCATTCGGATCTCCGGGCGGGGAATACACAGGAGGATGTCGTAACCAAGAAAAACAGAATAGGCATTCTACGAAGCGGAGCGTGGAATGTTCTAACCCTTAATAGCGCAGGTAAGTTAGAAAACTTGAGAAGAGAAATGGATAGGTTAAAGTTAGATATAGTAGAGATTAGTGAAGTTCGATGGCAGGACGAACAGGGTGAGTACAGGGTTATAAACACAAAATCAGTTGGTGTTAACGCTTAAGTAGGTCTGATAATGGATAATAAAGTAGGAATGCGGGTGAGTTACAATGAACAGCATAATGATAGCATTGTTTTAGCAAAGACAGACACAAAGCCAACACCGACCACACTAGTAGACGTTTATATACCAACTAGCTCTGCCGATGATGAGGACATCATAGAAATGTATGACGAGATGAAAGAAATTATTCATAAAATTAAGAGAGACGAAAACTTGATTGTGATGGGGGACTGAAAATCGGTAAAAGGAAAAGAAGGAAATTAGGTGAGTATGGGCTGGGAAAAAGGAACGAAAGAGGAGATCGTCTCGTGTAATTTTCTGCAGAGCACAATTTAATGATAACAAACACTTGGTTTAACCATCATGAAAGAAGGCTGTATACGTGGAAGAGACCAGGAAGGTTTGACATTATGATGGAAAGGCATAGATTTAGAAACCAGATTTTAAACTGTAAGACATACCCAGGGACAGATATAGACTCCGACCAAAACTTACTGGTAATGAACTGTATATTACAACTTGAGAGACTGCAGAAAAGTAGAAACGTTAGGAGATGGAACCTGGACAAACTGAATACCAGAGGTGCATGAAGGTTTCAGAGTGACTGAAACGGGGGAAAGTAATACAGTAGAAGAAGAATGAGTAGCTCTGAGAGACAGAGTAGTGAAACCAGCAGAGGATCATTTAGGCAGAAGGACAAGGTGTAATAGAATTACTTGGATAACATAGGATTTACTGGACTTAATTGATGAAAGAAGAAAATAAAAAAAATTAAAAAAATCTTCAAATGAAGCAGGCAAAAGGGAATACAAAAGTCTGAAAGATGAGATTGACGGAAAGTGCAGTCTGGCTAAGCAGGATTATCTAGAGGACAAATGCAGGAACATAGAAGAATGTATAACCAGGGAAAAGAAAAATTTCAAATGTTTGTAGAGCTTATGTAACTTCACTACGGGGTCATCAGTCCCTAAACTTACAAACTACTTATGAACTACTTAATACTAAGGACGGCACAAATATCCATGCCCGAGGGGGGATTCGAATCCCCGACCGTAATGGTCGTGCAGACCGTGACTGGCGCGCCTCAGTCAGCTAGGCCACCGGCAGGGGGAAAGTTAGATACCGCCTACAGGAATATAAAAGAGATATTTGGAGACAAGAAAAGTAGATGTATGAATATCGAGGACTCAGACGGAAAAACAGTACTAAGGAAAAAGGGGAAAGTTGAATGTGGAAGGAATTTATAGATGGCCTATAAAAAGGAAATAAACTTCAAGGTAGTATTCTAGAAATGAAGACGAAGTGGAGAAAGCGGAGATAGGAGATACGATACTGCGAGAAAAATTTGACAGAGCGCTGAAAAATTTGAGTCGAAACAAGGCCCCTGGAATTGATGATACACGGTCTGAATTACTGATATCGTTAGGAGAGCCAGTCATGAAGAAATTGTTCCACCTGGTACGCAAGACGTATGAGACACGAGGAAGTATCCTCCGACTTCAAAAAGAATGTAGGGAGCGAAGAGTTATATTCAACTTACAAAAGCAAGACAGCTGTAATTAGAGTCGAAGGGCAGGAAAGGGACGCAGAGGTTGGGTAGGGAGTAAGGGTTGTACCCGTTCGCCAATGGTGTTCAATCTGTACACTGCGCAAGCAGTGAAGGAATGCAAGGAGAAATTTGGAGAGGGAATTAAAGTTCAGGGAGAAGAAATAAAAACTCTGCTGTTTGTCGATGACATAGTAATTTTGTCAGAGACAACAGAGGATCTGGAAGAGCAATTGAATGGAATGGACAGTGTCTTGAAAGGAAGATATCAGGTGAACATTAACAGGAGTAAAACAAGGGTAATGGAATGTAGTGTCAGAAAGTCAGGCGATGCTGAAGGAATTAGATTAGGTAATGAGTCAATAAAAGTAGTAGATGAGTTTTGTTATTTGGGTAGCAAGATAACTTATGATGGCCGAAGTAAAGAAGATATAAAATGCAATGAGTAGAAAAGAGTTTCTAAAGAAGCGAAACTTGTTAACATCCAATATTAATTTAAATGTTACGAAGTCCTTTCTGGAAGCATTTGTGTGGAGTGTAGCATTGTATGGGAGTGAAACGTGGACGATAAGGAATTTAGACAAAAAGATTAAAGAATCTTTTGAAATGTGGTGTTCAGACGAATGATGAAAATTAGATGGGTAGATCACGTAACTAACGAGGAGGTGCTTGACCTAATTGGGGAGAATAGGAGTTTCTGGCATATTCTCACTAAGAGAAGGGATAGATTGATGTGATGCATTTTGAGACTTTTAGGAATCGTCAACTTAGCATTATAGCTAATTTGTGGGGTAAAAACCGTAGATGGTGACCGAGGGACGATTACAGTAAGGAATTTCAAAAGGATGTAGGTAGCCGAACTTATTCTCAGATGAAGAGACTTGCAAAAGATAGGATAGCGTGGAGAGCTGCATCAAACCAGTCTGCAGGCTGAAGACCACAACAACACAACCTACATTCTTTCAGGTAGGTTCCATTTCACCGAATCTTCCCACTGGATGAAATAAATGTACTGTCTGAAACAATAAATCACCATTGCGATCCCCCATATAGGTTCAAACGTCAATGTGTTACTCTCCTTGATGCATTGCACCTGTACGATGACGAAAACGACCTCGAGCTGGCTGATAAAGAAGAAGAATGATGTATACAGAAGGGGAGAAGAAGAGATTGAGAAACATAACTTTGGGACTAATAAATTCTCTGAAAACGCAGTTGTTTCTTGAAATTGCACCAATTGGAAAATAATGAGTTACTATGAATATCAGATAGATAACTCTATAACACTATCTATAGACTATCATCTTGGATCAACGTAATTACTAAAAGTTGTACAACCCGTTAATAACACCGTATACATTCACTGCTATATTTAATACCAGGGGCTATCCACTAGGAAGCAACAAAATCAAGTGCAGATATAAAACCTGGGACTGATTTCCCTCCGATCATTTAGGAATGCAATCTAAGCGATAATTTTACATTAACATAAGCCGAACTAAAGTCATAAGTGTTGGTCGAATATACCAGTTACGTGTACTCTCAACTTTCAGAAAAATACTATCGATAAAATGAAATTAAATCACCTGTACTTTACGAACATTTATTACATGAAGGAATGGCTCCAGAACGTGCCCCTCCCCCCTCTCTCTCTTTCTCTCTCTGTCTCCACAATCAACATGATCGCATCCAATAGACCTAACTCAAATGCGTGCTCGTTCTATTGAAGAAACTAAAAGCGAATGTAAATGCATTTTTCATCTTTTACTGATGCCTAGTTAAAATACTGCCAGAAAGATGAACGAACAGTCCGCGAACTCCGTTACTACAGAGATCACACGTTTTACGGAACACAACAGTTTACTTAATTCGAAAAAAATTGAAGCTTCCAAATAGATCATGACCACTGTGTTTCTGTAGTTAAATGTCACATAAAACTTACTAATAGTTTCAAAGAAGGGTCAACTGCAATGCTGAAGTACGTCCACCGACTTTGTCAGTTACTTCTGATTTAAATAACCTAGCAAAAGAACATTCGAAATCGCCATTTATACGAGTATTTTAACAATATTTCCTCATGCGTTACACAGAGCGATTTCGAATGTTCCCTTGTTGGATGAAATGACATGGCTTGATGGTGCTATTAATGTAATACCGAAACCGTTAGTCTAAATAAACGACAGACATTTACGGCTGTTTGCGGTAAGTAGATAACATGTAAAATGTAAACTTTCACGGCCGGAAAGTTCAATATTACTAAAAATTTCCGGTCTATTATGCCGTGGTCTTATGGATTTCTTATTAAAACCCAACGTTTCATCCCCAACTGCGGAGGATATTTTCATTTGTATATCCGATGCACACCCTGGCTCGCTACTGACGCGTTGGGATTGATTAAAAAATCCACAAGCCCATGTCATAATAGCCCGGAAATTTTTTGTGAGTAGATAACTTGAATCAGAAGTAACATACAAAATCGGTGGACGTAATCTTCCTTTGCAGTGCACCCTTCTTTGCCCTTATTAGTAAGTTTTATTTGACAATTAATTACAGAAACAACTGGTTATGAAACTTCCTGGCAGATTAAAATTGTGTGCCGGTACCGGGACTCGAACCTGGGACCTTTGCCTTTCTCGGGCAAGCGCTCGACTGACTCAGCTATCCCAACACGACACACGATGCCGCCTCACGACTTTACTTTCACCAGTACCTCGCCTCCGACTTTCCAAACTTCACAGAAGCTCTCCTTCGAAACTTGTAAGACTAGCACTCCTGGAAGAAAGAATATGGTAGAGACATGGCTTAGCCACAGCGTAAGGGATGTTTCCAGAATGAAACTTTCACTCTGCGGCGGTGTGCGCTGATATGAAACTTCCTGTTAGATTAAAATTGTGTGTCGGAATCGGGACTCAAACCTGGGACCTTTGCCTTTGGCGGAAATGCGCTCTACCGACTGGGCTATCCCCCGCTGATATGAAACTTCCTGGCAGATTAAAATTGTGTGCCGGAACCGGGACTCGAGCCTGGGACCATTTCATTTGGCGGGCATGCGCTCTACCGACTGAGCTATGCCGACACGACTCACGATGCCGCCTCACAAGGAGGAGGCGAGGTACTGGCGGAAGTAAAGTTGTGACACGGCATCGTGAGACGTGTCGGGATAGCTCAGTCGGTAGAGCGCTTGCCCGCGAAAGGCAAAGGTCCCAGGTTCGAGTCCCTGTTCCGGCACACAATATTAATCTGCCTGAAAGTTTCATATAAGCACACACTCCGCTGCAGAGTGATAGTTTCATAACAGTGGTTATGATCTGTTCGGAAGCTACATCGATAGTACGTTACTCTTCACAAACTAAAATACATGTAATCAAGATATTATTTTTTTGCATCCATGTTTATCAAAATCACTCTTTGACGTAATCCCTGTTTCATTAACAACCAAATTAGTTTTCTGATTACCTGTTATATTCTGAGCGCCGTTATGTGTTTATAGTTCCCGTCCTGAGTGCTACACTCGAACATAAACCACAGCAGAGGAAAAATGAGTCTGTAGCAGTTACAAATTCAAGGTACAGCGTTAACGCGTTGTCGCTATCTTTCATTTTCACGCTCCCGTTGTCGTAGGACTGGCATCGGAGTCTATTAGGAGCTTTACGTGTCAGAATTACTCTGCGTTGCGGGACGATAATGTCTGGTGTGTGTACAGCCGTTGACTGTGGCGACAGCGGCTGTAATTTACAGAGAGCGCTGGCTGTACGGCGAGCGGAAAAAGCACGCGCCGGGCAGCGCGACGGAGATTTGCAAATTCTGTCGCTGTGTCATTACGAAGCCAGCCCCGGAACGACCGATAAAAGCGATGGGGCGGCGGCGCTTAAGCGGTCTTGCTGAACGCTGAAGCGTCGCGAGGAACCGCGTAGAGCGCGATATACGGACCACTTCCGCGCTACCGGCCCGTGTTACGTTTATAGGCGCCTGGTGAGCCGGCGCACAATTATGAATTAAGCCCCCTTTAGGAGGGTGTTGTAAGAAAAGACGTCGCCATTAGCTTCCGTTTAAGTGACAAAACGGTTGTAACACACTTCTGGAAAATGAAAAATTCAATCGAGGGTGTCAAAACTCCGTTTTTTTTTTCAAATATCTCTCAAACGATACGAGATATGAATAAAATAAGGGAACAAAGTTGTAGAAAATTTTCTCCTCTACAAATTCGTTTATTCAATTTTCGCATCAGATAATTTATCTGCAGTTAAAATTACATTACTAACGGCTTTTTTTAGTGTTACTAACGTATTTCTTGTCAGAAATATTTCAAAAAGCGAGGTCTGATCTCTGGTAGCCAACAATTATGTCTTTAAAATTTGGTGCCGATCGGTTGAACTGTTCGACCTAAACAGTGGGAACACGTTACAGCTAGACAGACATCGTCAAATCGCCTTTATTTTTGCAAATATCTCTGCAACCATGCAAGATATGAAAGAAAACATAACACAGCGAAGTTGTAGAGAATTTTCCCCTCTACCAATCAGGTTATTCAATTTTCGTGTCAGATGAACGGTTTGTTTGCAATTACAATTATATTACAAACGGCTTTTTTTGGTATTACTACCGTATTTTTGACCCGAAAAGTTTGAAAAAGTAAGATTCTGGTCTCTGGCAACCTACAATGATGTCAGTAAAAATTTGGTGCTGATCGGTTGAACGGTTCGTCTTAAAAACAGGGAACACTTTACGGCCAGACACACACACAGACAGACATCCCAAAATCGCCGTTATTTTTTAAAATATCTCTGAAACGATACAAGATACGAAAAAAAACATAACAATGTTGTAGAAACTTTTATCCGCTACGAATTCGGTTATTCAATTTTCGTGTCAGGTGAATGGTTAAGCCGCTATTTTCGTTTAAATTTCAAGCTGTCAAAAGACGATCGCAAAGGCCCACTTTTAGTGTTACTACCATAACCTAAAATGGACCAAAAAGCAACACCAGGAGTTCATCAAACCTGCTGAGGGAAGCAGACGATCACAGAGCCATACGGAAGTGAGTATAGTCATGGATTTTTGTGTTGTTCTTACCTTAGTTTATCTTAGTTTGTTTGTAAGCTACGGACTAATGATCAAGTATATGGGTCCGATAGATTTACGATCATTTGTACATTTTGAACACTTGCCTTACTATTCTTCGACATAATACAGCTGCAATAACTATTCACCGCTTAGTTATGCGATACATGCCCTGGAAAATTTTGCACGAGGTCTTTGGGATGTTTTGATGTCTCGAATATCGTCAAATCACATTTTTACTTTCAAAGCTTGATTGAGACGCGGAAATACACTCCTGGCCATTGAAATTGCTACACCACGAAGATGACGTGCTACACACGCGAAATTTAACCGACAGGAAGACGATGCTGTGTCATGCAAATGATTAGCTTTTCAGAGCATTCACACAAGGTTGGCGCCAGTGGCGAGACCTACAAGGTACTGACATGAGGAAACTTTCCAACCGATTTCTCATACACAAACATCAGTTAACCGGAGTTTCCTGGTAAAACGTTGATATGATGCCTCGTGTAAGGAGGAGAAATCGTACCACCACGTTTCCTACTTCAAAAGTCGTCGAACTGTTCGTGCAGATGCTTGTTGTCTTGCAAACGTCCTCATCTGTTGACTGAGGAATCGAGACGTGACTCAACGATCCGTTACAGCCATGCGGATAAGATGTCTGTCTTCTCGACTGCTAGTGATACGAGGCCATTGGGATCCAGCACGGGGTTCTGTATTACCCTCATGAATCCACCAATTTCATATCTTCTGACATATGTGTGGGTAAGATTACTCATTAATACGGTCAATATCAGGAGATAGTAGTCATTGGATTACGACCAACGCGAGCAGTATTATCGCGATACGATAAACCGCAATCGCGATAGGCTACAATCCGAACTTTGTCAAAGTATTATTGAATCCATCATCGGTGGTGGAAACGGGACTGTATCCTATCGTGATTGCGGTTTATCGTATCGCGACAATACTGCTCGAAGGCAATACAGAACGCCGTGCTTCCCAATGGTCTCGTATCACTAGCATTCGAGATCACAGGCATCTTATCTGCATGGCTGTAACGGACCGTCGAGCCACGTCTCGATTCTTCAGTCAACAGATGAGGACGTTTGCAAGACAACAAGCATCTGCACGAACAGTTCGACGACTTTTGCAGCAGCATGGACTATCAGTTCGGAGACCATGGCTGCGGTTATTCTTGACGCTGCATCACAGACAGGAGCGGCTACGATGGTGTACGCAACGACGAACCTGGGTACACAAATGAAAAAACGTCGTTTTTTCGGATTAATCCAGGTTCTGTTTACAGCATCATGATGATAGCATTCGTGTTTGGCAACATCTTGGTGAACGCACAGTGGAAGCGTGTATTCGTCATCGCCATACTGGCATATCACCAGGCGTGATGGTATGGGTGCCATTGGTTACACGTCTCGGTCACCTATTGTTCCCATCGACGACACTTTGAACAGTGGCCGTTACTTTTCAGATATGTTACTACCCGTTGCTCTACCCTTCATTCGGTCTCTGCGAAACCCTACATTTCAGCAGCATAATGCACGACCGCATGTTGCAGGTCCTGTACGAGCCTTTCTGGATACGGAAAAGGTTCGCCTTGTGGCCTGGCCAGTACATTCTCCAGATCTCTCACCAATTGAAAACGTCTGGTCAATGGTGGCCGAGCAACTGGCTTGTCACTACACTTGATGAACTGTGGTATCGTGTTGAATCTGCGCGGGCATCTGTACCTGTACACGCTATCCGGAGTTTCACTCAATGCTCAGGCGAATCATGGACGTCATTACGGCCAGAGGTGCTTGTTCTGGGTAGTGATTTCTCAGGATCTATGCACTCAAATTGCGTGAAACTGTAATCATATGTCAGTTCTAATGTAATATAATTGTCCAATGAATATCCGTTTATCATTTGTATTTCTTCTTCTTGTAACAATTTTAATGGCCATTAGTGTAGTTCGCAACCGGAAGCACTCACTTTAGTTCGCAGCTCTGTCGCGAAATAGTTCGTTCTTTTAGTTCGTCCACTCCCACTGACGGCTGAGCTGTGTGGTCTGCGCATGCGCTAGCTGCTTCATGTGTTTGTTGCTTGAGCCGCTAACGATATCACGCAAACCAAAAGAAACAGTTTGAGGATAATTGCTCGCATTTAAGTTTAGAGTTATCTCTATATCTTGACATTATAGAATTTATTAGTAAGGTACTGCAGAGTGCAGAATACTTTCAAACAGAAATTTTGTATCACTGGTCTATGTTACTCTAGCTGAAAAACGCTCAAGTGGTCGAAAAGCCTCTGTTCGACTGAAGGCAAGAACGTGATTTTTAAGTCTGCTCATGCCTTCTGATTATTGTCCGTCGGTCTTCGTAAAAGGATTCTACGATCTAAGTAGCGAGGGACGTTTGGCATAATAGTTTGCGACCGGTAGCGCATATTTTAAATCGCGACCGGTAGCTCTCATTTTGGCTCGCGACCGGTAGCTCTCATTTTATCTCGCGAACGGTAGCTCTCATTTTAGTTCGCAGGTCCGTCGTGAAATAGGCCGCTCTTTTTAGTTCGCCAGCTCCTATTCCCGAGAGGTCGTTCCTCGTTAACTCTTTTTGGTTTTTGCGACCACCGCTGTAAGCCCATTTTCTTTTATTATGGTAGCTTTTTTTATAATAATCGGTGTAGCCAAAGTGTGTGCTGTTACCCGTATTTTTGGGCAATTAGACATCAAATAGGTATATAAACCAGCTATTTACAAAAATGGGTGATATAATGGTATTCAACTGCCCTTGACGATCATCAGTTGAGAGCGGCCAGCGTAGGATATGGCTCTCCACACCACGATGTACGATCGTGCGTTCCGTTATGACGTCCTCCCTTCACGCCCCAACATCGTTCAGCCCGCCTCCAGTGGTGCCGCAATAGGCGCTTATTGAAGGACGAATCGAGACGTGTCATCTTAAGTGACACGTCGCTTCTTATTTGGGCCAGTGGTGATAGTATGCATGTGCGGCGTCGTCCAAGTGAGCGCCACAGTATCTAGTGTATACGACAGAGGTATAAGACAGAGGCACACTGGATCGACTCCCGGTATCATGGTGTGGTGAGCCATATCCTACAGTGGCCGTTTTTTTCTGGTGATCGTTGAGGGAACATTGAATCTTAAACGCTATAATGAAACCATCATTCAACCCGTCTTGCTACCATTCATGCACAAACAAGACTATTTGCTTTTTCAACAAGACAATGCACTTAGACATGTATCCCTTACCACCCAACGTGCTGTTCAAGCAGTACTTCAACTACACTGGCCAGTACGATCCCCAGATCAGTCGCCCATTGAGATTTTTGCGATTGGAGGAAACGTTGAAAGTAGCCTGTTATTAAAATAAGCGTAATCTCGAGCAGCTGAAATCTGCGAATGTAAGTTAAAAAGCTCACTGCTGCTCTAAATTACTTTATGAGTGGCCACAGTACATGCGCAACGGAAATTTATCCAACTACTCACTTCTTAAGGGAGCAGCCAACGATATAACAAACACAATATCAATGTGAAAAAAAAAGAATAGATAATTAACTTGGGACGGGGAGCATGAAACCATAAAGCAGAGGTTTGATACATTAAAATCATAATCTATTCAGTAAAATAACAAGCAAAAAAATGCGGGGAGACCAAATCAAGCACACACCTTGTACAAAAGTGAATTAAAACATGTAATATGGACGTAACGTGGGAGGAAATTTTCAAATACACAATCGGTAGCTGAAAGCATATTCATTCATTTACAGACACACGCATAAAACTTGGCAGTACATCACAACCCTAGAACACATGAAAGCAGCGGTGAAACGAAGCGTCGGCGGCGTATTGACGAGATGGCGGGCGTCTTGATCCCAAAATTTTAAATTATATTGAGCACTGACGAACTCATGTGTGGGAAGGCAGCGGCATACTATTCTTAAGTACCACGTGTTGTGTGATCACGGTGAATTGCATAGAATTTACAAAGGAATTTAAGTCGAAATAAACGAATAGAGCACATGCGAGAATTCGTATAGGAGAAAGTTAATATTAATAAAACCATGGCTAAATGCCGAAGTAACGACCATTACGAAAGCACGCGGTGCAATCAGTCATACAAGACAGGAAAGACGGAACCAAATCAGAAAATCGAAAGAATTACTCAAAAGAACTAGCACTGAAAAAACAAGACTACCTGATCGCAACTAAATCAAAGTCCTAACAGAATGCCTTCCCCTCAGCATTACTAGGGGGAGTACTTACTTCCTCAGTCGTCGGAACCAGAATTAAGAGTGAAGACTAACTCTCTAAGGCCTCGGTAAAACCTTCCCCCCGCCAGTCACCGGATGTAAAGCGCGCTAAAAGCAAGTGTTTACCAATCCTTTCCACCTGGCCAAGACAATTGACTCTTCAACCGCTCCCAGAGATGTCTCCTGTCACCTCTTTCTTCCAAGATTAGGTTTGTACGACATTAAGAACACGGCCACCTCGCCACCTAGCCAAGTAAGCTTGTATCTGGCCAGCCAGCAGACGCCAGCGCAGACGACAAACTAAGTCATGCGTTGTTTACTACAGCAAAACGAGGCCTAAGGCGGGATGCGGCGATTGTAAGCCATTGCGTGGCAGTCAATATTACGAGCACACTTTCACATACACATGGACACACAAGGTCAATCACACGGGTGGAAATAATAATAAATATGGGGCAAACATACATAAACATGCGGCATTGATCATTAATAAAAAACATAAAATAATTAACACACATAGATAACATTAATGGTGCAGAAACACTTTAGGTTAATGATTAAATCAAAATGTAACACGACCACACAATCAGTGGACGTGTTGCAACGTCATTATGCTTGGTCGACATGACCGGCGTAAAATCTGGCTCAATTGAGACACCAGGTGGAAAATGCATGGCAGGCCAATCAGCAAGACTACATTCTGCATCTCTGCAATAGTCTCGATGTGAGAATTTCAGCCTGAATTGCTGCAAAAGGAAGACATACACGGTAGAAGCGTCGACATTTCCACATTAAGGTGACTGCACTCACGTGCGTATGGCTCTGCCTTCATGATCGTGTGTTGTATGCATCCTCAAGAATGTGTCCATAAAGTTTCCCTTTTCTTATTCGACGAATTCATTGTGTTCTGTTTTTCATTTTCCAGGAGTGTACTTTCAACTTAAAAAGGATTACTGTACTTTCAACGAGTCATGTTTTCCAAGTTTACGTGATTCGGTTGATTTCTTAATTTTTTCTGATATTCGTGTACACAGTTGAAAACAATTAAGGGATCAGGTGAGATATCATGCATAATATACAAATGGTAATGTATTTTATTCTGATATTGCTTGCAGTACGTGTGTTATATACAGTATGATACTTGCCTGGCGTTTACTTAGAGCGAGGCACCATGGGGCTACAATTATAGTGAAAAAATCATTCTCGTTGCCGTTTAATATGGTGTGTGAACACATCTGGCAGCCAGTGTAGTTGCACAATTACGTGACATGGATAGTACGAGGGTTAATTGGCCATTCTTCTATGAGTGCGATATCTATCTCTAGAACCGTTGTGGTTGGTGCTGGTCTGGCTGCAATGCGTCTGCCACGTGCATCCCAGACATGCGCAATTGATTAAAGTCCGGTGAACACGATGTCACTCCATTCGTTCAATTTCCTCAGCTTAAAACGTAGTCTACCAGTGTACCTCTGTGGGAACGAGCGTTATCGTACACCAGAAGGAAACAATCTCCCATGTCACCAGTGCCTAACACAAAAAAGGTAGCAGTATCCTGTCTCTGTACCTCTTAACAGTCAAAGGGCCACTCCAAACGACTTAAAGATCAATACGTTCACCATTGTTGATATGTGCCCACACCGTTGGTCCACCACCATGATATTTCCTGCACATAAATAGGTTTTTTCTGGGGTTTCTCCAGATGAAGGAAATACGATTGTCCGGCTGAACACAAAGTCTTGACTTACTGTGAACAGAATCTGTAACCAGTAATTAACACATTAATCTTAATCTTCGTGTATCCATCTTGATTTGATGGATGTTGGGACGACGGTGTTCTATCACTGTTATAAATGAAAAACCTATAGCCGTTACTTTTGGATTTACTTGGCTAGTTTCGAGAATACTCCATTCTCTTCTTCAGACCCTTTAAGAATCCAACCTGTAATGCAGAGTAGCCTTCCATTGCATGTATTGCTTATTGGCCTAGGGGTTCTGAAGTACTATAGCGCAGTGAATGTACAATAGTTAATTGAAATAACATTTTAACGGCTAATTCGCAAAAATATAAAAATCCTTATTCCTTACATTAAAAAATAAAATAAAAAAACACAATTTTGTGTGTGTTCTACAAGTTTATTTTTGTTTACTTAACCTGTTTTCAGATTATTAGGCCATCTTCAGAGTATTGATTGCTGTGTCAAAGAGGTTATAATGTATAATACAGTATGGGAAGAGATGACAAATGTCTCCACTTAGATCGACATACATAGTATAATACTTATTTGACATTGTGTTATTACAGTTATCAAGTTAAAAACTAAACAGTAATAAATGTCTATACAAGGTTTGGAGGATAAAACAAGGAATGAATGTGAATATAACCTGTGAACTGGAACTATCTACTATTACAAACAAACTCATAATGTTGATAAATAAATATATATGAGTGCCTTGATAATAACTTTGCACGATAATTATAGATGGCGTTACATATGACAGTTGTAAGGCCAGGTCTGGAATGGCATCAAGAACTTAGAATGAATAGCTACTGCTTTAGATTAAAGTAAAACAAATCTGTCTAATGAAATTAGTATTCTGAAAAATTCAGGTAGCTGAAAATGAGTATTATGTTGTAATCTACACTGGGGCCGAATTTTCAAAACTTAAAAATAAATCATATTAAATAAATACACAGGAGTTTGGAACTGTGGGGTTAAACAAGGAATCCAGATCTTACAATTAATATTGAAACTGTGATTGTCTGATATTGATCTATTAGTTATACAAATAAATAAAAAGCTAGGTCTAAATTTAGGTTTTTTATAATGGAGGAATGGAACAGCCAGTGTGGGAGTTGATGTAAAACTTAGGTAATTGATTGTACTATGAGGAAATGTATGAAGAGACTGGAACTGACAGGGTAGCAGGTAATGTAACTCAGGGATGAATTAAATGAAATCCAACAGGAGTGAACTATTTAGTTGTGTTTCATCATTTAATACTAAATCAGGGCTATAGGCTAGGTGTTTATTGATTTCAAGAGATTCTAATAGGTTACGTTTTTGGCCCGTGTTTGCTAAGTGAAGGACTTGAAACAGTGGCTGGTAGCTATTGCCCTCACTCAGTACATGCTCAACAAATGTGGACTCCTGATTCTGTAGTCTCCAGCTGCGTTCATGTTTAGCTAGTGTAGCTGCTATGGTTCTGCCTAACTGACCAATATAAAACTTATCGCAATCTTGACAGGTAATTTTATGTTCTCCACTGTTGTTTAGTATAGGATTCTTGTCTTTGCTATTAAATATACACTGAGCTATGGTGTTTTGATGTGGTAGGAAACCCTGTAGTTGCAGGATTTCAGTGGTTTAGATACTTGTTGTGACAGTTGTTCTAAGTATGGAATTGTACACCATTTCCTGCATTCATTGGGGTGGAAGTCAGAGGGAGCATAGAGGAGGGGTATAATTTTTTTTTATTTTTTTATTTTTTTTATTTTTATTTTTTATTTTTTTTATTTTATTTTTTGCACAATTCCATCAATCAGGGCTGGATTGTAGCCATTGGTTGTGTGGCTTATTTCTCTTTCGTAACAGAAAAATAATTTAACGCACTCTAACGTGGTCAGTCGACAACGAATTTTGGCTACCGCAATCTCACGAGTCTTCGTATATTTACAATATCCACGAGAATTCTTTTATTTACCTTCGCCCAATCGCCGAGGTAGTGGGCTGGTCGTGAATCATAAGAAACCAGAGACCTTCGTCCAGAGCGGTCCTCCTAGTCTGGTAGGTGTGCCAGGGACCAGCTGACCAGCCGCATTTCATTATAACGCAATAAATTCTAATTTGCTACGGCCGGCGCGTCATTAGCCGCTGAATTATCGCCAACCCATTGTCCGGCCGCCTTCTGGAGCGAAGCCAGTTCCCGCTTTGAGGGAACGATTTATAACAGCATTTTTTTTAAAGGAAAGCTCAACAACAATTGAGTCTCGGTGCAGTGGTGGCTCCGCCATTAATCAACAAGCCAAATTCCGGACCTCTGAGCCGGACTCGTAGGCTTCCACATTACGGTCTGGCCCTTTGAATCCGCTTCTCTCTGGACGGCCGGCGCTAGAATCTCAGCGAGAAAGTCCAAATCTCCGACTGCCCGTTCTCCACCTTTTCCTGTCGCCACTGTGTGAGGTGTTCTTTTTTTTCATGTCCTTTTTTGTGTCGCCTGCTGAAAGCGAGGCGAGCGCCCGACGTAATTCGGCTCCGTCCACAGGTCCCAGAGGTGGCTGGCGACGCCGGCTTTTACTGCCTCGGTTCACGACCACCACCCCCCCCCCCTTCCCGCCCTTTCACCCCTCCACGGGTGCTACCGAATTCTCCAGTGTCAACACTTAGCAGCTCTGCATTCCCGCCCCCAAGTAACCTCGCTGTAGTGCGTGCTTGCCGTAAACACATTCGTTTCCCTGGTGTGTCGCAACTGCAGTTGCTTCTTCGGGAGGACCTGAGGAGGTGGCGTCTCTTGTGCTCCGTGGTTGCGACTGCCTAAGGACCACAGGAGAGGCGCAGCTTCAGCATGCTTGTCTCAAATATACCTTAACTACATTACTCCCACCCACCCACCCATCCACCCACACACAAACTGATTCTTGCGTCACTTCTTGGTAGAACAATTACATATTGAGTGTTGAAAACAAACATTCTGGTTTTGTTCTACTAAATTATGTTTATTTACGAATTAGTTTTCGTCTTATTAGGCCATCTTCAGGTAAACATTTGACAGGTGTCGGCAAAACACTAGTGCTTATTTTCCAAACATGTTACGAGGCGCGTCCAGAAAGTAAGTTCCGTTTGGTTATATAAAACGAACGGGTACAGATACAGAAAAAAATATTGATTGTACAAAAATCTACAACTATTAAACTACTTTTCTACATAGCTTCCGAAATTTTGTAGGCAATTGTCATAGCATGGCACAAGGTTTTGTGTGCCTTTTTCATAGAATGTTTCCGCCTGTGTATTCAACCAAGTGGTAACTTGTTCTTTCAGCTCGTCATCATCGTTGAAGTGTTGCCCACCAAGGACAGATTTTAGGTGTAAGAAGAGGATTACTGTCAAAAGATTTTTTTTTTCGCGATAATGCCTGACCTCAAACACCAAATATGACCAAACAATTCTTACGGAAATTTCAATGGGACCTGTTTGATCATCGTCCATACAGCTCGGACCTCTCTTCTAGCGACTTTCATTTCTTCTTACACCTAAAATCTGTCCTTGGTGGTCAACACTTCAACGATGATAAAGAGCTGTTACCGCATGGTTGAATATACAGACGGCAACCTTCTGTGAAGGATGCTTGCAAAAACTTGTGGCACGCTATGACAAGTGCCTAAAAAATTTCGGTAGTTATGTGGGAAAGTAGTTTAAGAGTTGTAGAATTTTTTGCAATAACAATTTCTTCTGTATCTGTGTACAATTTCGTTTTATTACAAAACGAATCGTACTTTCTGGACGCACCTCGTAAATAAAGATGCAACACACCAAAACTTAAGATTTTTGCTTATGACATTAGTTGAAGTTGTCAAATATTTGTTTCTGGTGTGACAAATGCTGCCTAATTAATATTGTACACAGTGAAACATGTTACATATTTCATATTGCCGCAAGATGGCAAGTTAACTGACTGCCGGCGTGGCGCAAGGGATAGCGTCAGCGACTGCGGTGCTGAAGGACGCCGGTTCAATCCTGTCCACCGGAAAATATATAGTTCATTGTAATTATCATTACCAGAATGTTCTACATGTTACTTATGTTCACTTGTAATTTCTACATGTTTCTTATGTTAACTATTCTTCTAATTGCTGTTACATTCTATCTGTGTATAAATAGCAGAGCACTCTGCCCGAGAGGCAGTCAGTGCTGTGTGTATGTTCAGTTCGTAATAAACCTGCTTTCAGTATAAGTGCTGTGTTCATTTGACAACCCTGCCTTCGAAGTCAAGCTTGCTTCCATTTCAACGCGACAATATTATATCATTCTATGCTATGGTGAAATTATTAGACTTAAGGCATATATTGTTATCTACACTTTTAATGTGATTTTTATATGTTTTAGATATGATGCAAACGGCCTTTTTAATATTTTATCAGACGATAAAATATTAAGACGGCCATTTATATCATATGTACAACAAGTAAAAAGCACACTAAATGTGTCGATCTCAACATAAGCCATAAGTACAATAACTCCACCGTAGCTTAGAATGAAATGAAATATGTAACTTTTTTGGTAAAAAACAGTCGTGGTAACACAAAACTGATGATTCATTTATTTATGCATTATCAAACGTTGAAAGGGGGGAAAATTTACAAACTTGTTTAAAAAAACAGAACTAAAGATATGATAAATGTTTCCTAAGTAAGAAATATTAGAATAGGGAAGGTGCAGACTGAAAAAATTAGAGGTCACATGACCACATTCACCTTTTGGCGTGGGGGGAATGAATATTGAAGTGATAAATGCCGCTAAAAATCATATTTTAACACATAAAGTCACTTACCTATGAGGTTGCAGAGCGTTAAATAATTAAATTCTGTAAAACAGAACCTTTACAACAGACGTGGTAACTGTTGCTCAAGAAGGGAGGCAGTGAAGTCAATGGTAAAAACTAATAAAGCCACGCGAAGCTTTGTTTATTCACGTAAGATCCGCTACCAGACACAAACGCGGACTCCTTCCGCGCTCGTGTCTTCCTAGTAACTGTTCAACGTAGCGCGTCGAAGGTGCGCAAAATGCTCGTAGATGGAGCTGTTATGTTTGACAACAGCTCCAGTTTTGCATGTGTAATTTAAACAATTTTACCATGAATTAAACTTTCACTCTGCAACGGAGTGCGCGATGATATAAATATTCCTGGAAGATTAACATTGTGTGCCGAATCCGGAACTCGAACCTCGGACCATTGCCTTCCGGAGGCAAGCGATCTACAACTGGGCTATCCCGACACGACACCTTATACGTTCCTACAACTTTATTTCCACCAGTACCTCGCCTCCTAAAGTTGTGAGGACGGATTCTGAGTCGTGTCGGGATTGCTCTGTGGTACACGCTTGCCCGCGAAACGCAAAGGTCCCAGGTTCGAGTCCCGGTTCCGGCACACAATTTTAATCTGCCAGGAAGTTTCAATTTTACCATGGTTGACAGCCGTTACCGGAACATGCTCATCATTATGCCGGAGAAATTTTGTTGTTTCGAGATAATTTGGTCTTTTAAAAGAACGGGGATTTAAAAAAAAAAAAAGTGTTTGTGTATTTCAAATTCCTCCAACAGATATAATTTGTGGCCTTTACTAGCAACGTGAGGCATTTTTAAGTTTTCCAGGCTAGGGGCTGATGGTTCGAATATTTAAAATGATGGGCAAAGGGGGAGGACTTCTTTAACTGACCTTTTTCAGTCCGTAGATGCTCGCTAAACCTAAAGGGAAAGAATCTGTCTGTTTGTCCGATATATCATTCGGTGCACCTAATAGTGGACACTTCTGATTTTGGGAACAAATTCTTATTGGGCTGCTCATTATGGGGGAGTAATATTATATGGGGGAGATTTTTGAAAAAAAAAAGACCATAGGTGAACGTTAGTGTGCCAAGGAATGGGATGGCAACCCGATTGTGTTGATCGTCAATGGAAGCAACTGATGGACCAATTGCAGGCATTATAGCATTTTTCGGTTCATTAAATAACGTTGTTAGTAACGATGGACGGTAACCATTTTTGTATGTTATAAACCATTATTGTCCATTTCTTTGTCAATGACGTTATCAGAAAGAGGAAGCTCACACATTCGTGTTATGGCAGCCCGATAATAGCTAATTTTATAAAAATGTTCAAATGTTTGTTAAGCTTAAGGGACTTAACTGCGGGGTCATCAGTCCCTAAACTTACAAACTACTTATGAACTAACTTATATTAAAGTCAGCACAAACATCCATGCCCTAGGGGGGAATTTGAACCCCCGACGGGGAACGGCCTCCCGCATCGTAGCATAGCGCCTCAATACGCCTAATTTTATAGCTTTTTTGCTGATTGGAATAGGAATGCACGGTTCAAACGCCAGTAGATGGTTTTCTGAAGATGTCAAAATAAATTGTGCTATCTTTCATATGTACATTATTAATTAAATCTGTTGCACTTTTTCTCTTCAGTCAGTTTGCTCATATTCTGTGAACAGTCAATCAGATTTTATTTTTGGCTATCAGTGACTCAAGATAATTTTTGATATGTTTGTTGATCAGAATCTGATTCAGACAATTACGTAATTTATTTCCACAAAACATGGAATGTTGTCCCACCAGTCTGCATGCTGTTTCCTGGACGAGGTAAGTGAGTGTAAATTCTGTAACAATCTGTTCATTGAGTGCAGGTTACTTGGTTTAAATTCAGAAAAGGTTCTCACCCCAATTCTTATAATTCACAGCCGCTGTTAGATGACCAGATTACATCCGCCCACATCATAGTTACCTGTTGCTTTATTTTTTCTCTATACAGTGTATCTGTCTCACATTCTCATACACATTCAATGTATATTTTATTTTAAAAAAATGAAGTTGGCTAGTATTAGCTTGATAGTCAGTTTTGTCAGTTACAGAAAGTTTTGCAGCTAATCAATGTGTTTCTCACACACATTGTCACACATTATTTAAGTTTTGCAACCATTACACACACACACACACACCTTATTTCACTTTATTTAATTTACTAGTAACTTTCATTATAGCTTTTAAAAAATAATGCTCTTTTTCTGGGGGTACCCCTCATACCTTTCCGCCGACCGCGGTGGCCGAGGGGACTGAGGCGCTTCAGTCACGGTCTGCACGGCCACTACGGTCGGGGGTTCGAATCCCCCCTCGGGCATGGATATTTGTGCCGTCCTAGTTCGTAAGTAGTTCATAAGTAGTTTGTAAGTTTAGGGACTGATGACCTCGTAGTTAAGTCCCATAAGCTTTACAAACATTTGAACATTTGAACACGGGACCCCAAGCTAATGCAGTCATCCTTCCTTCTTCCCGGACTTCCTTTCCCTTCCCCTCCTTTCCTATCTTCACTCCTTCCACTCCCCAACGGGGGACTGATAACCTCCGTAGTTTAGTCCCCCCATCCCAACAAAACAACCCCAACTCCTCTAAGGCGCATTACTGTGGAGGGCGTGGTTGCTCCCGTCGAAGGTTCGAGTCCTACCTCGGGCTTAGGTTAGTTTAATTAAAAAAGTTTGTAAGCCTAGGAGCTGACAATCGCAGTACGTAGATTAACAACAATTGAACGTTTTTGTAATGTTTATAAGAGACACAGCCCTTTATTCTTGGTGACCTTGTGGATAAGAGCCCGTGGCAGTGTAGTCATGAATAAATGTCAAGCAATATTATGATCTACTATGGTTATTTATTATCTATTCGTGTCAGAAGCACTTAGAATGTATAAACTAATGCACAATGTTTACATGTTGTGTGAATACATCATATTTATAAGACAATTATTTACTCTTTTCATGCCCAGAAGTTAGCGACGTGTATTGCATTTGGTGTTGCGTGTAGTAGATCTTATGGTGTGCATGTTGCTGGACACTGTGTACACTGGAGCAGGTGGGAGGTCGTCTGCATTGCTCCACATTCACAGAGTGGCGCCTCCACTAGGAAGTCGCATTTAACCAGATTACTCTTACATTTTATGACACCTGAACGTAGTCTGTTGAGTGATCTGCATGTACTCCACTTCTCTGTGTAGCTGGGTGGTAGTTTTTCACTTGGTGTAAACCATTCTGCAGTACCGGTATATTTTGCACGCCATAGTTCGGTTCGGCATTGCTGCAATGTCCCAACTAGAGCCTCCGTAGATCTAAGGAAGCTCTTCCTGGATATTAGTCGTTGGTTTGCTGGTTGATGTCCATATAGGGGATGGGCTTCAGAAGTGTCTGATTTTCCCCTCTCCCTTTTGGTACTACCTCTCGGCGAATGTCGGGAGGTCATTAGCACACTGTACCAGCATTCGGCAATACGGCGGATCAAACCCGCCTCCGGGTGTGCATATTGGGAAATTTCCTTCCCCACCCTTGATTTGATTTTCTCAGGGAATTCAAAACAGTCTTGGTGCAACCCGCCACTTCCCGCACCGAAACTAAGTTTATTGTGCGGTTTCGCTCCCTGTACATCTAGTAAAGCCAACCAATGCCCTTGAACAGTGTAAGGAGCCCCTTTACTAGTTCTTTATTAGACACAATTTCTTCGGGTCCGGTTGTCCCAAATGTTCTGTGCCTTTTACTCTCCAATGCAATGCATTCGAAGATTAGATGTGATGCAGTTTCATCACCGTCATCACAGATCCGACATTTAGGGTCCTCTTCTGTTATTCCCATTGTATGTAGGTATTTTTCGAAATTCCCATGGCCTGTCAGCAATTCAACCATGAGTCTAACCTCTCTCCTGTTCAGGCCCAGGATTGCAGAGCTTCTTTTAAAACATGGCTTTGGCATCATTACCTTGCCATGTTTTTTGTTGATAGACTATGGTCTAATATTATACGTGCTGTCTTCTGAGTCAGTTACATAGCTCTAATTTGATCATTGCTTTGGTGATTGTCAGCACAGGTTCCGGTCCAATAAATGGAGTCCCTGCCCCCATCCTGGCTAATCTGTCGGCATGTTCGTTGCCACTGATCCCAGAGTGCCCAGAGTGCCCAGGGACCCTCTATTGCTTTCCCCTAACTCCACCAAAACCCTGTGACATTCTGCAACAATTTTAGACCTTGTTGCAGGAGCTGCCAGTGATCTCAGGGCTGCCTGGCTGTCTGAATAGATATAGATGCTACGGTCTTTGTAGCACCTACGCAAATCCTCCACACACGCCCTGATGGCAGTGATTTCGGCCTGGAATTCCCCACGCTTAACAGAGGAACAATGCTGGTTTATGCTGTGTCTCTAATAAGAACGTTGCTCACGGCTGGTTAAACCCTAATCTTCCTTCCTTCCTTCCCTCCTTTCAGTATTACGTACGTGACACACAGCAAACTCGGCATCGGGTCTGTGTAGACAGGTGTGTTGGCCGTGCGACAGGTTCCCGGCTATGTCGCGACACGTCTGTGTTGCCTCAGAAATAGTTGCCAAGGTAAACAGCGCGGTGGAACGATCTGCCATTCGCATGTATGCTTGGCAGTCGACCCACGCTCCGCGTTTACTTAGCCCGTTGCGAAACGGTGATATACGACGCCGGAGCGAATTCACAATTTTATGAGCCGCGCGTGACTCCGTGGAAGCGTGGATGTCGTGCGTTATGGGCTTTCAGAGGCGGTGAAATCTGTGCAGATGCAGATATGAATACATTATTACCGTAGCGGGGAAGACGCGCCACTATCTAATGTACACCCACTCTGTACTTGCTGCAGTGTGAAGAGGTTATTATCTACCGAAAGTTTATGTACTAAATCTTCCTTAAACTATGGCTGTGGGTCGTAGAGAAAAGCGATAAAACTATTTTAAATACCGGAACTTTGTAATAGAACAATATTTTATGTGGAAAAGGTAACAATTTTGTAAGATACCTAAGAAAAAGTAATGTAGTTAAAATACTCTTTCATATATGTATTGTCTTGCCTTCTTTCTTTTCTGAGGTATAAATGAAGGCTGTACATTGTCGTAGTTAAGCGCAAGTAAAAGATGACCAAAACCGACTCGCTCTCACACTCCCTCAGTTATTAGATTCTGTGAGAAGCGTGCTTAAGATCATTGTATGTGCAGGATTATCAAAGGTAATTTGTTTGTAAAGAGTATGTCTCAACAATATTGTGTTCAAAATACTGAGCAAAACGTTTTATGTCTTTCATTGGATAGACTTATAATGGCTGACTATTTTCAGTATTATTTTTGTGTAAACATTAGTCCATTTTAAACAGTTTCGTAATGTGCTCTGGCATTGCAGCAAGAAAGAAACATTTGCCCACAATTACCCGGAAAACAAAAATTTTCTAAATAATTCAGCCGTTTTAAGTTAGAATGAGCAGTGGTAGTAGATTTTCGGTAGTGATATTCCTTGTTTTTATTTATTTACTTAGTTTTTAATATACTTTACGACCGAAATTCAGTATCGGGACTGTAGAATATCATATCGTATAACAGCAGTGAATTCACTAATTTTGAACCGAACAAAAGGATATCATTTGTACCCACTGCTTTCGGTGTGTTTGTCCTCTCCACTGTGATGATTCGATCAAAAAATTTATATTTGTGTAATTCTTCATGCTTTCCTGGCGAGATCTTGACATTTTGGATAAACGTTTATCCAATTTATATTTGTGTTTGTATTGTGGTCTTCAGTCCGACTCATTAGATGCGGTTCTCCATGCTTCCCTGCCCTGTGCAGGCCTCTTCATCTCTGAATAAGAGTGGCAACCTACATACTTTTCAACCAGCTTACTTTATTCGACTCTTGGTTGCCCTCTGCGATTTTTACTCCACACACTTTCTTTTAATCCCTCATGCCTCCAAATGTGTCTCCTCTCAGATATTCCAAAAGTTTCTATCTCCACAATTCTATTTACTACCTCCTCGTTTGTTACACATTCTACCCACCTAATCTTCAGCATTCGTCAGTAGCACCAGAAGACAAAAACTTCTATATTATTTGTGTTTGAACTCGTTACCGTCCACGTTTGGCCCCTGTACAATGCTAGACAATTCCTTTAATAAAAGACGTCTTAAAATCTAAATTAATATTTGATGTAAACTAATTTCGTTTATTCAAAAAGCTTTTCTTTCTATTGCCTTTCTGAGTTATATATTTTCTTTACTTCGGCTATCAGAAGTTAGCTTGGCCGGCCGCAGTGGCCGAGGAGACTGAGGCGCTCCAGTCACGGTCTGCATGGCCACTACGGTCGGGAGTTCGCATCCCCCCTTGGGCATGGATATTTGTGCCGTCCTAGTTCGTAAGTAGGTCATAAGTAGTTTGTAAGTTTAGGGACTGATGACCCCGTAGTTAAGTCCCATAACTATAAAAACATTTGAACATTTATTGAAGTTAGCTTGCTCCCCAAATAACATACCTACTAAATTTATTACCTCATTACCTTACCTAATTCCTTCTGCGTCGCATGATATTCTTAATCTATATTCCAGTACCCCTGTCTTGCTCTAGTTAATGTAATCTGCTGTAAAGGCACTGTCTGTTCCGTTCAAATGCTTTTCTCGGTTCATTGCTTTCTCTGACAGAATTTTAATGTCATCGGCAAACAGCAAGGTTTTCATTTCTTCTCCCAGAACTTTAATTCCTTCTCCAAATTACTCCTTGCATAGTTTCGAAGCTTGTTCAAGATTGGATAATATTGGTGAAGGGCTACAATCCTTACTCCAACCGCTTCGTCCCTTTCATGCCCTTCGACTCTTACAACAAAAATATGATCTTTATAGAAGTAGTGTATAACTTTCCGATGCTGATATTTTATCCCTGCTGCCTTCAGAATTTGAAAGAGGATATTCCAATGAACTTTGTCAAAACCTTTTCTCAAATCTACTCATTTAAGGTGTAGATTTACCTTCCCACACGCTTTGATGTGGCATAGCAAGGTCTAAAGTAAACCTAAGCAAATGGGGCTATCAAAATGTTTCCATCCTCTGTGACTGTGGAGCCATTCAAACAACTACCCATATGTATAACTGTCCGCTCAGTCCCTCACACTGTACCTTTGAGGAGTTAATGTCGGCACAACCAAACGCTTTTGACGTAGCCCTCTTCTGGGCTATGAATGTGTAGCAACCTTTCTTTATATCTGCGTAATTTTTTAAAATTAACATGTAGGTATTTTATGTCTCCGACACGAAGAAGAAGACCTTCCCATAAGCTAGTTTCTAAGATAAAACGTATTCCAGTATTTCTCATAAATCTGAACTGATCCTTCCAGACATCAGACGTACTAACTGTTTCATCTATCCTTCCATCCGTACAGAAACGTCTTTTCTCACAGAGTATCTTGCGACTACATTTGCAATGGCATCGGCGACGGCTTCCTATCCAGTGGCCTTTCTTCCGAATAAACATTTAGCCGAAGCGTCAAACATCACTTGTCACCAGTAGGAACCTTCCAACGAACTCCTCGCTGAAAGAGAACTACGTCCGGCTCTTTCCTCTTCTCACGATCAACCAGATGGCACAGTCGCAATCGAATTGCTCCAGAATCTCAATTCTCCACAATGACAAAATCTCCTCCAAGTATTAAAACAAATTTGGCAACAACGAGTTTTCCCTCTCTCAGTAGAAGGACAGTATTGTGGTTCCTATCTTTAAGCCTGTCAAGGACCATTCACCGTAAGTAAGCAGACCTTTAGCCTGACAAATTCATCCTGCAAATTGTTTCCTCAGATTATGCTCAGAATATGCTCAGATTTCGTATCATGGAGACTTCTATCTGTAAATCAGTATGGTTGGGACGATCTCCAAAATACCTTCTATTTCGACGAAAGAGCAATTAGGTGGGCCTTCTCTAAACGTCTTGTCGAAATTTTCTTCGATTTACGTACGTAGTACACCTCCACTGGGCGTCATCATATTCTACGTTCACTTCATGATTGGATCCTCCGAGGCTCATTACCGATATTTATTAGTAACTTTTTATCCCACCGCTTTTTCAGCGTTACAACTCAGCCCCCCACGGATGTACAGGGCTCTTATATTCATTTTAATCGCCATCAGTGGGCTTTTGGACCGATGGTCTGTCCTGCGCTGTATTTCGACGACTTCCACCCAGATCCACAACTCTTCTTGGGTACTCAGCTCCTGGAAGTTGTGACACAGCACCGCGTTTGGCCCACCTTTTTGGTAGAAAACTGACTTGGTCGTTTCATATTAGCCACTTGAATACTAGCTGCATGCGGAAGCTTAATTGCCCTCCTTTTTCTTGCCGACTCAGCCTGGGGTGCAGATCATACAACTCTCCTCCGTATCTATTCGGGACTGATCTTCTCCCGATTACGAGTGCCAGGCAGTACCTTCTGTCCTGAAAATGGACTCAGTTCACCATTGTGATGTCTGCTTGTCTACGGATGCCTTCTGGACCAGCGCTGTTGGCAATCTCCTCGCGGTAGCGGGAGTCCTCATTCTTCAGATTAGGCGGCATCAGCTTTTGGTGTTCAACGTCAATGCCATTTGACAATTTCCTTCTCACACTACGTATCTTGTTCTTATTGGAGGCGCTGGATTTCGACCTGATAATCGCCCTAGAGTGGGATTACCCATCAGAATGCGGCTGGACGCCCTTTGCAGGGACTTCCATCTGCTCCCATTGATTCGACGCGCCTTTCTGTACAGTGCACATCCCCTTGGATGGTGCCCCGACCATGAATCAGGATGGATCACTTCCAAAATCCAAAAGCGTCAGTGTCCCTCATAGTATGCCAGAGTTTATTGCTCCCACTACATGAGGAGTTTCAGTGTATTACGATCTTTTACACTGATTGCTGGATACGGGATACGGGAAAGGCTTTTACATGTACCATCAGTATTGAATGCTATTCTGTGCCAGAATCATATAGTGTGTTCACAGCGAAATTGATGTTGATTGTTAGAGCCCTTAATTTCTTCAAACAGGCCCCTCTCGACCGAGTTTTAATCTGTATCGACTCAATGAGCAGCCTACAGGCCATAGACCAATGTTACTCAACACATTCTTTGGCCATTTCGATCCACGGTCTCCCCGTTAACCTTCGCCATGCTGCCCGTTTCATTGCCTCTCTCTTGATCCACAGAGTATCCTAGGAAATGAACGGGCCGAGCAGTGGTCTAGAGCAGCAGTTACTACCCATTTCCCTTTACAATCCCGAGTGCAGATTTGACGGTGGAGACAACACCTTGCTCAAACAAATATGGAACATCAACTGGCAGGCTACAGCCCCTTCTAATAAACTCAGCTCAATCAAGACGATCACTGCCGGCCACAGTTCTTCCTTACGCAGTTTCCGCATGGGACTTTTCAGGCTGACCAATAGTTTTATTTTGCGCAATCCGCCTCCACCACATTGTCGTTGTGGAGTCCTACAATCTGTGGGTCATACCTAGTGGAATGTCCGCTCCTCTAGGCCCTCCGTGACAAATACGGAATTCCGCTCTCGTTACCTTTAGTTTTGATGATTTATTTACGAATGGTTGATTGAGTCCTTGAGTTTCTCCGTGAAAGTGGGTTTTATTCTCAGCTGTAATACTTTATCCCTGACGCTCGAACAATTTGGGTGCGTTTGTGGCCCCCCCCCCCCCCCTGCGAGCAGCGAGCTTTGGAGCACCCGCCTCCCAAGACTTACATTTCTTCTTTTTACCTTATTTTTTACATTTTGTTTCCTCCATTTTAGGTTCCTGCTATAGTGGCATAATATGGTGACCACTATATGAATGAATTGTGGTTTTAGAGTTTATAGAGCAGTTGGGGTGTACATAGCATATTTAAGCATTTTATGTAGGATTCGGTTGTGACGGTATAATTGGTTTTAATTACAATTTAGTTCTCCCAGTTTACTAGCAGATTTTCTTTAGTCAGACCGCATCTATCATTGCACACCAATCTGTGCTAAAGAGATTGATGACCTAGCTGTTTGGTCCCTTCCTCCAATCAACCAACAAACCAAATTGCTTCACAGCACACAGCACTTTCATCGCTTTACAGTAATTTAGAATTGCTAAGATTGGGCGTTACGCCATTCATTTACTGGCATTTAGTAATATATGTGAAAATAGTGTAACTTTTCCAAAATACTGTTTAATGTTTCGAAGCCTTCTGGTAGATATCACGGTAAATTTCAGTGAAAGTAATTGTAACTTGACTAGTAATAGTAATATTGGCTGTATAATTGAGATTGAAGTTCAAAGCCTCCAACTCTGGCAAGTATCGGTAGACTGTTCAAACATAAACAGTTAACTCAAATCATGATATCGGATTTTAATTCAGGGGCAATCTTTTTCCTTAATTAAATAGGTGTAAAACTCACGCAGTTTAGATCAACGTACGAGATATGATTTTAGTCGAGATGATTTCCTGATATTGTTATTGACATTCAGACGATCATATGCGCACTATTACAGCAAATTAATAACACGGCGAACTATGTCGATCTCTACAGTGTTCCTGTGAAGCTTTCAGTGCAAAATAATAATAATAATAATAATAATAAAACCACAAAAGTTTTAGTTATCTATAGAGAGATAATTACAACCAAATGGGCGGTAATGAATTTAGGGTTAATATAGAAATATACGCCCGAATTATCAACTGAAAAACACCCCAACGATTATTATGCCAGGAAACGACTATAAAGTATGGAACTATGTTGCGTTATAGATGGTATGGCGTTGCCTTCCTACAACTTTTAAGTGATTTACCAAGCCATTAATAAGGTGATCCGCCGTTTAACGTGGATTTCGGACAACTGTGGAACACTATGTTTTTCACATTAGTAAGAAGACCTACCGTATATAAAAGTAATGGTATTCCGCATGTCGTGAACTATTCGGCATATACCTACTGATATTGAATCCCACCGAATCTGGCGGAAAATACCGGTGTTTCTGCAGAGTTCGGAAAATCTTTCACTACATGCTAATTGACTTTTCAATTCCCAATTAACGAATATCTATTTATAAAATTAATATCTGTATTTAAAATATACAATGGAACGCTTTATGCATGAATCAAAAATTAGCTGCATTTGCGGCTCATAACGTATAACTTGTTTTAAAAGTTAGTCTTAATCGTATCTCGACCCCTACAGGTACACAATATATAGCTCCACGTCCTATATTCCGATTCTTCTCAATTTTTATTTCTGTGCACTCGTCTATTTTGATGTAATATCCTCCTGAGACCTAGCGACATGTATCACGATTTATTTACAGATTGTATATACCTCTAAAGGCAAGGTAATGAATACCAGTTCACACAGACATCAAAGGTGAAAAATTTCATGGCATTCTTGAGTGATCATTTGAGTGTTCAGTGGGTTTTGGTTCTGTGTAACTAAACAGTAGTATGAAAGTGAAAAGTCCATCGATTCATCTCTAATTAATTTACAGAAGACCTGAAGATCCAAAGAATTCAGATATGAACCGATCGTAATGAACAAAATCGTGTAACGAGCAGTGAAACTGTTGCGTAAACTGTTACATAAATCACTATTAATATTTCACTGAAAGACATCCTACACTAATGACTCCAAAGGAAAATTTTTGATTCTAATGCCACATACCACCAATGAGGATTTTCTGAAATATTTATAGTTACACTCTATAAATCAACGAGAAAGGACACACGCTCATTAACAATTCGTATCATAACAGTGTATTTGACGCATAAGCTCCATAAAAATATGTTATTGAAGGACACATGGTACACTGTTCACCGCTATTTTATTGATAAATAACGTCATTGATAAATCTAAAGACGAACCGCGTCCTTCATGTCGTTCTTATTTGCAGTGGTACCAACAGAAGAACCGCGAAGCACATATATGTCTATATTTAACTGGGGAGTTCGAAGAGCATCCATTTCTGCAAGTATGAACTCGTGTGATAATTCGTGATGGTAGAACTGGATCTTGTAGATCATACGGACACCCTAAAACGGGTAGTGAATAGGGTAAACAGACACAGATATCTATTGAAGATAGTAACTGAATCAGAGGCATTGAATAAAAATTGATACCTCGTCGGGGTTTCGAATCCGGGAGGTGCTGCTTACTAGGCAGACGCCATAACCACTAGGCCACCGAGGCTTAAGGATTGCAATCACTCCACGGGTAGTCTCATGTAGTGGAGGGGGCTGTGCGTTAAGACTATCCCAGCAGTCACTGTAATCATTAAGCCTCGGTGGCGTAGTGGTTATGGCGTCTGGCTTGTAAGCAGGAGGTCTCGGGCTCGAATCCTGGCCACAGCCTAAAATTTAATTCAGTGCTTTTAATTCCGTTTAATACATTTGATAATAAAGTACTTGTAATATTTCTGGCTTAAAGCCATCATATTAAGTTCGAAGTATTGCTTCAGAGCAGCCGTTTAGGAAGTAGGCAACAGATGGTAAATGCTGGTGAGAACCACGACAGGTGGTACAATAGGTCGGGTTATCATGGGAAAGAGCACTGGCCAATCTCCCCGAATTCTAGGGAAGTCCCCGAGCGGCAGGCACTGGACGCCGATTGGCTGTAGCACTGGCGGTCACGTGCCAAAACGCAATCATATTTTTATTAATATTTAATAAACTAGTAATATATTCAATGTTAAACACAATTTTTGAATACACCTCAAACACAAGCTATGCCCTGAGTAAGTAAAACATATTAACAATTGATAAAAACATTAACAAAACAGTTAATATAAGACGGACGATGCACGGCGGCCATGTTTACGCGCACAATTGTGGAGTGAAGGCAGTCTTTCATCGAGTCGGCACAGTTCAGTTCAGAACAGGCACTCGAAAGAGTAACATGTGACTTCGGTACACGCACTCGGAGGAGTAACATGCATACATAGGCGGTCATAAGACATTGTTTAATCATCTTAGAGCAAGGGAAATGACATTGTATTTAATTTCAATTAAAACAATCTGTGTCAAGTGGATATTATTATGCAGTTTACTGCCGCGGTGGAGTAGCCGAGCGGTCTAAAGCACCTCGCTGCGGAGCGCGCAGTTGCTCGCCGTGGAGGTTCGAGTCCTCCCTGGGCCATGGGTGTGTGTGTGTGTTTGTCCCTATGTTAGTTGTCCTAGGTTTAAGTAGTTTGTAAGCTACGGACTGTTGACCACGCAGTTTGGTCCGATAGATTCACAGACATTTGAACATGTTATGCAGTTCACTGGTTTCCTGCTGACATCAAATAAATCAGTTGGCATACCGATTCCCGAGGATTTCAGTTTTATTAAGTAACTAGATCAGTTCCTACCAATAGTTTAGCAATTTCAGCCTCATTCAAAAACTCCGACCTGCATGCTATCAGCTGCGTGGAATGCCACAATGTAGCCGCAGAGCGACGGAATTTTAATATCCCTGACATCTGGACACTTGTTTTAGCTGACACTGCCTCCATGGTTCATAGTATATTAAATTTTATTCGTGAGTGTGGACTGTACCAATCCATTTAAAGTCTCTTATGTGTCTGTCATTTATCTGTTCTCCGCTTGCCTAAATGTATTAGGTAGGTGTTTTAATGTGTACCAGAGTGGCTGGATGTGATATTTATGTGATCACCCAGCACAAACACTCTTGTCCTGTCCCAGTACTTTTATACTTTCTTCGTATTTATGTGGACCGTTTCTTCGTTTTTACATGTTCCTTTTAAACTTTGACGTGTTACAGCATATGCTTCGTAACGCTTAAAACAATGTTTT
Organism: Locusta migratoria; assembly: GCA_026315105.1. Classification (NCBI taxonomy): domain Eukaryota; kingdom Metazoa; phylum Arthropoda; class Insecta; order Orthoptera; family Acrididae; genus Locusta; species Locusta migratoria. Next base: position 78,519,053 of record CM048750.1, on the reverse strand, counting down.
AGCTCTACGACTGGAACAAGGGACTGATAACCGTTGATGTTTAGCTCCTTTCAAAAACTACATACCAACCAACCAACATCTATAGAAGACGTCAGGTTGGTGAACTTTTAGAATTTCTACTCTTCACACAGTGCAGTGGGAAGTAACTACAACCATCGCGTACACTGTCATTGCGATACAAACGCAAACTGTTGTGCATCATCCATGGCAACATGGAGGAGGAAAGGAAATGATATAGGACCGGTTAACATAATCCCTGTAGATATTTTTTCCTGTTGTGCACTATAATGTGACTGTTCTCATACCATTGCTAACAATGGAAGCAAGACGCTGTAACAAAATGCCAATATTTGCAGACTTGAGTTGCGATGCCCCCACACACCCCCTGTACACGGACAAGGCGCAGCTCGCAGCCAATGTGCGCTGTCCCTGCTCTTGTTTCGCGGGATGGCGACCTCGTCGCCTGGGGGTTGGGGGTTGGGCGGGGCGACCACTGTGCTCCGGCAGCCTCGCGTCCCCCGCTTGCGCCCTTCTTGGCACAGCTGCCGTTTCATTTCCGGCGAGAGCGCCCGGCAAAGAAATCACGCCGCCCACGACTTCCGGGACGGACAACTCTGCGGCTGGAAAGAAAGCGGCCGCACAATACGGGATGCGACCCACTCTTTCCGCCGGCTTTTATTTCCGATTATTTTCCCTCCTCGGGGAAAACTATTAGAGTACCAAGCATCTGTCGCTCGTCTCTTGTAGTTTGTTTCTAGTACCGAAAGAACACAGCTATCATTTTCATTACTTATGTTACAAGGTCCGTACAAAGTAAGACAAATTATTCTCTGGGTAGATAGAGCAAAGAACCTACTGCAAACCAGTCCGCATTATAAATTACGGAACGTGTGAGCAGATGTCAATAGTCTAAAACTTATTTGGAGCTATTTAACCCGTTTAAATCCTGACTTTTTAATTTTAAGCTATTTTAATGCATAGTGCGTCTCACTTAGAAATTTTTTTTAAATAATTCCCTAAAATTACTAAGCACGACTAGCAACAAAAAGATCGTGTTTTTCATACTCACAGAATATGACTTCAACTGCGATTGGGCAAAGCTGAAAATGTGTACCCAGCCGTTTTTTTTTTTTGTTTTTTTTTTTTTTTTTTTTTTTTTTTTTTTGCCGGTGATTGGGATTGAACCGGGGACCTTTTTTATGCAGCGTGTGAAGGAAAATAAAACTAAGAAAAAATACCATCCTTAATACTGTCTCCCACCAGGATTTTTTAAATTAATTTCTTTTATTTGTTTTGCTTTCCTTCAGGTCGTTGGATTCACATGGCCAACATACTGTATTTTCTTTGGAACATATAAAGTAAAAACAAATAAAAAAAATACGAAACCTAATATATGGAACTTAATGTATGCTTCTGGAAGGATGGCAGAAGAGTGGCGTCTTCTTCAGGTTTCGGAAAAAAAAACCACTTCGAGTCCGACTCTCCGCAACGGGGACCCGGGTATGTCTTCGCGTAAATAATTCTTCCTCCATGTTCGATTTTGGTTTGAATTTGTGTTCGCTTTAATTGTCTTCTCTTACCCGTGTCGACCCAGTTACAGGGGGCACCTTGATGTGTTGCGTAAGTATTTGCAAGGTCTGGTGATTGGTCCTGTTCTCCGCTCGTTTCATTGATTTCATCGTGTTGCTTTATACGTCGTGTCGATTTGTACAAAACTACTTGGTTAGCAATAGGAATATGTTAAATAGCTTCTAGATCCATATAGGACACTGGGCTCCGCACCTTTCAGCTCCTATCTCCAGGAAGGTTCCAACTGTGGGGCGGATTGGTAAAAATGCTTCCTAAGTAGTTAGCAAAGACCGACCGGTACTTTGCGTGCCGTCTCATAATGTCGTATCGTGTTAGTAAGAACGTCCAGAAATCTATTACGTCCTTGGGTCCGTCTCGGAAAAGGTAATGCGTGGCCATGCCCTTTATCCAAGTGACTGCATGCATCTTTCGTGAAGGGAAATACGTCGCATCCGAATGGAGTATCATCTTCGTGGTCATCATGTTTGTTGGTACCCGGAGATAAAGGGCTAATATCTGTTGGACTAGGTGCCATACGGCCGCCGCCTCGCCGCAGAGCAGACGGTGTTCGTCGGTGTCGTCTTCGTTGCACCCCAGGCAGAGCGGGAAGTCCACCAGGGAGATGGTTTGCAGTCTGTGACGCGTCGGATATTTACCATTGACGAAGGTATACCAAGTGCTGCTCGTTTCTGCGGTGAAATATGGTTGGTGCTCTGAGCGCCATACCGTCGTCCACGTATCCTCTGGTTGGCGGCCTTCGACGGCGTTCCGTGGAGGAATCGAACTCGGGTCTCCTGCTTTCTAGGCAGTTGCGCTGACCTCTACACTACTGGAGACACAGTGATCACCGCCCCTGCAAGCACTACCTAAGTACGTCTCCCGTCAGACACAAATTTCCAGGTTTACCCTGCCCACAGTACTCAAACTAGTTGGCACTATGTACTTATTGCCTTAAGAGTAAGGGCTCCAAACTTGCCCACCCCTCCCCACTAACAAAAGGATCATTGCCTGTCATTGGCATATTATATATATATATATATATATATATATATATATATATATATATATATATATATATATATATATATATATATATATACATGTGGCGTCTATTCCAAAAGAACAGACGTCACTTCTGATTCTGCAGTTGAAATTGTTTTAATATTCACAGAATATATGACTTCAACTAGACACAAATTTCCAGCTTTACCCTGCCCAAAGTGCTCAAACCCGTAGTCACTATGTACTCATGTATATATATAGAAAGATCACTGCTGGTCAGCTATATAGTGCTTCCATGATGGACCAGATGTAATAAATCTCACTATTATGTCTCTTATCTTTCCAGAAAGTACCTCATAATACAACAGTAGTAGGAGAGTGACTAATTTCACATGACAAATAAGGAATACTAATGTAACCAAACGTTCGTGTTATGAGTAACTCAATGCAGCTAACTATCGAAATGATTCATTAGCATTTTGCAATTTGTAATTTCTTGGACGAGCATATATAACACTTTGTATATCAGCAGCTACAAATGTATTTTTAGAAAAATTTTGATCAGTTTGACAGATAATTGAAAAAATAAGGTACGTGGCAGATCGGTTACACTATACATTAAAAGCTTAAGGTAGGTGATCTTCTTCTGTATAGCGCATAGGATGGAGCAGTTGACGGCTCCGTACGTACATCTGTACTTAGTGTACCGTTCTAATTTCCTCGTTTTTCTGTTATAGTCGCATGTGGTTTGCGCCGAAAACGACTGCTGGTCAAACTCTCGAGATATATGTAGGAGGATGCAATACATCGGATAACTCTTCGAGATACTTAAGCTCTTGGAACTCTGTAAGCAGCCCATACCATGCCATGATACCTCTCCTGCAGCCAGTTGAGTTGGCAGATCAAGTCGGTAACGCTTTCACGCATCCTTAATCACCTTGTAACTATGCGTGCTACTTTAGTTTACTCCATGATATGGTCTGGTAAACCTGACTTGGAGTGTGTTCCGATTCTTCCATGATACGGTCGCACACAGCCTGTCTGGTAAACCTGACTTGGAATTTGTTCTCGATGAAGTCATACTGCATTTAGTTCACGTCATCATCTTAAAGGAAACTGATCGTATACCCACATGTCGGAATCGTATACTTTCGGTCGCAAAACACCGTGTGTAAAACTGAACTTGAACTCCAATTTACGAACTTTCGGTTCCATTCTCACATTAATCAGTACTCACATACATAGCACAAGCTGCCGCGAGAGCTACACGTGGAAGTGTCCGACAGCGAACAGTGCCGCCCTGAGTGAGCTTGTCGCTAGCCCAGACTTAATGTGTAAGTACAGGGCCAATTACGGCACGTTTACCCAAACTAGATAAAAATATTTCATTTACAACGAAAATAATATTGACGTTGTTAATCGATATAAAACAATCCTATCTTCTAAGGAGGACCGAAACCCACACACTTTGCATAATTTCATAATGATCGTTTTGAGTATTTTTCATCAAGGACAGACATCGTGATACGGAATGTATAAACTATTTGATCGAAACATTAAACATTCCAGTAATTGAGAATAAAATAAAATAATATATAAAATTTTTTACCTTCTTCTTTTAAGACATCTACGATGTCGAAATAATTATCCGCATCTCCTGATCCGAAAAATCATTTCAATATCTCAAAAATCGCGGAAGTTTACAACAACTAAATCAATATGTAGAAAAATCAAGCTTCAGATAACTAACTTTTAAATGCGTCATGATATTTCAACAAACTCTGGTTTGGATGATAACGTATAGTATCTTGCAATTATCTTGAAATCATCACACGTCGATGTATTTATTTAATGACTGATTGTAACTTCTATAAATTTATAACGTAAATATATACAGCAATTATTTTGTCCTCAGTAACACTGGAAATGCATGCAGCGTGATTTACAATCCGTATATTTAAATTAGTAAGTCCATTTAATGTACAATTTGCCATTTAGTTACCTAAATATCATTAAAAGTTGGTTTATCTATTTATTTATTTCAGAATTTATGTAATTCTAATTAACAGTTCTTTTTTAAATTAAAATATTGTTGTATTCGCAAGGAAGAGGTTACAGGCGGTCTATTTTTACTTATACATCATGTTAAGTTGAGAACGATTTTGGAAATAAGGAAACAGCCAAAGGACAGAACTGGTGGGAAGTGTGTGTTTGGGAAAGAAGGTGAGCGAAGAGTGCGGGCGGAGAAGGAACTCCATGTCTACGCATAAGATAGACTGTTCTGCATGATAGGAGCGATTCGATCGGAAAATGAGGTTCCAATTTGATTGAATAAACCTTCTGTGACTAAGTCTCTGACTTCGTGTACACGATTCGCAAAAGTTGGAATAAAACCATCGTTATTAATGAAGCAGTTATTTTATGTAATATTTCGTATTTTTTTCTGAAACTACCGATTTTGCATAGTGATTTTACCACAGGATCACATGCAAAAATATTATATTTGCAAATAAGGTACTTACTGGAGCATGAAAGCAGACAGGTACAGTTAAACCGTAAGATAACATCGAGCCAAACTTCTAAATTATAACCGTACGCAGCCAAATTCGCAGGTTATTACAGCGTATAGTTACACTTCCTTTATTATTAGCTGTAATGAATGCGGTGCTGAATGGAGAGTCAAGTCGGAGGCGGAATACCATTATAAACTGGTGCGTATTTTCAGGAACCGTCTGAAGTGGGAAAAAATCGTAGTGCATTCGCTACATGTCGTCATATTAAACAAAATTAATCACATCCCCAGATTTCGCAGTCGTATTCTTCCGGTCGCGATTTATCGTGTCTAAAACTGAACTACAGTGTCAATTTACGAACATTTAGATTCCATTCCCACACTAATAAATGGTCATGCGTAGCAAAAGCTGCCGCGAGAGCTGCACGCGAAAGCGTTTGACAGCGACCACGGCTGGTCTGAGACAGTTTGCCGCTAGTCAAGACTGAAAGTCGAAGGACAGGGCCAATTACGATATACTTAAGCAACCTAGACAAAAAAATTAATTTACAATAAAAATATTATTCAGGTTATTAATCGAGTTAAGAGCTACCTAATCTTTTAAGCAGGACCGAACCACAAACACTTTGGAAAATTTCATTATGATCGATTGAGTAGTTATCATCCCGGACAGACATTGTGATACTAGATATATAAAGTGAGTGATCAAAAGTGTCCGGGCTCGCCCGTGCTGCCACCTACTGTCAGGTACTCTATATCAGCGACCTCAGTAGTCATTTGACATCGTGAGAGGAATGGGCCGCCCCGTGAAAATCATAAAGATCGAACAAGGCAGGTGCCTGGGTGTCACTTCTGTCACAAATCTGTACGCGAGATTTCCACACTCCGAAACATCATTATGCCCACTGTCTTTGATGTCTTAGTAAAGCAGAAACGTAAAGGAACACGTACATTATTATCACGTACAGGCAGACATCGTCTGCTGGCTGACAGAGAACGCTGACAGTTGAAGAGGGTTGTGCAGTGTAATAGGCAGGCATCTATCAATACCATCTGACAGGATTTCCAAACTGCTTCAGCATCCACTCCAAGTACTGTAATACACTACTGGCCGTTAAAATTGCTGCACCAAGAAGAAATGCAATGGTAAACGGATATTCATTGGACAAATATATTATACTAGAACTGCATGTGATTACATTTTCACCCAATTTGGGTGCATAAATCCTGAAAAATCTGTACCCAGAACAACTACCTCTGTCCTTAATAATGGCCTTGATACGCCTAGGTATTGAGTCCAACAGAGCTTGGATGGCGTTTACAGATACAGATGCCCATGTAGCTTCAACACGATACCACAGTTCATCGAGAGTAGTGACGGGTACTTTGACGAGCCAGTTGCTCGGCTACCATTGACCAAACGTGTTCAATTGGTGAGAGATCTGGGCAGCGGTCCAACATTTCCCGTATCCACAAAGGCCCATACAGGTTTTTCAACATGCAGTCGTGCATTATCCTGCTGAAATATAGGGTTTCGCAGCGATCGAATGAAGGGTAGAGCCACGGGTCGTAACACATCTGAAACGTAACGGGGATGCGAAAAAGAGGTGACCGAGACGTGTAACCAATGGCACTCCGTACCATCACGCCGGGCGATACGCCAGTATGCCGATGACGAATACACACTTGCAATATGCGTACACCGCGATATCGCCAAACACAGATGCGACCATCATGATGCTGTAAACAGAACCTTGATTAACCCAAAAATAGTGAAGTTTTGCCATTCGTGCACCCAGGTTCGTCGTTGCGTACATCATCGCAGGCGCACCTCTGTTTGATGCAGCGTCAAGGGTAACCGCAACCATGGTCTCCGAGCAGGTAGTCCATGCTGTTGCAAACGTTGTCGAACTGTTCGTGCAGATGGTTGTTGTCTTGCAAACGTCCCCATCTGTTGACGCAGGGATCGAGACGTGCTTGCACGATCCGTTACAGTCATACGAATAAGATTCCTGTCATCTCGACTGCTAGTGATACGAGGCCGTTGGGATCCAGTACGGCGTTCCGTATTGCCCTCCTGAACGCACCGATTCCATATTGTGCTGTCATTGGATCGCGACAAACGTGAGCAGCAATGTCACCATAAGATCAACCGCAATCGTGATAGGCTACAATCCGACCTTTATCAAAGTCGGAAACATGATGGTACGCATTTCTCCTCCTTATACGAGGCATCACAACAACGTTTCACAAGGCAAAGCCGCTCAACTGCTGTTTGTGTAGCAGAAATTGGTTGAAAACTTTCCTCATGTTAGCACGATGCAGGTGTTACCACCGGAGCTAACCTTGTGTGGATGCTCTGGAAAGCTAATCGTTTGCATATCACAGCACCTTCTTCCTGTTGGTTAAATTTCGCGTCTGTAGCACGTCATCTTCGTGGTGTAGCAATTTTAATGTCCGAGAGTGTAGTTACGCGGGAGGTGAGAAAATTTGGATTTCATGGTCGAGCGCCTGTCCAATGCTCATAAGGCACGTATCAAGCAGGTCCATCCTCAAAAATGAAAATTTGCACACGGAGACGAAATGGAACAATCATATAAACACAAAGCCAACTGTTACGGTAAGTTCATAGTTTCTTCGGGTTTGCTGCCGGAGTTTGAAGTCAAACTGACCCAATATTTCGGCGGTTCACCTGTCCGCCATCCTCAGGAAGACTGCTGCTGCTGCTGCTGCTGGACTCGCCGACAACTGATGCCGAGGGCATGGAACGCCGTCCTATATAGGCCTGCGAGTGGTGTAAGGCGCATGCGCGACCTGCTACAGGTACTGCACACACAGGTCTTGCTGCACCGCCGGTGGCGGAAAGGTGGTGCTCACGATAAATTGTCTTCCAGCAATCTGATGGGTTGCATAAAAGATCGATGTTTTTTCATATTTGATAAAACCGGGTTCGACGCCCTGATAAGCGGCAAACCCTTGTCTCTATTAATTAAATTTTCTGACAGCCTGATTTCAATGGACTCTTTATAAACATTGTCCCAAAAATCGGACGTGCTGGACACAATACGAGTTTCGTCGAACAACATAACAACATGTTACGGTTAGTGCCGACGAGCATTGTAGTAATGAGACGGTCCTGTGAGCTGAGTCTCTGAGGCGAAGACCTCCGCAGTGCGGAATATGCGCGGCCGTCCAGAAGCAGAGAGCCGTGGGTGATGCCCCCCGGCTGCGCGGAAGACGGATGGCCTCCCCAGCTGCCAGCCGTCGGCAGGTGCACGCCAGCGCGCAGCCGGAAACGACGGCCTTCCCCACCTGCTAACATCCAGCCTGCCGTTGCACGGCTGGGCGCACTCTAACACAGATTCGTCGGAGGAGGAGGATTCCTCCTGCTCCTGTGCCAACAGCTTCGACAGTTATATAACGGGCAGGTGGGTTAGTCAGTTACGTAATTCGAAATATTGAAACATTTCCATCGTTTCGCGGCGATGAAAAGAATTCAACGACAGAGTTGAAAGTTTGTGCTGGGCCGGGAATTGAACCCGGATCTGTCGTTTCTGGCCAGCGGTTCTCTTAACCAATTGACACTACAGGCACGCTTTCCTTCCGACCACATTTCTCAACTTTTAGAACCCTGCCCATTGATTCCTTTTGCTCAAAGCCTATAATGGATTCCCGCAAGGTTCGTACATTGGAAGGCAACCTGTTGGTGGCATATTTCAAAATTATAGATATGGTGTTTGTCCTTTCGCACTTGTATAGGCGGCGAAGAAGAGGAATCAATAGGCCGACGGCTAGTAGTAGAAAATTTTGATAGGAAGCGAAGCGCGCCTGGCTAGCGATATTGTTAAAGGCGACCGCTGGCCAGTAGCGGAAAATACGGATTCGAATCCCGGTCCAGCACGAATTTTCTACTTCGCTGTTGGATTTCTTTAACCGCCACAAAACGGTCGAATATTTCAATATTTTGAATTCGTAAAATTAACGCAGTTAACTTCAAGAATTGGCGTTTGTTATTTCAGACATTTCAGATATTTCGTCCGAAAGCACGACACCATATCAATAACGGAAAATATACCGCCAACAGCCAATGGACAGAATGAAACTTTCACTCTGCAGCGGAGTATGCGCTGGTATGAAACTTCCTGGCAGATTACAATTGTGTGCCGGAACCGAGACTCGAACCTGGGATCTTTGCCTTTCGCGGGCAAGCGCTCTACCGATTGAGCTATCCCGACACGACTCACGATGCCACCTCACAACTTTACTTCCGCCAGTACCTCGCCTACTACTTTCCAAACTTCACAGAAGCTCTCCTGCGAAATTTGCAAGACTAGCACTCCTGGAAGAAAGGATATGGTGGAGACATGGCTTAGACAAAGCCTAAGGGATGTTTCCAGAATGAAACATTCACTCTGTGCGCTGATATGAAACTTCTTGGTAGATTAAAATTTTGTGCCGGAACTGGGACTCAAACCTGGGACCTTTGCCTTTCGCTTGCCCCCAGGTTCGAGTCCCGGTTCCGGTACACAATTTTAATCTGCCAGGAAGTCATATCGATCCAATGGACAATTTCAAGGCGGACGCATTCAAACGCTCGATCCCTTGCGTGAATCCATTATAGGCCGCGTGCAAGGGTAATCAGTAAGCAGGACCCTATATGCTGAATATTTGCGTTGGAAGGGAAGCGTGACTAGATGGCCTAATTGGCAAAGACGACCGCTGGCCCGAAGCGAGAAACTCTGGTTTCAATCCCGGTCTAACACAAATTTTCAACATCGCCGGTGAATTTATTTCACCCCCCCCGAGACGGTCGAAATGTTTCAATACCTCGAACTCGTAAAACTACTGCCGTTAATGTCAACAAATGGTCTCTTTTATTTCGGACATGTGCAAAACAACACACACCATTTCAATAAGAAACACATTATTGGGGCGATCTAGAATTGTTTCATTAGAGGTTTTCAGCCAAGATCGTTTTCTCCTTTTAATTACATGACCGGTATGGGCGTGCTAGACGTCATCTTCAGACATGTCGTAATTTTTTACATGACTCCACTGCTATTATAGCAATTTTTAACATAGCAAATTGGTATATATCCACAATGATGTGTCATCCAAATAAAATTTACGCTTCAATAATAAAACGACTGGATCTATCTTTCTCAAGGTCTAAGTCAGAGGCACTTCAGAATCAAGTTCAGTATTGAACGCAGCGAGGCACCTTCAACCGCTTGGCTTTTCCACCGCGGCTGATTGCCGTTATACAGGATGACGCACTTAAAACTGTTTATCGAAATATTTGAAAAAATACAAATCGGGTTAAGAAAAGTTTTAATAAAAGCTGTTCACGTCGGAAAGAGCCACCCATTAACATAACCCTCGATCCCCGCCCCCATGCAGCACCCGTGGTAGCGAGAGGGATTTGGCCTCAAAATCTTAAATAGGAAACCCCAATTTTGTTACGAATTTAATTTATCTGTGAAAAAAAGTAACATTCCTATGACACATATGTTTCATTATGGATGGCTTTGTAATCGACAAAAATAAAAATTAGTTGAAAATTATTAAAAACCGGTAATATCTCGAACGTACAGTCATCGAACCCTGTCTCTAAGTTCAACACCTTAATTTTCAGAATACATTTACTCAATATTGTGGAAATTTGTTACAGAAGGAACATTCCTAACAAGGAAGAGTTTAACATATCTTTGACGAGCTTCTTCAACATTACTACGAGCCACATAGTACGAGGAAATAATGTCTGCTATCTCTGAAATTGTTAACATTGTTAAACAATTCAGATGTAAACCGTCGGAATCAATAAAGTACAGTGAACAGTATGACCGTAGACTAAGAGCATGGTCACAGTCTTTGTTTCACTGGATTGTGGGAGCTGCCACATGGCTAGGATTTAAAAATTTCAAAACCAGTCCTTTGATTTTCCTAATCAGGTGTGTATTTCTTTGATATATTAACGTTTCTGAACAATTTTTAACTAATTTTCATTTTTACCGATTACAAGCCAGTTTTCATTAAACAAAAGGTTCATAAACAAGTTACATATTTTTCCTGTGGAATCGAAATCTGCAATAAAAAAAAATTCGAATTTACCACCCCAACAACACCCCGAGGGATGGTGAAGGGGTGGGGGATCGGGGTTCCTATAAGTGGATGTTCCTCTTGGGGGAGGGGGGGGGGAACAACTTTCATTGCAACTTCTTCTTAATTCCATTTATATTTTTAAAAATATTCTCAAATAAAGTGTGTTATGTTGCTCACCATATATAGCTGCCCTGCTGGCAGTGACCATTGCATTTAGCTTCCTTGGCATGTATGGAATTAATTACTTCCTCTCCTCCACATAAGTGGTAATATTTACGACCCCAGTCGCTTCAACCTCGGACTGGTCGCGTCTCAGGCTATGCCGATACCGACTTCTGCCTCATTACAATTTAGATGACTTTTTTATGACACAAAACCAATATATCTTCGTTTTTGCAGTAACAGATGTTTTATCGAAACAAAATCGTGTGAGATTATCTGATGGATGCTCTGCCACTTTTAATGATTTCTTTCGTGCTAGGACCGGTGTTGTTCCACAGAGGGTACTGTTTGTCCATATAATAGCAGCCACACTTTCGTATTAGATTGTAAACTTTTGGTATTCACAAACCTAAATAGTCTCTTACAGGCCTCGTAGGTTGTAGTATTTTTGTTGAGGGACTGAACACAGTGCCAATGTTGTCTCTGACTCTCTCTCTCTCGTTTCTTCTTTTTCTTGTTATTCAGATAGATTAATGCATTACGGTCATTAGTTAACGTTCATTCTCGGTTGTTCGTTGAGTATGTGGTTTAGATTTATTATTACTATTATTATTATTATTATTAAAAAGAGCATTGAGCCCTTGTACAGAAAGATGGCCTTGCAATGGGGAGTTGCCTGACAAACCTACTAGCCAACATTTCACATAAATAATTTTGAAACATAATTTTTCAAAGCCAGCATGTCAATAAAACAGAAAATTATTAAACATCTGCCAGGAAGTTTCATATCAGTGCACACTCCGCTGCAGAGTGAAAGTTTCATTTTGGAAACATCCCTTAGGCTGTGGCTAAGCCATGTCTCCACCATATCCTTTCTTCCAGGAGTGCTAGTCTTGCATGGTTCGCAGGAGAGCTTCTGTGAAGTTTGGAAAGTAGGAGGCGAGGTAATGGCGGAAGTTGTGAGGCGGCATGGTGAGTCGTGTCGGGATAGCACAGTCGGTAGTGCGCTTGCCCGCGAAAGGCAAAGGTCCCAGGTTCGAGTCCCGGTTCCGGCACCCAATTTTAATCTGCCAGGAAGTTTTATAACAGCGCACACTCCGCTGCAGAGTGAAAGTTTCATTCTAGAAAATTGTTTATTACAAACGCTATGTTGACCATTCTGTGTACCATTCATTGGTAAAGTGCCATACCAGAGCGCAAACCTGTTCCATACCAAATATATCAAAATTAGTTTTCCACCAATAACAAAGTGAAAGGCAAAATATTTCATAACATAAATTTAAAGGAACAAGTACTTCAGAGGTCTGACATTTATAAACTAAATTGTTCCATTTGTCCCAAATTTTTCACTGGCCAAACTGGAAGGAGTATTAATACAAGATACTCAGAACATAGAGATGCTCTCTGGTTCAACAGCCTAAGCAAATGAACCTTTGCTGTTCACTTAGCCCAACACAAAACCACGAAGATAAGCATTGGGAAAAGTCTAGAAATATAAAATTTTGCCAGAAGGAGGAGCACAAATGAATTTGTTTGGAAAAATTGAAATATATAGTCACATTAACAGTAAACATGATTGAATCCGAATGATCAGCTAAAATAAAGAAACCAACTGTATCTCCAAAATTTCTTACAGCTTTTATAATTTTAACGAGCAAAAATGACATTTAACTCATAGGATTGTTTCTTCATTGACCATTAGAAGTTGACTTCAAATGTAAAATTAAATTTATTTATTTAACAATGAGCATAAGTATCTTTGCAATTGCACTGCAGTAGGCCGTATCTGTTAATGTATCACTTTCTTTGCTGCATCAAATTACATGAAGTAAACAAATACCGCCATCTTCAATTTAGTGTACCTCACAGATCAACATTGAGCTATGGAAATACGCTTATCTCTCTCCTGTAATATATGCAGACGAACTTTTTCTGAAGTAAGTTAAGTGTATAAGCAATAGATGAAATCTTAATTCAAGTGTAAATAGTACAAGAAAGCCGGCCACGGTGGCCGAGGGGATTGCGGCGCGCCAGTCACGGTCTGCACGGCCACTATGGTCGGGGATTCGAATCCCCCTCGGACATGGATATTTGAGCTGTCCTTGGTGTTAGCTAGTTCGTAAGTAGTTTGTAAGTTTAGGGGCAACAGTCTCGATGATTGACTGAGCTGGGCTTGTAACATCAGCTAATGTGGCTTTGCCACACAGTTACTGCGAACGGCTGAAAGCAAGGGGAAACTAAAGCCGTTATTTTTCCCGAGGACATGCAGCTCTACTGTATGAACATATGATGATGGCATCCTCAACTACTATGGACAGCACAATGATCGCATTATCATTGTCAAGATAGATACCGACAGGTATATATGCCAATTAGCTCTGCCGATGATGAGGAAATCGAAGAAATATATGAGAAGCTAAATGAAGTTATTCAGACAATTAGGGGAGAGGAAAACTTAATTGTTATGGGAGACTGGAAGTCGGTAGTAGGACAAGCAAGGGAAGGGAAGGTAGTAGGTGAATATGGTCTGGGCAAAAGGAATGAAAGAAGAAGCCACCTGGTAGAATTTTGCACAGAACATAATTTAGTTATAACAAACACCTGGTTTAAGAATCACAAAAGAAGGTTGTATACGTGGAAGAGACCAGGAGACACCGGGAGATACCAGATAGATTTTATAATGGCAAGACATAGATTTCGGAACCAAGTTTTAAAGTGTAAGACATACCCAGGGGCAGATATAGACTCCGACCATAACTTGTTGGTTATGAACTGTAGGCTGAAACTGAAGAAACTACAAAAAGGTAGGAAAATAAGGAGATGGGACCTGGATAAATTGAAGGAACCTAAAGTTCTTAAGAATTTCAGAGGGAGTTTTAGGCAACAATTGACAGAAAAGGGGAAAATAAAACAGTAGAGGAGGAATGAGTAAAATTGAGAGATGAAATAGTGAAGGTAGCAGGGGACAAAATAGGTAGGAAGGCAAGACCTACAAAAAATCCTTGGATATCACAGGAGATACTAAATTTAATCGATGAAAGGAGAAAATATAAAAATGCAGTAAATGAAACAGGCAAAATGGAGTAAAGACGACTAAGAAATGAGATTGACATGAAGTGCAAAATGGCTAAGCAAGAGTGGTTATAAGGCAAATGCAAGGATGTAGAAGAATCTATAAATAGGGGGAAAATAGATACAGCCTACAGGAAAATAAAAGAAACATTTGGAGATAAGAAAAACAGCTCTATGAATATCAAGGACACTGATGTAAAACCAGTTCTCAGCAAAGAAGGGAAAGATGAAACGTGGAAAGAGTATATAGAGAGGCTCTATGAAGGAAATGAACTTAACGGCAATATTGAAGAAACGGAAGAAGAAGTAGATGAGGATGAAATAGGAGATACTATACTGAGAGATGCATTTGACAGAGCACTGAAAGACCTAAGTCGAAACAAGGCCCCTGGAGTAGATGATATTCCCTCAGAGCTACTGAAGTCTCTGGGAGAACCAGCCATGACAAAATTGTTTCACCTGGTGTGTAAGATGTATGAGACAGGTGAAGTACCCTCAGACTTCAAGAAAAATGTTACAAATTCCCATTCCAAAGAAAGTAGATGCAGACAGGTGTGAAAACTACAGAACCATCAGTTTAATAAGTCATGGTTGCAAAATATTAACACGAATTATATACAGAAGGATGGAAAAGCTGGCAGAAGCCGACCTCGGGGAAGATCAGTTTGGGTTCAGGAGAAATGTAGGAACACGGGAGGCAATACTCACTTTACGGCTTATCCTAGAAGATAGATTAAGAAAAGGCAAACCTACATTTCTAGCTTTTGTATATTTGGAGCAGGCTTTTGACAATGTTGATTGGAATAAACTCTTTCACGTTCTGAAGGAAGCAGGAGTAAAATATAGGGAGCGTAAGGTTATTTACAACTTGTACAAAAACCAGACCGCGGTTGTCAGAGATGAAGGGCATGAAAGGGATGCAGTGGTTGGAAAGGGAGTAACTCCATTGTTATTCAATTTGTACATTGAGCAAGCTATATAGGAAAGCAAGAAGAAATTTGAAGAAGGAATTAAAGTTCAGGGTGAAGAAGTAAAAACATTGCGTTTTGCCGATTACATAGTAATTCTGACAGATACAGCAGAGGACCTGGAAGAGCAATTGAAGGGAATGGACAGTGTGCTGAAAGGTGCATATAAGATGAACATTAACAAGAGCAAAACTAGGGTAATGAAGTGCACTGTAAGAAGATCAGGTGATGCTGAAGGAATTAGATTGGGAAACGAAGCAATATTGGAGGTAGATGAGTTTTGTTACTTGGGCAGTAAAATAACAAATGATGGTCGCAGTACAGAGGATATAAAATGCAAAATGACAATGGGTAGAAAAGCGTTCTTGAAAAAGAGAATTTTGTTAACATCGAATATTGATTTAAGCCTAAGGAAGTCCTTTCTGAAGGCATTTGTATGGAGTGTTGCCTTGTATGGGAGTGAGACATGGACGATAAACAGTGCGGACAGGAAGAGGATTGAGGCTTTTAAAATATGGTGCTACATAAGAATGCTGAAGATTAGGTGGGTGGATCGCGTAACTAATGAGGAGGTACTGAACAGAATTGGGGAGAAAAGAAACTTCTGGCATACCTTGACTAAAAGAAGGGGTAGATTGTTAGGACACATTCTTAGACATCAAGGAATTGTGAATTTAGCGTTGGAGGGAACTGTGTGGGGTAAAAACCTCAGAGGAAGACCAAGAGATGGATACAGTAAGCAGATTCAGACAGATGTATGTTTCCGTTCTTATGTGGAGATGAGGAGGCTTTCTCAGGTTAGGGTATTGTGGAGAGCTGCAGCAAACTAGTCTCCGGACTGAAGACCACAACAACAAGAAGTCCCATAAGCTATACAAACATTTGAACATTTTAGTACAACAAAGATAACTTTACGGTAGAAATAAATAAACTTTGTAACTTATGGATTTACATATGTTTGTTGTTTTAGGACACCAGTGTAAACCTGAAATCTACACAACCGTCTAATGATGGGATCAGGTCTGAAACTAGTTACGGTGAAATAAATTGCTTTGTTAAAATCTTGCGGCTGGTTGGAATATCTATTTACTACATACAGTATCATCCAATGATGGTTGTTCATTTGGACACCTCCAAAATGTTCCGAAAACATATTTATCAACTGTAAAATGTCTTAAAATTTTTTCACCTCTCACATATTATTTCAGCTTTCCATTATAAAACTAGCATGGAATCTGCAGTCGCATTAACGTTTCGGTTAGGTAAAAATATACGCATATAAACACACACACACACACACACACAGAAACAAAACACCCACAAACTAATACACACACATTCACATATAAACATTTATAAAATCAATATATAGAGCACTGTCCCGGCTGATTCACTGAATAACTCAACTCAGCGCAGCCAAACAACTGACGACATTGATATTTGCAGAGTTTCTTAATGTTATACTTTAGCCATCATTTATGTATGTATTTTTCGATATTACATTCTTAAGGTAGTGAAATAGAGGATGAAAGACTTTAGGAATGTGCATTGTTATTAATCGGATGGTTAAACTAGAACAACGAAAATAAGTTGTTTCGGAGACTCAGACTCTGACGATGCGGTTGCAGAAATGTTCAAAGAAAGCTTGAATCATATTTCAAATAGGTATCCGAAGCATACTGTTATAATCGGTGGCGACTTTAATTTACCCTCGATATGTTGGCATAGTTACGTATTCAAAACCGGAGGCAAATATAAAACATCGTCCGAACTAGTTCTGAATGCTTTTTCTGAGAACTACTTCGAACAGTTAGTTCATGAACCCACTAGAATAGTACGTGGTTGCGAAAATACTCTTGATCTCCTAGCAACAAATAATCCCGAGATAGTAAAGAGCATCAAAACAGATACAGGGATTAGCGAACATCGAGTTGTAGTAGCGAGACTGAATATCGAAATTCCCAAATGCACCAAAAATAAAAGAAAAATATATCTATTCAATAAAGCAGATAAAAATTCGCTTCACGCTTTCCTGAGTGATAGTCTCCAGTCCTTCAAAACTAAAAATGCGAGTGTAGATCAGTTGTGGCTTACATTCAAAGACATAATATCAGCAGCAATCGAGAGATTTATACCAAATAAATTAATAAAAGAGAGGGCTGACCCCCCGTGGTATACAAAACAGGTCAGATCACTGTTGCAGAAACAAAGAAAAACGCATGCAAAATTTAAAAAGACACAAAATCCGCAAGACTGGCAATCTTTTACTGAAACTCGCAACCTAGCGCGGACTTCAATGCGAGAATCTTATAGTTTTTTCCACAACGAAATCCTGTCTCGTAATCTTGCAGAAAATCCAAAGAAATTCTGGTCATATGTGAAGTACACTAGCGGCAAAACACAAACAATACCTTCACTACGCGATAGCAATGGTAATACTACCGACGACAGTACTGCTAAGGCAGAATTACTAAACACAGCTTTCCGAAATTCTTTCACCAAAGAAGACGAAGTGAACACTCCAGTATTCAATCCAAGAACAGCTGCCAGCATGCGAAACTTAGAAGTAGATGTTCCTGGAGTAGTAAAACAACTTAAGTCACTAAACAAAAATAAATCTTCCGGGCCAGATTGTATACCAACTAGATTCCTCTCAGAGTATGCTGATAAAATAGCTCCGTACTTAGCTATAATTTACAACCGATCACTCAGCGAAAGATCCGTACCCAAAGACTGGAAAGTTGCCCAAATTACTCCAATATTCAAGAAAGGCAATAAGAGTGATCCCCAAAATTACAGGCCTATCTCATTGACGTCGATTTGCAGTAGGATTTTGGAACATATACTTTGTTCGAATATTATGTACTACCTCGAAGAGAACGACCTATTAACCAATAGTCAGCACGGATTCAGAAAGTATCGCTCTTGCGAAACACAGCTTGCCCTTTATTCACATGAAGTGTTAAGTGCCATCGACAAGGGATCTCAAATCGATTCCATATTTCTGGATTTCCGGAAGGCTTTTGATACTGTACCCCACAAGCGGCATCTAATGAAATTGCGTGCTTATGGAATATCTCCCCAACTGTGCGATTGGATTCACGATTTCCTATCAGAAAGGACACAGTTCGTTGTAATTGACAGTAAGTCATCGAGTAAAACAGAAGTGATATCTGGCGTTCGACAGGGAAGCGTTATTGGTCCCCTACTCTTTCTCGTGTTTATAAACGATTTAGGAGATAATCTGAATAGCTCCCTTAGACTGTTCGCGGATGATGCTGTCGTTTATCGGTTAGTGAAGTCAACAGAGGATCAAAAGCAACTGCAAAGCGATTTAGACAAAATTTCTACTTGGTGCGAAAATTGGCAATTGACACTAAATAAAGGAAAGTGTGAAGTAATACACATGACCACAAAAAGAAATCCGCTGAACTTCAATTACGCGATAAATCAGTCAAACCTTAAGGTCGTAAATTCTACCAAATACATAGGAGTTACACTTACGAACAACTTTGACTGGAGAGAACACATAGAAAATATTGTGGGGAAGGCGAACCAAAGGTTACGTTTCATTGGCAGAACGCTTAGACGATGCACCAGCTCCACCAAAGAGACTGCCTACATCACACTTGTGCGTCCTCTCTTGGAGTACTGTTGCCCCTTGTGGGACCCTCACCAGGTGGGACTGACGGAAGATATTGAGAAGGTTCAGAGAAGGGCAGCTAGTTTTGTTTTATCACGTTACGGGGGGGAAAGCGACACGGAAATGTTGCACGAATTGGGGTGGAAATCATTAAAAGAAAGACGTTATTCATTGCGGCGTGATCTGTTTGCGAAGTTTCAATCACCGACTTTTAGTTCTGAATGTGAAAATATTTTGCTAGCACCCACCTACTTAGGGAGACATGACCATCCCAATAAAATAAGAGAAATCAGATCGAAAACGGAACGATTTAGGTGTTCTTTCTTCCCGCGCGCTATTAGAGAATGGAACGGTAGAGAAAAGTTATGAGGGTGGTTAATGAACCCTCTGCCAGGCACTTAAATGTGATTTGCAGAGTATCGATGTAGATGTAGATGTAGACACGACCATACTTCATGGTGAATCAGGAGACTTCAATCAGGTGATGTTTGTTGCTAACAGTTCGCTATCAACGTTAATTCTGATATCTTTTGTATATCTGCAGTTTTTGGATACTGTATGCAGCAGTCACAGTCAGCTACTGAATTTTTCGTCGTTGTGTTTCATACGTAGTATACTAAAAGTTGAAACCCCACTATCAGACCCTTATACCACACAAATTTCGACCGACCGCCGAGTCGACCTCGGTCGATGGTGACATCATCGGATGTATCGTCGGATGCCTTATGGATCGGATAATGTTTGTCGATGTTCAGATCTTGGAAGTGCTACCTCTCAGTGAAATAGTGCATCTCAGTCCAATTATTTCACAACTAAATTATCTGTTCCAGTTTCATTTAGCCGCATAACTATCTGTTGACAGCGCGGATAAGGAGGCGGAAATAATAAATTTTCCACTCCATTGGAAGGAGTAAGAATTTGAATTTTCTTAAGTGTGCCTAGTATCTAGTACCATCTGCATAAATGATCAATATTTTTGATAAAATTTAATTCATTCGATTTCCAATTCAGAAATCCTTATTTTCTTTGTTTTAAACCAGAATGCTCTGAAGACTGTATTGACATGAGGATGTTGTCTCCGTTTCGTATTTCGCTGTTGACAGTGGCCTTCCTGTGGGTATTTTCTCAGGAAACACAAGATGCTTCTAGTCCATTAAATTTCGGGCGAAGAGCCTCGCAATTTAAGCTATTCGACTATTATGTCGGTCGAGTATCTACCATCCACGTTCTGAGTGAATCGCACTCCGCGAAAAGTTGAAAAAGCACACCGTACGTTTCTGTTTACTTCTGTGAATTATATCATTCATAACGACTTCTCTTTGGCGGTATCAGAAGATGATAAATCATGTTTCTACCGATTACATACCAATGCAATTAACACACACGTGTAATTATCTTTAGGAGTTGACCGCAGTGAGTCCTTTAGCAATGACGCTGCAGTTTGAGAGTGTTTTCATACCGTTGAGGTTACAGTGCCCCAACCTCCCTGCAGTGGGACTGTGAGATCCCCAATCAATTAGGGCTCGTAGGGAGGAGGGATGTGCCCACGTTCTTCCCCTGGGTGGTCCGGTCGGCTCCTGAGCGAGCTATAACGGAGGAGAAGCCAGTAATGGGATTTTAAAAGAGCTAGTCTCTCACAGAGCAGAACTCAGTTCCTATCCTTGTACAGGATGAAGCACACCAATCACTTTAAATGTCGAACCTCGTAGTTAGCTCTCACAACTTAGAAGAACACTAACAACTGTTTAAAACATAAGACAGACATTTTCTCCGTTTACTTTGCTAGTTTGCATATTATATTAAAATTACAAACCTGTACTCCAACTACCAAACCTGTACAGTTACACTCTCTGTGACATCAAAAATTATATTTTAAATTTGTATATAAAAGCGGTGTCCTGACTGCTCTATTATCTGACTCATAACAGCCCAACCAAACAAACAGGTTGCACAGAATTAAAATTATCAGAGAGGTTTTAATCTTTTAATTTAGACATCGTTTCTGTACGTTGTTTTCCATTTTAAATCCTCAAGGAAGAGAAATAATGGATGAAAACCTTCTGGAATTTGTGTTGCTATTGATACAATTTTGACGTTACAACATTGAAAATTACTAGTTGCATCGTTCCTTAGAATTTAAAAAAAAAAAATGTAATTTGCATTTTTGTGAATTCTACACGCAAGGGGCTGGAATTCAAAATGGTAGCTTTGTATGAACATATATTCCTTTAAACCTTATGAGCACTGTTATATCCTTTTTAAGTTAGAACTAAAATAAATATGTTAAATAAATTATTTAAGCATCTCGACTGCATCAAAGAACTAATTTACATTGAGCAGCGAAGTTAAAAATTTGTGCCACACCGGTAGTTCAATGTTTTTGGAAATACAAACACTGAGGAGATATTATAGGGGATCACAAGTTCTCTCCAAATATTTCATTACAAAAGCATTTATAAAACAATATCTACATATATTTATATTTCCCAAGTCTGTCAGGAATGCAAAAATACATGTTTCAGTATTTTTGGAAATTCAGCCCTTATAGAGGTAAAATAGGCGCCGAAAGTTTAATCCACTCATTACAGAAACATGAAGACTTGAGAGGATGTTAAACTTTGCGTCGCTTAAGAGCAGTGCTTTACGAAATTCCATCCCTCAGGGAATGAAATATGGGATGGATGATTTATATTGGCGGTAGTAAAGCAATTTTGACAGAGTTTAAATGTTTACAACAGTGCGCAAATCTTAGACGAAAAATTACTTTATTAAATATTAATATCCTATCTGCATCTTAGTTTGCATAGACTAGATACACTGTTTGCATGGTGAATAGAGCAACGGGGGTAACAACGTACAAATTCGATACAAGGAAAAGATTAATAAAAAAATCTGTACACTCCGCACAGACAATTCGGCTGAAGGATCGGGCGAAATTTAACACGTATGAATTTCCAAGGAATTTCCGAAATGGTCTCTGTTATACGTGCAGCAGAAACTACCATTCGGGCTTCCAAGTCTGTTAATTCCGGGCATACGACCATATTGTAAAGATAACCAAAGAAATGTATGAGAACTTCACATGTCAAATTTACGTTAGGGAATGCTGTCGGAGCCCATATCATGACACAGGAATTAATCAAGTATGTTTGCTGTCACCTATTCTGTTTCTGATGGTGCTGGATCTTGTAATTCAGAATGCAATGAATTGCCGAAGAGTAATTCAGTCAGGATTGACAGGCGGTTTGGAGGACTTGGACTTCGCAGGTGACATAGTTTGCTATCCACTAGTTTCAAGGATAAGGAAGCAAAGCTGATTGATTTAAAAATCGGAGAATCACAGGTTGGGTAGAGGATAAATGGAAAGAAAACTAACATATCGAGAAAGTCAATCAGTTTTGCTGGTTGTTTAGTATAGTCACCTTTGTGGGACGAACTGTCGAGGATGTAGGAAACAGAATAAATAAGACTAACCTGAAAATAAAAGGGATATTGAAACATATACCAAACTACGCATCTTGTCAGGGTCAGTAAATAACGCTCTTGAATATTTGAAACTAGGATTTAACTTCAGTAACATGAATATGACACTCACTTCACCATAATAAATAACTTCCATAATATAATCTTTAAAAGCAAAGTATTCTAGTAGATACGATAAAATATCAAAAACGTTAATTAAAGCGTGTTCTTGTGAATTTAGCAAAATTTTAAGTTATTTGTGTAACCATTCTATTAAAACTGAAACATTTCCTGATTGGTAAAAATATGCGAATATTAAACCTCTGTTTAAGAAAGGGGATGAAGACGTACTGTCAAACTACAGACGGATTTCAATTTTACCGGCATTCTCAAAAATTCTAGAAAAGTTAAGATACAAAGAACTTCTCAACCACTTAAACTGAAATGGCATATTGTCTAGAACACAGATTGGATTTCTGAAAGGTTCCTATATCTAGAAGGCTGTTTACACCTACTGTGAGCTTGTACTTAATGCTTTAGATAGTAAATTACAAGCAGCAGGTATTTTCTGTGATTTATCAAAGGCATTTGATTGTGTGAACCTAAACATCCTTTTAAGTAAATTAGAATTCTATGATGTTATGGTAATTGCTGCCACATGGTTCAAGTCATACATTGCTAACAGGAAAAAAGGGGTGTAAGTGCAAGGGACTAGTGAATTAAGCCAACAGTCATCATCAGATTGGGAAGAAATTACATGTGGTGTCCCACAAGGATCCATCTTAGGGCCATTGCTTTTCCTTGTGTACATTAATGCCCTCTCATCAGTTTCACCGCCAGAAGCAGAATTCGTTTTGTTTGCTTATGATAAACTATTGCAATAAATAGCATGTCGAGCATAAATCTGGAAAGGTCTGTTAATGATATTCTCCTTAATATAAATAAATGGTTTAAAGCCAACTCATTGACATTAAACTACATGCCGTTCATAATATGTAAGAGATTACAATCCAGTATATGCATAAACTATGAAGAAGAGCAGATAAAAAAGGTTGACAGCATAAAATTCCTGGTTTTACAGCTTAATAATAAATTTAGTTGGGAGGAGCACACCACAGAACTGCAGAAACGAATCAACAAATCTGAATTTTCATTACGAGTGTTATCAGACATAGGAGACATAAAAATAACAAAGCTTGCATACTTTGCTTCCTTTCATTCAATGATGTCATATGGTATAATATTTTGGGGTAACTCTTCAAGTGAGTCAAAAGTCTTGAGAGTCCTAGAGCGTGTAATACGTATTATTTGTGGTGTAAATTCACGGACTTCCTGCAGGAGCCTCTTCAAAGAACAGGGTATATTAACTACTTCCTCTCAGTATATTTATTCCTTAATGAAATTTGTCATAAGTTATATATCATAATATATCCCTTTTCCCAACAAACAGCTCAGTTTATACCTACAATACTAGGAAAAAAATTTATCTATACACGGACTTAAAAGCACTTTCTTTAGTTCAAAAAGGGATCCACTACTCAGAAACACATATTTTCAATAATTTACGAACAACCATGAAAATTTTAGTTACAAACAAAGATAAGTTTAAGAGAAGCCTAAAAGACTTTATAGTGGTCAACACCTTCTACTCCACTGACGAATTCTTAAATAGAACCATATGACGCATTTATCTGTATTCATTCTATTACTATTATTATATAATCTGCTTGTAAAAATGTATATACCTGTATTAGTATTATTGTATTATCAAAATGTAAAAAAAAATAAAAAAGAAAGAGGAAGAAATCCACATCTACGAGGATCTCCTCCTATGAAACAAACCAACTATAGAAAAAATAAAGAAATCTTCGATAAAAATTCAAATCAGTACTGCTCTCTTGGTGTGAAACACGGAAAACTAAAAACATCCGATTAACAGACTTCAAACATTTGTGAAGAAAAGTATGATAAAGAAGGGAAGACCTAGATTGAGATCAAGAGAATGGCGCATAACAGATTCCGGCGGCGGAAGTTCATTGATGCCCTACACTACACTAAGTAGATACAAGAAACAAGTACGACCATATTGACGTTGGAAATCTTTTGCATGATTACTTCGGCGTTTCCCTTACGATATAGGCAATCTAACTATAAACCAGAAGTCAAACTCAGAGGACAAACATTGCAGTACTGCAGCACTCCGAAGAACCTCGGAATAACACTCGACAGGTCCTTAACTTTCCGACATCTCTCCAACGTGGCCGCTAAAGTGAATAGCTGTAATAATTTCATTCAGAAGCTTGCTGGTACCTCTTGGGGTTGCAGTGTTCAAACCCTACGACCGACTGCTTTGGCACTGTCATCTTCTATCGCTAAATATTGTTGTCCAACTTGATGAACACTGTTCACTCCAGGACAATAGATTTGCAACTCAATCAGGCAATGCGACTTATACATACAGAGCACTCAAACTGCATTTCTACCAGTTTTAAGTAACATCCAATCTCCAGCACTACGAAGATCAGCTGCTCTCCTGAAGATCTGGAGAAACCTTCAGAAGAATCCCCATCCACCCGTACACAGCCACATATTAATAGCTGAACACCACCGACTGAAGTCAAAAAACCGCCTTGGCGAACTGCACATCCTGAAGTTTCCGTCATTTGGTTGAAAACCCTTTAATGCGAGTTCCAGGTTTCACACTTCCCAGACGCCAGTGGAGAATAAGAGACCGCATCGGAACAGGACAATGGAACTGCAAATATCTACAGCACAAATGGGGCTGTGACTGTTGAGCCGACCTGCAAACAGCTCTGTATCATCATACGATTAATAAGTTATAATTGTAATTCAGCTCTTGCTTTCAGAAATACATTTTTTTAATTATAGGATTAAAATTATATTTACAATTCTGTACGCAATTCAAAATAACTTCAGTTATACAATATGTCTCCTTTTACTTCAGTAGCCTTAGGGCATGTATAGTTTGAGAAACCGCTTCTAAAATGTCAAAAGACTGTAACTCAATATATGGTTAATTGTTTTAGTCACTCAGGAGCACCCTGCTCCATACTGTATATCGTCCACGTATTTTTTTAGTGTCTCTTCTTTATTTCTGGACTCCTTACTGGCAAAATGTGCTGCATACTCTGCTCTATTAATGTGAACCTTGTACATCCATATCAGTTCTCTGACGCAGTTTCAAAAAATTGAAATGTTTGTAAATTTACGGGACTTAACTGCTTGGTTATTAGTCCCTACCTTACAGACTACTTAAACTAAGTTAAACTAACCTAAAGACAACAATCACACCCATGGCTAAGGGAGGACTCGAACCTCTGACGGCGAACGGCCGCGAGCACCGCAGTACGGCGCCTCAAAGCGCACGGCTATTCCGCCGCGGATGACGAAGTTTACTCTAGGATTAATTTCCATATGTTTCACTTTCACCGTACCAATGTTTGCATCATTTACAGCAATAACAGCACCACCGATCACCGTATTAAGTGTCTTCATTTAACAAAAACGTTTTTTGATAGGCGAGTCCATATAAGATTACTGAACGATTCATAGCGATTTTGAGCTTAACAATGCATACACTTCTTTAGTAATCTAGGATATTCCACGTCTCTTCGATTAGGTTCATGGCTGTTTGAAGTAGTTGAGTACTGAGCATTGCAGTAATTGCACCATGTATTACGTCCAGGAAGCAAAGGTTGTGTACCGGTTTCTCATCATTCACAGTGTGTGGAAAAATGGTAGCTCATACTGCCTGCTTCATTATCAACAAATCCTCAGTATTACTTGTAATGGGCATCCCATAATACTACTGTAGTTCATCAATCGTTTTGTCTGTCATACTACCTCCTAACGTTTTACTATCTGATAGTTTCTTGTCTCTCAAACTTGGTTTGACCTTTCGCATCCTCTGTACATGACCAACACATTCCAGTTTTGTGATAATCTTCTCACCATGAGGCGGACTGCCGTATGCTTTTGAGTCTCCACCGCCTAATAACTTAGTGTGACATACTCCCTTTTCAATCACAGATCGACTATAAATTTCAATAACTGCGGAGGCCTCCATACCACTACGTATTCCTACATAATTACGACTAAGCTGGTTATATAAAACAAACATGTACGTATACAGACAAAAATAGTCATTGTACAAAAATCTACAACTGTTAAAATACTTTTCCACACAGCTTCCGAAGTTTTGTAGACACTTTTCGTAGCGTGACAGAAGTTTTTGTATGCCTTCTTCATAAAAGGTTGTCCCCCTGAGTATACAACCATGTTGTTATATGTTCTTTCAGCTCGTCATCATCGTTGAAGTGTTGACGACCGAGGACAGTAAACTATCGCCTACTTCATTATAGCGTATTAAAAACTGGAGCCGGCCGCGGCGGCCGAGGTGACTGAGGCGCTTCAGTCACGGTCAGCACGGCCACTACGGTCGGGGGTTCGAATACCCCCTCGGGCATGGATATTTGTGCCGTCCTAGATCGTAAGTAGTTCATAAGTAGTTTGTAAGTTTAGGGACTGATGACCCCTTAGTTAAGTCCCATAAGCTTAACAAACATTTTTTTTAAAAAAACTGGAGTGCTCTGCTCATCCTTTGGTTTTTGTGTTGTTCAGTAAGAATTTTGGGTACCTAACGTGAGCACAGTTTTCAATTTCATGAATTTGTGATCTTGAGATTTTCGGAACCTCCATGGTAAGGGCACTAAGTGTAAACATACTTAATCTTCTCTTCAATTGTGTGAACCAGTTCATCAGTAAACTTAGACCAGCGTCGACTTTGTTCTTCATTGGGCATTTTATCACGTCCTTGATTGAACAGTCTGACCCACAATCTATCCATTGAGTCACTCTCAGCATTTTGTCCGTAAACCTGGGAGATTTGCCCATGAATTTCCCTTAGTTTAACTTCCTTTGCATTTAGAAAACGAATCACAGATCTGATTTCACACGTGGCGGCATTTTAAATTACGGCCGACATTATAAAGAAGCACAACAAAGCACACGTCGGCAGCAGCGATCTGAAAATAGCGTACACGTCGTCTCCTTGAGTCAGAGCACCTGCCATGCATGCTCAGAAATGCGATCGTAGCGCTGCCGAGGATAGAAATAGAAACGGAATTTACTTTGTGGACGACTCTGGTATGTCGGAGATATGGTCTTCTTCATTTCCTGATTTACACTTATAACAGTGAATGTTTACTTTTTGAGAGATTTACCACTATACTATACACACTATACTTGCATTCGGAAGGACGGTGGTTCAAATCCACATCCGGCCATCCAGATTTAGTTTTTCCATGATTTCCCTAAATCACTCTAGGCGACTGGCAGGATGGTTCCTTTGAAGGGCACGGCCGACTTCCTTCCACATCCTTACCCAAACACTCCGTGCGCAAGCTCCGTCTCTAATGACCACGTTGTCTACGAGTCGTTAAACTCTAAGCTTCCTGAATGAAACTTCACTCTGCAGCGGAGTGTGCGCTGATATGAAACTTCCTGGCAGATTAAAATTGTGTGCCGGAACCGGGACTCGAACCTGGGACCTTTGCCTTTCGCGGGCAAGTGCACTACCGACTGTGCTATCCCGACACGACTCATATCAGCGCACACTCCGCTGCAGAGTGAAGTTTCATTCTGGAAACATCCCTTAGACTGTGGCTAAGCCATGTCTCCACCATATCCTTTCTTCCAGGAGAGCTAGTCTTGCGTGTTTGCAGGAGAGCTTCTGTGAAGTTTGGAAAGTAGGAGGCGAGGTACTGGCGGAAGTAAAGTTGTGAGGCGGCATCGTGAGTCGTGTCGGGATAGCACAGTCGGTAGTGCGCTTGCCCGCGAAAGGCAGAGGTCCCAGGTTCGAGTCCCGGTTACGGCACACAATTTTAATCTGCCAGGAAGTTTCTAAGCTTCCTTCCTGCACGTGTTTGATCATCAATGGCATCGAGGCGGAAGTGACTCTTACCACTGAAGGCGACACGTCTCCATTCGTCCTCTCAAAAGTACTCATCGCTTCACCACTGAAGGCGGGCTGAACGATGTTGGGACGTGAGCGGAAGACTCCCTAACGGCACGCCTGAGCGTTCATCATTGTGTGTGGAGCCAAATCCTACATTGTCCGTTCTCCACTGGTGATCGACGAGGGAACACTGAACTGCACAGCACACTGAAACCATTCAACTCATATCGCCACCGTTTTAGCACCAACAAGGCGATACGATTTTCCAACAGGACAATGCACATCCAAATGTATCCCGTACAATCCAACGTGCTATACGTCAACTGCCGTGGCCAGCACGACCCCCCAAATCTCTCCCCCATTCAACATGTTTGGGACCCAATGAAACGTCGTCTAGCGCGAGCTGCACGACCGACATGGAATCCGGCCCAACTAAGCCATCAGGTGAAAACTGCATAGCAGGCCATTCGGCAAAACTACACGTGGCACCTCTACTATCGTCGAGTGCTGCAGACGGAGGTATACACGGTAGTCTTGTGTAGTTCCCGAACGAACTAGTTCGGAAGAGCGCTCCCATGGGCGAACTGCGCCAAGTGGTTCCCAGAACCCTCGCCTCTTACTCCGTTCGCTCCTTCTCCGAAGACTGACGGGGAACAGCGAGAGGACGCAACAGCGCGTAGAATCACCTGATTTCCTTCTGCCAGTGATCATCATTTCGAGCTGAGTCCGTTCATCTACATCTGCAAATCACATTTGAATGCCTGACAGACGGTTCATTAACCAAATTCATAACCTTTCTCTACCGTTCCATTCTCTAATAGCGCACGGGAAGAAAGAACGCCTAAATCGTTTAGTTTTCGATCTGATTTCTATTATTTTATTAGGATGGTCATGTCTCTCTATGTAGGTGGGTGCTACGAAAATATTTTCACTTTCAGAAGTAAAAGTCGGTGACTGAAATTTCGTAAATAGATCTCGCCGCAACGAATAACGTCTTTCTTTTAATGATTTCCACCTCAAATCGTGTCCCTTCCCCTGTAACGTGATAAAACAGAACGAGCTGCCCTTATATGGACATTATTTTCTATGTGTTCTCTCCAGGCTAAATTGTTCGTCGTTGTAACTCCTAGGTATTTGGTAGAATTTACGACCTTAAGTTTTGACTGATTTATCGTGTAATTGAAATTCAGCGGATTTCTTTTAGTGGTCATGTGTACTACTTCACGCTTTTCATTATTTAGTGTTAATTGTCAATTTTCGCAACATTTAGAAATTTTCTCTAGATCGCTTTGAAGTTGCTTTTGATCCTCTGTTGACTAACCGATAAATGAGAGCATCATCCGCGAACAGTCTAAGGGGGCTATTCAGATTGTCTGCTAAATCGTTTATAAACACAAGGAAGATTAGGGGATCTATAACGTTTTTGATAGAAAAGTATTTTTATTCACCAAAGTAAACGCATTTAGCATATTTTGTAGCAAATTATTGTTCAATGACCCAATAAATAAAAAATAGTTTGTTTGCCTGTTTGATGTCGAATTGCCCAACAATCCGGGTAATAGCATACAACACTGATCATTATAAATAAGCCTACCATTACAAAAGAAAGAGCGCTTACAGCAGCGGTAGCAAAAGCCAATAAGAGCTTTTGAGTAACGATGTATCTCGGGAATAGTAGCTAACGAATTAAAAAGTGCAACCTACTTCGCGACGGAGCTGCGACCTAAAATGAGAGAGAGCTACCGGTCGCAAACTAAAGTATGCGCCACCGGTCGCGAACTATTATGCCAAACGTACCCCGCTCCTTAGTTCGTCAGGTCCCTTTTCCGAAGATCGACGGGCAATAACGAGAGGGCGGGCACCATACTTAAAAACCACGTGCTTGTCTTCTGCCGATGAGAGCCATTTCGAAGTCAGCGTCTGCCAGCTAGAGTAACAATTCATGCTACAATACTTTTGTTTTAAAGTATCCTGCACTCTGCAGTAAATGACTAATTAATTCCAGAATACCGATACATAAAGATAAATCAAAACTTAAACACGAGAAATTATCCACAAACTGTTCTTTTGATCTGCGTGATATCTTTAGCAGCTCACGCAGCAAGCGCATGAGGCAGCTAGGTGGGGGAACTTCTCTCTCCACCTGCATGCGCAGACCACACCGCACAGCCGTCAATGGGAGCGGTCGAACTAAACAAGCGAACCGTTCCCGACAGACCTGCGAACTTACGCGAGCGCTCCCGCCCGCGAACTATTATGCGCAAGACAAATGCACGGTACTAACGTCGACATTAAGCAAGCTCTGGCGACTGTACTCACGTAAGGCTCTGTCTGGGTGATCGTGTGTTGTTTACAGATCAAATGTTGAAATCCAGAAAGAAACTTTCACTCTGCAGCGCAGTGTGCGCTGATATGAAACTTCCTGGCAGATTAAAATTGTGAGCCGGAACTGGGACTCGAACCTGAGTCATTTGTCTTTGCCCGCGAAAGTCAAGGGTCCCAGGTTCGAGTCCCGGTTTCGGCACACAATTTTAATCTGCCAGGAAGTTTCAAGTATTCAAATGTTTACAGAGCTTATGGGACATAACTACGGGGTCATCAGTCCCTAAACCTACAAACTACTTATGAACTAGCTAATACTAAGGACGGCACAATTATCCATGCCCGCGGGGGGAATCGAACCCCCGATCGTAGAGGCTGTGCAGAACGTGACAGGCGCGCCGCTGACTGCTCGGGCACCACGGCCGGCTGTAGTTTACAACCCTGAAACTTTGAAGGGTTGTAGCTCCGAAACTAACAGTGATAGGAATGTAGTTTAAATTGATTTGGACGCAGCTAGTTTCAACGATTCCAATGCACGATAGAAAAAACTATTGTTCCATTTAAAAAATTATATCTGTGTGCTGTAACTCTTTGGAAAATGATACAATAAACTATGTTCATAGCTCCGCAGAAAGTGTAACATTTATTGTGTTGACCTAGCGCATTAAAATTTCCCGTCACCTATTATTTTATAAGTTACAGAGGCAAACATACTTACTGAAACACCTATATATATATATATATATATATATATATATATATATATATATATATATATATATATATATCAGAGTGTTCGTATGTTTGTACGTGTTGCATACAAATCTACAGTTTTGTTCCAATCTTTATGAAATTTGGTACACGTAAGCTTCAATCCATGAGGACGGTCGCCTCACATTCCTTACCGTGAGGTAACAATTGTTGTATGGTTAAGAATCACATACCGGATATGGTTCAAAAGATATTACGTCATCGCCAATAGAAACCGCAAAAAATGCCATCTAATGCGGCGAGACTTCCGAAATACACTGTATGAGAATGACATTACTTAGCGACTTGCAACAAACTTTAAACATAATTAGAAAACTTTATTAAACTTTTCCTCGCTGGCAACCATTGTAAAATGATGAAAGGAAAAAAATTCTCGCTTACTACTTTTCCGGAATGACGTTACAATTTATAATTTGAACACTACAAATTGTAGCGACAGGAAATGTTACAGTCAGTATACACACATACAGCGGAATGTACCCTCTAAATTGTATTACAGTACGACGCGTAGTTCATGAGATATGAGGACATAAACAGTAACGTTCATGGAATACCGTCCCGTCACGCACAGAGTTTTAATCTATTAATTCTTTACTACTAATTGTATTCGCAAGAGATTTACAGACATACAGCCCTTATTCAGATGAGTATATATCTGAAACGTGTGGTTCCTGAAGAGGGGCAGCAGCCTTTTCAGTAGTTACAGGGGCAACAGTCTGGATGATTGACAGAGTTGGCCTTGTAACATCAGCTAATTTGGCTTTTTCACACAGTTACTGCGAACGGCTGAAAGCAAGGGGAAACTACAGCCGTTACTTTTCCCGAGGACATGCAGCTCTACTGTATGAACATATGATGATGGCATCCTCTCGGGTAAAATATACTGGAGGTAGAATAGTCCCCCATTCGGATCTCCGGGCGGGGACTACTCAGGAGGATGTGATCATCAGGAAAGACAACACTGGCATTCTACGGATCGGAGCGTGGAATGTTAGATCCCTTAATTGTGAATTTAGCGTTGGAGGGAAGAGTGTGGAGTAAAAACCGCAGAGGAAGACCAAGAGATGGATACAGTAAGCAGATTCAGACAGATGTAGGTTGCCGTTCTTATGTGGAGATGAAGAGGCTTGCTCAGCATAGGGTATTGTGGAGAGCTGCATCAAACCAGTCTCCGGACTGAAGACCACAACAACAAGAATATATCTGAAAAACGCAGGAATAAAAAAATAAATACCTGGGCAACGCCGGGTTTTCAGCTTTTCGGATTTTTATCTCATTACAAAATTTACATTTTCCAAATAAAATTATATCTATCATTTGATTTGGAAAAAAGTAGATTTTATAATGATATAAAAATGCGAAAATGTGAAAAAAATTCTGTTGTAGCTCCCCTCAAATTTTCAATAACATCAACGGTCTTTTCGAGAAAGACTGTGCAGGTGGGCTGCCGTCATTTCATAACAAAAGCCCGCAGGTCGGAACCGCTGCGCGGGCACAGCGGCGGCAGCGCGCGGTGGGCCACTCGGCATTCCTTATGCAGGCGACGAGGCCGCCCGCCGGCCGCTCCTGTCGCCGGCTAAACAACACGGCAGCAGCGAGAGCGAGCCGTGGCAGACGCCGACGCCGCCGATAAATCGATGGCCGCCAGCTGTCCGGCGTCCGCCTGCTTTTGTTTCGCCGCGCCGCTTAAAACGCCGGGCCTCCGGTGGCACTCGCAGCCGCTGCGAAACGCTCCACAGTCGCTGGAAAAACTACATTATACGCGCTCACCGACTGGGCATAATAGGCGGCCGACGGTGTCCGCGGAATAGAGCGCGCACCCCCTGCTCCCGCCGCTAACACGCCGGAGTACGCCCGCACCCCGTGTGCCGCTCGCCTAGAGGGATGAGGACGCGGATCCATTATACGGTGGACATCAAACGCGCCGAACTCTGCCCTGCGCAAATTATTAATTTGGCGTTTGTTCCCGGCTGAATACTATGTTCGCGCAGAAAAGTTCGGCGCGTTATTGTTCTTTGTGAAAACAACGCGCTGTTAGGTCATTCATTACTATTTTTTTATGATCTCTGAATACACAGTGCGAATTTTTTGTATTGGTGATCCGAAATAAATTCAAAAGGTACCCAACTTTACACGCCAACTAACATTGCAGGTGATGTAGAAGTGAAATAATGTATCGTGAGGTAAAAGGAAACTCAAGTAAGTTCCTTTTGGTTACATAAAACCAACGGGTACAGATGCAGAAAAAATATTAATTGTACAAAAGTCTACAACTGTTAAACTACTTTTCTACATAGCTTCCGAAATTTTGTAGGCAATTGTCATAGCATGGCACAAGGTTTTGTGTGCCTTTTTCATAGAATGTTGCCGCCTGTGTATTCAACCATGTGGTAACATGTTCTTTCAGCTCGTCATCATCGTTGAAGTGTTGTCCACCAAGGACAGATTTTAGGTGTAAGAAGAGGATTACTGTCAAAAGATTTTTTTTTTTTTTTTTTTTTTTTTTTTTTTTTTTTTTTTCACGATAATGCCTGACCTCGCACACCGAATCTGACCAAACAATTCTTACGGAAATTTCAGTGGGGCCTGTTTGATCATCCTCCATACAGCTCGGACCTCTCTCCTAGCGACTTTCATCTCTTCTTACACCTAAAATCTGTCCTTGGTGGTCAACACTTCAAGGCTGATAAAGAGCTGTTGCCACATGGTTGAATACATTGGCGGCAACCTTCTGTGAAAGATGCATGCAAAAATTGTGGCACGCTATGACAAGTGCCTACAAAACTTCGGCAGTTATGTGGAAAAGTAGGTTAAGAGTTGTAGAATTTTGTGCAATAAAAATTTCTTCTGCATCTGTGTACAATATCATTTTATTACCAAACGGAACTTACTTTCTGGACGCGCCTCGTACTAGAGGACCAGTGCGAATACTAGCACCGTTAATGGAATGACCAAAAAGTTGGGAAACAATGGAAGTAAAGGTGAATGTTCACACACAGCTTTCTTCAGAATCAATCAATGCGTTTAAAAGCGCAAATGAAAGAGCGTGATCCTCGAAGTGTTGTTAGGTCAAAAAAGAACTGCGTACCTTAGTAATCACCGTAAGATACCGTAAAAGAAACCGATTTAACATATTCAATGCAGAAGGATACCACATTTGAATAAAAATAAAAGATGGAGAGACCTGAGTTAATTCTGACACTTGATGACAAATCTGCGAATGGATGCCTTTCGTTTAAAGCAAATATGAAGGAAATCGGTCGGATAGAACGACCTCATCGATTGACTTTAGTTTACAGCAAGGACATCCCCTTAAGAAATGGGTGTTTTTTTGTTGTCGTTAGTATAAGTTACTTAGTCTAAGTACTAGGGACTGATGAAGGACATAGTAAAGTCCCTCAGATGTACAAATAATTGAATATTTTTTGTTGTTAAGTGTTCAGTGTTCCAAAATTACGCATGAACGAGTATTTCTGGCAGTGTGGCGTGTTACCATAATAGAACGTTTTTCATCATACTACCACGGAGTCGCTGCATGTGACCATTGTCTGATAATGGACATCTTTAATTATAGTCATTAAAGAACAGATGATATATAGCTTAACAAAGTACATTTATCTCCCATTCTTCATAAATTTAAGGAGCATCTCACTTGGATTGTGTGTCGAGGTATCTACGCACATGATCTTTCATAGTGACTGCTCGACTTTACCTTAAACCGTGTTCTATAACTGTTTCTTAAATGAATATGCGGAATATATAGTGATATTAAAGGTACAGTAGCATGTGATAGATACATGTCCGGCAAATTGCTTGCTCTTCCCATTTCCTTATGTGCCGTTTATGTGTCTTCATTAAGTACTATACAGTTAAACAGTCCAGAGCATATAGCAAAAATATATTTCTCCTAATGCTTTGTTTGGGAGAAGATATAATGGAAACGAAATGGCATGGTTAGCTTTCAAATAAGGAGTAGGACACGTTCAGAATTTTGTTGTTTATTTTAGGCATTTGTCACTCGAGATAAATATAGGTTTCGTCTTTCTGCGATATTGCGAAAGACATCAGAAGGGAAACATTGTACCCACTAGATTTTTGTATGCCTCATTTAAATATTATACCCAACTAAATATCGTCACCCTGTTCTGAACTATAAAGATTACAAACATTGTATGAAGATCTTGCTAATACCAGTACTGCTCTCTATGAATTGCTGTTCGTTAGTCTCGCTAAAACTCGAGAACGGCTGAACCGATTTGGCTAATTATAGTCTTGAAATATTCTTGTAAGTCCAGGAAAGATTTAAGCGGTGATAAAATATGGAAAAGTTGTCCGGAAAATCAGGAAAAACTGAAACAGCCTTTTCCAGTGAGCTATCAATACCGCTCGTCCAACTGCGATGAAAGTTTGTACAGTTCATATTGAAAGCAAGAGGAAGGTTTGCATCAAATAAAAATTTAGAAAAGTCACCCGGAAAGTAGGAAAATTTAGGAAAAACCGAAGGCTATTTTTTCCTATGAATGAAAATCAATTGCCGCATGGTTTTAAGGGCATCACTTTAGTACGGCTTGACAGGACAAGGTTTCTATGAAATAAATTTTTTGTATATTCTACCAGAAAATTAGAAAACTTGAGAAAAGCCGAAAGTGCGTTTTTCAAGGTTTCTTTGATTGAAATCAGCACTGTAACTGACTATTCCAACGGCGGAGAGGGGTAAGTCTTTTTGTTTTGAGAAAAAGTAACGTTCTTATGAAATAAAAATTTGGAAAAGTTTATTGGAAAATTTAGAAAAAACAAAAAGAGATTTTTCTATGAAATATAGATACTATTCATGTGATTGCGATAAAATTTTGCACATTCGACGTTCAAAGCGAGAAGAAGGTTCGAGTGAAGTAAAAGTTTGGAATAGTTGTCCAGAAAATAGGAAAATTTGTGGAAAACTGACAGGTACGTCTGTTGTTCAACCATTCTATCCACTTTTTACAAAAAGGACAACGCATTTGTAAATGTTAATTATAACTTCTTAAAAATAGTTAAGTAGTCAAAGAGTAAATAGCTTTTCCAGACAGTAGTTATTGTTCGGTATTTCGCTTTATATACTTCAAATAAAAAATATCTTGAATTACACACTTTCTAAAGTATCTTATCCGGTACTTCAGCACCAAAGTTATCTCCACACCAGATTTCATCAGAATAAATTCAGTGATCTATATAATTATATATAGCTAAATCCGTTCATCCGTTCCCGAGTTTTAGCCGTACTAACGAACAGATATTCATTTTTATTTTTGACAGTTCATAGGCCTATACGGGTACAGATCATGTAAAGAGAACGTTACTCTTTCAAAGTATATTTCTGAACGCACCCAATACAACAAACAAGTCATTATTATACATGTTTTAAATCTAAATTTTCCTTGCAATTTTTCCATATTTTATCACCGTTTAAGCCTTCCCTGAACTTCCACGAATGTGACATGAACATTGTCCTGGACATGTGTGCGTTATTATTCCACTCTTTCCGCCCACTATCGAGCCGATACATAGAGTATTTGATGATGCCTTCATAAATCTGCTGGATCTAAAATACATATGGTTAAATTAATATGGTTTATATTAAGAGGTAAGTGATACGAATTTCAAAAAAATGTTCAAATGCTTGTTAAGCTTATGGGACTTAACTACGGGGTCATCATCCCTAAACTTACAAACTACTTATCAACTACCTTATACTAAAGACGGCACAAATATCCATGCCCGAGGGGGGATTCGAACCCCCGACAGTAGAGGCCGTGCAGACCGTGACTGGAGCGCCTCAGTCTCCTTGGCCACCGCGGCCGGCGAAACGAAGTTCACCGGGTCATCTAGTCTTTACCAATGAAAATAAAGAGCTATATTTATGAAAGCTCAAAAATGAGAACATTTTAACCGATTAGCGTCATTTTCTTTATTTTGTTTTCTTAACTGCCATGACGAAGTTTTTATAAAAGAAAAATTGGGGTATGTCGCCCAGAACATTGGAATATTCGGCAACGCTGAAGGAACTTTGTTCTCTTAACTGAGACCCATAATTAAGAATTCAGACGATGGATGTGTACAGTTTTCAAGTTACTTCGTTCATTATGGTTCTGGAAAAGGCGTTGGAAAAGGAAAATTACGTGATAATGAAAAATGATATTCGGGCTATTTCAGTGAACCGTAAAAAAGGAGATTCGAATTGACAGAGCCAGGAGGAAATATAGCAAAAGTGTGGTGGGTGTAGGGGAACGAGGACAGGGGAAAGGAGGAGATGACGGAATAAATACGTAACACACAAAGTATTTCTGTGAATTGCACGTACTACGTTTTTATCTGGAGGACAGATGAACAGATAGTGGAGAAAGGGGAGATGAATTGGAGCAAATAAATCCCCGCACAGAAAACAGAAAATTTCATTTATCACCAAGCTTTACAATGGACGCACTAAAAATACCAACAAATGATTTTTAAGACGATGAATTACGATTAATTTCAGTACAACAAACTCTTCCTCTTGTTTCAAAACTCAAATGTTTGTAAAGTTATGCGGCAAAACTGCAGCGTCATCAGTACCTATACTTATTACTGAAACTAACTTATACTAACGACAACACATACAGCCCTGCTCGAGAAAGGACTCGAACCTCCGACGGAGAGCAGACGCGCACTCTCCAACACGGCACATTAGAGCGCGCGGCCACCTCGGTACGGCTGTTCCGATTCATTTCACAGTAATTTCAGCAAATATTTGAATACGTGAATCCTTCTCGAACTGATTGACTGATTAACAGATAATTCACATTAGATATCACTGGAAATATACAATGTTTGTTCAGGAAAAACGGAAAGACACTGTGAGTAAAACAATCCCTCCGTTTAGCGAACCGAGGGATTCCCTGTTACCATAGAATTCATGTGTCTGCGTCATGAGCCAGACCTCTACCGCGTCCTTCAGTTTGTCGACCGAGTTGAAGCGCTTCCCTTTGAGTTTTTTCTATAATTTTTATTTTATTTGTTTATCGTTTTTTTAGCAGACCAAAGAGATGGATGTCACACAAAGTGTACTGGTAATGTTAAAGTGAGAGCTGCTTGAGAATACGCCCTACGCCTAAGGCCATTTGCTCTTTGACTTGTATAGGCTACGTAGTGTCAACAAACGTTGAAACGTATCTGTGGGAGTGAACTAGTATAATTATTAGTCTCTAGGCTTACAAACTAGTTAATCTAACTTAATCTAACCTAACGACAACACACACTCCATGCTGGAGGGAGGACTCGAACCACCGACAGAAAGGAACCGCGCGCTCTGCAGCAAGGCACCTTAGAGCGTACGGCCATTCCACCGCGGCTACGGAGTGTCTCACAGTACTCTATTAATAGTGTTTCCGTTCTCCAGGAATTGGACGAGTATCGAACGTTTAAATGACGGCCACATCACCTTGCCTCCTGAAGGCACAAGCTTGAATTATCAGGGGGAGGTGACGACTCTCGCTTTGCGTCCCCAGATGTCGCACTAAGTTATGCCAAAGCGCCATATCAAGTTTCAACCGGTTTAGTACTTAAGACGTTTAGTAACTTTCTGTTTGTACACCCTCGTAAAAATGAACATAGATGAGTCACTTAGGTTTACAAATATGTGATTTTTTTTTTCATTTTTTTTTTAAATTTTTTTTGGAGGGGGGAGGGGTTCAGTGTTCTACAATAACGTATGAACGAGTATTTCATGTTGTGTGTCGTGTTAGCATAATAAAACATTTTTCATCATACGACCACAGAGTCGCCGCATGTAACCATTGTCTGAGAATAGACTTCTTTAATTGTAGTCATTAAAGAACGCATGATATGTAGCTTAACAAAGTATATTTGACTCCCATTGTTCATAAATTTAAGGAGCATGTCACTTGGATTGTGTACCGAGGTATCTACGCACGCGATCTTTCATAGTGACTGTTCGACTTTACCTTAAATCGTGTTCTATAACTGTTTTTTTAATGAATATGCGGAATAGCTAGTGATATTAAATACACTTACCTTCCTTTTCTAAGCACACTTTTCACTTTCTTCATTTCCAAATTGCCCTCGTTTCAAGCCGTCGCGAATCACCAGTTTTCAATAAACGTGATAATCATTTTTCGTATACTTATCCTGCATTTAATTTCTATGTTTATCAATTTCTCACCAATCTTTCTTTGTATGTTGCCTCCAACGGAAAAGTTGTGAAAATACTTTCATATATTTATGTTTTCATTTTCAGGTATGTCGCCTACGAAAATCATGTATGATCTGGAAATTTACACTGGATTCACGAATATAGTCCAGTTCACATTGGTATGTATGTTATTTCAGTTTGGTCGATTAGCTCTTTATGCTTTTTAACGCTGTGCTCCCATTATTCTGGTATTAAGCCAATTAGTGAACCTCACAGTCGAATACATAGACCGCTGTGTGTGAAACGCATCTCTGCCAGTCACTCATGACAAGAGGCGTTAAGTGAAATGTTACTCCACGTTTTTCAGAAATCTTCAATACCAAGCCACAAAGGGTAACGATATATTGTGCAACTGTGAGATAGTGAAAACTGTGCTGGGCCGGGTATCTAATCCGGATCACATACTTGAAGTGGTTCTTTCCGTATCTCTATTAGTGGTAATGGGTAGTAAATTGGTACGAATTGCAGCTGAAGATTCACATTTGTCGAATAATGTGAAACAAAATTTCATACATCATGCTTGTAGTCAAATCGTTCGTAAATAGTCAATGAAATGCTTTGCTGTTCGCTTACATCAATTGGGAAAAAGTTTACTCTGAGTATGTGTAGCATTTTATTGACTTACTGTTGTGTAGAGTTTATCGCGGCGGAATAGCCGAGCGCGTCAAGGCGCCTTGTTGCGTTGCACGCGGCCGTTCCCCATCGGAGGCTCGAGTCCTCCCTCG
The DNA here is from genome assembly GCA_026315105.1 of Locusta migratoria. Lineage (NCBI taxonomy): Eukaryota > Metazoa > Arthropoda > Insecta > Orthoptera > Acrididae > Locusta > Locusta migratoria. Next base: position 78,478,539 of record CM048750.1, on the reverse strand, counting down.
GGCATTGGTGTATTTGTCGTCCTTAGTTTAAGTTGTTTGTAAGTCTAGTGACTGATAACCTAAATCATTGAGTCCCATAGGATTACAAGCATTGGAACTTATTTTCTTTTGTAGGGCCTGCAGACAACGACTATAGTGTGCTTATTCTAGAAAAAGGTTTGACAGGAACGGACAATTTACATTTGAGTGAGAATAAAGATATCTCCCTATTTAAATTAATAATAGAAACCCTATTCTTGTTTGTACGAATAAAGAGTATCTTACTGTTCTGAAAAGTGCATCGCATAAGTGGTTTATGGAAAAATTTAGATTTTCATTCTAGCGAGGTACGGGGTAGACTTCGTCAAGCATCGTATGGTTTCTTGGGAATTATCTATGTCCTTGTAGATACAGATGCATATTATAATATTACAACGAATACAAGATAATTGTTGCAGTCTCAAAGTTATCACGACTGTCTTAAAGAATTTAGGGATCAGGTAAAATTAAAAACTAAAATTGGATCAGAGGCTGTGAAGTACAAGGTGCGTTTGGAAAGTTCGGTAAATGGTCCCATAATTTACATTTAGGCGTTGACTATGATGAGGTTCCCACACATACACATTGACAGACAGGTCAACAAGCGCCCTTTATCGTGCAAAGCACTGCAGTGAAGCGATGGGATACTTTGCGACCAAGCTATAAGGGCCAGTCTTAAAAGACCTGTCATTGCAACATCGAGCGCAAAATGAAGCAAGTCGTTAACATGAAGTTTTGTTTCAAGTTAGGCAAAACAGCGACAGATACCCATTGGATGTCAGTTCAAGTGAATTTCATTGATGCAGTGAGTAAAAAGTGTACGTGTGAATACTTTAAACGCTTTAGAGACGGAAAGAAAGGTGTCAAGGATGAGCCATGTTCGATTAGACCGTCCATAATCACAGTCACAAACAAAATCAAACGAGTGCGACGGATGCTTGCTGATTATCAGCGATGTCTTTGAGATTGATAGCAGACGAATACCAGCATAGACAATGAAAGCACTATTGTTGACGAATATTTAGGAAAGTGTAAGATTTGTAGTCGGTTTGTACCGCACATGGTGCTAGACAAGCCGATGCAAACCAGGATGGAAGCATCTGTAGAATCCTTCGACATGTCTGACCGGAATTCGCAAATTTTGGTAACCATCATTGCAGGAAGAGAAAGTTAGCGCTACTAATACGGTCCGGAGACCAAGCGGCAGTGGCCTAAAGCGTCTCGCTGCGGAGCCCGCGGTTGCTCGCCGTGGAGATTCGAGTCCTCCCTGGGGCATGGATGTGTGTATTGTCCTTAGGTTAGTTTACCTAGGTTTAAGTAGTTTGTAAGCTACGGACTGATGAGCACGCAGTTTCGTCCGATAGATTTAAAAACATTTGAACATTTGAACCAAGCGGCAGTCAGTGGCATGGTATTTATTGTATTCACGGCTCCCAAAATAAGTCGGGTGACAAAATCAAAGATAAAAACAATGTTGACTGTCCTTTTCGATTGCAAGGGCTCCATCCAGCATGAACTTGTACCTGAAGGTCATATAGTAAACAGGGAAGTTTATACGGGAGGTACGAAACTGTTGCTGCAACGCATCCGTCGAGTTCGGCCAGAAATGTACCGGCAGTGAAGTTTCCTGCACGACAATGCCCGTCCCCACACTGCGAATCGCGTGCCCAACTTTCTCGCTATTTGCAAGATCACTTTGCTCCCACGCAGGGCCTCCCCAAACAAATTAGTCGCCTTAGGCAAATTATTTTAATGGTTTCTCATTTAACAAAATTGTAATAAAACATCAATGTAAAATACACATTGCATTTTTTACAAATACATAATCACAACATATACATTACATAAACATATTTCCCCATTTGAATGAGACAGATCATTCACTTTTATGAAAAAATGTTACTTTTCCATCGTTTTTACATTTTGTCTTTTTGAAAGGTTTTGGTTTATAGCTTACAATAATTGATAAAATTATAAGCTTAATTATACAAAGAGTCAAGCATATTTCATTTTCCTTGCCATGGCTTTTTCAGAATCTGAGACGATCTGCTAAAAATCGATTATGTCCACTTTTACTCGTTCATTTGACAAATCTTTCTTGAGTCATTCTAGATCGCAGATATGTTTTTATGAGTTTTAATTTGAAAAGCTGCTTTCACCACTGGCTACAGACACAGGAAGAGTAAGCAACACTCTTAGGTGCACTGTCTGTAAGTCCATTGTTACAAATCTAGCTCAGAACGGCCTGTGCCCCTGAGCTACTGTGTACTCTTCTAGCAATTGCTTATAATTCAGTGCACAGATAAGTAGCATCAATATATTTAGAGCATTTGTGAATTAGAGATCCGCGAGGGAGTAGCCGAGCGGTCTGGAGCGCCACGTTGCGGATAGCGCAGCCTCCGACGTCGGTGCTTCGAATTCTCCCTCAGGCATTGATGTTTGTGTCGTCTTTAGTGTAAGTTAATTCATAAGTAGTTTGTTAGTTTAGGGACTGATGTTCCCGCCGTTAAGTCCCATAAGCTTTACAAACACTTGAACATTTTGATTTGAGTTAGTCTCTTTCTAATTAACATAATTTCAAGAACAGCTTTGTGAGTTGTTTATATTTCATGTATGTTGTGCAGATAGCCAAATACACGATTTAGGTTGTTAATCTGATGAAACCACTTGTCATTTGAATTTATTGCAGTATCTAAAACTACAAAATAAAAATTAATTTTGAAATGATTTTGCTCGTCACGAATAGGTTCATCTACTGCTTTATAACCAAACTGTCTTTTCTCGTGTCTTGGACTGATTCCATATTTGATGAAAATGATGCGGAAATGTTGGCTACTTCTGAAATTTCTATTTTCTACTACCAGCAGTTTTTCAAATCCCAAATCACCTCTACAATCTTCAAGAAATGTTTTTGTTTTTAACAGAGCATTTGTAGCAGCGTTAAGATAAGTTTCTTTTCATTGAGGAAGTCGTTGTATACTACAGAGACTGCCGAGTGGCGGACGACGTAAGGTCGTGAGGGCGCCCAAGCTGACGTGATGGGTGGCATGCCAGCTTTGATCACAGGATGATTAGTAGCAAACTACTACCCGTCTATTCATTAAACGCTTACTAGCAAAATTCTTAATAGTCTCTTGCCTGTTGATCTGAGTATGTGTAGTAACCGGGAATTCATCGCTTCTGGAATCGCAGTGCAACAGCAAAGTATACCGCACCTCGAGCGCACGACTAATTTGCCACCCCCCAAATTCGAACCCCCTAGGTAATTGCCCAGTTTGCCTATATGGACCGGCCGGCCCTACTTTCACGCACTTTTCACCAGATTTGGCACTGGCTCATTTCTTTCTATTTCCCCGCTTTAAATTATCCCTGAAATGCTTACGCTTCGCAACGGTTGCGGAGATCCAACAACACGTGACCTCAGCGGTTCTACATCGACATAGATACTCTGCAAATCACATTTTAGTCCCTGGCAGAGGGTTCATTAACAGCTTTCATAACTTTTCTCTACCGTTCCATTCTCCAATAGCGCGGGGGAAGAAAGAACACCTAAACCGTTCCGTTTTCGATCTGATTTCTCTTATTTTATTGGGATGGTCATGTCTCCCTAAGTAGGTGGGTGCTAGCAAAATATTTTCACATTTAGAAGTAAAAGTCGGTGATTGAAACTTCGCAAACAGATCACGCCGCAATGAATAACGTCTTTCTTTTAATGATTTCTATCCCAATTCGTGCAACATTTCCGTGACGCTTTCTCCCCCGTAACATTATAAAACAAAACGAGCTGTCCTTCTCTGAACCTTCTCAATGTCTTCCGTCAGTCCCACTTGGTGACGGTCCCACAAGGGGCAACAGTACTCCAGGAGAGGACACATAAGTGTGATGTAGCCAGTGTCTTTGGTGGAGCTGGAGCATCTTCGAAGCGTTCTGCCATTGATACGTAACCTTTGGTTCGCCTTCCCCAAAATATTTTCTATGTGTTCTCTCCAGTCAAAGTTGTTCGTAATTGTAACTCCTAGGTATTTGGTAGAATTTACGACCTTAAGGTTTGACTGATTATCGCGTAATTGAAGTTCAGCGGATTTCTTTTTGTGGTCATGTGTATTACTTCACACTTTCCTTTACTTAGTGTCAATTGCCAATTTTCGCACCATGCAGAAATTTTGTCTAAATCGCTTTGCAGTTGCTTTTGATCCTCTGTTGACTTCACTAACCGATAAACGATAGCATCATTCGCGAACAGTCTAAGGGAGCTATTCAGATTGTCTCCTAAATCGTTTATAAACACGAGGAAGAGTAGGGGACCTACAACGCTTCCCTGTGGAACGCCAGATATCACTTCTGTTTTACTCGATGACTTACCGTCAATTACAGCGAACTGTGTCCTTTCTGATAGGAAATCGTGAATCCAATCGGTTCGAGCGATTCCACAAGAAGCGTTTGCTGACAGTTTCCCACAGCTTTGCAACCCATATCAGAAGTTTATTGTAGCCAGTGGCGATGACTTTGAAGGCCAGTAAAGATATTTTACTAGTAATTCTTATTTCCTACATTTCCTGGGACCACTCACCGAACTATTCAGACGCACCTTGCATCAGTTTCAATAAATTATTTTATTTCATTAAATGACGCTGAATTTATTTCCCCGCACAATTTCACTGTATTATTTGTCATTGTGCCATATTTTCAGCAACTCTATGCACGGTTTTAGAATTTTCCATTCATCTACATCTACATGGATACTCGGCGAATCACAATGAAATGCATGGCAGAGAGTTCATGGAACCACTATTTAGGATATTTCTCTATAGTTCCACTCTCTAGCATCTCGCCTAAAAAAGGAACACCTAAATCTTTCTGTTCTCCATTTGATATCTCTTATTTTATTGTGATGGTCATGTCTCCCTATGTTGGTGGGTGCTAACAATATATGTTACCATTCTGAAGAGAAAGTTGGCGAAAGGAATTTCGCAAAAGAGCAGTTCAAATTGTCGGCGCTGTCCGTTGCTAAATTTCGCCGAAGGTGTTTTCAAGTCCATGGAAAATCTAACTTCTCCACGCCTTACAAATACTCGTTTTTACAATAGATTACTTTGTTAATCATAAGGCCTCATAATGGTAGAATAAAATGAAGAAATTAGATGATAAATGTAAATAATTCCATGTTTATGTATCGTAAGGTCATTAATTTTTGAAGTTGCTATTAGCTTTCGCATTGCTTACATTCGACTCGTTTGTATGTTTTAATGTACATTGTAGGTTAACAATTACGGCATCTGTTCTATTGGGTATGTCCAATAGAACAGACGCCGGCGCCGGCGCGTCAGTCACGGTCTGCACGGCCACTACGGCCGGGGGTTCGACTCCCCCCTCGGGCATAGATATTTGTGCCGTCCTTAGCTAGTTCATAAGTAGTTAGTAAGTTTAGGGACTGATGATCCCGTAGTTAAGTCCCATAAACTATACAAACATCTGAATATTTGAAGAACAGACGACGCCATATGACGCTGCAGTTGATCTTAAAAAAATATTTTAACAGGTTTGTTTTATAATTGGCGTCTTGTAGGAACGCACTTCCGCACACGAGGGCGAGTTAAGTGTGAACGAGAGGAGCTGTGGACGAGCGCCAACGGTGGAGACTCCGGGAGGAACATTGCTGCCAGTCATGCATCTGGAGAGCGAACATCATTTGCTGCCAGTGCGGTAATGTAAGGGGATGCGCAGAACAGCTGAAAACTGGTCCGCCCTCCTACCTGACGCGTAGTCTCAGGTGCTGGAAGGTGTTGTATTATTCTTTCGGACACATCCGCAAGAACATATGCACTAATTATCGACTAGTTCTGTTCCTTGGGAACTTTATTGTCTCATTATATGAAATATGTTGAATGAAAGGAGAGGCGTTGATTTAAAATTTGTGCTGTATCTCGGAGTCGATATACGAATCCGGGACCTCCTGGTTAATTGGCAGAGCCGCGGTGGAGTAGCCGAGCGGTCTAAAGCGTCTCGCCGCGGAGCGCGCGGTTGCTCGCCGTGGAGGTTCGAGTCCTCCCTGGGGCATGGGTGTGTGTGTTTGTCCTTAGGTTAGTTTACCTAGGTTTAAGTAGTTTGTAAGCTACGGACTGATGAGCACGCAGTTTGGTCCGATAGATTTACAAACATTTGAACATTTTTTAATTGGCAGACATACCACTGAGATAACACAGGCTTATGGATAAGGCGACTATTCGGATTTGCTGTAAGGCAGGTTGTGTAGATGTATTGTCCGTTAGGACGAACACCGCGATAAGAACAAAAACAACATAAAAGTACTGAGAATTGCGGGTATAGAAATCAAGTAAGAGTAAGCAAAGTCACTACATAACAAAGAATGATATTACAAATAATGTAAAATAATTACTTGATACTGCAAATAATAAGCTTCAAGCTTCAGGAGGGACAGCTCGAAGCTTTACCGAAGCCTTCCAGCCTGAAATAGCCATTTTCAGGGACATTATTCTGTTTTCTAATTCTAAATAAATCAAATTAATTTCTATCACCATCCCACCACATAATTAAAATAATTATAATAATAGAAAGAACAATGATACATTAAATAAAGTCAGGTTGGGGGAGGACATGCTCGAAGTTTTTTCCAGAGACCCAGCGAATATCTTTTTCAATATGTTTTTCAATTTTCTAATTATCTTTTAATTTTTAATCTTTTATTTCGTTATTTTTCTATTTCATTTTATTGCTTGTTAGATGTATGTAAATATTATTGTGAAAGAATGTATGAAATTATATGCTATATTATGGGATGTACGACCTGGTTTTAGGCATCAGTTTATAAAAATGTGCAATAAATAAATTAAGTCATAAAATGTGTTTTTTGAGTGGCTAAACCGTTTGACAGATCACCAGGAGGCCCCAGGTTCGAATCCCGGCCACAGCACAAATTTTAATTCAACGTCTCTCCTAACATTCAATATGTTACCTGCAAAAATTGTTAGCTGTAAGTCTATAAGTCTAAGATTGTCGCAAATTTCTGTGAGGAAGCATATGGGCTGAACGCCAGCGTGGTAGCTGAGCGCGTTCGGTCAGAGGCTCATTGTCTTCTGTAATTAAGTAACTAAGCTAAAAATTGGACGAACTATTTATAATATATGCGAACCAATGACCACAAAAAAAGATATAGTCGAAGAAGCAAAAAGAGAAAAGTAACTATGCAGTGAGTAGGAGGTTCAGAAGCTGTGGAGACACTATGCAATGGAATCTATTATTATAGCTGGTTCCAAACGTTGTTGACATACTTATCTTACCTCTACATGTACATGTGATTCTCTGCAAATCGCCGGCCGCGGTGGCCGAGGGGACTGAGGCGCTCCAGTCACGGTCTGCAAGGCCACTACGGTCGGGGGTTCGAATCCCTCCTCAGGCATGGATATTCGTGCCGTCTTTAGTACAAGGTAGTTGATAAGTAGTTTGTAAGTTTAGGGACTGATGACCCCGTAGTTAAGTGCCATAAGCTATACAAACATTTGAACTCCACATAAAAGGCATTCTCCGGTTCGCCTTCCCCATGACATTATCTACGTGTTCTTTCCAGATTAAGTGTGAAGTAATAGTAATTCCGAGGTATTTTGTGGAACAAATGGACTCGCCAGTCCGACATCAAAGGTCTGCGCACAATTGAGGAAAACACAGTCATCTGTGAGCGAGCGGTCTAACGTAAGGGTGTCACTACGCATTACATTCCTCCATGACAGAACGCCATCGCATAGTACTACTGTTCGTAATTGGAGCATCACGCTGCGCGGGAGTAACTGAGCAGCCTCGAGCGCCACATTACGGATCGCGCGGCCTCCCGCATCGAAGGTTCGAATCCTCCCTCGGGCATGGATAATTGTGCTGTCCTTAGGTTAGTTTAATTTAGTTTAAGTAGTTTGTAAGTCTAGGGACTTATGACTAATGTAGTTTGGTCCCAAATAATTACGAAAAATATTTATGGGACTTAACTGCGTGTTCATCAGTCCCTAAATTTACAAACTACTTATAAACTAAGTTATATTAAAGACAACACAAACATCCATTCCCGATGGAGGATTCGATCCTCCGAAGGGGAACGGCATTTCGCATCGGAGCATAGCACCCCAATGCGTTCGGCCACTCCACCGCGGCATAAAATTACAAACATCTGAAAATTTCTTGGAGCATCACCAGCTTTACGAAAGAAGCGGCAAAACTTTCACCGTAACATGTAATTTTGCACGACAATGCGCGGCGGCATATAGTTCAAGCTGTGGCTGCTCTGTTCGGTCGATGGGACTGAAAAGTACTGTATCATACACCATTCTTCCCGGATATAAGTCCTTGTGACTTCGATTTGATTCCGGAGATGAAGGAACTTTTCGTGGAATTCATTTCAGAACTGTTCCAGAGATTGGACATGCGGTAGACTGCTCCATTCGCACCATCTCTGCTACCGGTATACCACGCCTTCCACATCGATGGCAACGGGCTCTGCACAACGCTTGCTACTACATTGAAGGACAGTAAATGATGCATAAATGTAACGCTTTTGTATCGGTTGCGAATAAATGGTAGTCACTATTTAAGTTTAGACCATCATATTTTCATAATCCACTTTGTAATTTTACAACACCTTCCAGAAGCCGAGACTAAAACACCATATTTAAAATCTATACATTTGAAGCATTAATAATGGTCACACACTAAATCTGCCACAATGAAGAAAATCATTGCGACTGACTGCTGTCATCAACTACGAATACCGCCGCTTATTTCATAGAGTAGCAATGTCGCGATTGTTTCTTCAACAAAGGATGGACTGCTTCTGATAACCCCTTTTCTGACCGAAATTAAGCTTCAGAATTTTTCAAAATTCTTGTGTGTTCGAGATCTGGACGACGTAGTCCCGCCAGAAAACTATTTACCAAGTAGTACGTCTCTGGTGAAAGTCAACGGAAAGTTTCGTATATTTTTCTTTGTCCTATAAATTCTCCTGAAAGCTATCTGAAACAGTGCAGTGGCTTAAAGAGAATAAACTGATATATTTCACCTTATCGTGGCCGAACTTAGTCCCACCGAAGGAGCTGAGCCGGCCGCCCTCGTCTCGGCGAGTGGCCTGACCGTTGAGTGGGCGACTGCTGCCCGCGGCAGGTAGCGGCCGCCTCTCGCGTTGCCTGGCAACGCCGCTCGCCTCATTTCCCGTATCGACGGTGCGCCGTTAACGCCCTGCGGTGCTCCGGTTAAACACTCAAACGCCATCGCGTAAAGCTTCCGCTGTTTTCCATGCGCGCTTCTTTTATCGCGGGACGCCGGATCGATCGACGCCCACGATGCTCGCTAAGTGCTGCGGCAGCTGCGCCACGTTGTCGTGCAACACTTTGTGCTGATAAACAAGGCCGCGTGAGCCTGGAACAAAAGAGGAGCAACTAGTGTCGGTGAGTGCCCAACAACACCTTCAAGCACCGCTTCGTTTTGTTACACCCCGGGAAGCGTCGACGGAGATTTATGGACTTCCCACCACTTACCGGAAAAAAAAGCGAGATAGTGCCAAAATAAAAAAAAAAAAATAAAAAAAAAAAAAAAAAAAAAACATGTTGATTGTGTTCCTACGTAGTGGCACAAATGTTCAGGACCTGACATTAAACCGCAAAGACATCCTTTTTATTTTCGACTAATAATTTTAAAGCATGTGCTGAAGGAACAGTAGTTACTATTAATAGGTGAACTCATACTTAATCCTTTCTAGTCCAACTTTCGTTAATTTGCAAAAGAGTATTTCTAATAATTGAAACTTTTCTTTTCTCTTTTTTTTTTTTTTTTTGAGTTTTTAGAGGGTAATTTGGAATGACTTTCATATGGCATCATCGGGCGGGATATATTTCCTTTGCCGTACCTGCCACCTATCTCATACTGTTTACTATTAAATTAGACATTTCACAAAAAATTATTAATTTAATTTTCGAAATATTTCGTTTTCTTTCCTTGATATTATACTTTGAAAGTCTTGCTGTTTGTACTTTATCTTAGACATTTGTCTTGATGTTGCTGAGTCTTTTTCTTTGGTTAATCCTTTTTTTTAAGTTTAATATATCCCTAATAGTGTTAGAAAATCAGGCGATGCTAAAGGAATGAGATTAAGTAACGAAACAGTGAAGGTGGTAGATGAGTTTTGTTACTTGGGTAGTAAAATAACAAATGACTGTCGCAGTACAGAGGCTATTAAATGCAGAATGACAATGGGAAGAAAAGCATTTTTGAAAAAGAAAAATTTGCTAACATCGAATATTAACTTAAGTGTAAGGAAGTCTTTCCTGAAGGCATTTGTGTGGAGTATTGCCTTGTACGGGAGTGAAACATGGATGATAAACAGTGCGGACAGGAAGAGAATAGAGGCTTTTGAAATGTGGTGCTACAGAAGAATGCTGAAGATTAGGTGGGTAGATCGCATAACTAATGAAGAGGTACTGAACAGAATTAGTGAGAAAATAAATTTCTGGCATACCTTGACTAAAAGAAAGGATCGCTTGGTAGGACACATTCTTAGACATCCAGGAATCGTAAATTTAGCAATGGAGGGAAGTGTGTGGGGTAAAAATCGCAGAGGGAGACCAATAGACGCGTATAGTAAGCAGATTCAAATGGATGTGGGTTGCTGTTCTTATGAGGAGATGAAAAGTCTTGCTCAGGATAGAGTAGGGTGCAGAGCTGCAACAAACCAGTCTCCGGACTGATGACCATAACAACAACAGGTTGTCGAATTCCTATAACATTGATGTTCTCACGAATTGCATCCTTAATCTCAGTGTAATAGGTCGTTCTTCTCGAACGAAGTAGAAATGAAATCAATATTACATATTAGACGTGACCTTTTAGTTGTAAAGCCATCCATGTGTTTCTAAATAATAAAAATCCAATGAACAATCGGTGTATACGAACTTATACACGCAAATCCTGAGTTAAGTTACATGTTGCTTCTTGTGAACTAGCTTCCAAGGTGACAAACGTTGAATAACGTACTAAAACAATAACTGCTAGAACATGTTGCTTCTTGTGGACTAGCTTCCAAGGTGACAAACGTTGAATAACGTACTAAAACAATAACTGCTAGAATATGTTTGTCAACGATCAACATTTAAGTGACAGCCTTTTGTTGGACAAAGTGGTTGCTACCGAACGGATACAACAATTCAAGGTGGTCACACATTCTCAATAGCGTTTTTTCTGCACATGTTTGGTGTCGTTTCATAGACAATCGGTTGCTGGTATATGGGTTACCGCATCATATTATGGACTACGTTATCTACACTTTCTTTAAAATGAGCTTCCAACGTTATTGGAAGAGTTCCTTTGGTTACAGGAAGACTATGTTGTTAAGCATGTCGGGGCTTCTGCACGTTCTTGACGTCACGTGACACATGTAAACCTAACATTCCCTGCAAGATGAATCAATAGACATGGGTATACGTTACTCTGCCACCAATGTTCCTCACCTTTCTCCCGTGGAGTTTTGCTGGAAGACTGGTTGAATGGCGAAATGTATAAATAAATGGAAAGGTAAATGGCAGTTCGATCGTTCGGATTATTAATAGTGCAGCAGTTTTAAAAGAACGGAATGAAGACCTTACGTAGTTTCATCAAGAGAAGTAAACAATACATGCAAGTTGGCGGTGAAAGTTTTAAATATCAACCCTGAAACTCCACATTTGTCTCTGCTTTTTTTAACAACTGTTTCTATCTTCCTATTACAAATTTACACATTCAGTAACGAGCTTTTCATTGCAAATTCGTCTTTACTCCCACATCCTAAAATATTTATTATTCCTTCTGAAGACATTGTATATAACGGTTAATTTAATACAGTTTGCCAACCCAATTCCAAAAAAAGTTGCAGGTTAGAGGTATGAAAATTACATAATCATAAAATAAATACGTTATTGTTATAAAATAGTAACACATATTGTTTACAGAAGAATAGAAACATGGTAGAAAATGGCCTCAGGAAAAGTCAGTTTCGAATCAGGAGAAACATAAGCATGCATGGGACGATACTCACCTTGCGGCTTATTTTATAAGATAGTTTAGGGAATGGTAGACCTACGTCAATAGCTTTGGTGTTATTCGAGTAACGTTTTGATAATGTTTACTCCCTAAATTCTGAAAGTATTAAGGATAAATTTAGTTAAGTAAGAGTAATTTGCAGTTAGTACAGACAGGTGTCATCCGTTACAAGAAAGCGAAACATTGTTTGGAGAATGGTAGATTGCATTGAGAGGGAAAGAAAGCAAATATTTCTAAAAGGACTTACATTATAGGGGGAACAAACAAAATTTTTTATTGTTTGCCGATAACATTATAATTCTGTTAAAGACAGTATAAAACAGAGAACAACAATGTTCTGAAAGGAGGTTATAGGATGAATATTAACGAGAGAAAGGCAAGGGTAATTGTATGTGACCCTGAGCGAATTTCTTTAGAAAAACAAAATAAGGATTTATTAGAGTTTTGTTACTTCAGCAATAAAATAACTTACGATGGTCGGTGTACAGGACATGTAATATGCAGAATGGGAATGGAAAGAAACGCATTTCTTATGAAGAGTAATCGCGGGAACTGCCGAACGGTAATAGCAGCCATGGCAGGACCTGCCGGAGGTTCGAGTCCTCCTTCGGGCATAGACGTGTGTCACGTCCTCAGGTTTCTACAAGTTATTTGAAGCAGTTTGTAAACCTAGCGAATGGTTAACACGGTAGTTCGATCCCATGGATTTAAAACATTTGATTTCAAGAAGAGTAATTGACTAATATCAAATATTTAAGTCGAGTGTAGCTTTGTATGCCGGCCGCGGTGGCCGAGGGGACTGAGGCGCTCCAGTCACGGTCTGCACGGCCGCTACAGTCGGGGGTTCGAATCCCCACTCGGGCATGGATATTTTTGCTGTCCTTAGTCTTAGATAGTTCATAAGTAGTTTGTAAGCTTAGGGACTGATGGCCCCGTAGTTAAGTCCCAAAAGATCTACAAATATTTGAACATTTTTGAACTTTGTATGGGACTGAAACGCGGAAGATAAATAGTTCAGACATGAAGAGGAATTAAGAGTTTTAAATATCGTGATATATGCGAACGCTTATCATTAGATGCATAGAGTGCATAACTAATACTAAACAGAAATTTTTGTCATACTTTGCCTAACGGAATTGATCGATTGGTAGAACCCAATGTCAGTCGTCGATGAATCGTCAATTTAGTACTGGATGGAAGTGTGGAGACGTAAAAATGCCCGAGGAAGAGCAAGAGACGACTTCGATACGTGGCTAAAATGTATGTAGGTAGCCGTTGCTATTCAGAGGTCAGGAGTGTTGCACAAGATAGAAAAGGTTGCAGAGCTGCATCAGACCACTCCTAGGACTCTAGATCACAACAACATTAGCAGTTACCAATACGTGACTGACGGAAGTTAAGCAATTATGTGACAATGAAAAGATGCAAAATTGTCATAAATTTCACACCATATTTATTTCCTGTGATTAGGAATGTACCTTGGTATATTACGTCTCCAGCTGGCCATCACTGTTGATTAAGGTAGCTTTACTTTTTAATTACAGTTCAATGAATCTAAGCATGCGGAAAGGGGAATTAGTTTTCAAAAACAATACAGGAGTTGTAGGTGCGGGAATGTGGCCGCCGATGTCGGCTGAGGTGCCTTGTGCGACTTATCTCACTGCGTCTGTCACATTCCATCTTCTTTTGTCAACAGTCAGCTGTGTGAACTGGCACACCTCTGCGCGCGATATTGGAATTCATCGCTTCTCAGGAAATTGCGTCTCCCGGCTGTTTCCAGTGAACGCGCTACGAGCCGCTTTCGCGACAGACTGTGAAACTGAATGTCCTCTGAGTCGCATTCTTTATCAACTTAATTGTACTCTAGTATTTCCAGCTGATCTGACTTTTAGTTTGGTGCTGTACGTTTTGACTGCTGTCATGTTCTTTATTGCAAGTGATTTAGCTAGACGTAACAGGCGTTCCCCATAGAGTTTCTAAATGCATGCTGCTGTTACCATGTAAGTGATTTATAACAGAATCTTAGACTGTTGTATGGATTGACAAGACCGCTGATGTTGAAATTATTTTAATCCATTTCACTACCAGTATCAGCAGAACTAGCCGTCATTCTTGGATGCTCTCACTTCATTGAACTGCATGTGATCGTCGTCATTGAGATGGGAATCTTTTCAAGTTTTAAAATATGTTTCCATAGTGGGTTCTCACAATAATAGAGTATCTGAAGTAAAAGTGTTCACATGCTTGTAAACCTACTGGACCAAACTCCAACGACCGTCTTACTCCCTAGACATACAAACCGCTTATACTAACCTAACGACAACACATACACCTATGCCCTAGGGAGGACTCGGACCTCCGACATCAGGCAACAGCTCGCTCCGCCGTAGAGCGCTCGGACACTCCACCGCGGCTCTGGAATAAAATTTTCAAATACGTTAAAGGTAAAATAACAATATCAAATAGTCACATTCTTGTTGTGTTATTTCAGGCTTTCCTATTCCCGTACATAAAATCTCTCGATTCGTTCAGTCGATCCATCTGGAACTGATGACCTAGCTGTTTAGACCCCTAAAAACACCACCAACAACAACTATCCATATAACTAATTCCACCAGACCGCCCGCAAACTAAATGTTCAAATGTCTGTAAATCTTATGGGACTTAACCACGGGGTCATCAGTCCCTAAACTTACAAACTACTTATTAACTACTTACGAACTAGGACGGCACAAATATCCATGTCCGCGGGGGGATTCGAACCCTCGACCGTAGTGGCCGTACAGACCGTGACTGAAGCGCCTCAGTCCCCTCGGCCACCGCGGCCGGCGCCCGCAAACTATATAATCTTACATTGTCTACATATAATGTAGTCATTCACTGTGAAATACAACATAGTTGTTCTTGCGATTTTGATTTCGAAGACTAATTTGATGCAGCTCTGCAAATTACTCTATTCTCTGCGAACCTCTTCGTTACCGAATTTGAAAGGAAACTCACATCCATTGGAAGCAGGAAGCTGCATTCGTCTCTTCGTTGTCGAATGTTTTCCCCGCTGCCTCGCCCCTCCCCCTACTTCATTCCAATATTAAATTGACAATTCCTCGATGTATCCAAGTATGTCCTACCAATCGATTCTCTTTTTAAATCAAGATAATCCATTTTGTTTCAGTATTCACTCACTTGTTACGTGATCTATCTAATTTTCAGCATTCGGCAGTTGCAAGAAATTTTAAAAACTTCAATAATCTCCTTATCGTTGCTGTTTAAGTTCCATGCGAGGCAACACTCCAGAAAAGTTCAGCCGCAGTGGAGCAGCCAAGCGATCTAAGGCGACTCGACTCGCTCCGGAGCGGGCGGTTGCTCGCCGTCGGAGGTTAAAGTCCATACTGGGGCATGGGTGTGTGTGTTGTCCTTAGGTTAGTTTACCTTAGTTTAGGTAGTTTTTAAGCTACGGACTGATGACCACGCAGTTTGGCCCGATAGATTTACACACATTTCAACATTTGAAGAAAAGTTGAAATGTTTGTAGATCTTGTGGGACTTAACTACGGTGTCATCAGTCCGTAAACTTATAAACCACTTATGAACTACCTTATACTAAAGACTACACAAACACCCATGTCGAATGGGGGATTCGAGCCCCCGACAGGGAACGGTCTCGCCATCGTAGCATAGCGCCTCAATGAGCTCGGCCGCTCCGCCGCAGACCCCCCTCCAGACAAGTTGTCCTCAGAAATACTTCCAAACAGTTCCTTTCATATTCGATCGTAACAAATTTACGAATTCGAAATATTGCAAAATTTCGACAGTTTCAGCGTATTGAAATAAATACAGTGCCACCGTTGAAAACTTCTTACGTATGAAGCTCGTTGTTCTTTGGGGTGATCTGAACAAATTTACACAATTTTTCTGCCAAGATCGCGGTTTTTATTTATGGATGACCGGTTTCGACGTTCAAAGAACAGGCAATGCTTGAACTAACAGGCTTATTAAACACTGAATGTCGTATTAAATGGAAGTAGAAAATATTAGTACCGGACATACATGAATAATCCCCCCCCCCCCCCAACACACACAAAAAGACAAAATAAAGGTCATTGAGTAACGGCTTCGAAGCACCGAATAAAACTTTATTGCGTGAATGTAGCTGCTAGTTAACAATGAAATTACGTTTCGAAGAAAAATGTCTGAAAATTTACAGGTCCTCAAGAAGATCGAGTCTCCTCCCTTTACTTTCTGTATGCAAATTACTAACATGCTGAACATCGTTTGGTTTGTCATTTGCAATTAGGAAATGGTCGACAAATGAAGAGTTATAAACGTTAGTATCTTTTCTCCATAGACAGTGTTATTTTCATCTGGTAGCAATAGCTCGTCCAATCTGTCCAATGTAATATGCAGAGCACGACCAACATGTAATTTTATAGACTCCGGATTTTTGTAACGGCGGCTCATAAGATTTCAAATGATGAATGAGATTAATCTTAAGGCTGTTGGAGTTAGAAAAGGCTACAATGCAATTATACTTGTTACGGCGCATGCGCCTCGCCGCAGTTATGGCCGCAGTCGGCTGGCGAGCAGTACGGAAGCCGGACAACGGCTAGCCGCTCGTTTGGAAAATTTGACTTACTAGCCTCTGGATAGTATGTGTTCCAATGTTATTTATCTTTTGGACTTTAACTATCGCTCATAAGTTTACGTCTCACGTGAGTACGTATTTCTACATATAGATTTGTATGTACAAAATATTCGTGTATAGTTTTTCATAGAATTGTCTGTTAATTTACTATATAATTTATATCTAGGTAATAATTTTAATCCTTTGATGAAGGCACTATATTTGGGGCCGAAATCTAGATCAAGTATCTAAACAAAGTACAACTTGTTGGACTGTTTCTACAATTATTGTAAACTAGCTGAAAATCCGGCGTTGTCCTGGTATATATTTATTTATTCAAGCTTTGAGTTAGTACTTCTCATATCCCTTCTGTCTCTGTCTATCTCCTTTTTTAAGTAACATGTCCAATTTCGAAGGTACATTCGGCTATATGTGTGTGTACTGTAGAAATTATGAATTGTAACGTTATATCCAATGCCGTAATTCAGCCCATGAACAGCGGAAATGAAGTAAGCGAGAAACGTTTTTCCTTTCATCGTTTTCCTGTGATTCTCAGCGAGAAAAAGATTAATAAAAGTTTGAAATTACGTTTAATGTGTGCTACAAGTGGGAATTCGCTAGCACACGATATGGCAGTTTCTTTCGATTCCTATTTCGACGTCATACATCTTGAACCATGCGTCTTATGTGGTTCTTATCCTCACAGCAATTGTTGCCACATATATATACCAAATTTGGTTGAAATCAGTGCAGTGGTTTAGAGAAAAAAAGACCAGCATTTTCGCTTAATACAGCACCTTTTCCTGCAACCTTATTGTTTATGACATCATATCTCGTGAAATATGTGTCCTACAAAAACATTATTTCTAGGTTCTCGAGTTTTAGCGAGACTAACGAACAGCAGTTCATGTTTATCTTTGACAGTTTCTATACGGGTTCAGATCGTGTAAAACGAATTTTACTCTTTCAAAGTAAGTTTCTGAACGCACCCAACACAACAACCAAGTCATTATGTGAGATGTTTTAAATCTTCATTTTCCTCGTAATTTTTCCATATTTTATCACTATTTAAACGTTCCATGAACTGTCACAAATGTGACACGAACATTATCCTCGACATGTGTGCGTGATTTGCCCACTCTTTCCGCCAACTATCGAACCGATACTTAGTCTGATGATGCTTTAATGAAGCTAATGGGTCTGAAATACATATTATTTAAATTAATATGGCTTATATTAGGAGGTAAGTGATACGAAGTTTCCAAAAAAATTATTTCATACAAATCTTGTCCTGTCAGGCCGTACTCAAGTGATGCTCTTACAACCATGTGGCAATTAATTGTTATTAATAGAAAAAATCGCTTTCCGTTTTTCCTAAATTTTCCTACTATCCTGGTGACTTTTCCAAATTTTTATTTGATGCGAACCTTCATCTTGCTTTCAACATGAAATGTAGAATATTTTATCGAAATTGGTCGAACGGTATTGATAGCACACTGGAAAATGCTGTTTCAGTTTTTCCCGATCTACCACCTTTCCGGACCACTTATTAGCTAAATCGGATCAGCCGTTCTCGAGTTTTAACGAGACTAACGAATAGCAATTCATTTCTATCTATATATATATATATATATATATATATATATATATATATATATATTTTTGGGGGGGGGGGGATAAAGCAGCCAACTAGAGAGATTTACAAAGACATGGAAACAATAACAGACAACATCAGAAAGAGAAGGATGAAATTTTATGGACATATCAGCAGGATGAATAAAACCAGGCTCACAAGGTAAATGTTTGAGATAGCAAACAAGAGCAAAAACAAGACGAAGTGGATCACTGAAACAGAAGAGGATATTAAAGAACTGGGTATCACACAAGACAACATAAACAATAGAGAACAGTTTAGGAACATTATAAAGAAACAAAAACTTAAACAAGAACATACGGATAACAGAACAGGGAAAAAGTTTTCAGAAGAACGCAAGAGAGAACACAGTGAACGCATGAAGAAAATTTGAGAAGAACGAAGGAAGAAGAAGAAGTCATAATTACTCAAGTTTAATCGCTCTCTTTAAAGGGAATAATCGAAAATTACGGTTGCTGCAATTTTTGACAAGATATGTTTAAAATCGTTTATACTATTATACTATACTATTATACTATATTATATGTACCTCCATATAATATTTGGTTACACCATATTTTTATTCTATTCAGATTGCGGTTATCTTAGTGTCCTAATATTAAAGGGATTCACAGTAAATTTAGTGACCAGTAGCCAGCGCTCACGCGTGTCATAGCAAGGTTTTATTCTACTAGAATTCTACATGCGTTACAGCAGACTAACTAAACAATTAAAAACTCCGTGCCAGGGACAGTTTCGAGAGATGAAATCCACCCGACTGGCGGTGTGCGCCGGTAGTTTCCCGGACTGCTGCGATAGGGCCCCATTCTCTCCGCGCACAACCAGACAGCTTCCTCGGCAAAATACGCGGCCGGGTGACGCTAGTGGAGCGGTCCGCGTCACTCTGATCGCCATCGCCATCGAGCGACGCGCACGGCGCCGGCTTCTGTATCGCTGCGCTCCCAGATAAGCGGCGGCAGCGCAGAGACGCGCCCGTAAAATGGAGGAAAACACTGGCCACGGCGAACTGCCGGCCGCGGAACAAAGCACGGCGACGCGAAACAAAGCCGCAGGCCGCGGCGTCTGCGATAAGCTGGCTGCCGCCCGCCGCAGATAAACCGACACAATGAATGAAATTATCGCCCGCTTTGTGACGCGCCTTACCGCACGACGTATCTCGCAATTGCTAGCTGTTCACGCGCATCAGTCCGATTCCAGCCAGATAATTTTTTTGTGTCACTGGTTTACCTTCGATTTGGACCTGTTGGTATCTGACGATTGTACAGTAAAGATAACAGTGGGATTGTTTAGCTCAGCCAGATTGCAGATTGAGACGAAGTGACGTCAGGATTCGTAATGAAGTAGGCGTATATGCTCTTTCCACAAGTACGTTTGCGGAGTTTGTTTCCTAAGGGTACAAAATCTAACTTATCCAATAATGACTTAGATATGGATCCCCAAATCTAATAGCTTACAGGATCTAGCAAATATTATCTTGCAGAAAATACAAAATGTCTTATACAGAGGTCGTCCAACGAAGCATTTTACATCAAACCACACCAAAACAAGAACTAACAAATAATCTTGTCCTGGTCTGGCTCAGTGTTGTGTCGCCAAGAACACAGTGTCTATAGAATTATTTAAAATCAGTGCCGCGATGGTGTGGCCAATCGCATTGAGTCGCTAAGCTACGACGCGCGTGGACGTTCCTCGTCGGGGATCGAATCTAACCCCGGCATGGATGTTTGTGCTGTCTTTAGTATAAGGTAGTCCATAAGTAGTTTGTAGCCGGCCGTGGTAGCCGATAGGACTGAGGCCTGTGGCGCTCCAGTCACGGACTGCACGGCCACTACGGCCAGGGGTTCAAATCCCCCCTCGGGCATGCATATTTTTGCCGTCCTTAGTGTTAGCTAGTTCATAAGTAGTTTGTAAGTTTACGGACTGATCATCCCGTAGTTAAGTCCCATAAGCTATACAAACATTTGAACATTTTTGAAGTAGTTTGTACGTTTAGGGACTGATGACCCCACAGTTAAGTCCCATAAGTCTTACAAACATTTGAACATTTGTTTTTTTTTAAATCAGCAAAAAGCCGCGTGGGAGTAGCCGAGCGGCCTGGAGCGCCACGTTATGGATCGCGCGGCCTCCCGCGTCGGAGGTTCGAATCCTCTCTCGGGCATGGATATGTGTGTTGTCCTTAGGTTAGTTTAACTTAGTTTAAGTAGTTTCTAAGTCTAGGTACTGATGACCAAAGTAGTTTGGTCCCATAGAATTACAAACATTTGAACATTTTGAATCAGCTAAAATGTATTTTATTGTAAAGAAACGCGGCTTCGGTTTTTGCGGTCATAACCAAACAAACAGGCGACGCAATTCTAAACTGTAATACACCTAGTGATGCACACAAGGACTAAACTTGTGGGAGTAATACAGGTCCAGCTACGAGCAATGGATACAAATGGTAGAAGTGATAGGACATTTGGTAGTTCGAGTGGGGTAGTTACGTGCTTTGGTAGTCCTTCCGTGTGTGTTAAGCCCATGTGGTTGGGGTGGCTTAGAGACTTAGCGCAATTTCAAATGCCTACTAGTAAGGAGGGGTTTGGTTCGATCGCTGCCCCGACCTTATTTACATATGTACATGTTGTACAGCTACAGTGCCTACTAACACTTCAGATTGAAATAGTTCATTTAAAATCTGTACTCTATTGCTCTCATACCGTTGTGCAGCGGAAATCTAATTTATTTCATTTGTTTCTGTTGTGTGTGACTGCATCACAACATGGATTGCTGACTGGGCGGCTGAACGTGGTCCTTCATATATGTGAGCTGATAGATCTTCAGGTATTGTAGAAACAAAACAGCAAAAACTTGAAAGAGTAATTCTCTCAGAGTAGTGTGGTAGTGTGATAGTATACTTGCAGTGGTAAGCACACTTCCAGAATTCTTATTTTTTTCTGGGTCAGAGCGATACTGGGACGGAGAGCGATACTCGGGCTGGAGGGAAAAGCTTGCTAACTAGACTGTAGCCAAAGAGTATAGAAACCTCTTTGGTAGCATGAGCAGCCATTGACTCTGAGCCAGAGAGAACGATGCAAAGGGGGCTACACCTACCCATGTTCAGACAGCCATAGATTCTCGCACCCACTTAAAAGTAAAGCAACAGCACATTCTCACAGGGACAGTGGCGTAGCGGAGAAGCAGTACGTATGCCACATCAATTAATATAATAACAAATTATTTTCATAACAAAATAAGAAAAACCTAACAATATTACCTAATATATAACAGATAAAATAAAATGCTATTCCTCCAGCCTTGAAAAGAGTGGGGTTCAAGTTTTAACAAAATGATAATCTAGCGACATTAAATAAATGATAACTTTATAGATATATACAAAAAATATATGGAAGAAGACAGACGGTCGTCTTTCACTATTAGCACTCTTCAAATTACTATGAGCTTTAACTGTGCTTGCAGAAAAAAAGTATGTGCCGCAGCCCTAAAAACAAAAAAGCCCCCTCCTGAAACATTCATTTAGACAATTGTAATGTTTAAATAACTGTAGCGTCAGCCGAAAACCGGTTTTTGTACATCGAGAACCGGAGGCTCATGTAACAGTATTATATAATTGAAGCATAATTGGGAGGTGAACGTTCAGTATTGGCAGGCGTTGCCCCTGATGATCGAGGAGCCTGCCTGACTAACTTGTTAAGGACTTGCCCTGCCGCTCGGTCGTTGACCGTAACTTGTTTGATAACAAAGTTCTGGCCGGCGTACCAACGGAGACGCTTACTGCTGACATGGCTACGGGATAACGCCGCCCGCTGCGCAGACATTTTCTAAGTCCATCTATTACGTAATGATTAGCGCTCTGCGAGTCGCGAAATCGGTAAGATGGTATCAGTCGGAGTTTCGCAATTTGTAGAGGGTTCTCCAACGTGTAGGGCAATATTAAGCGTGTCAGAAATTCCTAACTTGCGTCTGAACGTTCACTAATGGGAGGACGGCAGCTACATGATAGTAGGTTATCCGGGGAGGTGGGGGAGCTCTTTTCAATACGGACATGAAAACACCAAATTGGCCCTTAGGAGAAGCATATATTTGTTCGGATTTGTATACGTGACTCAGGTCTTACGAATACATGTCGTTTCAAAACATATCATACTAGCTGAGGCAACTGATGCTCCTTCGCAAATCGGTCACTGGTGATTCTATTTGTTGTAATGAAATGAGTGGAAACGTCTTACAGATTGTTAAATAATATTTGTATTGTGTAATTTTTCTGTTTCATGGCAACAGCGAACAAAAGATCCATTAAAATGCATTTTTATGTGATTTGTTGGAATTACATGTCGGTAAACGGCTAGTAAGAAGTAGCATGGAGAACAGATAGTCAGAAGTAACATGGAGAAGCTTTGAGTTCCTGAATATGACTGGCATAGCATGGATAGATTTGCTAGGTAGCGCTTGTTGGATATTTTTTCTTCTTATATTTACGTTTTCTGATAGGATCAAATACTTTCTTGATAATTTTTTAGAAGCATATAAGTGTGTGGTGTCTGATGAATTTTTGATTGGTTTTATGAACAGGGCAGTTTGCACCTTACTTTTAGTAAAATGTACACTTAATTGTTAAGTCTGGTACTTCACATATTCTAAAGGTTCTACTACTGAATATTAACAGTGAACGAGGTAAAACGATTTTCAAGTTTTACTAAAAAGTGAGACTGATGCAATAATATCTGTATCATGTAAAGGCCCTTTCTAATTTTATATCGGATAATTTGTCATGAATTTTGGTGAGTCGCTGCTCTTACTGAATGAAGATAGAATTTTCTTTAAAGCATTATGTTCATAGATATTGAAGTTACTACGAATGTAGACCTACACAACAAAGAACATGTGCAAAACAGCAGAAATATGTCTCTTGATTTCAAGTGTACGGTTGGGCACGCATCTCTTACGCATAAGACGTCCCATTTCTGAGCGTTCAGCTGCACGGTGAGCTCGGTACGTGAACCGCACATTTAATAATCAATAAGGTAGCGATATTTACAAACGTCAAGCTCGAATTGTTTTTATTTCATTTTTTATGCAATATGACCAGTTTCGACACTGAATGGTGTCATATTACGGTTTTAGGGACTGATGACCCCGTAGTTAAGTCCCATAGACTCTACAAACATTTGAAACATATTCCGGTTTCTGCTACAGCTGGCATTTGTGTACTTATTAAAGCGCTCCACATCCTATTTTGAACTTGTAGATGGTCAAAATAGAAACAATATTTCATTAGTGCATACTCAAACGTAAAATAATAAAACAGAAAATGTTCTTACGTTTATCAACCTATTCGAACAAAGTGATATGATCATTAGTCCCTACACTTAGAAATTACTTTAGCTTAGATTAACGTGAGGACAAAACACACACACACACACACCAATGCGCAGGGAGGACTGGAACCTCCGATGGTGAAAACAGCGCGCTTCGCAGCAAGGCACCTTAGATATCTCGGCCACTCAACCGCGACCAATAAAATAGACATACACGAACAACGACAAGGTGCACAGTGTTTTATGTTTGAAAACCTACCATGACAATACTGTTCGATATTTCGCTATGCACCACTATGTTGAGCGCTTTAATAAGCAAATATATGGCAAGTATAGCAAAGACCAGAAAGTGACAATCTTAACTGCCAAAACCGGTCGTCCTCTATAGTGCACATCTTGCATAAAAATAAAGACAAAATATTGTGATCATGAGATCAGCATTTTCTCGTGATATTAATATAATAGTCAATATCTGACAATCTCTCCAATTTTATCATCTGGCTCTTCTCGTAAGATATAAATTGGATGAAGCAATGTTGTGGACGAGTGGACGACTCTCAGTTCTCTGACAGTAGCCCTACCGCGATGGAAAACGCATCTCTTTCAGTGTCTGCCCCTTGTGTTGGCCGATCATCTCAAAGGTTCCAGATTGATAATTTCACTTTGAAGTAGAATGTGCGCTGATTAGAAACTTTGCTGGTGGCTTAAAAGTGCGTGGCGGAACGGAGATTCGCTCTGACGACGGACCGTGAAAGGCAAAGGTCTCAGTTATGAATGCCGGTTCCGGCACTTTGTTCTAATCCGCCAGAAAAGATTCATATCAGTGCACACTTCGCTGAAGAGTGAAATTATCATTTTGGTAACATCCCTTAGGCTGTTGCTAGCCCCATGTATCCACCAAATCTTTTTTCCAGGATTGTTTGGTCTTGCAAGTTTCGCAGGAAGACTTCTGTGAAATTCGGAAAGTAGGACGCGAGGTACTGGCGGAAGTAAACACGCGAGGACGGACCGTGGAACGTGCCAAGATAGGTCAGTCAGTAGAGCAAATGTCCAAATGTTTGTACAACTTATGGGACTTAACTACGGGGTCATCGGCCCCTTAGCTTACAAACTACTTATGAACTAGCTAAGACTAAAGACGGCACAAATATCCATGCCCGAGGGGGGATTCGAATCCCCGACCGTAGTGGCCATGCTGACCGTGACTCGAGCTCCTCAGTCCCCTCGGACACTGCGGCTGGCAATCAGTAGAGCACTTGCCCCGAAAGTAAATGGACCTAGGTTCGAATCACGGTATCGGCACACATTTTCAATCCCCACGAAAGTTTCACAACAGTGCTCACTCCACTGCAGAGTGGAAATATCACTCTGGAAATATCGCTTAGGCTGTAGCTAATACATCTCTCCACCATATACTTTCTTCCAGAAGTGCTATTATTGCAAGTCACGCAAGAGGTCTTCTGCAAAGTCTGTAAAGTTTCTAAAGTAGGAAGCGAGGTACTATCGGAAGTGAAGTAGGCCGCGGCGGATTAGCCAATGCGCACTGGGGCGCCGTGCTGCGGTGCGCGCGGCCTTTTGCTGTCGGGATGTAGTGCCCCCTCCTCGGGCATGGGTTATATCACAGACAAGGCCCGGTCACACGCTCAAGGGTGCGGGTCGGAGGGGCGTTGCTGAATCAGTTCCGTAAGATGTCCCATGATGGAGCTGAGAAGCAGCCCTTTAAAACTGGCCAGAGGAGGTGGCAGGTAGTGGCTGACCCCACCACCACTTCCCCCCAAACGCCAGCAAGCCAGACACAGCCGTGGCCTTGTGGCAGATGGCATGAGCACTCCCCTCAGCCTCCCCTCCATGCTACTCTCTGATGTGCGAGAAGCACCCTCAGAAGTGCCTCTAATGTGGTCTGCCAGTACTAAGCCGGGGAACCGCCTGACATCTGGTGGCATCTAACTACGAGGGGAGCGTGGGTCCGAGGTTTAGGTGGGGGGGGGGGCTTCTTCCCTGTATATGTTACTCTGTGGTCTGGTCAACTACCCAGTTTTCAGCCGTTCTGCGCATCCCCTCCATTACCGCCCAGACAGGCAATATTGTCCACTCTGTAGGCACTTGGCTGGCCGCGAGTTACGCAATGTTTCTCCCAAAGGCTCCACAGCCGTAGCTCCTCTACTCTTCGCTTCCCCTATAGCTCTGCCTCTATGCACGGAAGCGCCTTCTCACATGACGCCAGGTATAGTTTAAGTTATTTTAGGTAGTTTGTAAGCTACGGACTAATGACCAAGAGGTTGAGTCCGATAGACATACAAACATTTGAACTTTATTTTATTTTATTTATTTATTTATTTTTTTTTTTTTTGAGTAAAGCCGTGAGGACGGACCGTGAATTGTGCTGGGATAAGTCACTCGATAATGCCCTTCTCCGCGAAAGGCAAAGGTCCAAGGTCGCATCCCAGTTCCGGCGTACAGTTTTAATTCATGGCCATACGGTCGGGGGTTCGAATCCCCCCTCGGGCATGGATATTTGTGCCGCCCTTAGTTCATAAGTAGTTTGTAAGTTTAGGGACTGATGACCCCGTAGTTAAGTCCCATAAGCTTGACAAACATTTGAACATTTTTGAATTCATCAGCAAAGCTTTATCGCGGTAGTTCCTCAATGAACCTGAAACCAAGCTTGCTCGGTCATGTCCATAGCCGGCCGCGGTGGCCGATAGGACTAAGGCGCTCCAATCACGGTCCGCACGGACACTACGGTCGGGGGTTGAATCCCCCCTCGGGCATGGATATTTGTGCCGTCCTAGTTCGTAAGTAGTCCATAAGTAGTTTGTAAGTTTAGGGACTGATATCCCCGTAGTTAAGTGCCATAGACTATACAAACATTTGAACATTTGAACAACATGTCCATAATTCCCACTTGTTGGAACAGCCCACCGGCAACATCCACCGTTGTTAACCAGCCGTGATGATGCAATGCCTTGTGATTGCCGCGGCGACAGCGCGTTGCCTCTGTGCGGCCGCTCCCCTAAATCTCGGCGGCCATATTTACGGCCACTTGGCGCTTCGTTTGAAGTTTGCGGCCGCGGCGGCACTTAGCGCTCGCGCCGCTGCCAGCGGAGACGCGGGCTGCGCCAGGCGGTGGAAATAGATGGGCCGCGCGCTCCACGCGTCGTGGCCCGGTTATGCCGACACCGCTTGAAGGCAGACGGACCAGACGACCCAGCAGGCGTGCCCCACTTTCTTTCGCCAGGCGGCTCGGCGCCTACAGGCTCTGTTCCATTTGAAATGGGACGAAATATGAGAAAATTGACCTCTTATTTTTTAATAATAATTAATGTCTACATGTGGCAATGATAAAAATGATCAAAAATTTCAATTTTCTATTTATTTTTTATTTGCTAGTACAACTCATGGAAAAGTGTCAATTTTCGATTTATTTTTTATTTTTTAGTACAACTCATGGAAAATAAGGTCTCAAAGTTTCAATGTTGAAATCGCATCCGAATGCAAATTAAATAAAAATGTGACGCGGCCTCCCTCTCACGGCCTACGTTTTGAAGCACCACTTCAGTACCAGCTTAGTGAACAACGATTATGTGTATTACTTTCAACCAAACATGTGTGGGATACATCTAGAAGGCCGTGATACATACCATTTGTTTTTACAGATCATCTTAGACTCTGTTCAATACTTTTTAAACAACTAGCTGTAAACCCGGCGTTGCCCGGGTATTTATTTCTTTATTCCTGCCATTTTTTCAGGTGTATATATTCATTTGTATAAGGGTTGTATGTCTGTAAAATCTCTTTGGAATGAAATAAGTAGTAAAGAAGTAATACGTTAAAACTTGGTGCGGGAAGGGGCTGTTTTCCATGAACGCCATTGTTTATGTGCTCATATAGAGTGGACTACGTGTCGTACTGTGATACAATTTAGAAGGTACATTCACCTATATGAGTGTATACGTTCTGTAAAATTTCATGCGGCTACAATGTGTAGTGTAGAAATTAAAAATTGTAACGTCATACCGAATGCCGCAGTTTTAATCCATGAACAGTGGAACGTTACTGTTAAAGTGCTCATATCTCATGAACTAGGTGTTGGAATGTGATACAATTTAGAAGCTACATGCAACTATATATGTGTATAATGTCTGTAAAATTTCCTGTCGCTACAATTTGTAGTTTTCAAATTATGAATTGTAACATCATTCCGAGAGCCGTAGTTTTACTCCATAATCAGCGGAAAAGTAGTAAGCGAGAAACTTTTTTTCCTTTCATCATTTTACTATCGTTGCCAGCGAGAAAAAGTTTGATAAAGGCTTGAAATTGTGATTAAAGTTTGTTGCAAGTCGCTAAGTACTGTCATTCTCGCCGCATTATATGGCATTTTGTTCGATTTCTATTGGTTATGACGTAATATCTTTTGAACCATGTGCCGTATGTGATTCTTAACCATGCAACAATTGTTACCTCACCGTAAGAAATGTGTGTACCAAATTTGGTTGAAATTGGTCAAATGGTTTAGGAGAAAATGAGCAGCATTGTCTCACAATGCAGCAGTTTTTCGCTCATCTCATTGTTTATGACGTCATATCTCGTGAACAATATATCGTATGTGATTCTTACACTTACGGCGACCGTCCTCATGGATTGAAGCATAGTGTACAAAATTTCATAAAGATTCTAACAAATCTGTAGATTTGTATGCAACACGTAAAAATATACGGACACTCTGCTTTATATATTAGATAAAAAACTAGATGCATTTCTATTTTTACCTTGTGATACTGACTGGGATTGCATTTCCTGAAAAGTATTTTTTTTTCTTATTTTATGTACCTTTTCCTCAGATTTTATGAATTCTAGAATTATGAAAATTTGTACACAAATTTCTGTAAACCTAATAAAAGTTGCCTCAAGAGAAAATTTTGAAATTTTCATTGCAAGCTGAGATATGAGGCAAGTTGCTTGAAATTTTGGATGCATTTAAAATTGAATTCGTGGAATTGTAATTGAAAATTTATAAATATTCTCGTATTTGACATATACCAAAAACGTCATGAGAGAAGCTTACAACATATAAAGAGATGAAACAGAGAAATTTTTGTACAGATCTCTTGAATACTTTCTGAGACAAAGGAACATATATTATTTTTTTTGAAAATAAAACTACAAATTTCATTAAAAAGTTGAATATATATATATATATATATATATCCTGCGGTCGGGGGTTCGAATCCCCCCCTCGGGCATGGATATTTGTGCCATCCTTAGTCTTAGCTACTTCATAAGTAGTTTGTAAGTTTAGGGACTGATGACCCCGTAGTTAAGTCCCATAAGCTTAACATTAAAAAATAAATAAATAAATAAATAAATAAAAGTGTGTGTTTTTCAACAACGTCCCCGCTTAATGTAAAAAAAAATACTGCTATGAATGTATCCCTTAAATGATTACTCTTTTTCGAATTAAAATTCGGTGGGGTTAGCGTTATTTTCCGAACTCGACATATCTTCTGCTGTGTAACTCACCATCCTAATACCGGATTTCAGTGAGCCATAGTTCATTTTATGCTGAATATCTGAATTTGATGTAGGTATAAAACACTAATATTACAATTAATTCACTGTTGTATAGCCTTAGCTTTGAAACTTCCTGGCAGAATAAATTGTGTGCCGGAACCGGGAATCGAACCTAGGACCATTGTCATTCTCGGGCAAATGTTCTAATGACCGAACTATTACGGTACGCTTCACGATCCGTCCTCACAACTTTACATCTACCAGTGCCGCTCCTCCAACTTACCAAACTTCACACACGTTCTCCTGTGAACGTTGCAGGACTAGCACTCTTGGAAGAAATGATGTGGTGAAAACAAGGCTGAGCAACAACCTAAGGGATGTTTCCAGAATGGAACTTTCACTCTGTAGTGGAGTGTGCACTGATATGAAACTTCCTGGCAGATTAAAATTTTTTGCCAAAACTCTGATTCGAACCTTGGACCGTTGCCTTCTGCGGGCAAGTGCTGTAACGACTGAGCTATCCCGGTACGCTTAACAGTTCGTCGTCACAATCTACCAAGCAGTTTCATTCGCGCACACTCTGCTGCAGAGATAAACTTTCATTTTGGAACCTTCCCTTCATTTATTAAAATCTGTGAACTTTTCATAACGATTTAACTTATATGGATTTGAACTTCTTTTCATTACACGTTGATTTTAGTTTTAAGTATTAAGGAGCCTCTCACTTGGAAAAAAATTAGTAAATAATAAATCTCGCGATGCACTAAAAACATAAATGGCGCTGGGCTGCCTTCTGCCACTCAACAGGAGACGCATCGCCTCGTTGCTGGACACAATTTTTAAACAACGGTCGTAAGGAGTGACTGTTGCGTACAACTTGGTGCCCTTAGGGATAATCTATACGAGCCTTAGAGTCGCGATGTTGACAATGTCGCGATGACGCCCACAAGCGGCTTCTTATGAAACTGCGTGCTTATGGAATATCTCCCCAATTGTGCGGTTGGATTCACGATTTCCTATCAGAAAAACACAGTTCGTTGTAATTGACGGCAAGTCATCGAGTAAAACTGAAGTGATATCTGGCGTTCCACAGGGAAGCGTTATAGGTCTCCTACTCTTCCTCGTGTTTATAAACGATTTAAGAGACAATCTGAATAGCTCCCTTAGATTGTTCGCGGATGATGCTGTCGTTTATCGGTTAGTGAAGTCAACAGAGGATCAAAAGCAACTGCAAAGCGATTTAGACATAATTTATGCATGGTGCGAAAATTGGCAATTGATACTAAATAAAGGAAAGTGTGAAGTAATACACATGACCACTAAAAGAAATCCGCTGAACTTCAATTATGCGATAAATCAGTCAAACCTTAAGGTCGTTGATTCTACCAAATACCTAGGAGTTACAATTACGAACAACTTTGACTGGAGAGAACACACAGAAAATATTGTGGGGAAGGCGAACCAAATGTTACGTTTCATCGGCAGAACGCTTCGAAGATGCACCAGCTCCACCAAAGAGACTGCCTACATCACACTTGTGCGTCCTGGAGTAGTGTTGCCCCTTGTGAGACCCTCACCAGGTGGGATTGACGGAAGACATTGTGAAGGTTCAGAGAAGGGCAGCTCGTTTTGTTCTACCACGTTACGGGGGGGAAAGCGTCACGGAAATGTTGCACGAATTGGGGTGGAAATCATTAAAAGAAAGACGTTATTCATTGCGGCGTGATCTGTTTGCTAAGTTTCAATCACCGACTTTTAGTTCTGAATGTGAAAATATTTTGCTAGCACCCACCTACTTAGGGAGACATGACCATACCAATTAAATAAGAGAAATCAGATCGAAAACGGAACGATTTAGGTGTTCTTTCTTCCCGCGTGCTATTAGAGAATGGAACGGTAGACAAAAGTTATGAAAGTGGTTAATAAACCCTCTGCCAGGGATTGGAATGTGATTTGCAGAGTATCTATGTAGATGTAGATGTAGAACATCATGTGACTGAAGTATTGGCACTACAATGAGGCAGACTGCACTAGCGTTTTTGACTTCGGTGTTTTCGAGTTAACCCGGCGCTGAGCACTAGGAACGCGCCCAGAGCCGTAACAACGCGGTACCCTACTATACAAAGTGTTAGTAACGCGCGAACATTGAGTTTCGAGTTGTTATTTGTCGTAGGTGAGAATGTTTGTTTATGGAACAGAATACCAGTCGGCTATAA
This sequence comes from Locusta migratoria, assembly GCA_026315105.1. NCBI lineage: Eukaryota > Metazoa > Arthropoda > Insecta > Orthoptera > Acrididae > Locusta > Locusta migratoria. The sequence continues at coordinate 78,447,138 of CM048750.1, read as the reverse complement.
TACCAAATAACTATAAGATGTCCATATGTTTGTACAAAAATGTTCAAATATTTGTTAAGCTTATGGGACTTAACTACGGGGTCATCAGTCCCTAAACTTACAAACTACTTATGAACTAGCTACAACTACAGACGGCACAAATATCCATTCCCGAAGGGGGATTCGAACCCCCGACCGCAGTGGCCGTGCAGACTGTGACTGAAGCGCCTCAGTCTCCTCGGCCACTGCGGCCGGCACATATGTTTGTAAATCTACCGGAGTCAACTGAGTGGTAATTAATCCGTAGCTTACAAACTACTTAAACTAAGGTAAACTAGTCGAAGACAACAAAGACACCCATGCCCAAGGGGGTACTCGAGCCCTGACAGCGAACGGCCGCACGCACCGCAGTACGACGCCCCATTGTGCACGGCTAATCCGCCGCGGCATCAAATAACAAATGAAGGCTATGTGTTGGAAGGAAGCCTGCGAAGCCATGCGCCCAAATTGGCAATTGTCGTAGTATCCATTAGCACAGAGTAACATATACAGAGGAGAAGCCCCTCCTAAACCACTGTCCTACACTACACCCGTAGTTCCGTAAGATGCTAGCAGGTGTCAGGCCGTTCCCTGGCTTAGGGTGCCTCTCGCACGTCAGAGGGTAGCGTGGAGGGGAGGGTGAGGAGAGAACTCGTGCCGCCTGCCACGAGGCCACGGCTGTGTTCAGCTTGCTAGCGTTTGAGGGGAGGTGGTGGTGGGGACAGCCGCTACCTGCCGCCTGCTCTGACCAGTTTAATGGGCTGCTTCTGACCACAGCGCCATCATGGGACATCTTACGGAACTGCTGGAAACCCTCCCTCCCCGCACCCCTGAGCGTAGGACCGGGCCTTATGGAGGTTTCCCGTCTGTATATATTTGTCTGTGCCATTAGGCAAATCATAATAATAGTCGCTAGTAAAAGTGACGAAAAGAGAGTACAGGTGAGATGTCTATTAGACCTCTCGCATAAATGAAAACAGCAATTAAATGAATGCGAAATAGACCTCTGTAAGTTCTCACACTTGGACATGTGCAGGATTCGATAATGTATATTTACAAAACTTCAAAAACGTTAAAAACATTTGTTTTGAAAGTGCGCAGGAAAAAGAGAGTGATTTTGAAAAAGTTCCGGTCATCTAAATTTTAGATAGTTTCATACAGACAGCTCAATCGGGAAAGGAAACGTATCTCACTCACTCACTTACCATGCGTACAAGTTGAGTGCAGTTTTAACCGGTTCTATCCTCTGACGCACATAATGTTAGAAATCATGTCTAGGATGAGACGTGTTCTCCAACGGAGGATTCGGTTGACTTGTCACCTTGTCATGAAACGTTTTCGGCTCACATTCAGAACCCACTTCCTGTCGACTGTTAATAGAGCAGTTTATGGCAATGGTGTCAAAACACAATTCGAACAAAAACATGTGAACATTGAACAGACATATCAAAGGTCGGACAAAGGGTTGATAATTTAGGAAAAAGGTAAAATAAGAGTATCACGCCGGAGAGTCGAAAACGGGGCTTCCGCCACGATGACATGGCTCTATATTGCACCTCTTGCCCTTGGACACTTTGCTGTTTCTATTTGATTTCTTTTTTCATACTTTTGTAAAGGTTTTCCTAGTTCCATGCTTGATCTCAGTTCAGTCTCATACGGGTTACTCACTGTACCCACTTCAGATTAAATGTGAGGGGGGAGGGTTGCAATCGAGTGGTTCATTTGGAAGTGTTGGCAGAAAGTGAAGGGGAGGCGTTCAAAGTTGTCGAGTGTGACTACGAAACGAGAATTGTAAGCAGGTTCAAATCGATGTAGATTGCAGTTAGTATTTAAAAAAAACTGTCGCAGGCAGAGAAGCGTTGAGAACTACATAACATCAGTCTATGGACTAAGAAACACAACAACATAAACAATAGCGATACAATGCTTCCAGTATCAAACTAACCTACGATTAAGGTACTGCTAATATACAACTCACAAATCGTTCCATTTATGCTCCTCTACTCATTTTCAGTATCACATTAGACTTGTTATTTCTGCGTAACTGTGATTTCAGTGGTTGATAGAGTTTTCCATCTTCGCTCCACCCGGAACCAGACGGCGAGCGTTCCTTACTTCAGAATATCACGAGTGCTGCTGTTCACTTTTTGGACCCTGGTGTCATTGAAGCACGCACGGTACGTGTCACAAATAAAATACAGATTGCGTGTACGAAAAGTTTCCATATTTAATTTGGTACAGGTACACACTAACAGACGTCTCCAACATTTGAACCTTATTTGAATTTCCAGTCCTTAAATGTGTCGCAACAACATAGTCATTAGAGACTGTGATGCCTATGTGTATATGTTGTGACTGTTTTTTTTTTTTTTTTTTTTTTTTTTTGCTTCTTTTAGTGCATAAGAATAAAACAGTTGTAGAGGTGTAGAAGTATTACTGTACTAGACGTGTACCTGTCCAAACTTAATTACATAAAATTCTACAGTAGTTCATTAAACTATTTCGATTTAAAAGCAGTTCATCGAATGATCACTGATAGTTAACTGTGACACGTAACTAAAAATTGACCACCTAAGCACAATTTAAACACTGTTCCTGGAATACGGAAACTAAATTCACATAATAAAAATCTGGATTATTTTATTTCAATGGCTAGCTCTGAAATAATATAATCTGGGCTCTGTGACTCTTTAGTAATTGTACAGTCTTCGACCTACACACAACTAGTTCGAACACCACAGAAAGTTTTATGAATAGGTCTGACATCAATGTGACAAGCGATTTCTTTTAAAATTTGACACTTTCTTCCATATAGTCAATTTCACTACTCACACTGGAGATCTTATCAACACATCAATACTTGCGAAACTGATAAATGCAGTAATAATTTGAAATTGCCATAGAAAATAATTTTCATAACAGTTTTCAGTTTTCATTCTCTTCTTTCGTGTAACTGAAGTCATTCGAATAACAACGACAACAGCTTCCCGCCAACAACGGATTTTGAACAGCCGCACCAAATATACTGAAAATGCTCCAAAAATCTGGGATTAATTCTAAATAATTGAATTAATGCATACTATTTAATGTCATTGTATTTTCTAATAATAAAACAAACTCATCCTTCGTTACAGACCTGAACTTAATGGCTAATGGATAACAGTCTTTTTTGTATCCGTTCGCACATATAATTACGTGTTAACAGTTCAACGACTTAATACAGAGAAAAGCAATAGTTACGTACGGATTACAAACTATATTGCTATATGTCTGTCGTGCATATCTAACGTCCACTATTGTAAGAGAATAATTATGTGACTTGACATTCCGTGATACAACTTAGTCGTATCGTGTAACACCCGTTTACGTACAACTGAAGTAGCGTCAGTAGTAGATGTTATTTTAACAGTTCAGTCGGGACTTTGCCACACCTAACTAGTTAAACCGCAAACTTATCCTAAAGGGAACTGACGTATGTATTTGTCATGAATTTACATTAAGTAAATTGGTGACAAACTAGTTTCAGAGTATGCCTTTTAGCATTAAATACTAATACGCAGTAAATGGCAGAATACTGGTCTCTGCCGCAGTGTCCATTAGCATGCACACGGTGTACGCAAGCTAGTTGATTACAACTATGCAGCTCGAATCGGTAAATAACAGTGATAATATATGCAGGCATATGTTTGTATTATCTGACACTTCTAGTGGCACATCATACAACATGAGGTAAATGTTATGCGGAACGAAGGAAGAGTTGGAATCATGTTTGCAACGAGATGCAAGCTTCTAAATTTGTCGCTACGAAGTTTTAAAATACTGCACAAATAACCCAGTGCACAGTTGCCAATGCTGCAGATGTTACCAGAATTGTTTTGAGATTAGATTCCCTTTTCAGGAATGTATTAGAAGGCGTTAGTCGTGCCCATCCCACAGCGCTGCTCCGTGTCTTTTGTAAGCAGCTCGCTCAGTCCAACTCCTAGCACTGTAATGTTCCGAAATTTACTTTCAATTTACCACAGTGGCGTATGTTATTTCAACTTGTAATGTGGAAGGAAGGAAGCTTAGGGCTGCCTTTTAGAGACGGAGCTTACGCTCGGATTTTCGGGGAAGAATGAGGGAGGAATTCGGCCGTGCCCTTTGAAGGGAACCATCCCGGCATTTGCCTGAAGTGATTTAGGAAAATTACGGAAAACCTAAATCTGGATGGTTGGAGGTCGATTTGAACCACCATCCTCCAGAATGCGAGTCCAGTGTATTACCACTGCGCCACCTCGCTCGGTAACTTGTAATGTGATTTTATTCACAATGCCTGCTTCAAAGTGCATTGAAAATGGTCACTATGTGATCGAAATTAATCTCCTGCCATCGTAGTAAAGTATATAGGAACGACCAATGCTACATACTACATCTGATTTACGTTACCATAATTAATACGAGGAGGGCATATTAGTGATGAAAACATCTTCCAGCTGAGGACGGTTAGGTACAATTTCCTTAAATACCTTCACTTTTACTCCCGAATGGGTCCTAGGCCCACTTCTCAACGGACTCCTTTTCCCACCAAACTTTTGTGGTCATCACTCCTCATACTTACAAACTACTTAATCTTAATGCTAAGAACGACACATGTGCCCAACCCGAGAGAGGACTGAAAACCAGCGACGGACATTTTCCAGCTTCGTTGTACACCCTAAGTGGTGCAGTAACCATCTTGTTGGCTTTAACATCGACGCTGTACAATCCAACTCAGTTCAGTTACTAGCTCGAGGAATAAAATATTGTTTAAAAATTGTCGTCATTTCAATCTGTGTATTGTAATCTAACATATGTTTTCTAATGTAACTTTTACCCTGGAACTTTCACATTTCCCGTACTGAAGTTCGCTTTTGACTTAGGATGTATCCTACCAACAGATCCCTTATTTTAAAATAAGATACGTTATCGCAGTTTTCTCAGTACCTCACTATTAGTTTTCCAGATATACACTACCAGATAAAGGAATTATAATATTGAAATTTGTATTCTATGTCAGAAAGTTTCTCTTTCCAACAGACGCACATTTTGCGGAAACGAGACATCTTTCAAGTCGTTTACAGTCCAACCTAAGCAGTCTACAACAAAAATTTCTTAAGTAGCGTGCCACAATTATAAGTGTATTACATTTTCAACATTTCGACCCAGTGTGGTGACTCATATGAGTAGCACACTGGAGCTATTCGGGATAACGACGGTTCAATCCGCTTACGGCCATAGCGATTTATGTCTCCCATCACTTTCCTAAATCGCTCCAGGCAAATGCAGGAATGGTTCCTTTGAAAGTGTAAGGCTGATTTACCTGCTTATCCTAACAAAAGAGAGAGAGAGAAAGAGATTGACATGATCTTAAACCCTAACTTCCTCCTATTCCTTGGACAATTTGCCTCCTAAAATAAAGAAAACTTAAATGGTTCCGTCAGTGTAAAGAGCTTAATCAACGTCACCTTTCTTTGATATAGTTTTTACGTCCTCTATGAACCGTATGTCATATCGACCTACCTAAGACCACATCTTTGCACTTCTTCACAACTAGCTGTTACATGCAAATGTTCAAACGTTTAGTAAATCTGTGGAACTTAACAACTATTGGTATCAGTCGCCAGGTTTACAAACTACTTAAAATAACTGAAATTGGACAACCCACACACACCGATGCCCGAGGGAGAACTCGAACTTCCGACGGCGAGCAAACGCACGATCCGCAGAAAGGCGCATTAGGGCGCTCGGCCACTCCACTGCGGCTCTGTGATTTATTTTTAATGAGCTTTAACTGAATGGCATAGTTAATACGTTGTATGTCACTAATTGCACTCGAGAAAGACCACTACAGTATTAGCGTTACTTGATAATATTTACATTACAACATAGTTGGGTAAATCCGCTAATTAGAGCGTGGGCGCCATGAGCACTCACACTGCTTGTCCGCTGGTGCTGCCAGCAACGAGTTCTCCCCCCACCTGCCTGTTAAAGGCACCTACACACGATCCGTTTTATCGTCCGACCCATTCAACTGACCAACGAACCAACCGAATTCGTAGCAGCCTACACACGTTCCGGCCAACTGCACGCTCGATAGAGCGCCTCTGTGTTCTAGTGTCCGTTTGTCGAACTGTTTCTGTTTTCGCATGTTCGCTGTGCAGACAGCAGACGATCGCAGGCAGAACGTTCGGTGGAGTCGCGGATGGGTCGGATGTCGGATGGCCAGGTCAGACCAACCGCCCGACAAGCAAAGTTGGTCGATAAGCGACTCCACATGTCCAATTTATCGGACCGACGACAATTTTGTCCCGACCAATCGGATCGTGTGTAGGGGCCTCAACAAGGTTCGGTTGCTGGAGGGTCCGGAAGAAGAGAGCCTGCGGGGCTGTTCACTTAGCGTCATTAGACTAGCTTTCTCGGTGTCGATGCCTGCATGGCATTCGTGGTTGGACGAAATTAGTGACAGGAAATAAATATTCCAAAACATTAAAAGAACTTCCAACGAGAAGAGTTGCCACAGCTGTTCAGAGTCGCTGCTGGAATCTGCAGTATATTCAGATCTAAATATTTGTGTGGAGTGTGTTTTTCTCTAAAATTAAATTAAGGAAATTCAATGTTAGTTCGAATGTTACTGGCGTACAATGTCAGATTCAATGTTGTTGATAACCAGTTTTCTGGGATCCCGTTGTTTAAAGCGCCTTGCCACAGATTGTGCTGCATCTCCCCATCGGAGGTTCGAGTTCTCCCTCGGGCATGGGTGTGTGTCTTGTTCTTAGCGTAAGAATACTGTATAGGTACCATGATTTTGGTGATTGTCAGCAATGTGTCACTTAACACTATATTCCCTGACGATGTAAAAATATAGTATGACAGAAAAAAAATTCTGTAGCACACATAAAGTAGTATAATTTTAAAGAATAATTTTTTGTACAGTGCACAGTGATTGTCAAAGTTTTATAAGTATTGTATAACTTAACAGAAATATAATATTGTACAGCCCTAAGATATTATATTTAAGAAACACAGAGGAAGTGAGTTCCACTTAATAACTGACCGCTTTGCTAAACTTAGTATGCACTTGACCATCCTACAGGGATGTTCTGGGGGGAATGTTAAGTTTACTTTATGTTTGACGTATGTCTTTGACAGCGATTATTTTAAAAGAAATGTTTTAGTTTTATTTTTTAATAGGTTTTTAAAAGATATGGCGAGTGTGAAGGTACTGTTCTCATTTATGTTTTATCAAAATGTTTTATGAATATTAATTCCATTGTTTTGTTGTAGCCTTCGAAATGACGAAACGTCAAACGTCTAAGGCCTCAATAAATTGAATTTTGTGGTCAAGACTCTAAAGTTTATTTCAATTATGGGATCAAAAATGTTCAAATGTTTGTTAAGCTTTAGGGACTTAACTACGGGTTCATCAGTCCCTAAACTTACAAACTACCTACAACTAAGGACGGCACAAATATCCATGCCCGAGGGGGGATTCGAACTCCCGACCGTAGTGGCCGTGCAGTCCCCTCGGCCACCGCGGCCGGCAATTAGGTGATCAGTGAAGATATCTCGGTTCTGAAGTATTTATATCGGCAGAATGGTTCGACGTTTTTCTTTCGGTTCTACAGAGCTTAGACAACACTACACCAACCTAGATAGCGGTAATAATAGAAAGTTGCTGCAGAGGTGATTGGTGATAACTTGTGTTTACTCTACCAAACGAATTATAGAAGCAGTTCAATTCAGATGGTGTACTGCGAAGGTATTACTATGCAACAACATCGTGATTTACCCGAAGTTAACGCATGGATAGCAATAGGAAGGTTGAAAGCGGGACAGACACAGAGGGATATGACTACAACTAGTGATGTGTCCCGAAGTGTAATGTCGAAGACTTGGATTTTATTTCAGGCAAACAGAAGCCGTTAAAAGAAGATGAGACAAAGGTCGCCATGGGTAACATCACCAAAGGATGATCGTTATCTCCGGTTAACGGCAGACAGGAGGCTGCATCCAACCCAGCTGCAACTCACCGTGCAGGGAGCAACAGGATGCACGATATCAACACAAAGAGTCCGAAACTGCCTCCTGATACGTGGGCTCTTTGCCTGGAGGCCTATGTATTGTGCCAATAGAGCCACAACACTGTTATTCCACAGAAACTGAGTGGAGGAACATCAGGATTGGAGTCGTAACGAAATGGACCGGCTTCTGTTCACAGACAAGTCAGTTTTTTGTGTTATCCGGGCAATCGTCGTTCCCTTATTTGGGGAGAACGTAGAAATCGAACCAGTCCTGCTTATGTGTTTGAAATATCACCATATCTTGGTGGTGAATGAATGGTGTGGGTATCACTAAGTACTGGTGGACGTACGGACCTCTACGTAGTTATCAAATCAAATGTTTGTTAAGCTTATGGGACTTAACTACGGGGCCATCAGTCCCTAAACTTACCTATGAACTACTTACGAACTAGGACGGCACAAATATCCATGCCCGAGGGGGGATTCGAACCCCCAACGGTAGTGGCTGTGATGACCGTGACTGGAGCGCCTCAGTCCCCGCGGCCACCGCGTCCGACTCTACGTAGTTAGAAGGGTGCTTTGAGTGCACAGAGATATAGAGACGAGATCCTTCGATATTTTGTTGTGCCCTGCACAGGTGCCATATAATTTGGGTTCCTTCTGGCGGATGATAACGCTCGTCGCCACAGAGCTGCATTAATAGACATCACACTCGAACCTGAGGGTCCGAGCGCTCAAAAGCGTCTCGCTGCGGAGCGCGCGGTTTGTCGCCGTGGAGTTTCGAGTCCTCCCTGGGGCATGGGTGTGTGTGTTTGTCCTTAGTTTACCTAGGTTTAAGTAGTTTGTAAGCTACGGACTGATGACCGCGCAGTTTGGTCAAATAGATTTACAGACATTTGAACATTTAAACCTGAGGGAACTGGACGAGTGCATTGGCCAGCTTTCACCGGACATAAACCCGATTAGCACGTCTGGATTGCACTTGGCAAAGTCACTGCAGCCAGACCAGCACCTCCCAATACGGTCGCAGTGTGCTCATTGAAGAATAACCAAATATCTTTCAAGAGATGAGTTATAGGGTCTTACTGTCCATGCCACGCAGGAGTGGTACTGTACTGTACTGTACTGTACTGTACGAGGTGATCACATCCCATATTAAAGAGCAACGTGAATTACTTTAAAGTCCTATGTTGCCTCGATTTTTGTAGACGCTATGTAAACATCAAGACAGCAAAATATCTTTCTGTATCACACACGAATTACAATTGTAACCTCATTTCCTACTTCCCAAACTTTACAGAAGTTCTCCTGCGAACCTTGCAGGTCTAGCAGTCGTGTAAGGAAGGATTCCGTGGAGACATACTTTGCCACCGCATAGGGGATGTTTTCAGAATGATATATTCAATCTGATATGAAACTTCCTCGGGAATTAAAACTATGTTCAGGAACCGGGATTCGAACGTGGGGCCTTTCCCTTTCGCGGGCAATGTTCTACCCACTGAGCTATCCCGGCACACTTCACGGTGTTCCAGCCTTACTTCCGCCAGTACCTCGCCAACTGCTTTCTATGTTTCACAAGTCCGAGGTACGAATCCCGGTTCCTGCACAAAGTCTATATCCGTAAGGGAGTTTCAACTGTTGTTATGTCTGTGCTGTTACGTCTTGAGATATTGAGGGTTTAAGAAATTCAGAAGTTTGCACTTTGAGGTGTTACTGTTGCTCCTTAAAGTTTAGTAATTTCAATTTACCTTGGCCAAAAGGGAGGAAAGCATGTTTGAAAAGGGCTAACGAAGGATCGAAATCGAAAAAAAAAAAAATAAATAAATAAATAAATAAATCTATAGCACATCGCTCCTGCTGGTTCCCGTCTTCCCGGTTTATGAAAGTACAAGTTGTTTACTCGACCAGTATAGAGAATAAATACGCCAATGTAACATCGCTGACGATTGACACATTGTCAGACTCAGCAACTTGGGAAAAAGCTGTTTCTACAATTAAGGAATCCGTGTAGTCTGCCTGTAGGACTTGGTTACCTGCATCCTAAAATTTCTTCATGAGCCTCATAATAAACCAATTCCTTGTACGACTGCGGCGTTTGTATCTTCAACGAAAACCGTATATGATCAAGAGCACGGAAGCTTTCAGCGAAAAAATCTTTCAGAAGACTTTGTTAATCTTTGCAAAGGATCACTTGGCCAGGTATCGAATATAACTGTTATTTCGGATCCATAGTGCTGAATATTCCCTTAAACTAAAAGAAAAGAAAAAAAACTACGTACTTCGCTAACATGAAATTTCATGCTATTCAATTGTCATTACTTGTATTTTTCATATAGAGTAGCCCATTTTGAGTTACATACGTTGAAGACGGCTTCTTACTGAAGTTTGACAAATAGTTGCGGTCGAACGCCTGCACCGATTTTAACATTTAAGTAGGTCATTTGACAAGAAATTTAATACTCTTTCATTTGGTAAGGGCGACATTTTTAGTAGGATGCACTGTTTTAATGTAATAGGCGTAAATCTGTAAGATGTACGACAAAAGGTTGTCCCGAGTGATGTGAAAGACGAAAACGTGAATTCTACAGAATCTCAACCATATACGTTAGATACAAAATTAAGCCTTCTATCTAATTTTTGCAAGAAAAGTGCCATTTTTGTGTCTTAGTTACTGGACTTTATATGTCTCTCAAAGGATTACTATCCCCAATTCAGATGTAAACTTTGTGACGTCTTTCACACGAGTAATTTGCTTTTGTGAAGTTTGGCGTCGAACCGAATCAAAAACAACTTGCACATTCACCTGGTTACCTTTGTCCTGGAATTTGATATGACGCAGTAACACGAGATATTGTTGATAAATAAGCGTGACGTGCAAAGCTACACTGTACACACTCTCTGCTCGTCTACTTTTTCTTCATTACCTAAAATAAAAACTCGTCCGCCGAGGTTGTACTACGTGTGTGTCACTGTTATCTGCGAAACTTCGTGCAATTTGCTCTACACCATTCCGGAACAAATTATCCAGAGTGCAGTGACAGTAAAATCCTCTCATGCAGCGTGCATGCTACATTCCCACCTGCAGCAAGAGAGGAGTTGCTTATCAGTACAACAGTACGAACTGTAGCTGCAGAGAGTACGTCTAATTCCGAGAAAATTACGGATACTCGTGCGACAAAATGCAACTTCATTAGTTGCAGCGCAACGCGGGAAGAAACTCTGAGGTAATACATTCACTACAGGCCCTCGGTAATATCGGTACTAGGTCCAGTTACTGTATTTAACAGGATAGTTATCCTGTACGTAACATCACTTTAGTAAATTAACAAAAGAATATCCTCTATACCTCAGGATTATATCCGTAATAACAGTGGGTATGCGGAGCATAGCTGAAACCCTCATAATAAGCAAATAACAACACCTAAATTACAAACATGTATTTAAAATCTAAATAACTGAAAATGGCCAAGCACTAAAAAACAGTGACGATAAAAAATCCTTTACACTTCTGCCACTACTCTACAATTCATTTTTTATGGAACATTTTAGACTTTATATAAATTACATATATGTGGTGTCTATTCTTTCGGACTTGTCTGAAATATTAGACGCCACTTTTGATCCTGCAGGTATTGAATTTCACTAGCACGACTCCGGTAAGATGAAAATTCTAAACTTTACCCTGCCAAACATTACTCAAACTCGTAGTTTCGTAAACTGATTCTCGTAAGAGTAAGGGCCTCGAAGTGACGCGCCATCGTGCTTGAAATTGAAGTTATCTGGCTCAGCTTCTTCCAACTGTGCCAATGCTCTACTGTATCATTGTAAGAAGTGACAGTTACAGTAGGTACACCAAAACTTAAAGGCCCCGCCGGGAAACCCGATATTAATTTTTAAACACCTTGTAGTGTAGTTGTCCAGACTCAAATTTCCTTATAGATCCTTGAAATACACTTCACTTTCTGCAAAACATGCCTTACACCGCAACACACATACAAAATTGATTACAGCGAACGGACGTCTCAACGACTGACGGACAGTTCGGAATTTTGTGAAGAAATAATAGTGCAAGTAACATTTGACCACCGATCTGCACAGATTATCAGTTTAACCCAGATGATCCTGACGTCCTTCCAGAAGGATAGTGTTCTTTTTGTTTAAACATATCATTTTTTTTTTATTTTTTTTTTATTTTTTTTATTTTTTTTTTTTTTTTTATTTTTTTTTTTGTATATCACATTTCCTCCAACATCGGACTGTTATCTGGACATAGATCACTGACATTCAAATACTAATAATCATTGTTTTAGCACGTGATTCTACGTTAGTCAACTTTGAAGATAGGGATTCAGAAGCAACGTATCAATTAACTGATGATTTTGGGTGTATAAGTACTTACCCATCAATTTCATTTCTAATATTCAGAAACATAGGGATGGCTTTATGATTAAAACGTCATATCCAACATGTAATATTAGTGTTCCATTTTTACCTCGTTCCAGAAGGACGGCATATTTTGCCGAGACTAAGGATGAAATTCGTGTACAGTCAAAGTTGCAACCTTTGAACGATCTATTACAGATGTAATAAACTATCTTTTAAACAAGAAGTAACCGAAAAAAAATCTGGAACATCTGGCTTAATACTACAACATCACAACGCCCTTGTTCTCCCATTCTCTGCGATACGTATCCTGACCTTGTATCATCAGTGTTTCTAATTTGCTTCGTCAGTCACAGTTCCGTACTCCTTCCTCTTTTTATGCTAAATCTCTATGCTCATTGTCTAGACTGTCTAGAGATTGTGCCATCTTTCTACTAAATAAGAAAATGTGGATGCGTGGGCGCGTGCGTTGCAGAGTTTCCCTTTTTCTCGTATGTAGCGTGACAGAACGCGTGGCGTATTTTGAATGTGAATCTGAAGCTGACGTAGCGCCTAGCGTTGCTGCCAAACTCTTTATTGTCCCTGCACACAGCGCGCTATTATGCAAATCGCCAGGGCAAAATAGCTCTACGGCTGCTCCCTGTGCACAGTAGAAAGGCAGTCGTCTGCCAGGTACGTCTTTATATTGAATCTCAGTTTACGAGCGATGTCGTTCCCAGAAGAGCAGCCAAAGTTCCAGCGTTGATATAAAAACTGAGAAAGGTATCTGGTAGGATTCATACTGAAATTTTTAATGAAGGTGCTATAAATCAGTCCGTGTTTAATATTTGAACGTCGTGGCTCTGCAACATAAACTGTGAGGTAGTAAGCCTCGTTTTCTCCACGTCGTATAAGCTCTTGACAATCATGTCACATGTTTGCTAGCTTGAGCAATACCTCGTATTTTGTCTTATATTATGGTTAGCTGTCGCCATCTTACTACATACTTTGCAGTTGAAGAATTTTTTGATAATTCCTTCGTCTTGGCGTTTGTTTCAGTATAACTTTTTACCGAATAAATGTTGACAATAGTCGGTGAATTACATTTTAAGTTAGTAAATCGTACAGTTTGCTGCTATAAATATTTATTTATAATGTACTACAGCTGTTTCGGCTTTTATAGCCATCATCAAGTATCTGGAAATAACATCGGTGGAAATATTGGAACATATTTCGTATACAATTTGATGACAGATTATTAACAAATTTTTTATTTACGTCTAGATGGGGACGTCCATATTGCATCAGTAGTAATCTGTCATCTAACTGACAAATTTGTAAGGTGGTAATTTGATTCTTATTTCGATAAATTACGTACTTTTTGGAAGTTAATTATTTTGACAGTTATCTACTAAGATACTCTATGTTTACACATAAGCTGTATGAAAATAAGCAACGATGATTGATCGTATTTTTATTGTGGGTTATCTTTGATTATTATGAAAGCCAAATAAATAAATCTGTGGTTGTCAATGTTTATGTTTCTAATCAGCCGTTATCGTTTATTATGCCAATAATTTTTTTAGGTTGTTTTTTAGGTTGAAGTTTGTTTGTTCGAATGTTTGTTAAGCTTAAGGGACTTAACTGCGAGGTCATAAGTCCCTGAAATTAGAAACTACTTATGAACTACCTTATACTGAAGACGACACAAACATCCATGCCCGAGGGGGGATTTGAACTCCCGACCGCAGCGGCTGCACATACTGTGTTCATAGTGAGACATTTTGGTATTTTGTGTAGAATCTGTAACTAGTTTTCAATTTTCTCGGCTGTATGGCGATGTGTTTTCATATAAATAAAAAGCTAGATTGATTATTGTCGCCATTTCTGATACGTTCTTTAAATTTGACCACATATTTGTTTATATGGCCTTCATAATAATCAAAGAGAACCCACAATAAAAATACGATCCATGATAATAACATCATCATTTTTATTTGCATATAGCTTATATATAAGCATAGAGCATCTTAGTAGTTAACTGCCGGCCGCGGTGACCGAGGGGACTACGGCGCGCCAGTCACGGTCTGCACGGCCACTACGGCGGGGGTTCGAAAGCCTTCCCTCGGGCATGGATATTTGTGACGTCCTTAGTATTAGTTAGTTCGTAAGTAGTTTGTAAGTTTAGGGACTGATGACCCCGTCGTTACGTCCCATAAGCTATACCAACATTTGAACATTATTGAGTAGTTAACTGTCAAAATACGTAACTCACAAAAATTACGTAATTTATGAAAATAAAAATAAAATTCCAACCATATAGGTTTGGCAGTTAGATGACAGAATACTACTCATGAAATATCAACGTCAGGGCCATCCAGACGTAAGTAAAATATTTGTTAATAATCTATAAACAAATTGCAAGCGTAATTTACGAAATATATTCAAATATTTTCACCAATATTATTTCTAGGTACTTGGCTATAAAAGCCGAAACAGCTGTGGTAGATTATAAATAAATATTTATAGCAGCAAACTGGACGAATTATTAACTTAGAATGACATTCTCAGACCTGCTTATTGCTGCGGGCCCGAAAGAAAAGAAATTGTTGACAATTGCTTCAAAATTTAAATGTGAATCGTACATATCACCTGGAATAGCGCATCTGTAACTGGTAATTTGCCACCACATCTAGGAATATTTAACTTGATGTCACAGGGCGAAGAGATGGGGCGCAGTTTCAGTAATAACAAATTAGATATGCCATTACATTCCTGAAGGGGTATTCTTCGCCCGTCTATGCAACTCCAATAAGGTGTATTCTTTTTTTTTTTTTTTTTTTTTTGCACCAGACTCGTTTCGTTTCAAGGTTTCAAGGAATGTCAAACATCTTCAGTAGTGGAAAATTATTCTTAGTTATACGTCCGTAATCGAGGAGAGTGTTTCACAACATACGGCAGGGAGTTTCTTCCTGTACTTATGTCATTCCTTCCAGCTTCCGCTGCAGTTTAGCAGTGTACATGTTCTGTGCTTCCTGACAACCAGCGCAGTGCTATCATTTGTATTTGAGTATTTTCCTGTGTCTCAACAACCGCTGGTAAGCCCCTACAAAATGATGAAACTAAGACTGTTTCTCGCTCTTTAGCATCTGCCGTATCTACTGCGACAGCCTAGCGTTTTATGCGTCGCTTCCGAGACGGGAAAGTGCACTGGCGGCGGTTGTAATCCACCATGTGAACTAACGACAAGCTACAATTCGTACCGGCCAGCGTGGGTGTGAGTTTTAGGCGGTTCCATCAAGAGGGTACGTGAATACCGGGTTGGTACCAATGTACTGCCTCAATTATACGATTCGTTAATATATAAGAAATGTTCAAATGTTTGTAAATCTATCGGACCAAACTGCGTGGTCATCAGTCCGTAGCTTACAAACTACTTAAACCTAGGTAAACTTACCTAAGGACAACACACACACCCATGCCCCAGGAAGGATTCGAACCTCCACGGCGAGCAACTGCACGCTCCGCTTATTCACATGTAGAACAAAATATGTAGACAGCTGAGGAAAGAAATTATCATAGCGATGGTCATGGAATTTTGGTAGGAAGAGCACCTGGTCACCCATTAAACTTACAACGTTATAACCCATATCTATCATGCCCACTCCCTTAAATGACGGAAGGCAAGTAAAAAGATTCACTTAAAAGTAAGTCACGTAATATTATAATTTATTGATAGGTTACCAGTTTCGACCATTTAAATGGTCATCTTCAATGCATTACAACTCCCGTGTTGGCCACCGAATACGTGAAACAGAAGGTAGATACTAAAGAAGTCAACATCTAGTATCCTTTACTTCCTGATCTACACATCCGGTGGCCAACACTACGATTGGAATTGACAATCTACCATATAAATGAATTATAAATTGCGATCTTGACTGACATTTAAGTAAACTTAATCATTCTGATCGCTGAAGCTCCAGTTCTTTCCCCCCCCCCCCCCCCAAAAAAAAAAAGGCAGACATAATGATGAAGAACTAGAAGAAACTTCAACATTCGCAATGTTCACTGTAGTCTCTCTCCCAGACTCTGCAGACAACAGTCGTTAATTATACGACTCTGTGGCACTTAGTTTATGGGATGTGACGTAGAAAACGCATCCTAAACTACTTTCGGCTTATATTACCACGAACTAAATATCCAGTGGCAAGCGTGATCTCTTTATTTATTACTTATTTATGGTTTGCAGATATTATCTACAAATGTCCACTCACTCTACCTCAACAATTGTATATCTGAATAAAATATAGTGTAAAAGATACGATGTTATAAACATTGGGATGAGCGAAAGAAAATTTGTACCTACAGTTGAGTGCAAATTACCTTGTATTCATACATCATTTAATAATGAAAACACTTATTAACTTCCAACATGCATTAAAACAGTTTCAATTAATTTCTACATTTTTTTAGGATTACGTACTGAATTTAAAATGTTAAAGAATTGGAGCTTCTAGGAGTACCACCAACGTACAGTCAATAAACACGATCAAAAATTAGAAATTCTGGTAGCCGCTCTGCCACAGAGAAATGAAACTAGTTCTCTACGTAACTATCGATTTTGTGTAAAAGTCGCAAATTGCATGACATCCAGCGATGCTTCCTGTGTACTTCACTTTGTAGTCAGGTTGCTGTTGTTGTGGTCTTCAGTCTAGAAACTGGTTTGATATAGCTCTCTACATTATTCTGAGCAAGCCTCTTCCTATCCTCATAAAAACGGCAAACCACATATATTTGAATCTGCTTAATGTATTTCGTTTCTCGGCATCCGGTTTGTACACCACACACTTCCCTCCAAGGCTATATTGATGATTCCTTGATGTCTCACAAGGTGTCCAACCAATCGGTCCATTCTTTTTGTTGGAAGCAATAGGACGGTAAAAAAAGAGAGGAAAACCGGAAATTAATTTCGCCATGTGGACAGCTCGATTCATGCGCTAGAGTACGATTACCGATATTTCAACAATCATTTTACTACATAATCTATTGTTTTTGTATATGTTAAACATTTATGGGCATGTGCGAAGAACGGAAAATGATCTCACTTCCGGGTGTTGCTTTCCTACGTGAGATTGTGGGGTTGGCTTGGATGAGCCGCAGTTTGAGGGTATCCCAGCGCAGCAAGTAGGTCTGGATCGCAGAGGCGTGGGGTGGGCAGAGAGCGGAAGTATCGGGCCTGATGGAGGTTGATATTCCGCCAGTAATGCGATGCCGCGACGCTCCACAGCGGAACTGACGCCGTCGCGGGGGCAGGGGCGGGGGCCTCGGCGAAATCACGTCGTTCCAAACGTGCAGCACGTTCACGCTCCCAGTCCGTGAACGAGCGTTATGCGAGTCTAGCTGTAAGGCAGGGCAACGGGAGGCAAACAGGCGATGGGTCACAGATTTTAGTAAGTGTTAATACCGCAAATCTCTATATATAAAAGGAAGTGTCCTGACTGACTGACTGACTGACGGACAGACTCATCATCGCCCAGTCCAAACCACTGAAGATGGAAACTTGAAATTTGTGGAGGGTGATGATCTTACTCTGTAGGCGTCATTTAAGAAGCGATTTTTCGATATTCCGTACGTAAGGGGGTGAAATAGGGGATGAAAGGTTTTTTGAAAATACATAGCTATTTAGGCAATTTTGAGAATAGAACTACAAAATTTCGGATTTCAATCCAGGGTTCGAAGTTAACAGACACATTTATCGCCATTTTTTGAAATTCGACAAATAAGGGGGTAAAATAGGTGACGCAAGAAATTGATTTTCAAAAATATGTTGCTGTTAACTCAAATTTTAAACTAAACTACGAAACTTTGGAAATGGACTCTTGATCAGGATTAAAAAGTCACGAGTTTTGGTATTTTTTGAAATTCAAAAACTAAGGGGGTAAAAGAGGGGATCAAAAATTCTTTTCGAAAACACTTTGTTGTCAAGACAATGTTGAAGCTATAGCAGCAAAAATTGGTATTGTATTGCTCGTTATGATTTAAAAAATACGTGTTTCGGTATTTTTGGAAATTCAACCATCAAGGGGGTTAAATTAGAGAGGGGATGTTTTTCGAAAATCTGTTGCTATTTAGGCAATTTCGAAGTTAGAACTACAAATTTTCGGATTTGGATTAGGGGTTCGAATTTAAAAGACACGTGTTTCGGTATTTTTGGAAATTAGACTAATAAGGGGGTGAAATACGAGATGCAAAAATTGATTTTCAAAAATATGGTGCTGTTAACTCAAATTTCAAGCATTAACTACGAAACTTAAGATATGAATTCTTCATCAGGAATAAAAAGAAACAACTGGTGCAGACCAACCAGCCTACGCATGCGAAGCAGCGGGGGTTCAGCTAGTAAAGAAATAAAGAAATGGAACATAAATAAAATAAATTCCCGCTTATTTACTGTTCTATTACTTGTTACTTCTTCTATTTTTGGTCTTTCGTGTAACATTTAATATAATGCACTTACATTTTAAAATTATGCATTGTGTTTTCTGTGCTATAACACTTAAGCCAGAGATAGAAACCTTCCAGTTTTTACTATCTCATATTAATATATTGACAATATTTTTACGAGTATGTTGCTAAAGATACCGTAGTTGGCCAATGCAGTCTGCTGTGCTGTCTATACCGTATCTGTAAACATTGATAAGCGAAACAACAGTAATGGCAAATACATATTTTACAAATTATTGATAAAGGAGAGAAAGGAAGAAGAATTAGGAAGGAAAAGATTGACAATAGCTTCTTTAGGACATTGAAATGAAACAATGGCGACAAGTGAAATTGTGAATTGGGCCGGGAATCAAACCCGGGTCTCCTGCTTCGGCCCAGCGGTCGCCTTAACCACTTGGCTACCCGTGCTCGTCTCCTGTCTGACTCAAATTCCCACAAGTCTCAAGCTATGACTGTAGCGCCCCTATCGTTCATGCCCTCTTACACTCACGGATTCCCGTGCGAGGTCAAACTTATGACGACATGTGTGGTGAAGTAATTGAAGCCAACGCCGTCTTCGCGTGTAAATACTTATTTTATTGGTGTGGTGTCTTTTCTTTCGGACGACATGTCCGAAATAATAGACCTGGGTCCGATTCCCGACCAGGTTCACATTTTCACTTGTCGCCATTGTTTCACTGCAATGCCCTAAAGCAGCTACTGTCAATCCTTTCCTTCCTAATCCTTCTTCCTTCCTCTCCTTTATCAATAATTTGCAAATGCAATATGGCTGCGGAGCCATACATTTTTGACTGCAGGCAGTGATCGTTACACCAATCTCTCCACGAAAACGGCGTCCCCGACGTTGTCAATCTAGAACAGCAGACGGCGATAACATCGGCTTTAAAGCACTTTTATAACATTTTGCAAGTTTCCTTTCCACATAATTAATGTAACAACGATCGTACATTTTGTCTTATTATGAATGTCATTTTCCACTGCCTGGCGACGACG
This sequence comes from Locusta migratoria, assembly GCA_026315105.1. Lineage (NCBI taxonomy): Eukaryota > Metazoa > Arthropoda > Insecta > Orthoptera > Acrididae > Locusta > Locusta migratoria. The sequence goes on along the minus strand of CM048750.1, from coordinate 78,427,219 downwards.
CCATGAGGCTAAGTGCGCGTGCTTTTAGGCTACTCAACCCACGGCACCTCAGACATCAGCAGGAGTTTATCGACTGTGTCTGCACGTCGCTGGTCCAGACTACCAGAAAAAGCCGAATTTGAAATGGTACGCTTTTTAACCTTCACTTTTATGTAGTTCTGACAAAATTATGGAAACCAGAACCTCCTGTATGTTTTTACAGTGAACTTTATCTGAAGATGGGAAAGGCTTCTTGCTGAAACCGGTCATTCTAAATAAAAATATCACCACCTCAGATTGCTGAATTAATTAATGTGTATGTAACAGATCGCTGAACTCCCACGACAATGTTATGAAAAATAATTTCCTATAGCACACTTTATTAAATCAAAGACCTCATTTACAGGGTCAGTAACCAGTAATCTCTACACAACCTGGATGTATATTTCCCCGTGTGAAAACAGAAATTCAGTGTGCCTACACTTTATTCTGTTTTTTATACGACTGTGCATTATCCACCATGTTCTAATTTGAATGACGTATTTCTCCCAATTTTTACGTGAAAAAAGAATTGGTTCCTTACTTCGTGTTTTGAAATTTATGCCCATGTGCAATATAAAATACTGGTATGGAAGCGAAATCGAAACTAATTTTCTTCTCGTGTACTTCATGCCAGCCATGTTGTAATTTGGCAAGAAACAGCATACGAACATCAATGGCTGGCAAGTTCAGACAACTGAACTTCAACGACCAGGTAGTATAGATGTCGTTAAACCAAAAAATAAATAAATAAATAAATAATAAAGATTTAAAAAGTTCTTAGGAAGGCCTATACCGCAGAAAAACGAAAAATGTGATGCGTAGTTTCGACTCTACAGTCATTTTCAAACCTGTAACAAGCAAAAGAGAGGACAACGCTAAAAATGTGATAGGTAGCAAATCCTTTCCAAAAGAATTACAGTATAACTAAGAACTTGCACAAACAAGGAGGAACAATACAGCCTCTTAAATGAAATGGTGTCATATTACCCCTAGCATGGCAAATGCAATAAAAGTAAGGACAAAGGTGAAAAAGCATTTTTACAAATAGGCGGCTAAAATTACGACATACACAGACAATGTATAGATAAAAATTATAATGCCAGTTACATCATTTAGTGGCATTACTCCAATCAATCCATAGAAGGTTTTTTTTTTTTTTTTTTTTTTTTTTTTTTTTTTTTTTTTTTTTTTTTTTTCAAGAAATTGCACCTTTTATCATGTCGATGAAATGAGCTGAATAAATTCTGCACCTGTGGAGAAAGTGTAGGCTATGCAGTATATGACGACAAATAAATAAGCATAATAAATCGGCACCGAGAGAAAAAAGAGAGCAAACCTGAACTGGTAAATCGTATTGTGTATTATTAATGTTATTTGAAATAGGTTAGGTTATACCCGCTGGCACAGCCTCAAAGAGGCCCTGCATGTTTTGTAGGGTTTAGCATACCAAGCCACTGCCATATATTGCAAAAAATTGATGTGACGTAGCAATTTGTGTTCTATATTAAGCCAGTCATTCCACAATTATCGAATAGTCACTTCCGATAGGCGGGTTACCTGGAAAAATGGAAGTCAAACGCAGCAGTGCAATCCGATGTGCGACGAACAAATATTGAACATTTGATGCTACGTATTGGGGCGCAAGTTCCTGTTGCAGTGTGGCCATCAGCAACATTCGAAGGTAAAGAAGGCCAAAGCGCATTAACACTTAAGATATCTAAATCTGTGTATTGGCAATAGTTACTACAGTGATGCCGATGTGTAATCCGTTCTAGTGAAATCCATAGTACTTAATGGCAGTGGAGAAAAATTCGTCTATTACAGCGTTCTCTCCAGACTCTAATTCCACCACCCTACGGTGTGGTGGAGACTGTGTCGGTAACAACAACGGGTTTCAATTCTAGTTTTGCCTGCACCTTTACGCTGACGTTTAAAGTCTAGAAACAATGTGAGAAACTGTGGAAATTCGGCCATATGCATAGCCATTGATCATCCAGCCGATATTACGACTTAGGGTGTTACTGGATTCTACTCCCGCCCTCCAGTAAGGGAACCAGTGTTGGAGCCAGCAGTATCCAGTAATTCTGGCGCCAGCCAACAGGACAAGGCGCAAACACTTGCTGCACGGCCGCGGTCCCAGGAGTATTAAAACAATTTAAGTCACTAAAAAAAAAAAAAAAAAAAAAAAAAAAAAAAAAAAAAAAAAAAAAAAAAATCCACTGGGCCAGATTTCACACCAGATAGATCCCTCTCAGAGTATTCTGATACAATAGCTCCATACTTAGCTACCATATACAACTGATCACTCAGCGAAAGATCTGTATCTGGAATGTTGCCCAATTCACTCCAATATTCAAGAAAGGCAATAGGAATAATCCCCAAAATTACAGACCCGTCTCACTGACGTCGATTTGCAGTAGGAATTTGTAACATCTACTTCATTCGAACATTATGAACCACCTCGAATAGAACGACCTGTTAACCAATATTCAAAATTACAGGCCCATTTCACTGACGTCGATTTGCAGTAGGATTTTGGAACGTATACTTTGTTCGAGCATTATGAACCACCTCTAACCAATAGTCAACACGGATCCAGAAATTATCGCTCTTTGGAAAGACAGCTTGCCCTTTATTCACATGAAGTGATACGTGCCATCAACAAGGGATCTCAAATCGTTTCCATATTTCTCGATTTCCGGAAAGCTTTTGACACTGTCGCCCAGTGTCAGATCCTCACCAGGTGGAACGGACGGAAGACATTGCGAAGGTTTAGAGAAGGCCAGATCGTTTTGTTTGTCACGTTGGAAGGGAAAGCGTCACGGTAATGTTGCACGATTTGAGGTGGAAATCATTAAATGAATGACATTATTCGTTGCGGCGAGATCTATTTGCAAAATTTCAATCACCGACTTCTAATTCTGAATGTGAAATTATTTTGCCACCACCCATCTAAATAGGGAGACATGACGATCCCAATAAGAGAAATCAGATCGGAAACGAAACGATGTAGGTGTTCTTTCTTTCCTCGCGCTATTAGAGAATGGAACGGTAGAGAAAGTCTATGAAAGTGGTTAATGAACCCTCTGCCAGGCACTGAAATGTGATTTGCAAAGTATCCATGTAGATGTAGTAGCCGAGCATTGTAAGGCGCCTTGCTGCGGAGTGCGCCGTTGCTCGCCATCGGAAGTCCGAGTCCTCCTTCGGTCTTGTGTGTGTGTGTGTGTGTGTGTGTGTGTGTGTGTGTATTTGTCCTTAAGTTAGCTTTGCTTAGTTTGAGTAGTTTGTTAGCCTAGGGAGTGATAATCATAGTAGTTAAGTCCCATAGATTTAGAAATATTTGAATAATTTGAACTTGCAGCACACACTGTTCAAAAATACTTGTTCGCCAGTAGGATAGCATCTTTGGGTTTTCCTTTACTCCCATCTGTCACATACGGTCGACGGAAGGAATTGCCAGTGTTAAATCAACCGCTACTACTCCATATCAACTATTTTTAGTATCTGATCTGTGAGCATCCCGACAACTCATCCAGAAGTCGTTTGATTGAATTGTAAGACGTGTGGCAGCGTCAACTTCCAATACTGATTTCATCAGCTCGTTAAAGCTTTAAAAATTATTAAAGGTTTTTAAAAAAGGTGTAGACCGCAGAAGAACTTAAAATCTTATAGAGTGGTGACTATTTTCGAGTTTTCCCTCTTTTTCAAAACACACGCAGTCGACAGATAAAAATTAGAGTGACAGTTACTTCATTTAGCAAACTTAAGCATGTAAAACCACAAAAATTAAATTTGTTGGCTAGAACGTGGATTTTTTTTTCTTGGCAAAGAGAAGAGGTGAATAAATACGGCACGTCAATTTGATATTTGTATTGTGTATTATCGATGTTTAATTAACGACATCCATAGGTGTTAGTACACATGTCAATCACTTCTTCAGTTGCATCGGTGAAAATCGTAATGTGTACGCCAGACAACCACTCTAAACACTTAACGATATTACAAAGCGAGGGTTTGTTCGGACCTATCGTAAGTAAACATTAATGCGACAGGTAGCGCGCGATCCCCAGCATTTACAAAGTGCATGTACGTTCATGTAGTAAAAGAATTAACCACTAAAATACTGCAAAATGAGGATAATGTTTTACAGTTAGAGCGCAATTTTGACTTAGATAAAACCATTTGATAAAAAAAGATCGTTACTTTACCTTTAGAAAAAAGTTGAAAATGTGTACCCATCCGGGATTCGAACACGGGTACACATTTTCAGCCTTGCCCATTCGCAGTTGATGTTATTTATTCTGTGAATATGGAAGAATAACAACTGCAGGATCATAAGTGAACAGATGCCACACACATATCAATATTTACTGCCTAGACGAAACATGAAGCTTAGGTTGCTACAATTTTTCGAATGCGGTAGTTACTTTGTTCTACCTACCGTTAGATTTCTTGGTGTAAAACAATATTTCTGGGTGATTTTTGCTCAGTAGGAAAAGGTATTTCAATTTCGAAAACTGAAAACTGCAATAAAATCGAATATACTATCTAAAAAAAAATTTGTTCATAAGTAGCTTCTAAAATCAGTTTTTATTTATTTTGACAGAATTTGTATCTCACAAAATATTTCAAATGTTTGTATAGCTTATGAGACTTAACTACGGGGTCATCAGTCCCTTAACTTACAAACTACTTATGAACTAACTAATACTAAGGATGGCATAAATATCTATGCCCGAGGGGGGATTCGAACCCCGACCGTAGTGGCCATGCAGACAGTGACTGGAGCGCCTCAGTCCCCTCGGCCACCACCGCAGACCACAAAATATTCATGAATTCATGATTTTCTATTGGGTGGCAAATCAAAACAGAATAATTTGTTTTCTAATTTTACAACTCTGTTAATCACTGAATTATATCATGTAGATTACTGGAATAGCTATCTTGTATAATCGTAGTATTTAACCGCAATGTCATGAAGACCACACCGCGAATCGCTTCAGATACCTTGGTATTGTGCAGACTACTCCTGAGATTCCTGTTTGCATCCCAATTAAGCCATTCTGTATTAGCGTTAGCACGGCAGCGTCTACTACGTGAGTTTGCAAAGAAGCAATTATGGGAAGCAAGCCAACCGGAAACTCTGTACGGAAAGTTTCGCGGGCTCTTAAGATTCGCCCCTTCCCTGTTTTTACTGCAGTGAATGTGTTACTATTACCAGCGGCAGCGGAGTGATAGAACGTTTCTTTTTTAGAGCAACTACAAGTTGCGCCTCGAGAGATTACACTGTTGGTGAAACGGCTAAGAAAAGCCCTTTACATAAGAGAACAACAAAATCTCTGACTGTTACCTTAATGTAACTTACGAATTAATAGTGTGCCAGGCAGCTATAAATAATGCAGCGTTTTCAGAGGTCTGTGTTTCTAATGTACTACATGTAGAAACACACTTGCATACGTCAAAACACAACACCAAGAGCGGAGATTACACAATCTTTGGCTAATAACTCTCTCACGTCGACGGTTCGGGTCCTCTCCTGGACATGGATGTGTGTGTTATTGTTCTTAGGATAAGTCAGTTTAACTAAATTTAGGTATTTAGGGTAGTAGATCCGCCTTGATGCAAAACCAGTATTACTTTCGTACCTAAACTAGTTTCGTCTGAAACCCCGACATTATTACTGGGTTATTGTATTTATTCTAATAAGATGCAGAAAATAACATGGTTACAAAAGTGTTAAAATGTTTTTAAAGCTTCAGGGACTTAACTGCGGGCCGGCCTCGGTAGCCGAGGGGTCTGGAGGCGCTCCAGTCACGGTCTGCACGGCCACTACGGTCGGGGGTTCGAATCCCCTCTCGGGCATGGATATTTGTGCAGTCCTTAGGATTGACTAGTTCATAAGTAGTTTGTAAGTTTAGGGACTGATGACCCCGTAGTAAAGTTCCATAAGCTATACAAACATTTGAACATTTGAACTTAACTGCGCAGTCATCAGTCCCTGTACTCACAAACTACTTATGAGCCACCTTATACCAAAGGCAGCACAAACATCTACGCCTGAGGGGGGAATTCGAATCCCCGACGGTGAACGACCTCGCGCATCGCAACGTAGCGACTCAAAGCGCTCGGCTGTTCTGCCGCGGCTGAAAAACTGTGAAACATATTGCAGTATAAAGTTGACACTTCTTTTTCGCTGTAACACTGTATAAACATTCATTCTCATAACTTTTGTAATTCAACTATTGCACAGTCCAAATCCATACGATTTAATAATAAATCTGCTTGGAGAGCCTTGGCAGTAGTGGCAATTATCTTTGGAACACAGAAGCTGAATTAAAATTTGTGATCTGGAGGGAAATCGTACTTATACTCTTCCGATGCGCCTTAATCGTTATTGGTGTGGTGGTCTAACGATAAGACGTCTGTCTAGTAAGCATGGATGTCCGGGTTCGAATCCCGGCCGTATCACAAATTTTAATTCTATGCTTCAGATTTACCATTATTGTCTCTAACATATTCGAGACAAAATCCGTCACAGCGATTGTTTATTTGTATTTAAAAAGCCATTCTATTTGCAGCGTGGGGCATGTCGTTATCAACAGTAGCGATTGTTATTATCAATAGTTACTTTTATGGAACAATATCATTTCACTGTATTTCATTGCACCTCGGATTTGTTTACTGCTGTTTGCTGTTTGTGACAGTACCGGTGCTATGATGTCATAATATGGAATCGTACTCAAGTTCGTTGGACGGTTCTCAGGATTGACTTTATAGACTTCCTCGCGTCACCGAAGTACGTATTACGGCTATGGCAGTTGTTTGAAATTCACTGCCGTAGGCGTAATACGTGTATCTCTGTGACGCGAGAACATCACAGGTATTCTGCGAGTTGACTGTAAAACGGCACACATCCTAGCGGCAGCGAAGTTCGTTTCATACCGTATTTTGTAGCAACACTATGTCAATGGTCATCACAGCAATATTTTTACGTTCTCTGAGCTTTTTCAATTTTGTCGACAGTGGTAGATCAGAGCTACTGTCATTAATACACCACAAAGGGAACAATAACAAAAGCAAACACCTTGGGACTAAGGAACACAGAGAAACGCAAACCTTATTATTACGGCCTTTCCGCCCTTGCGGGAATAAAACGTTGCAATAGTGTCAAATATCGATGCTCCAATGAAGGGCTGACCTGTATTCTGGGAGATAGAATTATCTTGATGAGTAGGCAGTTTAGGAAACAACCACAACAGCAAAGAATAAGTGACTGCATTCATTTCAATATTCTCACAAGTTAATAAACTGCGACACATATTTCATAAAACACATAACCCTTTATTAATTTCGTAGATAATGAATTAATTCAAGTTGTCAGTTGAAGTAGTGTGAAATCCTTCCAAAATCTTTGGCACAGTTTCAGCTCTGCTCAATCTTCCTACATGCTTAACGTAAATATTTCATGCCTTACCTGATTAGTGAACTAATAAAGCTTAAGGAAGTGCTTCATCCACGAAAATATGATTATGCAACAAAGTTAAATTCTTTCAAGAATCGCATTTTTTTCCATTTCGGCTTATCAGAAACTTGACAATTGCATGCGTATATATTGTCGGTACAATACAACTCTCAACTGAACCTAAGAGAGGTATAAAATACGTTACTGTCCAGATTTTTTTCAAATTTTTGTAAAAAATCTGATTATTGTGGTTCTGAAGGAACTTTATTCTCTTTTGAAGTTCGGAAACGCAACTGCATTTTTACCCATGTATATTTTTTCTCTTACGATATGGATATGTAACTGCTAGTAAGACAGCCCTCGGTCGCAAATATAAATTATATTTTACGCTGGTTTCGGTAATTACGTCATCATAGAATTCATAAAATTGCAAGTCACAAGATAATATAAACGGTAAGTGATTTAAGCTTGAGTCATACTTTGCAATAAAATGGCATAAGAAGTAATAGATTAAAACTTGATGCGTGATGGGGCGGTATTCCATTAACGTAACTATTTATGTGCTCATATCTCATGAACTACGTGTCTTACTGTGATACAATTTAGAAGCTACATTCAACTATAAGTGTGTATACTGTCTGTAAAATTTCCTGTCGCTACAATTTGTAGTGTTCAAATTATAAATTTTAACGTCATACCGAGAGCCGTAGTTTTACTCCGTAAACAGCGGAAATGTAGTGAGCGAGAAACTTTTTCCCTTTCATCATTTTACTATGGTTGCCAGCGAGAAAAAGTTTAGTAAAAGTTTGAAATTATGTTTAAAGTTTGTTTCAAGTCGCTAAGTACTGTCATTCTCATACAGTGTATTTCGAAAGTTTCGCCGCATAATATGGCACTTTCTGTGATTTCTATTGACTATGACGTAATATCTTTTGAACCCTGTATCGTATGTGATTCTTAACCATGCAGAAATTGTTACCTCACGGTAAGGAATGTGTGTACCAAATTTGGTTGAAATCGGTGCAATGGTTTAGGAGAAATTGAGCAGCATTGTCGGAAAATGCAGCAGTTTTTCGCGCATCTCATTGTTTATGACGTCATATCTCATGAACTATATATCGTATGTGATTCTTACACTTATGGCGACCGCCCTCATGGATTGAAATTTACGTGTACAAAATTTCATAAAGATTGGGACAAAACTGTAGATTTGTATTCAACACCTACAAACATACGGACACTCTGCTTTATATATTAGATTATGACTCAAGCTTCAATCACTTACACTTTGTATTATCATGTGACTTGCAATTTTTAGGAAATCTCTGATGAAGGCACTCAGTAATCGCCCTAACCTAGGTAATATACATTTTGTATTTGCCACAGAGTGTACAGATTGTCCTATCAATTAAAATTGTAACGGTTGCTGAAAAACACAGACATGTTTCATACTTTAATAGTGACACACTATCGTCAAATGCTAGAAACTGCAACTGCAATCAAGGTAGCTAATGGAAGATAAAAGCGATTACATGATTCTGTGAACTGATCCTTCAACGTACTACTCGTGAACTTTTGTTTCGTGAATTCTGTGTTATCTGTGTAAGGATACTTTTTATTTCGCAATACACGGCCAGATTCCGCTTCAAATCTCACAAAACGATACACACTCAATGTGCTGGGGGAAATTCCGTGAACTGTGTCACTGGGGTGAGTTTAATCTAAACCAGGAGAAGTGAAGGAGAACAAACGAAAACAAGGACCACTGAATAGCCGCAGGCTATTGAAGGTGACGGAACATACACGCTGTAAAATGCTATGGGATAGTGTAAGGGCGTCACAGGGAGAAGTGGCTCTTTTACACTGTACATAAAAACCTCGCGAGGGAAGCAGCTAGTGGTATGTAGAGGGATCTGTAAACTCCGTGGGCGGTGGAGCGACTGTTTGCTATCAGCGAATGTAAAGGGCTCGACGCTCCGTGGAAGGGCCATTTCCTGGGGCCCCATTCGATACGTATACGTGTCTCCGCGGCCTCGCAGGAAAGCGGAAACTTCGATAAGCAACGAGCCGTTACGTCGCAGTTCTACACACGACTTCAGAGATGGCTCGCTGTCACAGCCAGCAAACTGCCGTAGAAACAGGCGGTGGCCTTACGCAGCAGTTTTCAGAAATCTCAAACGAATCACCCCAAGTGTCGTAAAAAACTCAGACAATCAGAACGTTACGATATTTTTATGTTGAAATAAACGTTAATGACCTGTTTTAGATTAGTGACATCTTGTACCCTCATATTCACAAAAATGCAAGATATAATAAAAAGAGGATGGAAACAGAACAGATTTAATAACTACAGAGTAACTCTTTAATTAGTGTCGTGGACGAAATATTCTCAGGTACTGTAGAAAGGAGAGTGCGGGTATCAGATGAAGATAAATTGGAAGTAAATTAGTGTTGGTTAAGGCATCTTAAAGGCTGTCCGGACCAGACCTTTAGTTTATGGCAGATAATGGAGAAGGCCGTGCTGTGAGTGGAACAGGAAATAGTAATGATTTTTATAGATCTAGAAAAGACTTACGACCGTGTCTCTAGTAGGGAGACATTGCCAGTTCTAAAATATTACAGGAGATAAAATTATGCAAGAATAATATCAAAAGGGAGACAGGGCAACCAAGAGCACAGGAAGAGGGTTTCACCATCAAAACAAATGGAAAATTTAGTAACAAAAAAGACAGAAGTTGAAAACATTTTTAATGCCTACATTTTAAATGTTGTAGAGAAAATAGGATCTAAATGTTCCTTGGAAGTAGCAAGGCAATTAATGGAAGAGGTCATACCCACATAATTTGATACAATGAAAATTCCTCCCAATTCTCCTTCAGAAATTAGGGGAATAATAAACTCTTTAAAGAGCACAAGGTCACATGGAATTGATGGCATTTCCAGCAGGGTATGAAAAGCTTGCTCCCAAGAGATAAGTAGGTTTCTGCTCTTTAAAGCAGGGTATTTTCCCAGATAGATTGAAATATGCTATAGTTATACTTTTACATAATAAAGGGGTTACGTCTGATATCGACAACTACTGCCCCATCTCACTTATGACAGCTTTATCCAAAAAAATTTAAAAAAAGGTATGTATTCTCGAGTAGCTTCACATATTAGAAAAATAAAGTTCAGTTTGGCTTACATAAAATCTTTTTAACAGAAAATGCTATGTATACCTTCACTGATGAAATATTAAATTCCTTGAATAACCGGACATCACCAGTTGGTACTTTTTGTGATCACTCAAAGGCTTTTGATTATGTAAGTCATGGGATTCTTATAGATAAGCGTTAGTATCGTGGTATGAATTGGACAGTGCACAAATGGTTTAAATCATACTTAACTGGAAGAGTGCAGAAAGTTGAAATAAGCAGATCACACGATACAGAAGAAAAAATTAATTCCTCTAACTGTGGAGTTATCAAAAATGGGGTCCTACAAGGTTCGGTCTTCGGTCCTTTGCGGTTCTTAATATATATTAATGACTTACCATTGTATGTTCACGAAGATGCTAAGCTAGTTCTCTTTGCTGATGACACGTATAGCTATCACGCCTGACAAACAGGAATTAACTGATGAAATTGTAAATGTCGTCATTAAGAAAATTGTTAAGTGCTTCTCTACAAACGGACTCTCATTAAACAATGATAAAACCAAGTATATACAGTTTCATACAGTAAATGGCATAACACCGTCAATAAATTTACACTTCGTACATAAATCTGTTTCTAAGGTAGTAGCGCTTGGAGTTCCAATCTGAAGATCCCGGGATAGATTCCCTCTGCTTTTCTTAAATTATTCGTAATGTTCAATTCTTAACATTTAAATATAATTAAACAATTCAGTTTGTGAACGCCGTTTTTAATAAGTCTCAAGAACAAACATTTGAAAAAGTTGGGATTCTATTAAGAAAACCAGTTTTCACACATATGTTGCAGCAAGTAAAGTTGGATACTTTGATGGTTTGAAATTTTATATTTGTGAACATAGAGAACAAGGACATTTAGCGAATGATGAAAAGATTTATACGAAATTTTTTAATTTTTTTTTTTAATTTTTACTGAAGTTTTCTGATGGCAAATTGTTAAATAAGGCAATTAATTCTCCCATTTGTGTCTCATTCTCTCGTGATTCCTGTATGCTCTTTCTTTTACCTGTTGTCATATTCTCAAAGGATTCACATAAAACCTATAAATTTGCAGTGCTCCATAAATTTCAACGACATTATTTGTTTTCCTAGACTTTTCAAACACAGCTGGTCGACTTTCGAACACAGGCAATACTAGTTTATTTAAATCTGAGCCAGTTCCTGGTATTACTTGAAGCACTCAGAAGCAGAAGTTGTGAAGTCAATATTTGAAAGCCTTTATATCATCTGCCTCTGACAGAATCAGTAATGCTACTCCTACTAAAGCTTCACGTATATGAGGCACGCAGAGCAGGAAGCTACGAGTAAAGTGGTTGGGACATAAACGGCTACTCCCTTTTGGGCCGTGAGATACACCCACCTGATTGCATTTCCGTGTCAGTAACTTCTATCACAGAGCTCGGAATACGTAACGTGATCTGAAAGCTGTGTTTCACAGTCGGCTGTTCGCCACAGGCGAAAAGCTGCCAGAGATTAGAGACCGGTGGCGCGGCAACCATTCGATATCGGCCCCTCTCGCCCCTTAAAGAGTCTGGGGCGACCTGCCCGCGGTGCACAGCGGCGCGCCGACAAAGGCGAGACGCGGCAGCCGGATCCCAGCTGATTAGAAAAAGAAGAAAGCCGCCCTCTCGTATTGGAATTACGTTTGCGAAACGTGTGCACAGAAAGGATATTGGATGAAAAGCGGGGCGCCGTGCATACGAGCTACCAGGCGTACCTATCTGAGCGTACTCCCCTGGTATCACTGTCTGAGAATGGCCTCTGATGAACTTCCTCAGACTGATTCGCAAAACCTTTTCCTCCCAGAAAAAAAGTTTTATCAGAAGTTAAGACTTATCTATATTACAAAGAAGCTATCCCTGTAGACAGACTCCATCTGTCTAAAGGTTTTCAAACCAAAAGCATTGATTTTCAATAATTCACGTAGTGGTGACACAATTTTTTTTCTTTTTTTTTAAATGCTGTCATATTCCCATCTTTAGGAGGAATACTCTCACAAAAAGTATAACGCGATGATGCAACTATTACAATTCCACAACATCCATATACGAAGGGTTTAAGCCATAAAATAGAGTCGCAAAAATGCAACAAACTCTCATCTGTGCAAAATATAAAAAATGTGCATAATATAACATGCTTTTGCAAAACTCTGCTAATACATGATTTTATAAATTAAGCAGTTGACATGCAGAAGGTTAGGTGCGTGATAGTGGGATTACAAGGATCCCGAAGTGGTAAGCTACTGGGTGATCAAACCAATCATTATTCGCTTAACATTTTTTAGACAACAAGGAAAAGAATTTCATGTTTAGTACATCGGTATTAGAGCCACAATGAATACATTCCAAACGGACACACAACAAAAATACTTCATTAACAGCACTTAAGATGCCAGGATAAATCAGTTTACCCAGTGCACCCTTAACATCTAATAAAGGGATATATTACTTACATGTAATTGTTATTCAAGGCGAATTCTACAATTTTATATATATATATATATATATATATATATATATATATATATATATATATGGCCTTGTAGAATTCGCCTTAGATAACAAGGGCAATCAATAGTCTTTCAACGTTAGTCACAGCCCCCGCCAGTTCAATAGTTTCAAGAATTCATCCCTAGCCCAACTAATACCAAAACAACTTTACTATAATACAATTGCAAATTTTGACGTAACGCCCTACAACAAGTAGCAACTCTGTATATCCTACAGTGTAGCAGTAATCGTAATTGTATTACTAACAGGTTCCACTCTATGGTTAATTTATTTGGATTTTACAACCATAAGAAAGAATAGGATAATGGTCAAAATAACTTCCCACTCACTGTTCTGAAGCAATCGGTTCACAATATCACATGCTTCAATGTGTCTCACCAATCCACGACCGCCATGCACGGGCTTTACAACAAATACTTACACGGTGAACAACTTCTGGGAGATTCAAACTGAGAACCCAGTGTTCGTAACTGAACCTGCTGTTCAATAGCAGGACGCGGAAATTATTACTCCAGTACAAATCAGCACACAACAAAGTCATACATGAAAATACCAAGCAGTCGGGATAACATTGAACGAAGCGATCAAACAAGTTCAGTCCGCATGCACCTAGTACGTATGTATAGGAACTTTCTTTTCAGGTAGAACCGTTGCTAGTGCAGCCCACAAGGACGGCATGGTTTCCGATGACACTAAAGGATCTCAGTATTCTCGGAGCTCCCTGGGACTTATCCAACCTCACCGGACGTGACAATGCCCGAGTGGAAATTTTCTGCCACCCAATATGTTGACCACTAACTGCCGATTCTCGGACGGACTTCACTCCGACCCTGCGCGTTATACCTCGCTTTACGCACACAACGCTCTGCTCGCTATCAGCTAACTGACCACCTTTCCCTTCGCCAGAGGGCGCGCGTCTCACAGTAGCAAGAGAGATCGATACATCGACGATGTATTAGCTATTAGTAAAGTTTTTAAGAGTGAAATATTGGTATATTCATCTCCATATACATAAATATTCTGCAAGCCAGTCTGAAGTGCATGGCACAGGGTTTATCTAGTCGCTTTAATGATGTTTCTCTACAGTTCCATCCTCTAATAGCTCGCAGGGAAATGGAACACCTAAGTCTTTCCGTATTCGTTCTGATTTCTGTTATTTTCTATTGATAATCATATCTTGCTATGTTGGTGGGTAGTAAGTAAATATGTTCGCATTCTGAAGAAAAAGTTGATGAAAGAGATTTTACAAATAGATCTCGTCGCAACCACTAACGCCTTTCTTTTAATGATTTCCACCCCAACTCGTGCATCATTCCCGTAACACTCTCCCCTTATGTCGCGATAACGCAAAAGGAGCTGCCCTTCTCTGAACTTTCTCTAAATCGTCTGTCAGTCCTACTTGGTAGGGATCCCACAATGCGCAACAATACTCGAAAATAGGACGCTACGTAACTTACACAAATCTAATTTACATATTTTTATCATATCGACACTGCAGTAAACTGTCAGTACTGAATTGCTTGTTTTACATTACAGCACATTATATTAACGTAGTTCCTTGTTTTATTATTGTTTTCATTCCTCACACTAAGAATTTATTTTCATAATCAAAGTCTTTGCGAAGTGGCTATTCGATATTAATCATCCGAAGTTTCCTCTTACCATAGATAGACGATTTATGATCTTCGTGTTTATATTTTTCTTGCAATTAAACCCTCGCTTTTCGTCAACTTTAGGCAAGGGAATACTGGCGGAATATTATATAACTGAATACCTAGGTGGGAATTCTTCTTTCAATAACATAAATGTACCAGCTCATGGAAATTCATCCATAGCGTCAATTGATGAATAATTTGTTAAACAATGTTAATTTCAGTAACAGATCATTTAAAATTATATATGCGGCTGATGTAATTAGTGCATACATTACTGTGTTTTTCTTACTGCCATACAATATACTAAATATTCTTATCTAAATCATCTAGTGCCTTTTAAGTTTTTCTCGTCCGTCGATAAGAAAACGGCGGTTATATCAAGGATGGGGTTAGAAATGCTGACCCCTGTCACAGAAGCGTTAGAGACACGGGCGAAATTTGAATGGTCATGACCTTTACCCCATATGACATATCATTTATCACACAAAGTTCCTCTGCATTCAATTATTCCACACAATGCAAGACAGTCCGACTGTATGTAATTTAAAAATTAAGTTTCATTACCGAGACATATCGAATAATCTTGTAAGACTACTAACAGAAAGTTTATGTTCACAGTAAATAAACATCAGTATGTCCTGCAGAAAGTATATGCATTCGAACCATATCGGTCCACCGGTTCAGGATGAACAACTATATCTCGGTATGACACTACCTACCAACTTCAGTTGATACTATGAAACGAAGACAATGGATTATTGTGACTTACGCAAACTATCAGGATGCCCGCCAGACGTATTCGTGAATCGTATTGTCAAATAAGTTTAAAGGAGAGAGCATTATTGGCATGATGCAATCACCCGTCAGGTTTCTGTTACTGTAGGGCTAAGTGTTTCGCCACACCACTGGTTGTGTGCATAACAGCTCAAAGGACACTGCGAACTGTTTCAGGTCGAGTTATTTCATCTAATGGTATCGCAAGTCAGATATGCCTCCTTCTCCGCTCTGGTGAAACAGAAAAACTGTGTAACGCTTTGTACTCTTATCAGAGGCGACTATCTGTCGTCGTTTATTTCGGCATGGTTCAAGTTCGCGCCTCCACTTGCACGCCTGTATGTGAAAAATGTGCAGGCTAGCGGCCATAGTATATAAAACGACGTTAGTAGATACATGAATCTCATGACGTAGTGTTTCAGACGAATTGATGTTCCTTTCTTTCAAAATTATGGACGCATTTCGGTTTTCCATTAACAATGAAATGGGAATCAGAGTGACGTCATTAGCACAAGTCATACAGCACCAACTGCAGGCCTTAAGATGTGAGGTGCCAATGGGTAGAATCATAAATTACTGTTGATACATTTTCAGGGCACTGTGAGAATTTTAAGCTACGACTCTTTGCTATATCCCTTTTAAAGACCCACAAGAAACCATATTTCAGCAAAACAGAGCACAACCACATGTTGATTCACTGCCTTCTGTTCTCACAGGATGTCAGAGTTTTATCGTGACCCACCAGATCACTAGACTTTTCCCCAATAGAAAGCGTGGCTTCCTCATACATCAAACACGTTGAAGTTGTTGAAAGTGTATTTTATAAATGAAAATTTTGTGTCCCAACTTCGTCGCCGCTTTTGTGTCCCAGCCTCGTCGTAGGTGTCGGTGGCCGAGTGGAATGAGACCGACACGCTGGTGCAGGTTCGGAGGGGAGCAGCCAGAAACTATAAACACTCGAGTAAATTAGAAAGAGATATATATTGCACAGAATGTAACAATACGTAACTTTTACATAGTACTGCAGAATGTTGATACATAGTTGTTAGAGGCCTGCCTAGTGCCTGTACGATAGCAAAGTCTTCAATGGTGCCTATCTGATTACGAAGGTCCTAACTGGTTGCTATCTCCGTCCGAAGTGACCGGTGTCTTTCCGTGGTGGCCACGAGCGGCGTTGCAGCAGAGGGCGCTCGTGGCTGTCGTCGTGAGAACGCCGCGCCGTGCGTGCATGGCGGCGCGCGGCGAAAGTAGGTGGCGCGCACTTAGTACTTGTGCGACACCACAGAAAAGATTTAGTATGGCAGCAGCACTGTGCAACCGTGAGCTACATTTAAAGACTGTAGAGCTTCGATACGATACAGACAAAGAACATGTGATATGGTCGCAGAAGCCTTGGGTTTCTCTGATGAAACTAACAGAATACACGTCTAACAGAAGTAAACTGATATAGCAGGAGAAATAATTTTTAAATCATCAAAACGTCAAGATAATGGATGAATACTACAACATATTAAATCGTAAATAATATAATAAATAACTACATTTAATCCTGCAAATTACGCTCAGACGACTTCGAGTAAATTAGAGTAGTAGTCAATTAGCAATGTACGACGTCTGTGTTCGACTATACCAGCGTTTTATTGTAACCAAAATTTGGTAGAAAATCAACTGCGGCTCTACTCTGCTGTATTCGAACCTACATAGACCTGACTGGACGAAACTGGCCAGACGCAATATACCTGGTATTAGTGATCTGCACAACACTGATAAAGAAGTTTTATTCTAAGGATTTGACACACAGCAATATCAAAGTATTATACTTAGTATTATTCACAGCTTTTCGTCTCACCTAATTAATCTTATTCAAGGCAGACTAAGATTGATTGGAAGAATTCTCAGGAAGTGAAGTCGGTCAGCAAAGGAAGTAGGTTACAGTATACTCGTTCGGCCAACGCTTGAGTATTTTGCTCATCAGTGTGGGATCAGTACCAGGTAGCGTTAATATGAGAGACAGAGATGGTTGGTTGGTTCGTTGATTGGTGTATGGGACTAAACAACTAGGTCATCAGTCCCTAAGAGACAGAGAAAATCCAACGGTTAGCACCGCGCATTTAGTAAGAGAGGAAGCATGAATGAGATGATTAAGAATCTCCAATGGCGGATGTTGCAAAAGAGATGTTCTGTATCCGGGTTTGAGGCTCTGTCAAAGTTCCGAGAGGACGCGTTTCTCAAGGCGTCACCTAATATATCGCTTCTTCCTGCGTATATCTCACGAAACGACCAAACGATAAAATTGGAACCTAGAAGGAGACATACACGCAATCGTGTACTCCGCGAAACATACACGAATGGAGTGGGAGGAAATGACAATGGTACATGAAGTACCCTCCGCCAAACACCGTGACGTGGCTTGCGCAGTTTGGATGCAGATGTAGAGGTATATGTTTGAGGTATGGTGAAAGGTTGGGTGTAGGTGTCCCAGCGCCAGCCATCAAAGATAAACTTTGGAACCAGGTGAATGCAGCGTGGATGGCTATACGAGAGGACGCTCTTTGCCCCCCCCCCCCCCGCCCCTACGCTTCTAAGCTATCAGTTATTGGTCCATTTCATCTGAGCCCATAAGGCACCCTCTGCCTACATCACTGCCGAAATCGAAATTCCCATCCAATACCCCGTTCTAAGGGCGATGGCTCACGATGTTCTTACATGTTACACAAATCACTTCCAAATCATTTACATCTACGTAACTACTCTGCTAGTCACGTTGTAGTGCATGGTAGAGGGTTTCCCTACAGTTCCACCCTCTAATACCTCGTGGGAGAAACGAACACCTTTCTGATGTCGATCTGATTTCTCTTATATTAATTTGGTGATTATGTCTCACTATGTAGATGGGTGCTAACAAAATATGTTCGCATTCGGAAGAGAAATTTGTTGAAAGAAATTTCACAAATTGATCTAACCACAACATTAATGCCATTCTTTTAATGATTTCCTACCCAGCTCGTGCATCATTTCGTTGATACCCACTCCTCTCTTTTACGATAATAGAAAACGAGCTGTCCTTCTCTGAACTATATCTAAATCGTCCGTCAGTTCCACCTGGTGTGGATCCCACAATGCGCTGTTGCTCGCCGTCGGAGGTTCGAGTCCTCCCTAGGGCATGTGTGTGTGTGTGTGTGTGTGTGTGTGTGTGTGTGTGTGTGTGCGCGTTGTCCTTATGTTAGTTTACCTTAGTTTAAGTGGTTTGTAAGCTACTGACTGATGACCACGCAGTTTGGTTCGATAGATTTACAAGCGTTTGATCATTTCCACAATGCACCGCAATGTTTCAAAATTGGACGTACAAGTTTAGTCTAGGCAGTTTTCTTAATAGAACTGTTGCATCTGCCAATGGAACGTAGCCTTTCGTTCGCCTTCCCTACAATATTTTCTGTGTGTTCTTTCCAATTTAAGTTATTCGTAACTGTTATTCCTAGGTATTTAGTTGAATTGACGGCCTGAAGAATTGACTGATTTATCGTGTACATGAAATTTAACGGATATCTTTAAGTGGTCATACGCATGACTTCACAATTCTCATTATTAAGGGTGACTGCCAATTTTTGCACCATACAGAGATCTTATCTAAAGCATTTTGCAGTTGTCTTTGACCTTCTGGTGACTTTATTAACCGATAAATGAGAGCTATTAAGATTGTCTGCTAAATCGTTTATTAAAATAAGAAACCGTAGGGGACTTATAACATTTCCTTGTGGAAAGTCAGATATCACTTCTCGTCTGCTCGACGACTTACAGTCAGTTACAACGTACTGTGTCCTTTGTGACAGGAAATCACGAATCCAATCGCACAATTGTGGCGATATTCCAAATTCACGCAGTTCGATTACAACACGCTTTTGAGGAACAGTATCAAAATCCTTCCGGAAATATAGAAATACGGAATCTGTTTCATATCCCTTTTCGACAGAACTCAATACGTCATGTGAGTAACGAGTTAGCTGTGTTTCACAAGAACGATACTTTCAGAATCCGTGTTGATTATGGGTCAATAGAACGTCTGCTACACAGCTGCAGTTGTCACTAGGGTGTGAATTTGTGTCTAATTGCTCGCTGAGGTTTGGCGTTATTGACGGTGCCTTTGAATAGCCCTTTAATGGCCTTTTGTATCAGAGAGAGGAACCTGCGACCGCACGCTGCTCCCAAGTGCATGACACATTATATCTTATAAATCCTGTAACACCCATGACACAATAGTGTTGTTGAAACAGGATAACAATTGTTCACAAAAAAGATTTTACCTACTTGTAATTGCTGACACTACAGAAGTGCAGAACCTAATTCGTGAGAAGAGAGCCAGATAATGTATTAAAAATCGTTAAACGCCTGATAATCATGAAAGCTCAACGAGCGCTTTCATACTATTAAACGAGGTATAAAACTAAAATTCAGTGCAGTAAATATCACTTCGAAAATAACAGAATAAGTCGTTCAAAATTGAATACACCAAGAATATAATGACACCAGCTGCCACTGGCCGTCGGAACTAATTGTTCGGGAAGATGGAAAATTTGTATCAAGCCAGAACTTTAATCCGGGTCCTGCTGCTCCCTCGTTTTCTCTTTTTGTTCTTCGGGTATTTCGCTTCTTTCTGGTTGTGAGAACGTGTTTGTTCAGAGTTGTTTGGTGGCACCTTTCTCATTTTCTTTTCTTTCAACAGAGATTGAACAGCTGCCCTACTTAACGCACACAGCTACCCTGCCTTTTAACTTACCAGGCATTGACCACTCAACCATTTACCGATTACTTATCTGTGAATATTTGGGTAGAATTTTAAATATATTCAGCTAGTTTCTTATATGGCATATAATTATATATTATGAATACAATCATGAAATAAAATCAACATTTTTGCGATCTAGACTGATTTTAATTTTAACTACAAGCTACACGGTATTCGTAGCTATGTTACTTCTTTCTTTCCTTTTTTACCCCTTTACCCTGTTGAAAAGAACGTTCATCAGTATCATAAGTATTCAATTTAAATTAACCCTTTTTACGTTCTGTACATGTACTTGTTAACACTGATAACATTTGATGGGCAGTGGGCGGAATATCCAGTACTTAAATCATGGTCTCACTGTTGTCACCAGCAGTTCACGTTTGTGCGGCCTGCGATTTCCACAGTCATCGCCTACCACCATGGGTATAATCTTTCATCTTTTTATTGTTACTTTACATGTTCCTGTATAATGTGTTTACTATTATTGTTTGTATGCTCCGAACTTCTGTATTACGTTACAGTGCTATTCATCTGTAGCTGGTCTACATAGCCTGAAAACAATCATGAAATTAAATCAACATTTTTGCTATCTAGACTGATTTTAATTTTAACTACAAGTTATACGGAATTCGTAGCTATTTTACTTCTTACTTTCTTTTTTTTCCTTTCTTTCCTTTTTTACCCCTTTATCCTGTTGAAAAGAACGCTTCATCAGAATTTATAACGAAACAAACTGAAACCGTGATTGGTGGAGGATTTGGACAGAGGTTAATCGTTTATCAAATGCACTGTAAAGTCCGAATAACAAAAGAGGCCAAAATTATTCGTAAAAGAGCTGCTCTGTTACGTGTGAGGTTGTTTAGTGGGGAACAAAGTGTAACAGGAACAATTATCAACCACCATTGAAGTCGAGAGTAGAAATTGGTTGTGTTCCACTTGAAGTAGAGCGAGGAAACTCATTAATGATTTCCGCACACTTTATAATCAGAGAATCAGCGTTAGTGTCTCAATATAAACATTACTGACTATATTAAATTCTGTACGTCTTTTTGTACCTTTATTTACATGCTGTCGTTCTCATTTTTAGGTGAGTCAGTGCGCTGCTTGTTCCTTACAGCCAGTGAGTGAACTTATAATAGGTAAGTTAGAGAAATTCATATACTTTTGCTGTCGTAGAGTAATTTCCTGTTTATTTGTGAAATACATGTGATGAAAATTAAATGCAGCTCATAGGTAAGTAATTTCAAAACAGAAAGTATACATCAAAATGTTCCTCTACAAGCATCAGCATAAATTCCCAGACATTATAATAATTTACAATACTCTTCATTTCTCCACATGTAAACCGTCTGAAGTATATTTACATACAGGGTGTCCAGAAAGGGGCTCCCTGATTTCAAAATTAAATATCTCGAAAACAAAGAACGATGGAGGAATGCAGTAAACGGTATGCTTATTGTGAAAGCTGTACGAAGTTTATACAGCAGTTTGAAATAATAGTTACAAAAGTTGCTAACAGATGGCGCTGTACGCTGTACAGCTCATATCAGCACACATAAGTGAAATAATCCTATGAAAACACTCTTTGCAAACAATCACATCAAAATGTTTTCAAAATGTTCAATATTGGCACTACAGAGGTGGCGCAAACGAAGAATGTAATTCACCATCACATTTCGTAGTGTCTCAACCGAAATGGATTCACATGCCACAGAGATCGCCGATTCAAGTTCGTCCATCGTGGCGGGATGCTTCGGGTAGACCATGTCTTTCACGGTGCCCCACAAAAAAAGTAACAGGGAGTTATATCCGGCGAATATGGAGGCCAATCCATGCCTGCACCAGTAAATTTGGGATATTCCAAAGCAATGACTCCATTCACGAGGTATTCCTCAAGAAAGTAAAACACTTGTTCGGTCCGATGTGGCCGGGCTCCATCTTGCATAAACTATTCAGTACCTGGTCGATCCTTTAACGCTTGCTGTGTGGCGACAAATTGTTCCAAAATTGCAACGTAACGTGCACCAGTGACCTTTTCTCGAATGAAAAAAGGGTCAATAATGCCTCTGCTGCATACTGCAGCCCACACAGTAATTTTAGGAGAATACAGGGGTCTCGCTTCACACCAATATGGCTTTTCGGAACCCCAGAATCGCCAGTTCTGCTTATTCACCTATCCATTCAGGTGGAAGTGTGCTTCATCTGTAAACCAGATGCAGCCGACATCAAATCCTTCACTATCAATCATTGTGAGTATCTGATTAGCAAAGGAAACCCTTTGTTGCACAGCTCGTACGGGTATGGCCTGGTGCGTTTGAACTTTGAATGGAAACATGTGTACGCTCTTTCTCAGTATTTTCTGCGTGCTGGAACGCTTCAAACCAGTCTCAGATGGAATTCTACGGACGGATGATATTGGATTTCGCCGAATAATTCCAGAAACTGTGGCGATATTTTCGGCGTAACTTCGGTTTGCATGCGGCTAACATGACCAACGAGATCATGTTACGCTGCCTGTTGAAATTTTGCGAAGAGCGTACGAATGGTTTTCGCATCGGGTCCTTTTGGAACATTAAATCGTGCTTGAAAACTTCGCCTTGTTGCCGTAGGACTCTCTTCTAACCTGTGGTATTCTAGCACCAGAAAAACACGTTGTTCAATGGAGTACATTGTTTTAAACTCTTCCTTCGGTACGCTAAACTCCTTTCACGTATCAATAGTGGAACTGATCGCTCTGGGCTTCAGATCACTATTTATACTAGGCACTACGTATGGCAATTACAGCGCCATCTGTTAGCAGCGTTTGTAACTATTATTTCAAACTGCTGTATAAACATTCTTACAGCTTTCACAATAATCATACCATTTACTGTATTCCTCTATAGATTGTTTTCGAGATATTTAATTTTGAAATCGGGGAGTCCTTTTCTGGACATCCTGTAATTTTCATGTCTGAACGATCCATTATTTTCTTTACAGAAGAAAATCGAAAGATATCTTCGAAAGGCTGTCTCAACATTTTTTTCTTATGAATTGACGTATGTTTGATCACAGAACACAGCTGAAATTAGCATTGCCCAGGCGCGGGCTGTAAAGGCAAACACAGCTCCTGTCACGCCAGTTAATTTTTTATACCTTTTATAATTATTACTTTGTCGCCTTCAACGAAACTAAAATTAGACAGAAACTTATTATATTCTGCCATCAAGTTTGTCGTGACTGTCAGTAAAGCATTTGGGTAAACTTTCTACACTTTCTGTACCTAATACCATACGAGCAGTAAACGTCTATTAACCAATTTTTAATAACGTTTCATCTGTTCTGAGAATACTTTTGATACTTTTGGCAGTGTACCGTTCCCCTTTTATGGCAGGAGTGCCAGCGAGATCTCTCTTTCTGCACGTGATAGAATATGAGGTTGTTTAACTCAAGGCCAGAACAAAAAACGCTACCATTGCACCACACGTAGTGACTCATGCAACTATCCATTACAACAATCAGCATTAATCCTGTGAATTCAAGTGGTATTTTTGTATTATTTACCATGGTCTTGGATTATTCGAACCTGAGGAAAACTGATTAAAGTAGCAATAGAAATTCAATGAATTTTCGTTAATTTTATGCGGAAGTAATGATCATTTCTTAGCGATTTTTGGGGTCCCATGACTAACCTTTCTTCGATCTGCTTCAATTAATTTGAGATCGAAATTATTTATATTCCTCGTGATTATTCTTTTATTATCCCTATCCATTTCCACCACTAATTCCAAGTCCATACCTGTTGCCTTTCCGAAGGGTTGTGGAATAATTATACATAAAATTAACTTTATCCCGTAGTAGTTTAATTTAATAGAAATGATTAACTTCTCTGTGACTTTTGACTTAAATAAAACGTTAGGTGCATTTGACCACTGCATAACTTTTATTAACTTACTAGCGATCTGCTCCGGCTTTGCACATGTTGAATATATATTTGACATCTATAATATTGACTGCATGTACTTTATGGGTTGGAATGTTCTAAGTAAAATTTTAAACACAATGAATACGATGCTCATACAATCCTCAGCGTGTTATTTATTACTACACACATTCTAACTTGTAACGTGCAAGATAATATCAGGGGGGATTGCGTCCCTCCATCCCACCTTCGCCATGCCCCTAAATATCACAGTGTAATGTAATTCATATTTACGTACTAATCTCACAGTCTAAGGTATATATAAATATCTATGTCAGGCACTGTGAACGACAGTTGCGCCGCTGATGGACGATCAACTGTAGCGGCACTGTCAACTAGCAGTCAAACACGAAGTCACCTCCAGCGCTTCAAGAGTCAGCAGCGGAGTAAGAGAAGAATCGTATGATAAAAATAGTTTTCTTCTCTCCGCTAGAAGCGTTACTGCCGTGCCATGTGTCAGACGTACACTTTTATGTATACGTTAATAAGTATTTTGACCTGATCGTTTCAAAAATTCACAGTATCACCAGTTGGAATAAGCTGAAGATTTTATCAAAATTGCTGAGAGCCATTCTGGAGTACATACGGAACATAATCGTACGTACACACATCCATTTTTACAGATACTTATTCTGTGGACCGATTTATTTCACAGTTCACTAGACGAAGCACTGCTCTGACTAGGAGAACACTGAATAGTGGTAGGCAAAAGAACAGTTAACCAACGGCATTGATTACCTTCTCTACGAGCCATGGATCTAAAATGAACTTGCAAGGATCGAAACCGGTCATTATTGAATACATTGATGCGTGATCTGTACTACTTTGTAATTAATTTCAAATACTTCGTTAACGTTTCTGATATTCTTTCCAATGGAGTTTTAATAAATGAATGAAAGTTCTTCGACTATCCTAAGATATAGAAAGTAATTCGAAGTAAAGATTATGGGCTTGCATTTGTGATCCTGAACAAAGCATTTCATGTAGATTTGGCCTGTTACTTTCTAAGGAAACTATGAAAGTAAAACGGCAAAAGGTAAGTGCAAGCTATACTAGGTGAAACACTGCATCTAATTTTTGCTTAACATCGTCAATTTCATCCACATCCATCTCTAAGCATCTTTCGTCTCTTATAGGTAGCTGACATGTTATTGATCTAAGCTTATTACAACGGTCGTTTACAAAAGCACACATACATGAAATGCAAACGAGATGTTTCCGAGTTTTCCGAGGTAACTCTGGCCATATTCTCTACGATGGTTCCTTTTAAAGTGGTCGGCCGAATTCCTTCTCCATAGTTTGTGGGATGTTAAAACCTACGGTTCCTTCCTTACTTTTCACTCTGTCCAATCTGCACTTGTAGATTTCGCTCTTCTGGGATTATTGTGCGTTAGTACTCATACTGAAATATATCAAATAAATTTTTTCTAAGAAGCGAGTGTGGCTTTGGAAGAAATTATGTATATTCACTAAATTAGTGACGCAGACTAAAGCTACTACGAAACGCCGTCAGCGCTTACTAAGTGCCGGAAGTTCCGCTTTTACCTCGCTAAATGGCTCGCAACGTAATCTGTTTTCTACTATCTCGATCATTGTGCAAACTGGGCTTAACACAAAGAGAAGTCATTAGTGCTTCTCAATATCAGACTTGAAATGTACGCACATCAAAAACAGTTGTGCGCCATCTAAGTATCCGTTAACATTTTCCTCCTAGATCTACGTAAAATTTAGCGTTGTTGTTTCCTCAGATAAGTATGAAACTATGACTTTCTACATAACATATCGCCAGTGATAACCTCACTTTCAACATTGGGTATTGGGATAAACAAACTGATACTGGACTTACGGAAAACATCCTCATGAGTGTGCCACACTGCTGGTGGCGTTGTGTGTCGGAACTCCGGTCACAAGGCGGTCCCTGAGGCGGTGTGCGTACTGCAACACTAATTTTGTCCTTAATTCATTTACGGCAACCAATTACGACGCTTAGTGCTTGCAGTGTCTCTATTTTTTGCTACACTTCTTGGTGATATAATTTGGCCCTTCTTGGACACTTATTTCGAGACTGTTCTTCATATAAGAATTCGGACTGGCGTATTTCATGGCCCACCGTAGTTTTATGATTTCTTGCAAACTTTTCTGACAAAAATAATAAAAAAATATGGACAATACGATTACGACTCTTCTATTATGATAATATGTATGCACTCAACATGTAATATTCTTTCCGACCGTATTTTAACAAACGGTCAAAATTACTTGATACTTGAGTTTAGCTTAGGCAAAATAACTCTATTTTCAACCTTTAACTCTTTAAACTATTATTTCATTATCACTTAATTTTCTCGTCTTAAGGAACGACATTATTGAATAAATAAGACAGATGCCAAGATCGGAATTTTTATTTTATTTACTCCAGACGACAGGTTTCAACACTCTATGGCGTCATCATCTCGTCTCATTGACAGAAAACGGCTTATTATAGTGCCCTACATTAAATATGTTAACTATGAATATAACTAGACGCGACGGTGCTGCGACGTGACTTTGACGTATCGGACATCCAGCAGATGTACCACGGATTTACAGTCCCGAAAAATAACAACGAACTAGACTCGCGAAACATTCACTAGTAGAGTTTACTGATTACGTTTACCGTCTAAACACGCTGCCGCAAGAGCTTTATCTATCTTGTTCACTTTCGTTCATAGACATCTACATGGGATACTCTGGAAATCACATTTAAGTGCCTGGCAGAGGGTTATCGAACCACTGTTATACTATTTTATCTCCCATTCCATTCTCGACTAGCGCACGGGAAGAAATAACACCTGAATATCACCGTTCGAGGTCTGATTTCTCGTATTTTATTCTGATGATCATTTCTACCTATGTAAGTGAAAGTCAAATAAATATTTTCGCATTCGGAGGAGAATTTTGGCGATTGGAGTTTCGTAAGCAGCCCACGCCGCAGCGATACGCGTCGTTGTTGTAATGATTCCGATCCCAGATCCTGTATCATTTCCGTAAAGCTGTATCCCCTGTATCGCGACAATACGAAACGAGCTGCCCCTCTTTGGACTCATTCGATGTCCTCCTTAAAACCTGCCTGATAAGGATCCCACACTGGGCAGCAATACTCCAAAAATGGACGGAAAAGCGTAGTGTATGCAGTTTCTTTAGTAGTTCTGTCTCATCTTTTAAGGGTTCTGCCAATAAAACGCAGTCTCTGGTTCGCCTTTCGCACGACATTATCTATTTCTTCCTTCCAGTTTAAATCTGAAGTAATAGTAAATCCAAGGTATTTAGTGAAGTTTACGGCCTTCACTCTTGATTGATTTATCTTGTAAACAAAGTTTAACGGATGTCTTTTCGTACTCATTTGGACTTCACACTTCTCATTATTTAGACTGAATTGCCATTATTCATTGTCTAAAACGGCCTTAACCCTTTCACTCCGGCGCCGTGATTGTTGCGCGGTGCGCTGTGGACGAGCGCCAGTCGCACCCGGCCGTGCCCGCTGTACGGCACATTTTCTGCACTCCCTACGTTGCTACTCTGTCCTGCTTTCACACTCTCAGTGTTATCGCAATTATTGGACTTTATAATATATATTTAGTAGGAAAAATTCATTTGGATTAGAAACGGTTTTCTTCCTTCTTTCAGATAATTCGCGTAATTTTTTCGTAAATTCTAAAAGATCCAAGTTTCGGATTCAGCTCCGGTGGGATGTGGACGTTATTATTATAAACGCATATTTTGCTTGTTAAATAATATTTATTTACAATTGCTTTACGTTACATTTTAGTAGCATTACATTACGATGTATGGCGCGAGGCGGAACTGCTACAGCAGTCCACCGGCTGGCCGGCACAGGCAGCACTCGACTGCTGCAGCAGTCCACCGGCTGTGGAGCACGTTCGCTCCCGACTTCTGCAGAAGTTCACCGTAGCGAAAGGGTTAAGAAGTGAGTACATCCATAATTTTAAGAAACTGGGAGATGTGCAACCCTGCAACAGTGCGACGCACCGCCACTACGCCTGATTCGTCCCTTTCTACGCGAAATTCGGGAGACACGCTGTCAGTGGGTGTTAGTGCTGCGCTGATAGCACCTGGTCAGATCTTGGAGACGAGCCAAGCGGCTGGGACGCGTCGTGACACGAGGCGGCCGGAAAGAGCGACGACCCTGGCGCGCGGCGCTTGGACGCGACGGCGGCGTCTGCCCGCCCAGCCGGTGGCAGCCTGCCAAGCGCCGGGGACAGCTGCGTGTCGCGCGGGGAATCCCCACATCTGTGCGGCTGTCGTCTGCCGAGACACAGGGGCGCCGCGCCGCGGGGACGCCTGGTGGCCAGCGTTGCCAACTTGACGGACTCCCCGTCGAATTTGACGCAATTTCAAGTTGTGTGACGGAAAAATTTTAGCTTTGAGGGGTGACAAATTTCTGACGGATATTGTTAGAAATTTATTTTTTGACGGATATTGCGGGTTTAATACAGCTTTGAAAAATATGTTGTTATTGTGATGGTCTTCAGTCCGGAGACTGGTTTGATGCACCTCTCCACCCTACTCTATTCCTGAGAAAGCCTTTTTATCTACTCATAAGAACGGCAACCCACGTTCATTTGAATCTGCTTACTATACGCGTCTCTTTGTCTCCCTCTGTGATTTTTACCCCACACACTTCCCTCCAACGATAAATTTACGATTTCTCGATGTCTAAGAATGTGTACTACCATGCGATCCCATCTTTCAGTCAGGGTATGCCAAAATTTTCTTTTCTCACCAATTATGTTCAGTACCCCTTCATTAGTTATGCGATCTACCCGCCTAATCTTCAACATTCTTCTATAGCACCACATTTCAAAAGTCTCTACTCTCTTCCTGTCCGCACTGTTTATGATCCTTGTTTCACTTCCGTACAAGGCAACACTCCACACAAATGCCTTCAGAAAAGACTTCCTTACACTTAAATTAATATTCTATGTTAGCAAATTTCTCTTTTCAAAAATGCTTCTCTTCCCATTGTCACTCTGCATTTTATATCCTCTGTACTGCGACCATCACATGTTATTTTACTACCCAAGTAACACAACTCATCCACCACCCTCACTGCCTCGCCACCCAATCCTATTCCTTCAGCATCCACTGACTTTCTAAGACTGCATTCCATTATTTTTTGTTTTGCTCTTGTTAATATTCATTCTACACGCTCTCTTCAACACACTGTCCATTCCATTCAACTGCTCTTCCAGATCCTTTGCTATCTGTGACAGAATTACAATGTCATTGCCAAAACGCATTGTTTCTATTTCTACCCCCTGAACTTTAATCCCTATTCCAAATTTTTCTTGCTTTCCTTCACCGCCTGCTCGATGTACAAATTGAATAACATCGGAGTAAGGCTACAACCCTGTCTTACTCCCTTCCCAACTGATGCTTCCCTTTCATGCCCTTCGAGTCTAATAACTGCGGTCTGATTTTTGTACAAGTTGTATGTATATGTATATAACATTTTCTTTGAAAAACCTAATACGGATGTAAATCTTTAAGTGCCTGCAACGGAGTCGCATCGTATTGTAATGCATTGTTGCACTAAAACAAAATAAGACATCTCAGATGACTGGAAAATTAAGTAAAATTAATATTACAGTGGTATAGCCTATGGCTCTAAGTTTTGTGGATGCAGATACGTGGCTCAGTAGCAATAGCAGTTTGACAGATTTTGAAAGCTTTGTCCGGCTCTTACACTACGTAAAGAATATTACTTTTTGTATAAGTTTTAATTTTATCTTTATTTCTGCAAGATAACAGGAAATATCAAATTTTTAAATATTTTTATGGTACGTAAACAAAGTAACGGATTCCAAGTCGTAAAATAGTTTTTCTTTATTTTGCAAGAAAATACAGTGATATCTATTCTGACCGACTTTGGGTGTTGCTCTGACGGAAAGCATCACCATGAGTTGACAACACTGCTGGTGGCGTCGCAGTGTGGAACTCCATCCACAAGGCGGTACCCTAAGCCGGTGCAGCAATAACTTTGTCCTTAAATTACATACGACAACCGACTACCACCCTTAGTGATTTCACTCCAGTGTGTCTATTTCTTGCTACGCCCCTCTTGGATACATATTTAGAAACTGTTCTCCACATAAAAAATTGCAGTGGCGTGTTCTACGGCCCAATTTAGATTTGCCTGTAATTTTATGTGTTTTTGCAAACATTTCGGACACAAATAATAAAAATATAAATAATAACGATTGACGATGCATTACGACCCTACTGTTGTGGTAATATCTATGCAACCAAAATGTAATATTCTTTCTGATCGTAATTTAACAAACAGCCAAAATTATTTTATATTTGACTTTAGGTTTGACAAATGTACTTTTTATTGAACTTTTACCTCTTTAAACTATTATTTTAATAACTACCACATTTTCATTATCACTTAATTTTCTCATCTTAGGGAACGATCTTATTGTATAAACAGGATACATACCAAGATCGCAATTTTTATTTATTTATTCAAGACAACCGGTTTTGACACTCTATGGTGTCATCATCGGGTCTCATTGACATTAAACTGCTTATTATAGATCTTCACATTAAATCTGTTAGGTGTATGCTGATAGTTATATATAAAATCATAAGCTGGTGGATAGTCAGATATAAGGTGGATGGATGGTCACAATTAAAACAGTAAAATATACATAAAATAATAATCACCAGAGTCTACATGTCTCATTGGTTTTGTGAAGGAGTTCTACCAACCATAGCTTTGAAATGGCAACGTATAACTTATAATAAGGAAATCATATAATTCAGAGAGCAAGATGGTTTATGCCAGAAAGAGTTCTGGGCGAGAAATGTCTCGTTACATTTCCTAACGCCCGGTTTACCTCATGAATGTTTAAGCCGTTATTTTCATTTAAATTTCGAGCTGTCAAAAGGCGATTTCAAAAGCCCACTTTTGTGTTACTACCGTAACCTAAAGCAGGCCAAAGTGTGTATGTATTGGAATAGAACTAGTAGTCGGACTTTATGGAATCCATCATTAATATACAGCGTGGAGATTTATGAAACAAATTGAACCTAAACCTAAACGAATTGGAGGGTCCGTATCCTTTTAGACTGTATGGACACTGCAGTGCTTAGCAAATGCTAACTATCCGTAGGAATTACGAGGAGTGTTCAAATGAAAACGTACGAAACTACACTGTGAGTATAACTGAAGTCTTTATTCAGAATTAATCACCAGGGGCCTGGGAACAACAACCCTACTGTTTAATGAGCCGAAGATTTCCCTGTTCACAGAATTTCTGTGGCTGTGACAAGAGCCAGTACCTCTACTGCGTCCTTTATTTTGTCCTGCAATTTCAAGCGCTTCTCTTTGAGATGTTTCTTTAGCGGACCAAACAGATTGAAGTCATATAACGATATTTGCGGGTTGTATCGCGGATACTCAAGATCCTCCCACTTGAGCTTGGCCAGTACACTTCGTTTAACTTTGGAGTCATGTGGACGCGCGTTATGATCGAGAAGAATCACTCCTTCCGTGAGCTGCTCAGGACGTTTGCTCTTGATGGACTTGGGTGGGCTAAGGAGTGTCTCACAGTACACATCACTGTTAATGGTTTTTCTGTGCTCGAGGAATTCGATAAGTATCGGATATAAGACATCGAAAAAGACGGTGAGCTTCACCTTGCCTGCTGAGTGCACAGCCTAGAATGTTCTAAGGGGGAGGGGGGGCGATGACGCATGCTTCGCGTTCCTATATATCATACTATGTTATCCCATTGCGGTATATTAAAATTTCTACTGGCTTGGTGGGCTAAGGAGTGTCTCACAGTACACATCACTGTTAATGGTTTTTCTGTGCTCGAGGAATTCGATAAGTATCGGATATAAGACATCGAAAAAGACGGTGAGCTTCACCTTGCCTGCTGAGTGCACAGCCTAGAATGTTCTAAGGGGGAGGGGGGGCGATGACGCATGCTTCGCGTTCCTATATATCATACTATGTTATCCCATTGCGGTATATTAAAATTTCTACTGGCTTGGTTGTTAGGACGTATCATTCCTTTTCATTTGAACACCCCTCGTAGATATGTGTCGAACAGTGCTTCCCTTAATGTCTCTGCCCGTCACTTGTCATAAACGTGTGCCTATTTCTTACTTTTCTCCTTTGCTCTCTTCATTGTTCGATGAACTGCTTGCTCAGTTATTTTGTTGCAGAGAGCGGCTAGCACTCGACCGAATGCGCTGAGCTACCACGCCGGAAAAATGTGTACTCTGTTGCATGTCGGTAACACAATTATGCAACTGGGCAAAGGGTACCTACAGATCAAGTGGACTCCGGACCATATTTCATTTCTGGCGATTTCTCACAGATGGGCGTTGAGATGGGACGCTGAGTTAAAAGGAAGACTTAATAATTCGTGGTCCGACAGGGTTTAGATTCCGCAACCTCTCGGTTTCCAGTCGCGCGCCTTCCCTTGCGACGAACACAGCCGATATTTCGATTGATGGGGGTGAACCAACTGCTTTTAATATGTGAATTATAAATGGATATTGAATGATGGCGTGGATTTGAAAATTTATTTTATGAAGTGGAAGCGAATGAGTGCATGAGACTAAATTTTGTGGTAGCGGAACTAAAATCCACAGTTAACGAGTTTACGGTGAATTCTAAAGTAATACTACACAGTAGCGGCAATTTATCTGATGTGTCAACGAAAGTTGATAAAGAATTTCGGGGTAATTTAGATAGTGAGTCGACGGATATAAGATAAGGTTTAAGTAATTGTATCGGTTGGATTTGATGCAGTTGCTTGTAGTTAAATGTATGTTAAAACTGCAGATGTAATTGACGTATTGTTTAACGGAAATAACGTTTTAAGCTCTGTGGTTACTTGTGAGGAACTTGCTGCAACTGATTCCGGTACTATGGACAAATAAAATATTTTACTTTATTCTAAAGAGGACATGGATACAACGGATGATGAGGATGATTTATATGTCATGATGATTAAAGATAGAGCAGGATAAATCTAGGGTGAAAGGCGGAGGAAATTTCGGTTTAGGGGAGGATGTTAACGAGGTTTTTTTTTTTTTTTTTTTTTTTTTTTTTTTTTTTTTTTTTTTGGGGAGAGCAAGAGAGAGAGAAAGGATAGTGAATGTGGAGCCCATTATATTAATTAAAATGGATAAATGGATAATTAAAAAACGAATGCATTTCTGGATTCCGGAAGCCATGAGTCTGCGTTTTCAGAGAATTTTATAAACGTAAATAAGAATAGAACTTCACTAACGTATCCTGTCAATAGTGTCAAGATTAAGACTGCAGTGGATTCTAAGTAAACCAATAAGACATGAAATGCATTTAGATCCTGAGTGTTGTGAATATTGTTTTAATGTGAAATGCTGTGTTGTGCACGGTAAAACGTATGTAAATATAAAACATCTGTTAACTGTATGGAGAAATATCTAAGATATGAATATAAAAAGAGATCAAAAGTAAAGTTGAAAGACCTTTTAGCTGTACATCGGCGAATTAATAAAGCAATAATTGCTGACGGTTGATGGATTCCCATGTGTGACCGAATAAAGAAAACAACTAATTTTGTTTAAGAAATTTCTGACACGGAGAGGAAAGAATTACACGAGTTATTGAGTAGATGAGCCACAGACATTGCCGAGGTGGGGTGGCTTGCGTGCCTCAACGATGCAGATAGCCGTACCGTAGGTGCATCCACAGCGGAAAGGGTATCTGTGGAGAGGCCAGACAAATGTGTGGTTCCTGAAGAGGGGCAGCAACCTTTTCAGTAGTTACAGGGGCAACAGTCTGGATGATTGACTGAGCTGGCCTTGTAACATCAGCTAATGTGGCTTTGTCACACAGTTACTGCGAGCGGCTGAAAGCAAGGGGAAACTACAGCTGTTACATTTCCCGAGGACATGCAGCTCTACTGTATGAAAATATGATGATGGCATCCTCTTGGGTAAAATATTCCGAAGGTAAAATAGTCCCCCATTCGGATCTCCGGGCGGGGACTACTCAGGAGGATGTTGTCATCAGGAAAGACAATACTGGCATTCTACGGATCGGAGCGTGGAATGTTAGATCCCTTAATCGGGTAGGAAAATTAGAAAATTTAAAAAGGGAAATGGATAGGTTGAAGTTAGATATAGTGGGGATTAGTGTAGTTCGGTGGCAGGATGAACAGGATTTCTGGTCAGGTGAGTACAGGATTATAAATACAAAATCAGTTGGGGGTATCACAGGAGCAGGACTGATAATGAATAAGAAGATAGGAATGCGGGTAAACTACTATGAGCAGCACAGTGATCGCATTATCATTGTCAAGATAGATACGAAGCCAACACCGACAACAGTAGTAAATGTTTATATGCCAACTAGCTCTGCCGATGATGAGGAGATCGAAGAAATATATGAGGAGCTAAAGGAAATTATTCAGACAGTTAAGGGAGAGGAAAACTTAATTGTGATGGGAGACTGGAATTCGGTAGTAGGAAAAGGAGGAGAAGGAAAAATAGTAGGTGAATATGGACTGGGCAGAAGGAATGAAAGAGGAAGTCGCCTGGTAGAATTTTGCACGGAACATAATTTAATCGTAACAAGCACATGGTTTAAGAATCACAAAAGAAGGTTGTATACGTGGAAGAGACCAGGAGACACCGGAAGGTATCGGATAGATTTTATAATGGTAAAACATAGATTCCGGAACCAGGTGATAAACTGTAAAACATACCCAGGGGCAGATATAGACTCTGACCATAACTTGTTAGTCATGAACTGTAGGCTGAAACTGAAAAAACTGCAGAAAGGTAGGAAAACAAGGAGATGGAACTTAGATAAATTGAAGGAACGTGAAGTTATGGAGGAATTCAGAGAGAGATTTAGGCATCAATTGACAGAAACAGGGGGAAATAAAACAGTAGAAGAGGAATGGGTAGCATTGAGAGATGAAATAGTGAAGGCGGCAGAGGAAAAAATAGGTAGAAAGGCAAAACCTACAAAAAACCTTGGATATCAGAGGAAATACTAAATTTAATTGATGAGAGGAGAAAATATAAAAATGCAGTAAATGAAACAGGCAAAATGGAGTACAGACGACTAAGGCACGACTTTTCTGAAGGCATTTGTATCGAGTGTTGCCTTGTACGGGAGTGAAACATGGACAATAAGCAGTGCGGACAGGAAGAGGATAGAGGCTTTTGAAATGTGGTGCTACAGAAGAATGCTGAAGATTAGGTGGGTAGATCGCATAACTAATGAACAGGTACTTAACAGAATTGGTGAGAAAAGGAATTTTTGGCACACCCTGACTAAAAGAAGGGATCGCTTGGTAGGTCACATTCTTAGACATCGAGGAATCGTAAATTTAGCATTGGAGGGAAGTGTGTGGGGTAAAAATCGCAGAGGGAGACCAAGAGACGCGTATAGTAAGCAGATTCAAGTGGATGTGGGTTGCCGTTCTTATGAGGAGATGAAAAGGCTTGCTCAGGATAGAGTAGGGTGGAGAGCTGCATCAAACCAGTCTCCGGACTGAAGACCATAACAACAACAACATTGCGTAGATATGAGAATATATTCTCAGACAGGCCTGTTAGGGTGATGGATTATTAATATTTCATTAAAGTGAAGCCACATGGTCTTATTAGATCATAACCTTACATAATTGCTGTGCGAACTATATTAAAACAGACGTTAGAATGGGATATTGTGGAGCAGTGCAGAAGTGACTATTGTAGATGTTAATAATAGTATTAGATGGTCGCAAGTTGAAGCAGGTCATAGTAAGGGAGAAAGGTCATCCAGGCAACATGGAAGAAACGTTGACGTAAAACTGACCACAAGTGTCGCTATAACTTCTGAGCTTTGGCAAATTCTGTAAGCCGAAGACGGTGAAAATACATTGTATTTGAAAGGCGAAGCTATCGATTCAAAACAGTGTCCTTTACTCAAACACTATGGGTTGCAGTAACTGTGAGGTCGCCAAGTCATATGTTGGGGGAACATTTAATGAGCAGGCTGGTTTTCTATGTGGACTACGTTTGAATAACAACAGAATCGAAGCTACAGAAGTGTGAGCTAATGGAGGAAGTCATCATGGGCATAGGAAGTGGAGAATTGGCCTTAAAACTTTATAAGAGTGAATTTATTAGGCCAGAGATACCAGTTTTAAGACCACGAACTTTTGTCTGAAGATATGTTGCCAAGCAGTGAGTAGCTTCAAGTAATCTCAGAGTGCAAGAAACCATACACAAAGAGGCAAAGTCATATAAGGGCTGACATGGTTTCTTCCGTAAATTTTTGGGGAATGGTAGTCTGAACACGTCAATTCTATGCCAATTATTAAAAAATAATACGACTTCGGTATGAAATGACGAATGTCATTGCCCAGATATACCGTTGCCATTCTGCTTAGCTCCGAATTGTTCTGATTACAGCATTGGTTGCGAAGTGTTCCAAGAGAAGTAGGTACAGGGAAAAATAGAACACAGGAGCGTAGGCTTCGCCAGTTGTATGATAATTAAGCTCGAACGCGGGTATAGTGTTTCTGAAAATTAATTCCTCCAGATTGTGTGCGGCTTCAGAAAGTTCTGGCTTTCGTAATGATTAACGTACTGTCCGAACACAACGCTTGAAGCTTCTGCAGCAGTTTGGCTACAATAACAGGTACCGTATATAAAAGGAACTGAGAAAAGTATCAAAGTCGCGTTTTCTTCATTACCTGTTGTGATAGTAACAAGGGAATGGTAAATGAAGATAGAGGTAGAGGGTGAAAACATTCGTGCCATATGTAAGTATATGTGGCGAGCTGAATGTAACGATTCAGAACTTGAAAATATTTAAAAGAAGTTTGTCATTAAGGGTTATGAAAAATACTTCGTTACAATAAGATACGTCAGAAGAACGAAAACACCGAACAGTGGAGACTTTATTTCCCAGAGAAGCATGCTAAACACTTATAGACTATGACAACTTGTGTTACTGGCATTACGGGCAAAACAGTGTGCAGAAATCATAGATGTCACTATACTACCCAGCAAGTAACCTTTGTGATCGGTACTTGCAGGGAATATGTTGTCAATGTAGGACGTTGATAGAGTTTATAAGGTGACTTTAGAATTAACTTAACAGTGCCAAAAGCAATGCCGTCGGATATTCTACGTACAAGTAATGACAGGAAGCAAACCGCAGTTTTAGTTACAGATGCCATGGAATTTCCAGCATGTCAGGTAGAAACGGCAGTGGAAAAAGAGTAGTCACTGAAAGTTCATGTGGAGAATTTTCAATATGCAACAAATATTTTGAACCTATTAAGATATTGGGACTATGAATCGTAACTCAATTGTGATTGTACAAAGAAAAGGAAATGTGAAAATTTGTGTACTTAGGAAATGTTATTTCATGCGTAGTTTGTAAGATTTTTTCGGGTTAATTATACGTTTTATGTCAGAGCAATAAGAGTTGTGATCAATTAAGTACTACTCTGTGAAATTGTTGGGGAAGTGTCCGCCCAAATTTGGTGCCTGGTGGTCAGTAGATTGAAATTAACCCTCATTAGTTATGGAAGATACAGGATCGCCTGAAATCGGCAAAGGATGCTCGCAATCCGCTGGAAAAAGCAAGAATTTATAGGATTCCGTGTAACTGTGGAGACGTATACGTGGGTATCACAAAACGAACAGTCGATAAACGACTAGATGAACACAAGGGGAACTGTAGAATTGACAGATCAGCTATTGCTGAACATGTTTTTCAACCAGGGGACCACTTATTCAATTTGTTAAGACTTGGGTTTAGCAGCCACAAATGGATACCACGAAAGACTGTACAGAGAGGCTATAGAAATTGTAAAACACCCCAATAATTTCAATAGGATGGAGGAGGGCGTGAAACTAAATGAAATTTGGATTCCGGTTTTGAAGAAGAAATATAACAGTCTTCCGCCATGGGACGATATTAATGGACGGCGGCAATCGACGACGACGAATTGCGCGCGCATGTCAAAAACATCTGACGTCACACCTCTGCGCGCGAGCCCTCGTAAACTGAGTTTGGCTTCAATCAGTAGGGAGCCAGAGTGTGCATCGGACATTCAAAAGTGCCACGATCCCCCTTGAAAATCTCCTCTGCAGTCGGGGACGAAACGTTGGGTTTGCATTAAAAAAAAAAAAAAAAAAAAAAAAAAAAAAAAAAAAAAAAAAAAAAAAAAAAAACATCCACTAGACGACGGCATAATAGCCCGGAAATTTTTAGTAATTTTGAAACTCGTAATACTTTATGTTGATTTAATTATATGAAGAAAAAAAACAAATTTGGTGTTTTTTAATGGGACTAGATAGTTAAATTCTTGACACAGATAGCGTAGGTATTCAAATGTTCAAATGTTTGTAAATCTATCGGACCAAACTGCGTGGTCATCAGTCCGTAGCTTACAAACTACTTAAAGCTAGGTAAACTAACCTACAGACAAACACACACACCCATGCCCCAGGGAAGACTCGAACCTCCACGGCGAGCAACCTCACGCATCGCAGTGAGGTGCTTTCGACCGCTCGGTTACTCCACCGCGGCAGCGTAGGTAATGTGACTTGACGAATACATAGGCCGTATGTCACATACTTACTTAATTCTAGAAATGTATGGAAGACAGGACACCACTCTTGTAAGCAAGTGAGGCGTTATGCTTCCATTTGCGATCGGGAGGGAGCAATCAGGTACCTGGGTAACCAGGAAGCCGCTACAGACATTGGCGGACAATGGAGACCCGACAGAAATTGTTAAATCCTTGCCTGTAGGGGACCTGAGACGACAGGGAAATCTCTAAATGCACTCTTTGGATGATACTTTAAAAATGGACGCTATAATAACTTAGAAATAAGAAATAAATCTCAGTGTTATGTTACCATCAATTCTTAAGGAAAGTACATTGTCAGAAAAATTTGGCGCATCTTATCAAACTTAAATATTTTTAATATCTTGAAAACTACGGAAGTTGATGTTTACAACATCTGAATATAGCGAAATTAAAATTACCAACTTTTGAATGCGTTGTGAAATTTCAACATATTATCTCTTAGTAAAGGTATACTCATTAAAGCACCACACTTGGATCTATTTCTTTAAGGATTCATTATGATTGTTATATCTATTACGGAAATATTGTCAGATCAACGTATCATCCACAGTAACTCAGCAATTGCAAGTAGCATCATATACCCTTCTTGTCCTTACGTTCGCGTAATTATATAACCACTATTTGTCAGATTTACAAGTAACTTTACGTACATTTTGTTTAGGATGAGAGGTCAAGCTCATGAAGGTTCTGACTTGTTTATTTATTGTTTTCATAAGTTATTGGGATTATTGAAAGTCACTAGACAACCTATTGTTTATGCCTTTTTTCTTTTTACTATTGTCAAAATTTTACGTTGATGAAGAAGTGGTTAAAGTTAAAACAAAACAGATCATTCATGTAAAGCACTCAGATTTTTTGAGGAGCTGGGACTCT
The DNA here is from genome assembly GCA_026315105.1 of Locusta migratoria. Lineage (NCBI taxonomy): Eukaryota > Metazoa > Arthropoda > Insecta > Orthoptera > Acrididae > Locusta > Locusta migratoria. The sequence goes on along the minus strand of CM048750.1, from coordinate 78,387,315 downwards.
GCCAATTAGAGAGTGGCTAGGGAGGAAAGCTGCTCTGGTCAAGTAAAATACTTGGACCGTAAGGAGAGCCATACTGGGGCTATGTCTCGTCCTTCTTGGAAGAAGAAGGACCTGCCAGGAGAGCTGATGTGATTTGTATGGTATAGTGTCAGAATCTACTCTGCAAACTTGGCGTATGTCAGTACTGTAACTTTGACATGGTCTAACTAGAGCCAGGTTAAAAACCTTACCCCTTTCCAGTTCCATTACGGAATTATAACTGAAGAGTGTACGCGATTCTACATCTGAATAAACAAGTGATGACAAGTATTAGAGTGAGATAAGAATTTCCTGTTGTCTAATGGCGAAATTGAGTTAGTGTCTAAGCATGGTCAATGATAACTTAGTTGGGGATTTTTTTACCATTGTCAAAATGCTGTTTATGCATCTGACCTGATAATTGTATGAGGTTTACTTTAATTTGGATGGAAACCACTTCCTATACATCAACACATGTGTTTGAATCAACATTATTCATCTTAGTTATCTGTCCTTACCTATATCATTTGCAAACGCTAGAATAAAACATCTATTAATAATACATCATTTATTTATATGTTTTTCATAATTTTGCAAATGTTTGCCCATGCGTAGAGCGTATGACCGTAGAATTTCAGTTGCTGGGTATGAAAGGAGGCCGGTACGGTTCGACTCGGAGACTACATCGAGCCGTATATCTTTGAGAGAGCCGTACATATCCCGGTACATGTATGTTGTGTTTGGCCAGTTCAGGAAATCACGCACTGTATCAGACCCCAGGGTTACTCTGGAAGGTTGCATTTTTCACCATTTATGCTGAGCAGGTCCATCTTGCAGTGTAATGCTCACTAATTGTGATGCTGTATTCCAGAACGGCAGCGCCTATGTTCTCACTGTTGCATCATATAGAACTAATTTTGTGAGTACAAGGATGATCACATGTGCCCCAACTTACACTCAATTTATCACAGTATTGAAGGCCTTTAGTGATCACTATTTTACAAAAAGGTATGCAACGCTGTGCACCTACATGAGCCTTATCTTAACTTGTCGTTATTTTACACGAGAAATCACATAAATTTCCTTGATGCCCATACACAATCTGTATTTATCCATACTGAAACCAGGACAAGCTATTTAGAATTGCTACGGTTTGTTGCAACGTAATAGGTATGGAAATGTGTTGCGTTTTTGGTGTCACCAAACCCTGTCCACCTCTATACACTACTAATTCAGTTTATTCAGATGCTTCATTTTACTACAAATATACAAAAATTTACTCTACCTTGTGAGAGAATTGGGTTTATCTTTAACACCGTTGGGAAAAAAAGGTGGAAAGCTGTTATGACAGAGTAGACAACAACTTTATTGTGCGGTTCGCTGTTATTACGTACTGCTGAGGCGTACTATTGTACTGTTTGTCATAACGATGTGGTCATCTTACACTCGCTCGCCATGCGTCAGTTTATTATCTACGTTGTCCATTGACGCCGTTGAACCTCAACACTCATTTTACAGCACGCCCACAAATGTCCCATGTGGCCGGAATGTCGACGTTGCGAAATAACCGTAAAGACCCAACGACGTGGCGTACCGCAGTCGTAAAGCCAAAGTGTCTAACACGGATAACACACAGGGCTTAATGCTCAGTCATTTAATGGAAGGGAAGGTGGTAGAATTTGAAGGAACGCCCGTAGAATTTTCACCTACCTCATTTCTGAAACGCTGAAGTTGAGAATTATTGTTATTTATATATAACTCTTAGTGTTAATTGAAGTATGAGGCCTTTGATGGAGAACAGCGTTTTTGTTTTCTCAAACGCACAGAAAATATTTCAAAAAATTATGCACAGCTCTAAACTGGAATATCTTAAGGCATTGTTTCGAGGAACTTGTTATTAATATGGCAATGAAACCCAGGATGCCAAAACTGAAATGCGTAGTGAAGACTATGCTGAATATGAAAGTTTCTTGCTGAATTCCTGAAGGTGATTCTCACTATCAAAATCAGTACCTAGAAATAAATCTGACGTTTCAATATGTGAACAAACATTTCTGGAAAGACCGCATTAGCGGTGATAATTCATACGATATTAAGTTTACGTCAACAATAATGAGCTGTAACTTACGGACATTGTAGTATAATGTCTTTTTACACTCCTAACGCATCAACAGTTTTTCAAGGCAGTGTACATGGTGGTCGCTTCTAAGACTGAGTTATAATCTGCAAACACACGACCAAAAGCTTATTTGTTTGAAGATAAACTGCTAAATTTCACAAACTTGTTTCTGTGACATAATCAACGGCAATCTTCGTTATGCATACATAAATATATTACTAAATACATATATTTTTTGTTACTGAAATCTCTGGTCACAGGTTAGAGGTAACACTGACACTATACTTATATATATATCGTAAGGTAAAAATGTGTATCCGGTTCGAAAGGGAACTGAGAGAGCGACCTCAAAATTGCACCCAGTTGAGAGGAAACGATGATTTTTCAGAAAAAGGTTGTGGTAAATAAAACTTCTCCCTGAGAGATTCCCAAAGTGCAGTGAAATAAAATAAAAATATAATGATTAATTATGGAACTAGAGTGGTAGGGACGTTTGTTTTTGGCGCCCAACATAGTGCACGATTTTATTTAATTTCACATATTTCTACCGGGATCTGTAGAAAATACTGAACACGGCTCTGTAATAGTATCCCATACCTACCATAGAATAATATTAACCATTTAATGTGTGATATCAGGCGCACGTATGGTGTGTATGTGTGTGCTGTGTGTGATTGTATATGATCAGTGTAAATATGACATACCAGTAGTTAGTTTCATCATAGCACATCACAAACTTCAATTATTTCGACTGCATCCAGATTGCATATCTCTCTGGATGCAGTCGGAATAAGTGAAGTGAATTCTGTGATGTGCTGTGATGAAAAGGAAGAAACGTAAAAAAAAAAAGTCTAAAAGTAAAAGTGATGAACACAGCCGAGAAAAACAAGCCATAAACACACCAACACCAGCCAACAAGACGAAGAAATAGCAGTGGGATGTAAAGAAGAGAACAAAACCGTGAGTAGACCAAATATCCCGAGCGGTCTAAAGCGTCTCGCTGCGGAGCGCGCGGTTGCTCGCCGTGGAGGTTCGAGTCCTCCCTGGGGCATGGATGTGTGTGTTTGTCCGTAGGTTAGTTTACCTAGGTTTAAGTAGTTTATAAGCTACGGACTGATGATCACGCAGTTTGGTCCGATAGATATACAGACATTTGAACATTTAAAGACTAAATATCAAGCAAAAAACACATAGACCTAACGTGCACAAAGTTTTTTAATAACTGTTTTTAATCTATGTATCGAAAACAAACTGTACAAACATTTTGTATCGTTTACAGACCACAGAAGATGCTTTTAAAATAAAAGTGCAACGCGTCTGGTGTAAAATAAATCTCTTTATTGCAGTCCGCATAAGACGGATTACCTCTTATAATCAATTTTAACAGCTGCTGCGGAAGATGGCCACACAACCAAACATAGTAAATAATAAATAAATAACAATCACTTCCCTTCTCCGACCGCCTGAGCGTGAATACTAGATGTTCTAAAAACGCCCGTGCTTTCTGCCTCACCCTGTATAAAGAAGAATCCCGCATCAGGGACAAAGAAAACAGCGAGAAATTACCCTGCGCTGTTGTCATGATTGCTTTACTTAGATATTTGTTAAATTAGTGTGTGGTGACGAATTACAGTGGTGAAATTTTTATCAATAATTATTCGTAAAGGTGAATTCCTCACAGCTTCACTATATAAGGTACTAGCTGAAAACCCGGCGTTGTCCGGCTATTTATTTATTTATTCCTGCCATTTTCAGGTATATATTCATTTGTATAAGTATGTACGTCTGTAAAATCTGTTGCGAATACAATTAGTAGTAAAGAAGTAATAGATTAAAACTTGGGGCGTGATGTGGCAGTTTTTCATGAACGTTACTATTTATGTGCTCATATCTCATGAACTACGTGTTGTAATGTGATACAGTTTAGAAGATTCATTCAACCATATGTGTGTATTCTGTCTGTAAAATTTCCTGCGGCTACAATTTGTAGTGTACAACTTATAAATTGTAATGTCATACCGAATTCCGCAGTTTTACTCCATAAACAGCGGAAAAGTAGTAAGCGAGAAACTTCTTTCCTTTCATCATTTTGCTATGGGTGTCGCGAGAAAAAAGTTAATAATGGTTTGAAATTATTTTTAAAGTTTGTTGCAAGTCTCTAAGTACTCTTATTCTCATATAACGCATTTATAAAGTCTCGCCGCATTATATGGCAGTTTTCTGCGATTCCTGTTGTTTATGACGTTATACCTACTGAACCATATGTCGTATGTGGTTCGTACTCGTACAGCTGTTGTTATTTCACGTATGAAGTATGTGTACAAAATTTAGTTGAAATCGGTCCAGTGGTTTAGGAGAAAATGCGCAGCATAGTCGCTAAATGAAGCAGTTTTCGGCACATCTCATTGTTTATGACGTCATATCGCGTGAACTATGCATCGTACGTGATTTTTACACTTACGGCGGTCGTCCTCGTGGATTGAAGCTAATGTGTACAAAATTTCATAAAGGTTGGAACAAAACTGTAGATTTCTATTCTCTAATAGCGATCTGATTGCTATTATTTTATCGGAATGGTCATGTCTCCCTATGTAGGTGGGTGCTAGCAAACTATTTTCACATTCACAAGTCGGTGATTGAAATTCGTAAATAGATCTCGTCGTAACGAATAACGTGGTTCTTTTAACGATTTGCACCCCAAATCGTGAAACATTTCCCCCCTGTAACGTGATAAAACAAAACGAGCTGCCCTTCTCTGAACCTTCTCAATGTCTTCCGTCAGTCCCACGTAGTGAGAGTCCCACACTGGGCAACAATACTCCAGGAGAGGACGCACAAGTGTGATGTAGGCAGTCTCTTTGGTGGAGCTGGTGCATCTTCGAAGCGTTCTGCCAATAAAACGTGACCTCTGGTTCGCCTTCCCCACAATATTTTCTGTGTGTTCTCTCCAGTCAAAGTTGTTCGTAATTGTAATTCCTAGGTATTTGCTAGAATTTACGACCTTAAGGTTTGACCAATTTATCGTGTAATTGAAGTTCAGGTGATTTCTTTTATACAGACACTTAACTTAATATATTAGATAATCGTACCAAATACATTATGAAAAAAATCAGTACAGCGAATAAATATTGATAACAAAAGTTCAATTTTCAATTGACTGTGTTTCTAATATTTATCTGTCACTTAAACGTTTAGGGTAATGCTCGATTTGTGCTTTTCTTTCGTTGCTCTCTGTGCAGTCCCAGCGACATGTAATAAACTGCTTATCTTGTGAGCAACGCTTCTAAATGTGGTTTCGGGCGGAGCTGCAGAGCTGAGTTGTCCGGGACGTCTTGCGAGTGCTGCACGCTGGGAAGAGCCCGGAGCGTTGCGGTCTGTCTAACCGGCAGACAGGCAGTCAGAGCGGCGGCTGCGTTGCGCATGCGCGCAGCGACGCTGTCAGACGCTGCCTCCACTGCTTGGCAGCCGCTAGCAGCCTCCGCCATCCATTACTCTTGTGTGGCAACGCGGGCGCGTGCTACTCGGTTGCGCCAGCTTTTGCTCTCGGCTGCTTGCCTGGGCACAAACATAGCTGTGGGTACCGGCACTATTCAGTTTCTCATACTGGGTTCTACGAGGGGGAAGCGGAGAATGACAACGAGGAATTTAAGGATTCATGGCATATTTCGTACTGTAGCACAACTCGTTGAGTGTAACACAAACTTTATTGCGGAGCAAGGCCACTGCATTTACAATACATTTGGTTAAAAAAAAAAAAAAAAAAAAAAAAAAAAAAAAAAAAAAAAAAAAAAAAAAAGAGAGAGAGAGAGAGAGAGAGAGAGAGAGAGAGAGAGTGATTAAGTTGATGTAAGCACAGAATAGGGAGCATACAGAAGGGAAAGCTGGAGGCGGCGCCTTTGATCTGTATGTTACCAAGCGTTGCGCTCGACGCCATATTGAAAAGCAGTAAACGCGGAACTATAGCCACTTAGTACTTTGGCTGGAAATGGACTTTTTACGAATTGCAGCTAATCTCACCGACTTTTACGAAAGAAAACGGCTTTCATCTATTTTGCGCCATCTTCTTGCACCTAATTGTAATCCAACGAAAAAAAAAAAAAAACAAAAAACAAAAAAGTAGGCCTAAATTTTAATACAACTACGAAAACGTTCAGTGGAATCGCTGATCGTTTTATTTGGTGCCTATCTCTAGAAAAAAATCCAAATGACGCGGAGTTATGAGTGGGAAATTAGTTATAAACAAGAAAGTGACTTTACAACTGCCAGGTTTTATTTGACACCAATAAATTTTCACAAAATATTGAGTCAGACTTAGCAGTACAACGTGATTACACGAAACTAATGACGTCTGGGCATATATAAAAGTTGTATTAGCTTTAGGAGAATCATTAATTTACTGATCGGAGAAGGGCATATAGAGGAATCTGTCAACCACAGAGCAGGAACAGCATAAAATAATTATTCCCCTTAATCTATTTGTTTGAGTATCCGAAGAGCATTCGTTGCCAACATTAGCACACAACGCCTCCAATGCCGTAAGTAAAATTTTACCTGCCTACTTACGCATGCTTCTGTGCCATTCATTTTATATTATTCCCTGCAACGTTAAACGTATAAAATGTAAATGTACTTCAACATTTCGATGCTGTTGAACTGCTGCAGCAACACCTAGAGTTATCGTCAAGAGAAGAAGCAAGGCTACTTTTAATAATTACGCACACATTACTCTGATTCGAAACTGATAACATTTAACTTTCACTACACATATAGCGACGTTCACTTACTGCTCAGCATCTTTTGGGAAGGTAAAGAAAGTTATATCCTTATTTGTATGAGAATTATTGGGGAAATTAGGTGCTGAAAACCATCGGCTGCCTTTTCTTTTATTGCTGCTCATAATAAAAACGGAACAGCTCCAACTACTGATACACAGTTCTTTCTTTTCACTGTACCAAATACTTGTTTACTTTTATGCGATACAGGCAGTTAAAATACAGAATTAACAAAAAAAGATGGCGCATTACCACGCCACAGAGTAGGGAGTGATCACAAGTTTACTGCTTTTCAAGGTGGCCGATTCCGCGCATGCGCACTAAATTTTGGACGACAGACTGCAGCGGGAGTTTCCTTCCTGTATACTCCCTGTGAAGATTACGTTCCTTCTCTATGTCTTCGCTAGTGGCCGATAGTCGCCGCAGTTCCGGATGTGCCAGGGCAGAGGTCAGTCAGGCAGCGTGGCGATGACGTGGTGGCTGAGGCTGCTCCGTGGTCCATAGTTCTGCGATGTCCGGCTGCTGGAGGTCGAAGACGACGATTCGCCGTGGCGTTGGCCTATTTACCGCCGCCAGTGGCTGGGATCCGTCCACGGTGGAGTCCCGGTATTGGCCCGCAGGTCTGCTCACACGCATCTTCTTATTGGCCGGCGGTGACGTGAGGCGAGCTGCACACAGGACCCTTCCGCGGTGCGCGACGGCATTTGCAAATAGGTTGGTATGCGTGCGCAATGAGCTGCCGTCGTCTTAGTGCGCGCGCATATCGTGGCGGCTTCTTGTCGCCGAAGTTGGTTGCTCGGCCATGGATGGCCGGTGGTGTACAGCGCTGTGGTGTCGGGTGCGTGGTCGCGGCTTCGCTTCGTAGTGGAGCGCGCCACGGCATTTAGCACGTAATTACGTGCATTGGACAATTTTTGTATCAGTTTCAGTCAGTTCCAAGTAGTGCTGGAAACGGAGCCGTCGTTCCGAAGGCGGAGATTTCCCGCCATTTCCCGCCATTTCATTCTACCTCCGGTTAGACATGACGAATCGAGCAGGCGCCATTTTGGAGATGAATCTTGCCGTATTTGTTTGATTTGGTAGTATATTTTGCGTAGCACGAAAAGATACTGTTTCCAGGATCAGTTCCACGAATGTAATAAACCTCGATCGAAGTTTCCTAAAACGAGTTGACAAAAGTTTGACGATAGCCTTTTACCACTAAGTACAAAAAATTTGATGTTATTTAAAGGAGTTCAGCATAGCTCAGTTTGGAGAGGTTTAGTTTGTCGAGTGGAAGGTCCTGTGTTCGATTTCCAACGAAGACGAACATTTTAATTCTCCGTAATTGTTCAAAAATTTTTTCTGATTACCTTATTGCAGAAATTTATTATTATTTGAAGCAATATATTTGTACAAGTCATACATTTTTTTTTACCATTTGGTGTTCCTATAGCTTTCTGTCAAAAACTCTCGAATCTGTTAATGCATACAACTATCCTTCCGTCTTCATATAACTTTATCTTTTGTTTTGAGATATCAATTTGAAGATAGTGAACACAGAGTAATGTGATGAAAAGCGTCTATACATAACAATATTAAAACCGAAAGTCTCACATTGTAAGCTAGTGTCTACCTCTTACGTTGTCGAATAGTCCGTCAACAACAATCTATCTACATCTTCATAGATACTCAGAAAATCACATTTAAGTGCCTGGAATACGTTTCATTGACTACTTTCATAACCTTTCTCTACCGTTCTATTCTCTAATAGCGATCTGATTGCTCTTAATTTATTGGGATGGTCATGTCTCCCTAAGTAGGTGGGTGCTACCAAAATATTTTCACATTCAGAAGTAAAAGTCGGTGATTGAAATTTCGCAAACAGATCTCGCCGCAACGAATAACGTGGTTCTTTTAATGATTTCCACCCCAAATCGGGCAACATTTCGGTGACGATTTCCTCCCTGTAACGTGATAAAAGAAAATGAGCTGCCCTTCTCCGAACCTTCGCAATGTCTTCCGTCAGTCCCACTTGGTAAAGGTCCCACACTGGACAACAATACTCCAAGAGAGGACACACAAATGTGATATAGGCAGTCCCTTTGGTGAAGCTGTTGCATCTTCGAAGCGTTCTGCCAATGAAGGGCAACCTCTGGTTCGCCTTCCCTACAAGATTTTCTAAGTGTTCTCTCCAGTCAAAGTTTATCGTAATTGTAACTCCTAGGTATTTGGTAGAATTCACGACCTAACGGTTTGATTGATTTATTGCATGATTGAAGTTCAGCTGATTTCTTTTAGTGGTCATGTATATTACTTCACACTTTTCATTATTTAGTGTTAATTGCCAATTTTCGCACTATGCAGAAATTTCGTCTAAATCGCTTTGCAGTTGATTTTGATCCTTTGTTGACTTCAGTAACAAATAAACGACAGCATCATCCACAAACAGTCTAAGAGAGCTATTCAGATTGTTCCCCATATCGTTTATAAACACAAGGAGGGGTAGGGCACCTATAACGCTTTCCTGGCGAACGCCAGATATCAGTTCTGTGTTACTTGATGAGATACCGTTAATTACTGTGAACTGTGTTTTTTTCTGATAGGAAATCGCGAATCCAATTGCACAATTGGGGTAGTATTCCATAAACATGCAATTTAATTATAAGCCGCTTATAAGGTACAGTGTCAAATTCCTTCCGAAAATCCAGATATATGGAATCGATCTGAGATCCCTTGTCGATGACACTTATCACTTCATGTGAATAAAGAGCAAGCTGTATATAACCGGAAAAGTACGAAGTGGTGTTAGTGCTCTGTTTTATCATCGTTTTCTGTCGCTTTGCTTGAGCTAGTTTTACCATAAAATTTCGAAGGAAAGCTTTGCAGCTACCTTGCATGTCTTCCGCAATTCCTAAAGATTGCATTGTGGAAATAATGAAAGGTTGTCTAGGTTGAAGGTATCGTGTATTTTATTTTTATCGACACTTTCTTTACCATTCTTAACCACTTTCATATTGTTTTGTTGTTGTTACTGTTGAAATCTTTATGAAATCTTTCTAAATAGTCTTGAAGATTAGTTGCTTCTCCACCTGCGCTGTACAGTCGTCCACACAACTAACATGTAGCCTTTTGGAATCGTCATCCGCAGTCTCAAAAAACTACCACACATCCGATCTACGTTTTGAAATCCCTAGAAATATTATACATTAAAAATGACATTGAAACACAGATAAAGACTTGTCACACTTACAAGAAAATTTTGCGGAAATTAATTATCTAAATACTTGCTTCTAAGTGGAATAGAAAAATACGAAAAGTACACATTTGCGCAAGTTCAAAATAACCGCCTCATTTCTTTTGCGTTTTCGATAGTACCAGAAATGTCCGTGTGGAGTGCACTCGTCGGGAGCTTCTCCTGGCCAGCGATATTCCGTCGCGCCTCCGTTTCCTTCGACAAGCCTCTAATTAGTCTGGCGCCTCCTACGGTAATACCGGTAATCTCCGGATGTGGCGCACTAGTCGCACCTTCGATTTTCGATTTACCCGCTAGTTAACCGCATCAGCAGACTAGCACTAGTCCCAAGAAACTTTTCTCGGGCCTCGCATAGCAAGCGATCCGCCATACTACAATGCGCCAATCAAGATCACTCAATTGGATAAACGCTATTAGTGTGTAGTTTGGCTTCGAACTGAAAGTTTGGAAAGACCACGCTGTGTATCATAACGAAGCAAGATGGAAGTGATCTATGTGAGATATTAGAATACGGAATAGAAAGCACAAATAACGGTTACCGAGCGAGGTGGCACTGTGGTAACACACTGGATTCGCATTCGGAAGGACGGTGGTTCAATTACACCTCCGGCCGTCCAGATTTAGATGCTCCGTGAATTTCCTAAATCACTCCCGGCAAATTCCGGGATGGTTCCTTTGAAAGGGCACGGCCGATTTCCTTACCCAAAGACTCCGAGCGTAAGCTCCGTCTCTAAAGACCCCGCTGCCGACGGACCGTTAAATTCCAAGCTTTAACTGTTAATGACAAAGTACTGTCACTTAATTATTGTATAAATACATACATGTTGGAAGATAATATTGCTCCGTTTTGTGTATATCGCCGTTACCTGTCCAACCCCTGACGATGTTGCCTGCTGTAGGCAACGAAACGTCGCGAGAAGGAGGTTTCACAGATGGATCACGGCACCTTAGCAAGGAAATTTTAATTAATGAAGACGCCGGCGGTGAAAGTCTACATGTAATGATTAGAGATACGTTGTTTACAGTTCTTTACACTTGCTGTTGATTTTGCATAAAGTTTTAAGACACCACGGAAGTAATTGAAAATGGCCCCAAAGTGTCGGATTTCTTATTAATCAAGGGTAACGATAATCACTTGGCACCCAGAAGGTGACATGTCCGACAAATAGCACAGAAACTAAAGATATCCGTCAGTGGAGTTGTCAAAACCGTACACCGGCATCGAGAAACAGGCACTATTAAGATTGTCCTCACTCAGGAGCACCCAGGAAAATATCAGAACTCCAGGAAAAGTATTTGGCTGTGACTAGTAAACGTGGCAGATTCAAAACTGTCCGTGATTTGATTGCTAAACTAATCTCAACAAGGGATACGCCTGTGAATGAGTCAACAGTGAGAAGACGCCTGGCAGACAACATCCTGCGAGGTTATGTAGCTGTTGGACAGCGGGGGATTGGGAAAGAGTCTTATTCACTAATGAATCCAAGTTTCAAATATTTGGAAGTAAACGCCGTCAATTTGTACGCCGTTTACTCCATGAACGCTTGAATCCTCAGTGCGTAATTCCAACAGTAAAGTATGGTGGGTGTTCTGTGATGGGTATAGAAATTCTTTGGAGGGAATAATGCCGGAGGTTTGGTAAAAATAGATCGAAACCTGAACCAAAAGAATTATCGTGCAATTCTTCAGCGACATGCTAAGACATCTGGTTTGCCTCTGATTGTGAAACGGTATGTCTTGCAGCAAGACAACGACCCGAATCACTGAAACATACGTCTCGCTTGAGTCAGAGCTATGTGAAGCCATTAGAGGTTCGTAAAATATTAAATAAACATGGAATGGCCGCCCCAGTCCTCTGATTGCATGGAACAATAGGGTCCAGAATATGATGGTGTTTTGTTTCTTTGTGTGTTAGCTACATAGTTCAAGGTCAACGTGTTTTTTGTAATTTTTTTTGTTTTTGGTTTTTCTGTTTTTGTTTTTTAATGTTAACTGCTACAGTTTTGTACTTATGTTCTGGTAGTGGCTAACGAGACGAATCCAGTGGTATGTAAAACTACGGTATTTGAAGCTCAACGAAGGTCCTAAACTTCCATTTACAGAGGTGTTAGAAGTGAGACGACAGGTATCAATACAGCGCTGCAATCTTCTTATCGTGGATTGAGTGGTATTCTCTATCGACAGTTTCAGGCATTTCCATGGTGATTATAATGAAATTTTCAGTCCCTAGAATGCAGCCTGCAAGCCGTCTTGCCAATCGCTTGTCGTCAATCTATCGCGACAGAACCACTAGGCGGCTTCACAGTGCTTATTTATGCCACATATTTTTTGTTTTAACTTCGTTGACATTCAATGACCTTACTGTAACACATCACTGGATTCGTCTCGACTGCCGCTAACGGAAAATAAGTACCAAATTATAGCATCCCATAAAAAGTTGACCCTTATATGTCTGAAATGACCCCAACGAGCAAGAAAAAAACCAACGTCATGTTCTGGCCCCTGTTGGTCATGAAACATTTGTCCCACAAACTTTTAGTCTCCTACCGTACTTTAGGAGTTATTCTTGCTGGCAATAGTTGCTGACGCCGCGGCGGAAAAGCCGTGCGCACTAATGCGCCCTGCTGCGGTTCGCGCGGCCATTTGCCGTCGGATGTTCGGGTCCTCCGTTGGACTTGGTTGTTCGTGCCGTTGGTAGGATGGGTTAGTTTATGTATTTTGTAAGATTATGAACCGATGACGAATGCAGTTAGCTCACAAAACGTTACCAAAATTTGAACACAGTTGCTGACTCACTTTGTGTATATCGCGATTATCGACTGATATACCAATTAATAACCACAAAAAGTGCTGACCGCCACACGCCACCGTTCTCAAACAAAATGAAGCATAACTGCAGGTATCACAAACAAGTAGCCAACCTATGTCTATACCAGACAAGAAAACTGAGCTAATCTCTAACATTGCTACGAAACCTAGTTCATACTTAACTATTTCACAATGTCCCCAGCAATTTTGGTCATATATAATGTCATCTCAACGCCAGCAATTTTTGTTACGTTATGGTGCTTCAAAAATTTATCCTCTAGCGCACTTATGATAGTTCCTAACATTCAATATCGCTAAGCAGTCCTAAGGATTCGTTATTGCTTTACTTAGACAATCAGCCACTGTCCCGCTCACTCTGAGGCGACACTAGCCTGCGATATTAATTTTGCTTTCGAGGAGAACTGCTGTAATTAGATTTTCCAGAAACTTCCTCCAGTGGAAGACGAGTCAAAACAAGCCAACTCCCACCCGTTCTTATCGGCCGACTCTCGACGGTCGCTGAGAAAACGGCGGGCAAAGTTTCCGACGTAATTCAGGTGCCATTTAACGCGCGAAACGTTCAACTGATACCATGCCACTGAAGCTAGTTTTGCGATTTCGCAATTTTGCGCCCCGTTTCCGAAAGCATGCGGCTGTTTTCATTTTGTTTCTGGTTTTTAATTTAACGGCCCTTATTCGTAGAATATTATTAGACGATTTAATCAAATTTACGTTTGTTTTAATGGTGTTTCCGCGATGCAGTGATAATCTCTATATTTAATGCATTTGTATTACACAAATCTTGCCTACGTTGCGCTTGTATGGACATTACATTAAACTGTTGATCAACCTAAATGCAAGAAGGTCTAAACTACTCATCCAAAGTTTCATAGGTTGAAAAAAAGCCGCAAGGGTGTGGCCGCGTGCTCTAAGTTGCCTTGCTGAGAAGAGCGCGATTGCTCTCCGTCGGAGGGTCGAGTTCTCCTTCGGGCGTGGGTTTGTGTTGGCCTTAGCATAAGTTAGTTTGTGAGTCAAGGGACTGATAATCACTGCAGTTTGATCCCATAGCTTGACAAGCATTTGATTTGTTTCCAGAATGCAAAAAACACATAACGAAGATGCTGAAATCAGTAGTGTTTCCATCATTGGTGGATATAATCGCTGCAACACGCCCGACATTGAATCAGAGAGATTTTGGATGAGTTTTAGGGGTATAACATTCGTGCTACTTTATACTTTGCCGAAACTGATGTCTTGTAGCAGCTGGTGGTGCTTACCGGGCTAATGGTTTTGGAATCACCGACTAGACTAGACTGCGGTGGAATACGATGGCAACGAAATGAAAGCGTGCTACGTATGGTCGCGCATTGTCTTGTTAGAATATGACCAAACTCCGAAAGTTTTGGAGGACGAAAGGCTCAAACATATTTGAGATGTACGCTTCCTAGTTAGCAAGCCAATCAGTGTAGTATGACGAGAGAAGGGCGGTAGTGGCAGTCAGTACTACACCAAACTTCGAGTGAAGGATCATTACAACGATAAACACGAAGCAGTTCAACTATTTCTTACGACAGCTTCGGAAGGCAGAATAGGGTACTTCACCTTTCTGTGGGAGAAAGGGATTAAACATTGAAACGCACATGAGCACAATGTCACAGGGCGCCTCTGAGATGCCCCAGTGACGTAACAACCTCGGTGCCAACTGTTACATTTTTGTTGAACAGGACTGTGCGGTATGGTTGAAGAAACCCTGTTAGTTATTTATTTATGGGCGCGTATATTGTTACAGTGATATTCCAGTTATCACAGTAATACAATTAAAATACCTATGCCATAACTGACATTTGCATGGGTATAGAGAGTGATTCGAAAATACGCTGCGGACCAAATTGAAATGGCTACTTATTTGGATCTTCGTAATTACCATCAGTATCAATATTAGGCTCAGAGAACCATGACTTTGTAAAAGCAAATAAAACGTTATTAAGGCAGTTTATTCATGACAACGTAAATACAAGATTTTAAAATAAGTCTACTATCTGTAATTCATTATTTTACTTAGGGTATTTCAAGATTATCACTGAACGTAACTGTAAAATACACATCTCTTTTATAATAGATGTAAATTATGGACGTTATGTGATACCACATAGCTTTTGTGATCATATATTCTGAGTGAAGGGCTTGCGGTATGGGTGCTACATATTTTATAACAGACGCAAAAATTATTTTATTTTCGACATGCGCATGTGAAAGAACAGAGCCGAATGCGACAAAATATTACCATATAATATTTACTTTTTAAGAGGTATGTAATTATGTTAATTGTGATAATATGTAATATATGACAGTTACATACAGTTGTATACATCATTATAACATTATACAGACTTGAAGAGGGCAACTTAGAATTGCCGAAACCAGTCCAAATAAAGCAGTTTGCAACAAGCGATTTGGGCTCATCTGATTATGCAGATTCCATTACGAAATATTACGTCGCACTCCCGGCTTGAATGATGTCAAGCATATACAACCGAGATAGTGGTAATAAAGGAATGTTGCAGGAGGGGTTAGTGTTGTATTCACTCTACCAAACGAATGATACAAGCAGTGGGGTTCAGACAGCGTAGTTAGTAGGTAGTGCAATATAACAACAACTTGAGTTACCCGAAGCTATGCCCTGGAGAGTCATAGGAATGTTGGAACTTGACAGTCACAGAGGGAGGTGACTGCAGCAATTGGAGTGTCCAAAAATTTACTTTCCAGGACGTGGGCGCTATTTCAAACAACACGAGCCGTTAAAAGAAGGTAAGACCAGGGTCGTTTACGCGTAACAACAGCATGAGGTGGCTGTTATCTTCGGTTAATAGACAGAAGGCTGAATCCATCTTAGCTGTAACGCACCCGCCAGTCAGAAACAGGACGCGCAATATCAACAGAAATAGAAATCGCCATCGGGAATGTACGGATGGAGACTTATGGTGTGTCCTTTAAAACCACAAAACCGTTTAGTCTGCAGAAAATTGACAGAGGAACTACGGGATTGAAGTCCATTAACGGACGAGTCAGGATTTTTTTGTTCAGCCAGGTAATCGTCGTTCCCTCATCTGGAAAGAACTTCTAACTTGCAACAATCCTGCAGGAATCCTATCATATAATAGTAGTGGACGAATTATGTGGGAGGGAGTCAGAATAGGCGGACGCACGGACTCTATGTCCTTAAAAATGGCGCTTTGACTGCTCAAAGGTACATAGAGGACAGCCTCCGAGCTTTTGTTGTGCTGTATGCTGGTGCCATACGAGATGGGTTCCATCAGATGGACGTTAACGGTCGTATCCATAAAGGTGCAATGGTGAACAACATGTCACTAGCTGAGGGAATTGAACGTGTTGAATGGCCGGCTTGTTCACCGGACCGTATTGAGCACGTCTGTGACGCTCTTGGCAGACGTACTGCAGGGTGACCAGCAGCTCCCACAACGTTTACACTGCTGAAGGTGGCACTCGTGAAAAATGGCCAAATATCCTTAATGAAATGATTCATATCTTCATACTGCCCATGACAGGCAGGTGTGCAGCTGTAGCGCCCGTCCGAGATGATAACACACCATATTAGAAGCAGTGTTGCCAACTTAGTGGATTTTCCACTAAAACTGGTGGTTTCTACCCTCCCTTTATTGGCGAAATATGGCTTCTAATGGCTGGTGGGTTTATAGTGGTTTAGAAGAATTTAGATTGTTACTGAAAAATCAATCTCAAACCACTACAATATTTATGGGTTGCGAAATATTTTACTTTTGGTCGCTAGACAACAGTGATGCATTACAATATGGCATCAAACGAATCATCACACTCCACAGATTACATACGGGATTCCTGTAAAATTAACAGTATTTAGTAGCAGCTAGTTCATTTCGGGAGGGAAGGCGGGATGCGTAGGTTCAGGGAATGCAACAACCAGCTTCAAACAATGGGTGCTAACTTATTTCATTGTCGTTACGAATAACCACTGAGCGTTCCTTGGCTCACACAGTGTGCGTCACATCACATGCGCAGAAAAAACACTCGAATGTCGTCGTTCGTGATGTGCACTGTGCATTATTATGATTCTCGGTGTATCGTATTATTTCACGACTTCATACGCGTATAACTATGCCGAAACCACAATATCTGAAAAATTCGTGATTCTTGGCTTCAAGGCCCACATTTAAAAGATTGGCTTCAAGTTATTGAAAGAACCACGGGTCAGGTAGCGAAGTGCAAATTTGATGGTACA
Organism: Locusta migratoria; assembly: GCA_026315105.1. Taxonomy (NCBI): domain Eukaryota; kingdom Metazoa; phylum Arthropoda; class Insecta; order Orthoptera; family Acrididae; genus Locusta; species Locusta migratoria. The sequence goes on along the minus strand of CM048750.1, from coordinate 78,370,087 downwards.
ACTTTAAGAAGTCATTATGGAGGTTGGTGATGTCAAAGAAGCATCTACAAAATAAAATGGTAAGCAATCTTTCTTTTGTTAAATTTTAGTTCCTATCCCGACGGCGTTGCGTGATAATGTTGAGAATGGATGCTGAAACCCGGGAATGTTAATGGCGTAACAATGCGAATATTTTGTCACGAAATCTTTGTTTTATGAGGAAAATTAATTTTATTGGTCGAAATATGATACAGTCAAGAACCTGTCAACAATAGAGTCATTATTATTGAGCCGTTTGCATAAAACAGAGGATCTATTAAAGATTGTAAATATTTTATTACTTAAGAATGAAGGAAACTAACTATTAATATACTTAATGTTTTCTTTCATAATAATTAAAAAAATGGTGGAAATTTTACCGATTTTGAGATCACAACTGCGATGTAGCATCTGCGCTACAGCAGCTTCTTTGACTGCTGAGGCGAGTAGTAGAGTGAGCTGTTGAGCAGAAGAGTTGATTGTGGGCTAGGCTAGCTGACAGACGTATGGCAACTGTGTTGTGTACTAAGGTTGAATTGGTAAGCAATGATTGTATTGAGTTTCATTTATTTCACTCTGTGAATACAAACGTATTATATTGGACAGTGGATTCTGTAGCAAGAGGAAGAGGATATTTGTATGGAACGGAATTGTATAAAGGCATTGTATTATACTCAAGATTCAACAAAGGTATGTTTCTTTAATTCAATAAATAACTTAATGATTACTAATTTCTCTTATTTCAGCTCAACCTCGTCCCTCATTTTCCTGTTTGTGGCATTTTTTATTTTGTTGTATGGTAAGTGTTGAGTTTTTGAGAAAAAGATTTCCTTTTAAATGTAAATGTTCATGTACCAGTAAAGTAGTCGGTATTTACATGGCACTGAATCTGACTGTCAGAAATAATGTTCACAGAAGTACAGATTGTTTTACTAACAGGGCCTAATTTAGTTTGTTAAATCCGTTGTGCACAAATGATTAGAAAAACTCCTTGATTTAAATTGAAAGACTTAATAAGAATAGGAAACTTTCACTTAACAAACTTTCATCAAGCTTTCACTTTCACTTAATAAACTTACAACAAGAAGCTTTCAAAGGATAATACATTTTTCATTATTATCCTTACCCCATGCTGCTTCATTCTTAGTAAACCTCAAGTAAAGAGTTGATAAAGCAAAATATCATTGTATCACAAACAAATTGAAATTGTAACAAATATTTGAATATTATAAATAATCATAAGTAAACTGTGTAAGATATTTGACCTGATCCCCTAACTGTTTCGAGCGTTGTATCACAAATAAATTGCAATTGCAACAAATATTTGAATACTATAAATAATCATAAGTAAACTGTGTCTGATATTTGACGTGATCCCCCACCTGTTTCGAGCGTTGTATCACAAATAAATTGCAATTGTAACAAATATCTGAATTTTATAAATAGTCATAAGTAAACTGTGTAATGTATTTGACCTATTCTCCTAACTGTTTCTAGCGTTGTATCACAAATAAATTGCAACTGTAACAAATATTTGACTATTATAAATAATCATAAGTAAACTGTGTAAGATACTTGACCTGATCCCCTAACTGTTTCGAGTGTTGTATCACAAATAAATTGCAATTGTAACAAATATTTGAATATTATAATCAATCATAAGTAAACTGTGTAAGATATTTGACTTGATCCCCTAACTGTTTCTAGCGTTGTATCACAAATAAATTGCAATTGTAACAAATATCTGAATATTATAAATAATCATAAGTAAACTGTGTAAGATATTTGACCTGATCCCCTCACTGTTTCGAGCTTTGTATCACAAATAATTGCAATTGTGACAAATATTTGAATATTATAAATAATCATAAGTAAACTGTGTAAGATATTTGACCTGATCCCCTAACTGTTTCGAGCGTTGTATCACAAATAAATTGCAATTGCAACAAATATTTGAATACTATAAATAATCATAAGTAAACTGTGTCTGATATTTGACGTGATCCCCCACCTGTTTCGAGCGTTGTATCACAAATAAATTGCAATTGTAACAAATATCTGAATATTATAAATAATCATAAGTAAACTGTGTAATGTATTTGACCTGATCCCCTAACTGTTTCTAGCGTTGTATCACAAATAAATTGCAATTGTGACAAATATCTGAATATTATAAATAATCATAAGTAAACTGTGTAATGTATTTGACCTATTCTCCTAACTGTTTCTAGCGTTGTATCACAAATAAATTGCAATTGTAACAAATATCTGAATATTATAAATAATCATAAGTAAACTGTGTAAGATATTTGACCTGATCCCCTAACTGTTTCGAGCGTTGTATCACAAAAAAATTGCAAATATTTGAATATTGTCACGTTGCAATGGAAGTAGGCTTGACTTCGAAGGCAACTAAACACAGCACTCATACTGAAAGCACGTTTATTACGAACTCAACATACACGCAGCACTGACTGCCTCTCAGGCAGAGTGCTCTGCTGTTTATACACAGACAGAATTTACCAGAAATTAGAAGAACAGTTAACATAAGAAACAAGTAGAATTTACAAGTGAACATAAGAAAAATGTAGAACCTTCTGGAATTGTAAATTACAAAGAAATAAATTTTTGCCGGTGGTCGGGATTGAACCGGCGACCTTCTGCCCCGCAGTCCGTGACGCTATCCCCTGCGCCACGCCGGCAGTTGGTGTTCGTGGTCTCTGGTGGCAATATTATAAATAACCATAAGTAAACTGTGTAAGATATTTGACCTGATCCCTTAATTGTTTCGAGCGCTGTATTTGTATGATGGTTACTAGTTCCCACAGTGGTCGCTGGCGCCGTGGAGCCTCTGTCGCTGCTCCGGTAGTGGGAGTGCTGGAGATCTAACCGCCCCGGCAGTTGACTCGCCACTTGCGCGCGACCTCTCGCAGAGCGCGGCGCGTCGATACTCGATGTTGTGCCGGCCTCGTTTCTTTTGTTCCGCCCCCCTTTGCGAGCGGAAGCGCCGGTCTGCCGTCGAGAGCGCTCTCCTGGGCGGCCGTGTTTTCTTCTCGGCAGGCGTGCGGTGGTCGCCACCGGCTGCGGAACTTCCGCTCGCGCTCTCGTCCGGTATTTCAGCGACATCCCGCCTGCAGGCGTGGGGGGTTCTTCTTCTCTCTCTCTGACACTCTCCTCCATCTGTTTGAAGTCCTTTCTGTTGACACTAGTTTATGCTGCACAGCTGCATATAAAGACAGAGTTCTATCACGGAGACGACGTCTACCTGACGGTGAAGGACAAATTCAGAATTCAAAAAGTCTGAGAAATATTACCTTAGATTAGTTGTTAGTTCCATAGATCCGTATTGTGGAGATCCACGAGGATGACATGTCATTCTACATACGTACTATAAGCTGATATAATTATGCTGAAAGTATGAATATTTACGTCTTTGCTACAATCAAATATTCCTAATGGCGTAGAAGGATTTGGCATCTAATAAGTGTTTCAGGCTCCTCCAAAAATGGTCTTTATTTGTACCTAAATGTTTTATGGATGTTGGTAATACGTCCTTGCGTAGATCGTTTTTGTACCTAGTATTTTATGTACGAACTGAGGTGTTTGTTGAAAAAGAGGGATATATCATTTGTGATAAATTTTATTAACGAATAAACCTACTGAGACTGAGTAGAAGTCATGCCCAGTTCCTGGAAGAGGCTGTTACAGGATATCCGTGGATATACTCCACAAATAATTCATATTACACACTTAGGGACTCTCAAAACATTTGCTTGACACAAGAGTGAACGCAAAATATTACACAATATGACATTATAGGAAGAAATTAAGGTAATATGCAAGCTACTTTATTATTATGTCGCCTACGTCTGCTAGCATTAGAATAGCCATTACAAATTTATACAATGCTTGTGTCATTTGCAAACAAAACAAACATTGTTTCTGGCAGTGTAACTGATGAGAGGTAATTAAAAAGCAATGGCCCTAAGATGGACCCTTGTGTGAATCCGCATGTAATTTATTCCCAATATTATGACGACTCGAGGCTTAATCCAGTTTCCAGAGTCATACATTTTCTTTTATCAAAGAGACTGAATACAAGGAAAATCACAAAATTAAAATTGTTGCGATGAACAGGATTCTAACCTGGGACCTCATGGCTGTAGCACAGATTTTAATTTAGTGCCTCTCTTTCTGTTCATCATCTTTGATATAATGAGACCATTGAATTATAGTTTGATATTTATATACTCTATGCTTTTGGTACAAGCCTAGATGGTTCACTCTTGGCGTGCAATCACGCAATTGAAGAATCTAGGCAACATTGATACGCGTGACTTAAGGGACATCATCGAGGCAGACTTGAGATTTGTGTTATGGAAGGAGACGTGCTTCCACATCGGCGTGTTGGCTGAGTGGATGAGAGCTGAATCTTCTTTTTAATAAGGAATCAAGGCTCAACACTCAACACCACGGAACTAGCATGAGACAGAGTCCGCAACGAACTGAGTCTCCTAAAAAACAAAGAAAAATGTTAATAAAGCGTAGCTGCCAAGATATCAGGAGGTCCCGGATACGAAACCCGACCATAGCACAAATTTTAATTCAGTACATCTTTCTCTATTCAACCATTTCTGAGAAAATGGAAATTCTATAATTTCATCTCAAACGAATTTTATTGTGAAGTTTTATTCAGGTTTTATTCACGTTGATTTCTTACTAGTAACATCCACTTTTCAAAGGTGACGACCGGTAATGGCTTTATTATTTCCACAGAGTAACTTGAACAGTAACTAACTTTCGTTGGTAACTATGTAACGAAATCGTCATTACTCGTATTATAGCAATGAGCATTTTCGTGGGAATTTGATAACAGTATTATTACTTTTGTATAACATTCCAAAACATACGCGTACTGAGCGGTTGTCCGACATCTGAATTATAGTTTTTAGTGCTATTGTCATATTTAAGTCCAGTCCATTCTTTCATAATGTTCTTATTTGACAAAAATATATGCAATAATGAATATATTGCACTCACATGAGAAAATATACGTCTTACGTAAGGGAGAAAGAAATCAGTGCGGTTAGAAGACAGTGCCAGTTTTGTGACAAACCTTCTCTATAAATTTTCTTCTTGGCCGCAAGTTATTGGCTGAATTTTATCAAAATTACTAGAGAAAACAACAATTTTATCAAGTTTTCGGAACATTTTCGCCTTGTCTTCCCTTAAATATTTTTTAGCTATTTGTGCACACCAGACGGTAATACTACTTATAACGTACTGGAAATTTGGTGATACTTCTTAGCCGCGCGAAATGGCCGCGTGGGCTAAGGGGTCATCCTAAGAACTAGGTGGACGTTCCCGCCGGAGGTTCGAGTCTTCCCTCGGGCGTGGGCATGTATGTTGTCCTTGACATAAGTTAGTTTAAGTAGTTTGTTTGTAAGCCTAGGCGCTGATGACTAACGTAGTTAAGTCCCTTAGATTAAAAAAATATTAAAAAAAAACATTTGAACATTTGGAACACAGTCCTCCGAATATATAAATTTTCATGTGCAAACCATTGACACCAGGTCCAGCATGGATCTTCAATATGATGATATAGAAGCACCAGATGTACAACTTTTCTGGTTGATAATTTATAACGGTATTGTATCAAAATATTTACAATGCTAACTGTCTACTCTTAACGTTCAATGAATTTTAAATTGACATTTTAGACCTGCTATTTATTAAGTAATAAGAGGAATTTTTTAGGAGCAGGAGTATTTTGATGTTTGTGACTCCCAACAACAGTTTTTGGACTATTTTTCGAAACTTCATAGGGCAGAATGTTTTATTTACGATGTGGCCGCCCTAAGTACAGAAAAACTCTCCAAATTGTCGGAAGAAACGTATTTCTCCCTCTGTTACCCCAATACTATACGAAGATGGTCATCCGCGGTCGCACGAATGTGCGATTCATCCCTGAATACGACGGGACGGCACCGAATAGCAGCCCATTCTTCCCCCGTCTTGGCAACACTCCAAATGCAACCGACTATGCGGTAGTGTTAAGGGAAGCGTACGCGTGGGTCGGTGATTGCCTATTCCGGTTGGTGCAAGTCCCTGGCCAATGGTGCGGAATAAAACAGAATGTTGCAGGGAAGTGCACTGCTGTTCCTGGATTTCAGAAGCACATCTGAGAGCGTTCCTATGCGCTTGGTTCGACATTCCTCCAATACGGTTACGACAGTTGGTCACTGACGGACATTCTGAAGAAAATTATGACACTGAAAACTGCCTACGGAACTCCAAAATTCATTTTACCGTCACGAACCCAGAATACTTCTAAACAATACAAAATGAGCTCCAAAAGCAGAGAATTGCGGAGGGAAGTGAAATTCCAGACTATCGGCGGTGAGTCAAGTTCCTGTAAAAGTAAAACGTGGCCGCAAAAAAAGCCTTTCCATCAACAACAGTGGTTTGGACTGGTAAGCCTTCTTTCGGACTATTTTCAAATAATAACCCACTTCACAGCAAGCGTATATCTTCTAAAAGGAACGATGGAGATTGATTGCAGCCTAGAGGGGAAAATAACAGGTGTATTGGAATGATTTAGGGAGTCATCGAGCAGGGCTTGCCTCATCAGAGACTGTGGTGAATTCTTTCATCGGAGGAGCAAGAACTACTCAAGATTGTTACGTGGATACATCGATGAGGATCTAAACCGATTTCTCACTTTTCTGCCTTCAAATACCAATTTCCTCTACCCAATAACTCTATTAAAATCCCTATTCCCTTAACTGACACTGAGAATTTCTTCAGTCACGTTAAATGGTTAGATACATTACAAAAAAAGAAAGAAATAAATAAATACATGAACATGCTCCAGTTTCCTCATAGGAATCTGTTTCCAAAATGTTCTAAAATGTACTATGCTTCGAAGTAGTCCCACATGTAAGTAGTAGCGAACGACTGAAATAACAACTCGGATTTCAGGAGAAATATTCAACTGATAATGCTATTTGTGTAATCTACATCTACATGGGATACTCTGCAAATCACGTTTAAGTGCCTAGCAGAAGGTTCATCGGACCACCTTTATACTACTTATCTCCCATTTCATTCTCGAATAGCGTGCGGGATGGAAGACCACCTGAATCTCTCCGTTAGAGCTGTGATTTCTCGTATTTTATTCTCATGATGATTTCTATCTATGTAAATGGTGGACAACAGTATATTTTCGCATTCGAGGAGAATGTTGGCGATTGGGGTTTCGTAAGCAGCCCACGCTGCTGCGATAAGCGCCGTTGTTGTAATGATTCCCATCCGAGATCCTGTACGATTTCCGTAACGCTGTCTCCCCTATATAGTGACAACACAAAACGAGCTTCCCTTCTTTGGACTCTTTCGATATCCTCCGTCAAACCCTCCTGATAAGAATGCTACACTGGACAGCAATACTCCAAGAAAGGACGGAAAAGCAAAGTGTATGCAGTTTATTTTGTAGTTCTGTTGCATCTTTTAAGGGCTCTGCAAATAAAACGCAGTCTCTGGTTCGTCTTTCCCGTGACATTATCTGTTCTTTCCAGTTTAAGTCTGAAGTAATAGCAATTCCTAGTTATTTTGTAGCGTTTACAGCCTTCACTTTTGATAGATTTATCTTGTCAACAAAGTTTAATGGGTATTTTTCGTACTCATGTGGATAACTTCACACTTCTCATTATTTAGAGTGAACTGCCAATTTTTACACCATAATGATATCTTATTTACATCGTCCTGCAGTTGGTTTTGATACTCAGATATCTTACTAGAAGGTAAACGACGGCGTCATCTGCAAACAATTTAAATTATGAGAGAACCGAAACACAAATGAAAATCGTGCAAGAGACAGTTTCTTTTTCATCACTGTACTCATTTGGCCGTCTCTAGTGGGCCATGGTAAGGTGATTTCCTGAAACAGATGTCTGGCTTCATCTAGGATCTCTTTTTTTCAGTGGGGTATGCTGAAACTGTAGTTACATGAACGACGTGGTCGCTATTTGCCTTCTTGGTGAGGTACGACTTGCCTCTGAATTTATTGACTCAGGACCCCAACAACAGCTTTTGCGTCAGATCGCTATATAAAGTGGGACAATAGTAATATTGATTTCATCTGAGAACATTTCGGCTGCTTCCACGTTCCCAAACCGTAGTACTATGAAGGATGGGAGGCGTGTGAGGCACATGACAATTAGCGACTAAAGGAGTCTGCAAAAACACACAACGACCACTAGAGGATCCTGAATTGGCATGCCGCCAGACGGCCGTGCGGTCTCTCACATGTTTAGGGGGCCATTGCACGCACTAGTGCCTTTCTAATTTGTTGCCAATTTAGAAAAGCAAAAAACAACGAACAACTGTCCTTTTCATATTAAACTGTGCGAATGATCGAGAAGCTGCTAAATAAAACGAGAAAGTAGCACTTCGCTCTGGCGTATTTGACTCTGGATAGGACAGTGTCAACTTTTGTTCTGCTGTTATAGGAAGATTTTTCATTTTGGTAGTTGCCATATTTGACTACTTCACCCCGAAATACTTCCTCTTCTGTTTGTAGTGATGCTGTTAGGTTACACGGCGACTAACATATGACACTATTCCCCGAGATCTGGACTGGGCTGAAATATCTTCTTGTTTTTTTGATACAGCTGTTCCGCCTATAGTTACCCGGGGACTGAAATGTGTACCGGGCTTCTTCTGCTGCAGTTACCTTTAGTCGGTATACGATGAAGGGGCTCTGAATTTTAGTAGGATAATCTGTTTGAATGGCAGGTTGGGACTCCTGCTTTGTTGTGTAAAATAATACAGTAGACTAGTAGCCAGGATTTCAATGTATGATTGTGAAACTATTCGTGGTTCATCTATTTTAAGAAATTAATACTCCAGAGTTGGCAATATTCTAATTTATAAGCATTTGACGTCGTTCTCTCAGGGGCTTAAGGTAGGTAATAACATAACTTATACGTAACGAGTAAATAGTATTTATTCCCGAATTGGTTCTTATCTGTGGCGAAACCTCTTACAAAAGCTTTCAACCTTTGATCTCACTGTACAATAAAATGTTTCTGATATTTCCTTTATATTGAAATGTTTCGTGATTAAAAGTTCACCGATTATCATTTCACAGATATCACTTCCTAATATTTCAATGATATTGGAAGACAACACTTCACTTTCTAATCGCGTGTATAGTTATTTTGAAAAGTCAATGATCATCTGTAGCTTTCATCTATTACTGAACGAAAATTTAACAAATTTTCACTGGGGAAGTTACTGTATTTTCAAAGATGTTCAGTTCACACTGTTAACATAGTATTTAATAAACTCGAAATAAAATTGTCACATTTAATATCTTTTTAAAACAATAATAAAAATCTATTCACAAATGTTCATATTTTCAAAGGATTCCTGACCCAGTGATCTGTCCTACTGATTAAATCATTTCTTTTTTGCCTAGAACTGACACGAACGAATAGAAAAAAGTGACCAACTAGGAGAAATGTCTCGAATAGATAAGAGATACGATTAATATGAGACACGAACAGAAAGGAGGCAGAGACCTGTTTGCTAATGGTACTTGTAGTAAATCTTAGTGAAAGCTTTTCTATTACTTTACGTGCCTTGACCCCTTTACCCTTCGCCCTTCGCCTTTTATACTTTGGAAATAATATTTTAATTCACGGAGGAGTGGCCAAGCGCTTTGAAGCGCTATGCTCCGATGCGCGAGGCCACTCCCCGTCGGGGATTCGAATCCCCCCTCGGGCATGGATGTTTTGTGTCGTCTTTTGTATAAGGTGGTTCATAAGTAGTCTGTAGGTGTAGGGGCTGATGACTCCGCAGTTAAGTCCCATAAGCGTAACAAACATTTGAACATTTAATATTTTAAAGATATGTTCAAATGTTTGTAAGCCTATTGGACTGCTATGGTCATCAGTCCCTAGACTTACAAACGAGTTAAGCTAACTTGCACTAAGAACAAGACACACACACACACACACACACACACACACACACACACACAACGCATACACACACACGCGCGCGCGCCTGAGTGAGCACTCGGACCTCCGACGGCGAGAAAGCGCGCAATTCGCAGCAAGGAGCCTTATACCGCTCGGCCACTGCATTGCGGCTAATATTTTACCTCACTTTGCGTTAAAATTAATAAAATTGTCTCTGCCTCACTATAAAAAGGTTTATAATGATTTTATTATGGTAATACTACTGCCATTATCGCGGTGTAGTGTTATAAATGTCTCATAAGTCCCGTGATAGCCTGTAGTACGTTGTAGGTATTAATTATATCTTCTGGGTTGTAAGGCCGTGTTCTTCGAATCTTGCTGCTTCCTGACGTTTCGTTCGATGCTGCGTCGGACTTCTTCGGAGGTTGTCCGTCTGCTGAGTCTTGCCGACTGACGGATCGGAGGTCTGAGAGCTTCTTAAATACCATCTAAATGGGGGCGTGGGTAAGATCCACATGGTAAGCGAGATGAACCTTGTCAAAAATAAGGCTATACTATCGAACCATGTCAAAGATAAAATCAGTCATCAATTCTACGGAGCCACAATGCATTTCATAGTCTCTTCTTTTCGATTGAAATTGTCTTTTTGTTTATATATTTCAAGCGCTTCTCTAACATAATGATAATTTCAATCGAAAATAAGAGACTATGAAACTCAACGATATATGGACTGTGGCTCTGCAGAACCGATGCCGATTTTTTATCTTTGACATGGTTCGATAGTATAGCCTTATCTTTGACAAGGATCATCTCTGCTTATCACGTGGATCTTAACCACGCCCCCTTTTAAGACGGTATTTAAGAAGCTCTCAGACGCCCGAACCGTCAGTCAACAAGATTCAACAGACGAACAACCTCCGAAGAAGTCCGACGCAGCATTGGACGAAACGTCAAGAAGCAACAAGATTCCAAGAATACGGCCTTACAACCCAGGAGATATAATATAAAAGACGTCAACCGGTCGTGAAAGCCTTCACTCTGTCATCAGTCTGCAGTACGTCGCACGACCGAAGTGGTATAGATCAACTGGAATTCTGGTCGGTTGGGAGCATGTACAGAAATGTGAACGAGAAAACTGAGCATCCAGTTTGGATCTCCCGTGTCAGTAGCCGACATGCGTATAGCATACGTAGAACCGGCGACACGCGCATTAGCTGCTAATGCGGCGCGCTGTGGCAGACGAGATAATGCGTAGCGCCGTCGCCAGCGCTCCATACGCACACACACACACACACACACACACACACACACACGTACTGCAGGAACACGAGCTAGAAAAAAAGCGTTGCTCGAGCCGCTTACTTTGATCAGGTGTAATTAAAATTACTAATGCATGAACTGCGAATAACGCAAAAAAAGGGGCGGGAACGCGAGATATCATCGCGAGGTGCAAAAATACGAGCAGCTGGCGCCAGTGCCGGTGGCGCCACAAAGGCAGTGCCGCTGTTAGCGCCGCCATCAGGCTGCACGCGATTATCTTCGCACGGCCGTCGCCGTTTATTTCGCGGAAGTGCGCAGTTCGCCTGCCCCCTGTGTCTAATTCATTGCTCCCCCCCCCCCCCCCCCCCCCACACCCATACGTCCGGCGCCCACGCTGCGCTCTAAAGGGTGACTCGCATCCTACGATTTGCATACGCCTGTCAAATCTCTTTCTAGTGGTACCCACACTGAATGCGGATAATTACCCCGAAAGTCTTTGTTCTGGTGGATTGCAACCTTGAGAAAAAGCCTGTACAGCACTAATCATTTATCCCATATATGATACTAATATTGTACAACCCATCCCACTGCTGTACATACATTCCTGGAAATGAAAAAAGAACACCATGAATTCGTCGACGCAGCAGAGGGAAATTTTATTGACAAATTCTTGAGCTTGTATACAACACGTGATCTCACAGGCAGAGCCCTACGTACGTGAGTACAGTCAGCAGAACGTCCGCAATGTTGGCGCTAGTACCGTGTACACCCTCCTTTTGCAGCAATGCAAGCTATAATTCTTTCATGGAAACGATCGGAGGTATTCCGAATGTGGTTATGTGGAATGGCCTGCCATGCAATTTCCACCTGGTGCCTCAGTTGGGCCAGATTTCGGGCGGCTCATTGAGACCGCCCAACATGACGTTTCATGCGATCCCAAACATGCTCATCGGGGGAGAGATCTGGGGATCGTGCTGACCAGGGTACTTGACGTTCACCTTGGGTGGAATGGGATACATGTGGTTCTGAAATGTCCTGCTGAAAGGCATATCACCTTGTTGGTGCATGAGTGGTAGCAAGACGGGTTAAATGATGGTTTAAGTGTGACGTGCAGAGTTCAATGTTCTCTAGACGATCAGTAGAGAAGAATTGGCGAATTTAGAATATCTCTCCCCTTGACAATGATGCACGATCATGTGTGCCGTTAGTATCCTCCGCTCATGCCCCAACGTCGTTCAGCCCGCCTCCAATGGTATCATGATAGCCGGTTGTGAAGGTACGAATGGAGACGTGTCGACTTCAGTGATGAGAGTCGTCGCTGTCTCGGTGCCAATGATGGTCGTACGCGGGTGTGGTGCCGTGCAGGAGAGTGCGAAAATCTGGAGTGTACGCGACAGAGGCAAACGGGGCCGACACCTGGCATCATGGAGTGGGAAGCCATATCCTACACTGGAAAACTGAACAGTACAAGGTACAATGAAATCATCATCAAACCCGTCTTGCACCAACGAGGCGATGTGCTTTTCCAACAGGACAGTGCAGATCCGCATGTATCCCGTACCACCCAACGTGCTCATCAAGGTGTACGTCAACTATCCTGCCCATCACGATCCCCAGATCTATCCGCCAATGAGCATGTCTGGGGCCGGATGGGACGTCATCTTGGCTCGGTCTACACGACCGGCACGAAATCTGGCCCAACTGAGGCAGCAGATGGAAACTGCATGACAGGCAATACCGTAAGATTTCATTCGACACCTCTACAATCGTCTTCATGAGTAGGTTGCACCCTGCATTTCTGCAAAAGGAGGGTATACACGATACTACCGTCGACATTGTCGACGCTCTGATGACTGTACTGGCGTTAGTATGGTTCTGACTGCGTGATCGTGTGTTGTATACATCCTTAAGCATCTGTCAATAAAATTTCGCTCTGCTGTGTTGACGAATTCATGGTGTTCTTTTTTTCATTTTTCATGAGTGTATAAGATGTCTTGGAGGCGTTGTCAGGATGGAAGGCAAAGCGGTGGAGGCTTGTGGATGCTCTAAGAAGGGGTAACTGAACTATCGGCGTGATACACTACTATGTCAGTACGCATGCCGCCTGCCCTCAATGCCCACCTATCTGTCCTACCCATCATTCTTCAGTGACCCCCTCGTCGCTAATATGGGCTGTCTGAAACTGCCTTGCTCCCTCCCGGAGTTCGTTGTCGTCGCCTTCTACAGCAACTTGATCTTACTCTCCCTATCACCTTTCGAATGCAGGAAATCAGAACGCCACCGTGGCTCCAGGCTCTGGTTAGAGTTCATTTTGAACTCCGCTCGCTCTCAAAGGAGAGTACTCCGGATTTGGCACATCGCTTGAGGTTTGTTGAACTTCGTTCGCAGCTTGATACTGCCATTTTTATCTATGTAGATGGCTCAAAGACCACAGGTTTTACTATAGGCTTTCTGTGCAGTGTTCGATCTACACAGCTGAGCTTTCCGCTCTCTATCAAGCTGTTCTGTATATCCGTCGCCACCGCCATCCTTCCTATGTCATTTGCTGTTACTCCATCAGTGCCACTGAAAGTCTAAGAGACCCGTATGCGGTTCACCCTGCCGTACACCTAATTCAACACTCCCATCAATTGTTAGCCTACGACGGTTCTCACGTTTGCTTCCTGTGGGTCCCTGACCACGTAGGTGTGCCTGGGAACGAAGCTGCTGATGATGCGCCAGGGTTGCAACCCTCCTACCACGGAGAGCTACCCTCTATGTCCCATCCAGTGATATTAAAGCGTCTATTTGCCGACGCATTTTATTGTCGTGGCATAGTTTGTAGTTCTCACTTCATGCCAATAAGCTTGGCACCATTAAACCAATCGCAACAACTTGGAAGACCTGCTCACGCACCTCTCGTCGGGAGGAAGCAATCCTGGCCCAGTTGCGGATCGGTCACCGCCGGTTCAGTCACCGCCACTTGTTGACAGGTGAGCCCGCACCTTTGTGTTCCTGAGGTAACCCACTGTTGGTGCGCCATGTTTTAATTTCCTGGGCTAATTTTAATCATGTCCGTGTTGCCCTTAACCTTCCTAACACTTTAGAGGAAATTTTAGCCGACGACAAACGAGTCAGATGACTCATTTATCAAAGGACAATTAATTCCTCCTCTTGATGTTTTTTACAGTATGTTTCAGTGATATCCTGGTATCGTCCTCATTGGCAGTTGTCTTAACTCTGGTTTTTGGTACATTCACGTTTAATATCGGGCGCTAATGACCGAAGCAGTTGTGCGCCCTTAAACCACAATAAATAAAGAAATAAAAAATTAAAAATAAATTTAAAAAAAAATAAAAGATAGGATTTAAGTTAATATTGACTATATTCTAAAAGTACGGGACACATAGCGGCACTCGCCCTGAGGACGGATGCAATGAAGAAGTGCCAGTCTAAGCTAGCGGATTAAAAAAAGGGAAACGATAACGGTTACGGTACACACAGTCGGTGGCTGATACCGAGCAGCCGCTAGCCAGGGGTGGACGGCATGAAGCCACACGGCGGCTGCGCCGCTGGAGTTTGTCTCTTCTGTGCGAATGCTAGAACAAAAGAGAGCACCTCAGAGCCCTTCAACAGTAGCACACGTGATCAATAGTGGGTGTCTGCTATTGGCTCCACGGTAGCATGGAAACGTCAGTAGTTTCAGCACAGATGCCAAACGGGTGGTGTGATTTTAGAATCAGAAGTCAGTACTGGTTCTGGCCGACTGTGTCCTGCAAGATGGACAAGCTTGGTTACATTGTCACGGCAAATTTTGCACTGGGAGAGAACTTGTAAAACTTAGGCGAAGTTTTGAAATCCTTTGTTTTTAATTTCTCCCTAAACTATTTAAGACTGGCGGATCATTCTGTACAAACCGATGTGATCGATATCTTGTAGATGACAAGGATCAACAACAGAAATATCCAAATAAGCTGGGACAAGACGATTAAATATCAATAGAGAACATTTAACACGTTCCCTGTGGTTCGGCCCACCATTCAGTTCTTCCCTCTCCATCGGCTTGAATTACGGCGACTTACCGAAATTGCGAAGATGATTACCATGTCAAAATATAAGCTAAAAACGTTTCAACGGTATATATTTATTAAGCATGGATAAATAACACAATACGTTATTACTTCCGTTCGGCCCACCAGTGACCTGATAACACTTTTACGTCTGGTTTTCCATTTTTCGCGTCAGCTTGTGTCGCAATTGTTTTACCGTCCGAATTTAGCAGCAACCGCGGCCGCGAACGGACGTAGTTTTGTTGGAGCTGTGTACAAAGAATTTTTGAATAACATTTTGATCACGTTTAGTTTCGCAGCTACAACCGTTCAAAGTTTTGGGGGCGGAGGCTACGACAGCCTAGCTTACTGGCTGCTGGTCATGAGACAGTGGGCCGTGCCCCAGGGGATAGCCACTCCGCCAGTGAGCTACGGAAACGCAGCCCCCGCTCCCGAAACTTTGAACGGTTGTAGCTGCCAAACTAAACGTGATAAAGATGACATTGAAAATTCTTTGTAAACTGCTGGTGCCAAACATTTTAGTGCATGATAGAAACAACCATTGTTCCATTTAAAAATTGTGTTTGCATAAATAATACCCTTTCTAAGTAATATTACAATCTGTGGCTAAAGATACGAGGCCCTGACTACCAATCCATTTTGTGAGAACCTCACATCGATCGAACTTTACGTTTCCGCAATATTTGCGGTGCAAACGTTAGGTGATTCTCTCTGCATAGGGATACCTGAAATTTTAAAACTGGCTCGTCACTGCTGCAGCAGTATATGAAGCGATATGTTCCCTACGCCATAGACAACCCAGCAAACATTTTCATTGTGAAGTCACGTCATACGGAGGTGTATATACTGTCGTGGCATTGGGGTCACCGGTGAACCGAACCACATTTCTGCGAAGTATGCTTCAGGTCACTTGTGAGCCGATACGCAGATAGGGTGAGACATGAAATCCTTCCTCTGCAGGGAACGTGTTAATACTGCATGCATTAACTGTATGCATTATAAGCACCGGCCTAAGGCTTGTGCAGACGATGTAGTTTCACAGGGCCTCACGCAAAACTTCAGAACTTAATGGGAAAACTGGCATCCGTAATTTTGTTTCTGATACCAATTTTAATGTAATGAAATCATGTGTATACCCTTCTGACTATGGTCACTGGAGTACGTCTCAGATTTAGAAAATTATGCCTGTATTGTAGTCGAAGGAACCTGAGGTTATACTACTGATGTGGTGTAGTAATATGATATAGCTTATAAAGATAATAGCGGAAACATTTCGCTGAAACGTGTGACAAGCGCTCCCGAAAACCTCCTAGCGGCGTGAGTTGTGAACTAAATCTGAGTGTGTACGGCCGATTAACACTGTGAGTCTCAGAACACTTAAATCACTCCTCGGCGTACGTTATACAGGAAGGAAGTGATTGCAAAGGGGACTGTATGTGCTACAAACAGTGATGCACTCCGAAATCTTTCTTCCGGTTCGTTTTTTAGTGGGTTATGTTGGTGTTCTTTACGGGTTTGCGGCCGGATTACGTCGTTCGGCTGACACGACGTTTCAACGGTCCACCTGGCCGCTATCTTCAGGTGCGACTCTTGCACATGAAGATAGCGACCAGGTGGACCGCTGAAACGTCGTGTCAATAGAATGACGTAATCCGGCCGCAAAACCGTGAAGAACACCAACAATTATTACACCGGGAAAATTTACGAAATTACAGTGGGTTCCAATTATTCCAATTATTGAATAGTTGCACAACCCAAACAAATTAAATTGATTTTGAGGTAATTAATGTAGATAGAGAACTATACTATCTTTTAAGAAACATCAAATCACACATATTGTGAAAATGATTTGATTACCATCAGTTGAGGATTCCGGAGATCATCGTGGACGAACATAGGAGATATATATACTATATCATTAGCTGTCCACGAGATGCGTTGTATAGTCATTACTAGTATGCATAGTTATACGAAAAATTCCATGTTAGTAGGTGAAAAAAATTAG
Organism: Locusta migratoria; assembly: GCA_026315105.1. Classification (NCBI taxonomy): domain Eukaryota; kingdom Metazoa; phylum Arthropoda; class Insecta; order Orthoptera; family Acrididae; genus Locusta; species Locusta migratoria. The sequence continues at coordinate 78,352,772 of CM048750.1, read as the reverse complement.
CTATTTAAAGCAGACGATTACAAAACGTAAAAGTTTCTAGTTACAAATCTTCTATGGTTCTACATTGATTGCTTTGAAATTGTTATACAACACTGCGATGCAATTCACCCATGATTTTACATACTTCCAAAACGTTTGCGAAATGAGTTGATTATAGCTTTTGCAGTGAAGAAGTAACAAAACGAAACGTCATAACACACGTGGCAGTTTTTAAGCATCTTAATGTTTATGACATAGATCTTGAACTACATGCTATGAAGCGTTAGAAACTCACCCGCGTTTTAATGACACACGTCGATACAGTAAGTAAAATATGTAGGCAATATAGTGAGTGGTAACGAAGTAATACATTAAAAGACCATGCTTAACCTCTCTTCTTTCATCACTTTGACGGACCAGTCAACGAGTAAAATTTCGTAAAAGTATGAAATTATACGTAAAGTTTGTTGCAAGTATTTAAGTGCTCTCATTCTCAAAAAGTGGAATAAAAAGTTGCGGTATTTACCCGCGTTAGCATCTAGTTGCTTACAATGTCATACTTCGTTAACCATATGTCATACGACTTACTTATTTTTTCTCTTTGATAGGAACTTTCGCGCAAAATAGCTCACAAAACTCTCATTCCAATCGGGTGAAAGGTTAACTTTGAAAGATACAGATGAAAAGTAAATCAACTACAAGAAATTCGCGCTGCAACACAGAAATTGCATTTCCTTGAGATTTACACCCTGCCTTCTTTGTAAGCGTAGGACTAGCGTCCGGTTGCGTGACGTATACCCACTAGAGAGACGCAACAGTTACCGAAACGTCAGACAGTCTTAAAAATTCACATTACGCTATTACGCCATGAAGAATTTTATTGAACGAACCTGCTGATTGTTTGTCAGAAATGGTTCAGTCCAATTACATATTTTCTCTGGTATCCCATAAGATAGCATTTTCTCGATTAGGGGGAAATGATAAAACCTATGAGACCGCCTATAAGAAGTCAACAAACACATTCTCTGCGTCTGTATCTACTGCACTGATGGGTCTCAAACGAATTGAGCGATCGCTCGGAAAATTTTCTGTTTCCAGAAAAGTCATACTATAGAAGCATACACAGGTTCCAAAATTTTACCATATACCTGCGTCGAGGTATAGGTTTATAGGAATTCTCACCTGTCTAACGTCCGTTCTTGAAATCGGGAATAATCTGCACTTTTCACCAATCGAAAGGAACGCTTCACTCCTATATAGATCTGTGGAAAACTACTGCTGGAAAGGGAGCAAATCATTAAAGAAGCCGCGGTGGATTAGCCGTGCGCATTGGAGCACCGTGCTGCGGTGCGAACGGCCGTTCGCGCTCGGGAGCTCCAGTCCCCCCTTGAGCATGGGTTTTCGTGTTGTCCTTAGGTTAGTTTACCTTAGTTTGAGTAGTTTGTAAGCTACGGACTGATGACCCAGCAGTCGAGTCCGACAGATTTACAAACATGTGAACACTTTTTCCTTAAAGCAAGAGGATGACACTTCAGTAATCATTGTCGATGAAAGTACTAACTGTTTTATATGTTCGGTAATAAATGTGCACTGCTGTATCCAGTTGATTGTCATCATTCCGGTAACTGGATAGCAAGAAAAAGTTCGAATCTATTACTTGTGGTTATTTCTGAAAACACCGCGAAGATACAGAGATCAGAATGAATAATTTCCTTAAATAGTCAACACATCGACATTAGCATCCAGGCAGCTCTTGCTCTATGCAGCCGGTGTTTTGGTGGTCTCAAGATGGCTGTTTAAATGGTCGAAACCAAATATATTTAAATAAATTGTCATCTTGACTGTTTACTTAAGGATTAATACCTGTGGCTGTTTTTTCTTTGTGCGTAAAACAAAACATTTCCCAATGTCTGTTTCCGTATGGAATGCAGCTTTCTTTCATTTACACAAAGAAAGTTTTTTGCAACAGTGCACTAAATTACACAATTTCAATCTTTCTGAATGTACTTTTCCGGTAGCTGTCAGCGTTATGTAAATATTTGATAAAACTCATTGCACATTTACTGCTTCGCATTCATTCCCGCGCGGCTCTGAAAGAGGGCAGCAGGATACGGAGTGTCAGAGGGAAACGGGAGGTTCAAATGTTCAAATGTTTGTTAAGCTTATGGGACTTAACTACGGGGTCATCAAACTAATTGTAAACTACCTAATACTAAGGACGGCACAAGTATCCATGCCCGAGGGGGGATTCGAACCCCCTACCGTAGTGGCCGTGCAGACCGTGACTGGAGTGCCTCAGTCCCCGCGGCCACCGCGGCCGGCTAAACGGAGGGGGGGGGGGGAGTTTCAGGTGATCCAAGGACCTGGTCTAATGACATACTGGAATAAACACGTAATACAGGAAGTGTTGCAAGAAATTAATTAAACATAGCATTGTTTACATAAAAAGACAGGAGCGATAGAGAGGGTAAGAGAAGAAGAAGGAAGGAAGAGATAGAGGCAGATAAACTAGGTAAGAGATGGATGTAGAGCGGGGGGGGGGGGGGGAGATTGAGTAGGACGAAGAGGCGCGTAGGTGAATATTGCAAGAGCGTAGAATGGAAGCAAAAAGTAACTTGGTTTCTTTGCAAGTATTTCACAAATTGACTAAAACAGAGGACGGGAACATCAGAAGAAGACTGAGAGACGCCCATAACTGAAATATCATCTGCTGCCAAGTGTGACTTTTATTCTGGAGGAGCTACACGTTATGACCCCGGTATGACAAGAATTTCCTGGGGACGATCGTCTTAGCAGAAGTCTCATCTGACTTTATGGGCCCTTGAGGAACTATGGCTGATGGAAATTGTCGTAGTCGTCGTAAAACCATGGTACAACCTGAAAGCGGACGTCCGTCGTCCTAAAGCCTCGGACTTAACAGCTGTCCCATCGAGAGCTACCGGAGTTTTACGGTTCGACTGTCGCAGCACAGTGCGTCCGGAACTCGTTACGCACAGCAGAGTCAGAATTTTCGCGACATCCAGAGTGCACATTTGTTCCACTTACTGGAAATAACACGGTTTACGCTAGAGTGTTATAAGTGGCACAGCACTGGAAGGCAGCTTTTACTTTTATGAAGCAACCCTTTCGAGCATCTGCCTCCTGAAATATGTCATTAAAAACCAAGAGCCACATTACTTCTTCAAAACTACACCTGCAGCAACAATTAATTGAGCTTTAATACATCGAAACAAAACATAATTTCCCTATGGACACCCAGCCGAAAACTTCCTTCCTACGAGATAAGTAATGTAAATATTCATTCAACATCACGAGCGACTTATAAATGTTGAAAAATACAGTTAGAAAAGAATACAGCCACCAGTTGCGAGGTTGCAGATTAATTGAGCATTTATTGCCCATCTTCACGTGTCTGTAGAAGAAAAAGTTAAGAATAATGTACAAATACAGATATTACAAGAATTTTGCAGTACAATCAGAGAATTAAAGGTTCAAGAAGTACACTGTATATAAAGCTTTCTAGAAACGAGACAAAATGTGAAATATTAATATGCTAATCTGCTCCATATTTATAAAACAAGGAATTGTACAAAGTATTAAGTTCATATGTAGGGGAAAAATTTTTTTACTTACATTTATTGTGCCCTATAGGTTTACACAGATCATTGTGTAATAACAATGAACATCAGATTCAAAGATTATGCTAGAACTCGTAAACTAAGTTGTTAATATGTGCATCTTTGGATAAACCATATATTGCACGTAAAGAGAAAAGAGGAATAAAGTTAGAGGATGTAAGGTCATATAATACAGTATTCATAAGAGAAAACGGTATGTTTAGTATGCAATACCAGCATACTAACTGCCCAATAGCGTCATAAACAGATCTACTGACAGCCTAGTAGAGTCGGGATCATGATATCAAAGACGAGGTACAATGGAACGAATTATTTCAGTACTAACAGCCAGCGTGAAAGTAGGAAAGTTAGTAGTGAGGTATCTGACGTACTATTTATCATAGCATACCAAATGTAAAGTAGTTAACTAGGGGCAGCTTAAGAACATCTATAAACAGATGGCTGACAGCAATTAATAATATGTATGTGGGAATATCAGATCGATGTTCTTATAAGTAAAGCAGCTTTTTAGAAATAGTTGTTGTAGAAGGGTAATTGGTATTACTGTAAATAAATTGCAACACAATACATGTGATAAGTAGCTATAGCATTGACAATGACCTATAGTAATAAAGTATTGTATTAGATTCCAACACGAGGTACGATTTTCATTTCAAAACTCGTAGGTGAACGTAATAACTACATGGAGGTGTGGAACTTTTTAGTACAGTTCACACTGTAGACGACATCCTATTTAAGCGATTAGTATCAGTTGATTTATTTTCTCCAATTAATTGATATGTTACCTTCTGAATCAGGCACAGATTGGAAGTCCCGCCATTATTGACTTCAACTGCATGGTAATGGCCTTACTGTCTGTGGTACGCTGTCACGGATTTTGCATCCCCTCCCGCCGGAGGTTCAAGTTTTCCATCTGGCATGGATGCGATTGTTGGCCCTAGAATTAAAGTTAATTTAATTAGTCTGTATGTTTAGGAACTAATGGCATGAGTAGTTTGGTCCCTTAGGTCTTACACCAATTCTCCAAATGCGAAATTTAGAAGCAGATATCCCTTGAGTATTAAAGCAGCTTAAATTACTTAAGAAATCAAGTCCCGTGGCCCAAAATGTATACCAATTACGTTAGTTTCAGAGTGTACTGTTGCAAGAGCTTCATACCTGGGTATAATATACAACCGCTCGTTCAATGCAAGACGATTACCCAAAGACTGGGAAGTTGCAAAGCTCACTCCAGCATTCAAAAAAGGCAATAGGGATGATATTCAATTTACAGGCCTACATCATTGACATCGGTTTACAGCAGGCTTTTACAACAACATTATCCTCGAACATCATGAACTATCTGGGTGAGAACGACCTGTTGAAAAACAGTCAGTTTTTGAGGAATCACTTTAATACTGCATATCGGCAGAATATCTCTGTTTGGAAAAAGATATTATCTCCAAAACTCGGGTTTATTTGCCTTCTCCATCAAACGAGGATAAAATGAAATCTTTTCCTCTCACACATAGCCTCAAAGCAGAATGGCAGTTCACTATGTAAGAATGTCGTGAGTTCGCCAAAGATAGGAAACATTTTTAGAACTGCGCGAGTACTCAACCCTGTAAAATACGGTCATGGCGAGTTAAAACGTACGCTTACATAAAAAAATAAAATAAAAAAATAAGGCTGCAATGCCAAACTACTTTTGAAATATTAGAGTAATAAACTTATTGTTTATGTTGATGATGATGATAAATGATATCATAAATATATATGAAACTGCCTGGCAGATCAGAATTATGTGCCTTGACTGGGATTCGAGCATGGGACCTTTGAGTTTAGTAGGCAAGCACTCTAACTTCTTCACGCTCCAGCATTACAACTTTACTTCTGCCACTTCGTCACTTACCAAACTTCTCAGAAGTTCTCCTGCAAACCTTGTAGGTCTAGCACTCCTGGAAGAAGAAATATGGTGGAGACATGGCTTACCCGCAGCCTAAGGGATGTTTACAAAATGAAATTTTCTTTCTGTAGCAGATAGTGCGCTGATATGAAACTTCGTAATAGGTTACAACTGTGCGCCGGAAACCGGGATTCGAACCTGAACCAATGCGAGCCGGGATAGCTTATAGTAGAGCGCTTGCCTGCGAAAGGCAAAGGTCACAGGTTCGTATCCTGGTTACGGCACACATTTTAATCTGTCATGAAGTTTCATATCAGTGCACACTCCGCTGCAGAGTGAAAATTTCATTCTGAAAATACTGATGATTTTCAGTCATAATAAATCTGCTGTTTGACTCACATGCAAATTAAAAACCAGTAGCTATATTACATTAATGGACCTCACTGTTACAAACCTCCGCTGCGGACTTCGTTCCTAACAGTTACAACAGAGTAGTATACACAATGTGAATCACCTAACACTTGCACCACAAATATTGAGGAAACGGAAAGTGCGATTGATGTGCGGTTTTCGCAGAATGGATTGGTAGTCAATGACTCGTATTGTTAGCCCCTAAACGGATTGTAAAAATCGTAGAAAGTGTATTTTGTATGCACACATAAAATTTTTCAAATGGAACAATGGTTGTTTCTTTGATGCACTGGAATTTTTACACCAGATGTGTACAAAGAATTTTGGACGACATTTTTATGACGCTTAGTTTGGCAGCTACAATCATTGAAAGATTTAGGGTCGGAGGCTACGCTACGGCAGCGTAGCTGCCTGGCTGGAGGTCATGAGACAATGGGCGTGCCCCAGGCGCTAGCTACTCGGCCAGTCAGCTACGCTATCGCAGCCTCTGCCCCCTAAACTTTGAACGGTTGTAGCTGCCAAACTATTCATGATAAAAATACCATCCAAAATTCTTTGTACACATCTGGTGCCAAAACTTTTAGTGCATCATAGAAACAACAGTTGTTCCATTTAAATAAGTGTGTTTGCATAAAAAATCATTTCCTAAGTAATATTATAATCTGTTTGTTGGCTAGAAATACGAGTCCCTGACTATCAATCCATTCTGTGAAAACCGCACATCAATCACACTTTCCGTTTCCGCAATATTTGTGGTGCAAGTGTTAGGTGATTCGCCCTGTATAGGGATATCTGAAACTTTAAAACTCGATTTTCTCTATAATGGCTAAGAGTGGGTTCGTTTCTCTTTATATCTGTTACAGAGTTACCCATGCTCCACCTATTTTATCAATGTGCACCAAATTCATAGGAACAAGCACGTGTAGTCTCGTTGAAAAATAACGTCTGTGTGGAGGTCGTAGTACATTATGACATCAACATATTGATGGAAACCGTAGAAATCAGTTTTTACGAAGACACGTATGCGAAATGACAATAACCGCAGAAATAAACTCTTAGTAAGATAATATACGAAAAGACAATAGTGTGACAGCACGTAACTGTTTCAGTATGGTTGTAACGTACAAATGGGAAGCAACAGACATCAATTAGAGAAACAGTAATAGTATCACTTTCTCTCAAAGTGATACGATGGCCCTGAGTACGGCGTAACGAAATTAACATTCATAATCGTGGATGTCAGCTCATAACCGTAAGGTCTCGCAATGTGACGGCGTAATTGCGCCTTCTAACTACTTCCGACGCTGCTGAAGTAGGAGAAGTAACAAAAGCAGCGAAGAGCTGCAAAATTCACACCTATAAAGAGGGTGCTTCCAAATTAGTGTTATGCGTGGCTCTCTTTATCCAACGACGCAAAACCTGCGTTGAAAAGGCACAGGGAGAATACTGGACTCCGTTAAGAATGCGACTTACTCAACTTTTGTGGTGGAGATGTATTTCATAATATGAAATATTCTTTTAAGATTGGAATAAAAACATTTTCATTCGTTTACACATAAGTCATCAGTGAGCACAACAAGTTCAAATGAGTTTCGTTCTTCAAAGCTTTCAATTTTTACTTTTATATTTCGTCAGTTTCAGTGACAAGCGAAACATTATTAAGTTGTTACTAACAACCTGAATCTGACTACAGATAGCAGGATGGACCATTGGTACTTCCCTTATTTGTCATAATCTGCTTGTGCAAAGAGAATATTACTAAACACACTACGAAAGACAAATCTTAAAATTGCGTTTCTACATCATCATTTGAGAGTTTAAAATGACTTAATCATTCGTTAATGAACGTGACATATAAAGAGACCTTGGTTCAAAGAATCATTAAAACATCTGCACATCATGTGACTTCATTCCTCTTTAATTATATTAATTCCACATAATTGTATTGATTCTCCATTCAGTTAATTGCATAAATTGCGTGGTCCAATTTTTGACAGTGGAAAATTTACATTTACCTTCTACCCACAGTGTCATGAGACCTAATACTTGCCATTCTGTTTTCCGTAGCACATATCGTAAGGAAATTATACGTTTCTTGGCTGGGTCCTATATCAATAGTCCCGGTACAATATTTTGAAGACCAAGCCGCCAGTGAGATGGGAAACAGTTCCCTCCAGACAGCGAGTGGGCAGTGATAGTTTGGGCATCCTCAGTGGCCTTGAAAAAACTGCAACTGTATTACAACAATGGTGAGACCCATTCGTTATGCGTGATTTGGATGAAGATGCTGTTATCATGGGGATAATGCAGTTTTAGCCGAAACTTGTCAGGGAAGAAGAACTCTACGGACATTGAAGGATTTGTGAACAGCAGCCTGGACAATGGCATTCGCACGTGGAAATTGGAAGCACCAATTGATGAATTCTAAAAGACCACCCCGAATTTAGCAACATGTTCATCTGTATATTGGCACAATGCATGACTGCTTCCGATGTACTGGGTATTACAAAAATCGAGCCGTACTACTTTGGATGTAACTCGGGCGCTCACCATCAAAATCCTAGCTCGGGTCACTGTGGCAGCACGACAAGGTCATCTTTGTAAGCAACCTCTCACCAGAATGAGGTCATGGCTGTAGATGAGTAGTTTGATTTCGAAATGGTGTAGTGGGGGAAATCCTTCAGCCTTGTATGTGACTTAGTCAATGATCGTTGTGTGACAACCCAGTATCAGTCTGTAATATAAATGATTGCGTTCCACATCTGTTTGTGTCTTTATTTTTATTTATTTATTTACTTTTTTTCGACGAATGGGAAGCAGATACCAGTGCCACGTCGGAAAATGTAGGCGTGGTTAGCTCTTCCTCAACGGTGTCCTAAGTCCAATCTACAGACGTGGGAGTGGACTTGGCCTTGTACCGAGACTTACAGATGAAGCACTTATTCTTGTGTATTCGAAACTGGTGACATGGATCCTTAACAAACACTACTTTCTCACTGGTAAGGATTTTAAAGCACGGTTTCAAGGAGGAGTTTTGTTTCTCTAATCACCATTAACCTACCGAGATGTATCAGAGACTGGCCGGCAGGCAAAAACCAGAGCCAAGTCCTTAATGGAAGCAATTGCCTGAACAGATGCCTACCTACGAAGGAGACATGCGTCGAGAGAAGGGTCGTTTAACCTCGAGAGAAATTGCCCGTTACCAGGTAGGTGAACAAAAATCTTATTCCTGGTCATGTCTACAGCATACGAGAGCTGGCATTATACGTGATAGTACTGAAAGAGGCATTCCCGGAACAGACCACGGAGCTAGTCAATCCATTCCCTGAATGATTCTGAAACTAACTTTTGCGTGTGACACGCCTCTGCCTGAGGATGTAGCTGCTCTAAGACCTGGAAGATTGCGGGACCCACATTGGAAATCAAATATTCAGATTCACTAAACACCACCATATCTAGCTTCAACCTATCAATTCGCATTTTCTAACATCCCTACTCGTTTAAGGGATCTAACAATCCACGCTCCGATGCGTAGAATGCCACTGTTGTCTTTGCTGATGATCACATCCTCCTGAATAGTTCCCACCCGCAGATCCGAATGGGGGACTATTTTACTACCGGAATATTTTGCTTGAGAGGATGCCATCATCATGTATTCATACAGCAGAGCTGCATGTTCTCGGGAAAAGTAACGGCTGTAGCTTTCCCTTCAATTCAGCCGTTCGCAGTAGTAGTGTGGGAAAGCCAAATTAGCTGATGTTACAAGACCAGCTCAGTCAATGAACTAGACTGTTGCCCTAACTACTGAAAAGGCTGTTGCCCCGCCTCAGGAACCACACGTTTGTCTGACCTCTCCACAGATACCCCTCCGTTTTGGTTGTACCTGCAGTACGACTATTTGTATCGTTGAGGCATGGAAGCCACCTCACCACGGCATTGTCTGGGGTTCTTGTGGGTAGGTTTTTTTTTTAATTTTAAACATCGAAATTCATACAATGAAATAAATCGCAATGTGCGATGTTATGGCATCACTGTATTCGGTTTAGATGGAATACCAAGCTGTGACGAAAGAAAATTTGTGCCCGGACGGGATTCGAACCCGGGATCTCCTGCTTACTAGGCAGACGCGTTGACCACTCCGCCACCGAGGACACAGTGACGAGCCCCACTGCAGAGGACTCTTCCCTGCACGTCTCCCGCCAAACACAAATCTCCATTCGCCACACTGTCTCTTTCCTATACCACAGCCTATTTATTCTATAATGCTCGCAGCCACAATTTATAGAATAAATATTCTGTGGTATAGGAAAGAGACAGTGTGGCGTATGGAGATTTGTTTGTGGCAGGAGACGTGCAGGGAAGAGTCCTCTGCAGTCGGTCTGCTCACTGTGTCATTGGTGCCGGAGTGGTCAACGCGTCTGCCTAGTAAGCAGGAGAACCCGGGTTCTAATCCCGGCGGGGCAAAAATTACCATTCGCCACAGCTTGGTATTCCATCTAAACCGAATACAGTGATGCCATAACATCGCACTTTGCGATTTATTTCAGTCATTTGAAACGCTGTAATTCGTCAAATAACATACAGTTTAAGACCACAAACAGCCGATGCACATGCATTACGCAAAATCTATTAGTAAGTGGCTCTGCTTATTCCGAAGTAAATTTTCATGTGATTCCCGGTGATTAATGTTCATAAATTTAATGAAATTTTCTTTAATAATGGTCGTCCTGTATTTTTAACCTATTTTAGGCAACAAAATGCCAACGTGCTCAGCTTTCTGTGTTGAACTCGTCAGATCCTAGAAGCTCTATGAAGTAATGCCGTACGCCATTTATACCCCAGTCCTTTCCGGCACGAAGACACAGTGAAAGATTGCTTTACACCACTAATCAGTCGCATACCATATAAAACTGTGCACCAGTGCCCCAAAGGCTTCGTTTATACGGTATGTAAAGAGAGAGAGAGAGAGAGAGACATAGAGAGAGAGAGGGAGACAGAGAGAGAGAGAGATCTGTAGTATTTGAATAGATGCATGACGGGCTCGTATGAAATAATAATCAAAAAGAGTGGGGAAAAAATAGACTCCTTTCATCGTGCTCTGTACTTTCTAGTAACTCCCGGTATTAATAGTGTAGTGCATTTTTTGTATCAAGGAGGGAGACATCAAACGCGTTACCCGTTCCGTTCCTGAGCTCGCGATATAGTGGGAATAAATCGCCTTTGGAATTCACTGGAGTGGAAGGCAGCGTATCCGTGCGTAACGGAGCTGTGTGAGGAGATAACGGCGGAGGCGCCGGCGTGTGACGCGAATCAGGGACGGGCTGTGAGTGGCGGATCAGCAGCTCAGCCGTCGTTGTCGTTTCCCGGGTTGCAGACCTGCAGGCGCAAGCAGGTTGTGGAGACGCGCCGTTCTGTACAAGTGATCGCGCTGTTAGTGCAGCACAAGGCATTTATTACTTTATTAACATCGCCAAGGAGTTCAAATGCAGAGCTGGGCACCGTTAATCAGAAATTTAGCTTCGTTAATCATTAATCCGTTACTAAAAAAGTTAATTTCGTTAAACGTTAAAACGCTACTTTACGGACAATTTAATGGAAGTAAACGTTATTCGTTAACTCGTAAATGTACTGTGCAGCCGCGAAAACTCGTCTTCAGTATCGAAATATATAAATATTTGTGGTTGTTGTATCGCCGCGAGAGACCACGTAATGCTGGCGTGGCGGACTGTGGTGCTGTAGGTCACCGGTTCAATCACGCCCACGGGCAGAAATTTATTTCTTTGTAATTAACAATTCCAGAATGTTCTACATCTTTCTTATGTTCACTTGTAAATTCTACTTATTTATTTTTTATTTATTTATTATTTAACATGCCCCATTACATAGTAATATTACATGTTTGATGGTTTGATTCAGGCGCTTACATCAAATATTTTTACAAACACAAGTACAGTATATAAGTTGACAGGGTTTACAAAGGAACAAACAATTTTATACATCAGGAAATCTTATTTAATTACAAAAATTGTAAAAGCCTGTAGTGAATTTATGTACTAAGTCATATTTACTGACGGGCCATCCTCCTCCTTTGGCAGCTATTTTTTTCCTGAGATGGTCCCTCTCTTTCAATAAGTTGCAGCAGTAAAAATGCACGTGGTCAATAGTTTGGACAGCACTGTTACATGTGCACGTTCCGTCTTCAATTATTTTGAACCGCTGATAGTAGGCTTTCAGTTTCCCATGACCTGTTAACATAGCTGTAAAATTCGGAGATATTAGAAGTTTAATCATTAAACGTTGTCGGATCGTAGGAAAATACGGTTTAGTGCTCCCCCCGTTTCTTGTTCTGTGCCACTCAATGTCCCATTTGTTCCTGAACTCTTCTCGAAGTTTCTTCTTTACGGCACTTGTAGGTATTTTGTTATAGCGTGTTGACTGTCGTGATCGAGCTGCTCTTTTACCAAGGTTGTCAGCTAGTTCATTACCCCATATCCCTTGATGTGCCTTAACCCATTCGAAATGCACCAGCCAGTTGTGTGTCTGCAACCTTCTGATTTTACTTCTTATTTCTTCAATCAACAAGTTGTGGTTCTTCGGATTTCGCAAAGAGTCCAAAGTAATCCTGCTGTCGGTGTGAATTACTGCGGTTGTATCAGTATTCGAGAGATTATTTATGAACTCAAGAGCATTGACGATGGCAAATTGTTCCGCTTGATTGTTGTTTCTTATGTTAACTGTTCTTCTAATTTCTGGTACATTCTGTCTGTGTATAAATAGCAGAGCACTCTGCTCGAGCGGTAGTTAGTGCTGTGTGTATGTTAAGTTCCGAATAAACGTGCTTACAGTACAAGTGCTGTGTTCAGTTGCCTTCGAAGTGAAGCCTGCTTCCATTGCAACACGACAATATTATTGAAGTGGGCAATTAAACAAAACTTATTACCCTATCTGATATTAAAAAAAGTTTTTGAGGAAATTTACGTAAGACTTGTAGTATAAATAAAAACTAGTGTTACTTGGACACAATCCTGGTACTCGGCTGCGAAAGAAAGAGAAAAAAAAAAAAAAAAGAAAGAAAGAAAGAAAGAAAAGAGAGAGAGAGTGTGTGTGAGAGAGAGAACACGATGTAAAGTTGCAAAACTGCCTTCGCTAGAGTCGTTCACTTTGTAGGAAAAAAGTTATGTTCTGTTAGATGATTAGTTTTCTTGTACATGCCGCCAGGACATAGTGTCCTAGTAATACGTAAAGCTTAGTTTGTAATAATAATAATTGATCACGAAAATAAAATTTACGGGAGACTCAAAATATGTAACGTCACTAAATATCATCTGACATATTGCCTTTAAGAAACATTAACATATTAAAATGTTTGGGAGTCAAACTATCTTTTCCCCATAGGAAAAGGTGCAGCACTTGAAGGTGTAATGGTAATGTATTTCATAAAAACATGTATAAAAATATTTTCATCAAGAAGTACCACGTCGTTAAATGAATATTTTGATTTCATGTCCAGCCACATTTTCATTAGACTCTGTACTTTACTTGTTAAACATACTCGTATTTGGCCAGTGGTCTCCTTAGATTATATAACAAACATAAAAAAATCTTGTACAGAAGGTACGTTACAAATAAAAAACGAAACGCAATTGGTGTAAAATATTTATTTAACTGCAGTCTGAATAAGACGGGGAATCTAATATGATTAAAATTATATCATATTTCCTGATTAGGTGTGTCAGCCATATCTCGATTCTAGCAGCCTCCATAATCCTTTGTTTCGCGGTATGCAATTTAAATTTGTTCCTGTCAGCTACAACAAAGTTCAATGAGAATATTGTAATGAAAATCAAATTTTCCTGCCCTCCTGTCCCCACTCACCACTACGGCGAGTAGATACTCCACAAGTTATAACATTAAAAATACTTATTTATTTTGTACGTCCTCGCTGAACGTACTATTAATCGACAGGGACATGAGATAAACATTTATTTTCGTTGAAACGTTCTCGTCCGCCATTGTTATTGCCGATGGAACCAACAAGTGGGTACAAAAATAACTAATTAACGGACTTAGGACAACTTAACGAAAGTTAAAGAGTCCATTAATGTTTCTTGGAATTAAAAATTAATCCGTGACTCAAAAAGTTAACTTCGTTAATTAACGATTAACGGATTAACGGATTTGTAATCCTGAGGGACGAAACTGCTGAAGTCACCTGTGCATTAACATATCGCCTACATATGCTTATGCGGAAGACAGCGCACAGACCCATGACGGAGGAAGAAATAGAACCGCGACATGGCAACCAGTTTACATCTACATAAATACTCTGCACGTCACAGTGAAGTACATGGCGGAGGGTTTATCGAACCGTTATATTTATTTATATTCCGAATTAATTTTCCTGTGTCTATCATCGAGCCACTACAAGTCATCTGATATTTGTTTTTTTTTCAGCGTTCCAGACTTTGGCTACCTAGACGAGACAATAGACAAGGAATACTCTTGATGGACTTCTTGCGACATTCCTCACCATAGAAATGTCTTCTGAAGGGAAACTTGCGTGATCAGACGACCGGACTCACAGAAATTGGCATTTAATTATAAAATCAACAGTGGTTTGTACCATTTTGGTTCAAAACATTACTTTGAAATACCCGTTAAATTTTTATAGAGAGCTTTAGGTCGTAGATAGTTCTGCAGCTACTGATGCAGTTTGTATTAATGATACGTAGGAAGCAGTCAAAGAAACAAATGTTAAAGGAGATCTAATTTGTACCAGTGCCATGATTCTAACCTGTGTCATCTTCTTACTAGATACTCACTGACAGTTGTTGAACAACTTTAAAAATGTATGCAAAAGTTGTGCGGAGACATGAGTATTGTTGTGAAAGAAGAAGTGAATAGTATTATTGGATCAATTCTTTATTTTGTGTTTTTGAAAAAGACACAAAGAATATCTATTGAGGACAAACGAAATTATTTTAAAAATTAACTCAGTGATTTGACTTTCTCCGAATTTTTTTGTTTATGTATGCACCTGTTACTTGGGTGTGATATAGAAAGATCTTTTTCTACAAGGTGCATCTGAAAAGTTTGGTGAGTGGTCTCAGGAACTATCTCAAACAAGACTTACAAACAAATAAACAAATTACCTTTAAGGGATAATTTAAAGCCGGGAAACAGAAAGAAGTCTGCCGGCGCCAAATCTGGAGAATAAGGAGGGCGTCGAAAACACAGTGAACTTGCGTCTGGCGAGGACGAGGATAGCAGTCTGCATGACCTCGGTGCTTCGAGCGATTCCTAAAATTACGTTTGTTGACAGTTTCCAACAGCTGTACAACTAATATGAGAAGTGGAAGTTGTAGCCAAAGACAATTACTTTGAATGCCAGTGAACGTATTTTGTTTGTAACTTCTATTTCATACATTTCCTGAGACCATTCACTGGAATTTTCAGACGAACCTTGTATGTATATGGTTGTTTTGTAACATAAACTTAGGAGCTTAAGTGATGAAAATTTCAGATCATGGTTAGTGTCTACTCGTTTAGAAGAAAATAGAACGGAAATTTGATTCTGGAAATGTTTATTCTTCTCAGAACAGAAGAATACAAGCAGGGGAGATGAAGTTTCTGCGAAGTAGAATAAGGATAACAAGAAGAGAAGGGGTGAGGAATAAGAAGAACAGGGAAATAGAGAGGAGCCCTTAGACAGGATAGATCAATACTGTGGTGGTATAGCCATATAGAGAGACTGGTGGAGAAGACGAACCCCAGACGGATTATACAAAATACAGATGCAGATGAGAACACCAAGATCCAGGACGCCGTTTCCCACCTGGTTGTCTGGGGGAAGGTTGTGTTCTTCTGCTGGGTCCCAGGTCATACGGACATTCAAGGGAACGAAAGGGCAGACGTCGTAGTAAAAGAGGCGTGCATTGCGAGAACAGTATCTCAGTGTCCTATTCCCTTGCATGCTATGGCCAGACTGTTGCATATCAAAGTCGTGGGTCGATGGGAGGATGAGTGGCGGGAACTAACGAACAACAAGTTGCGAGACATGGAGTCCACCACATGGCCGTAGCAAACATCCTACCGACCGCGCAGGCGGGATGAAGTCCTCCTCACTCGTCTTCGTATCGGTCACTGTCCCATGACACACGGCTTCTTGCTCCGGCGAGAGGATCCTCCTTGGTGTGGTGTTTGTGATGCACTGTGCATCACGTTTTGGTTCCATGTGTTTTATATTCAGATCACAGGGCGACAGCTCTTTTGCCGAGTGCTTAGCCTTTTATTTTAAGCGATGACCCAACAACTTTGATTCGTCTTTTAAATTTTCATAAATTGTCAGGCTTACTCCCTAAAATTTTAGTGCAACTTTTTTAAGTAATCATTAGATTGACTAGCCCTCCCGTCTTTTTGTTAGTGGTCAGCCAGTCGTTTCTACCTAAGACTCCCACCAATTTTCTTAGTTTTTCTGGTTAGTTTTAAATTAGGCGCACCTGTCCATACTAATCTGTGACTTACGGAAGTTTTTAATGTGTGTATTCTTACGGGCCCATCTTGAAGGAAATAGTGGCGCTTTTTAGACGGCTCCTGATTTTCCTTAGGTTCTGTTTTTTCATGTTTTCCTTACGTTAATTTGCCGCTGAGAGTTATGAATGGGCGCTGATGCTGAGTGCCCTTCAAACCCACAAACAACATCAATAACAAGAGAAGACCAATAGATACATAGCTAAAAAGATTGAGGGATTGTGTCAAGAATAGAGGAGAAAATACTGCCAGAATGATAACAGAGAGAGATGCCGGAAAGACAGGACAAAGTGTCAGGGCTTTTGTTCTAAACAGACACAGCCTGTCTACTTCTACATCTACATCTACTTGGGATACTCTGCAAATCACATTTACGTGCCTGGCAGAGGGTTCATCGAACCACCGTTATACTATTTTATCTCCCATTCCATTCTCGAATAGCGCGCGGGAAGAATGAACACCTGAATCTCTCCATTCGGGCTCTGATTTTTCGTATTTTATTCCGATTATCATTTATACCTATGTAAGCGGGAGTCAACAATATATTTTCTCATTCGGAGGAGAATGTTGGCGATTGTAGTAGCCCACGCCGCAACGATGAGCGTCGTTGTTGTGATGATTCCCATCACAAATCCTGTATCATTTCCGTAAAGCTGTCTCCCGTGTGTCGCGACAATACGAAACGAGCTGCCCTTCTTTGGATCCTTTCGACGTCCTCCGTCAAACCCACCTGATAAGGATCCCACACTGGGCTGCAATATTCCATAAAAGGACGGACGCAGTTTCTTTAGTAGTTCTGTTGCATCTTTTATGGGTTCTGCCAACAAAACCCAGTCCCTGGTTCGCCTTTCCCACGACGCTATCTACGTGTTCTTTCCAATTTAAGTCAGAAGTAATTGTAATTGTGGAGTTCACGGCCTTTACATTTGATTGATTTATCATGTAAACAAAGTTTAACGGTATCTTTTCGTAATCATGTGGACGACTTCACACTTCTCATTATTTAGAGTCAATTGCCAATTCTTACACCATACAGATATCTTATTCAAATCGTTCTGCAGTGGGTTTTGATCTTCGGATGATTTTACTAGAGGGTAAATGACGGCATCATCTGCAAACAACTTAAGAGAGCTACTTAGATTTTCCCCTAAATCGTTTATGTAAATAAGGAACAGCAGAGGACCAATAACACTACCCTGTGGAACGCCAGATATGACCTCTGTTTTAGTCGATGCCTTGCCATCGATTACTACGAACTGTGTCCTCTCTGAGAGGAAATCCCCTCTCCAGTCTCAAATTTGGGGCGATATACCGTAACCACGCCATTTGAATAAAAGCCGTTTGCGAGGTACGGTGTCAAAAGCCTTCTGGAAATCAAGGAATACGGAATCAATTTGCGATCCCTTGTCGATAGCACACATCACTTCGTGTGAGTAAAGAGATAGTTGTGTTTCGCATGAATGACATTTTCTAAATCCATGTTGACCTTGGGCCAATAGATCATTCTGTTCGAAATAATTCATAATATTGGAATATAGGGTATGTGACTGGAAACTTTGCAAGATGATGATGATCATATGTTTTTTTAGTTTTATTTATTTTTTACTTTTTTGCATTTTGCATGTTTGTTGGTCTGATAAAGCATGAATGCATGCATGTTTTTCATCTTTATTGTGCATGAAACTCGGGACTCTAGTTACAACACGTGAAACGCACAACAGAGCTGGCAGTGATGTTTCGAGAGCTAACACGCGGGCAGGTGGAAGGACACGTGCGAAAATAGCGCCAATTCTGCAGCCAGGTTGCCCGTGTCGGGTCCCACGAGACAGCCCTCTATCCTCTCCAGCGGCGTTAACCATTTATCGCAGGTGGCGGCGCGCTGCGACGCCCTCCGCCCTCTCCTGATTGGCTGAGGCCAACCCGCCCGCGGCTGTTGTCACGCGGCTCTGTTTACCTCCCCCCCCCCCCCCCCCCCCACTCTGCGCCACAGCGCCTCCGGGCGTATTGTTTTTGTGCCGTTTCATTGCGTGGCTACTCTGTAAAAAATTTCTGCGGCATCTGTCGATCCCGCCGGGCTGATATTCCAGCCACAAACTTTTTTTTATCGACATCGTTAACCAGTAGCGTCTGATGACATTGCAGGTGGTCGCCAAAATATTTTACGGTGCCGACAATAGACTGGAGGAGCGTCTGTAACGGTGGCGTAACGTGATATCGCTGTGCAAGTTTCTAATTTTAGCAAACGCACTGAAGTCTAATTTTACCGTATATCGTGACGAATATGCGCTATTCGTACTATCAGAAAATTATTATGCCACAGCTGTTCCAGAGGAAGGGACATTTGCGATGGACCCACTGCCATATACCAGGCGCGTCCAGAAAGTAAGTTCCGTTTTGTTATATAAAACGAACGGGTACAGATACAGAAAAAATATTGATTGTACAAAAATCTACAACTGTTAAACTACTTTTCTACATTGCTTCCGAAATTTTGTAGGCAAGTTTAATAGCATGGCACAAGGTTTTGTGTGCCTTTTGGCCCACTTTAGGTTACGGTAGTAACACTAAAAGTGGGCCTTTGAGATCGTCTTTTGACAGCTCGAAATTTAAATGAAAATAACGGCTTAACTATTCATTTGACACGAAAATTGAATAACCGAATTTGTAGAGGAGACAATTCTCTACAACTTTGATCTCTCATGTTTTTTTCCATATCTCGTAGCGTTTCACAGATATTTGCAAAAATAACTGCGATTTTCGGATGTCTGTCTGTCTGTCCGTAACGTGTTCCCTGTTTTTAAGACGAACCGTTGAAGCGATCAACACCAAATTTTACAGACATGATTGTAGGCCGCCAGAGACCAGAACATCTCTTATTCAAATTTTTCGGACTAAAAATACGGTAGTAAAACAAAAACAAAAAAAACCGTTTGTAATATAATTGTAATTGCAAACGAACCGTTCATCTGACACGAAAATTGAATAACCTAATTGGTAGAGGAGAAAATTCTCTACAACTTAGCTCCCTTATGTTTTTTTCATGTTTCGTATCGTTTGAGATTTATTTGCAAAAACAACTGAGATTTGACACCCTCCATTGAATTAACGAAAACCAGCCGTTCGCAGATGTCACGAGACATTCCTCGCCCACAACTCTCTGTGGCATACGCCATATTGCGTTGCGTATTTGATGATTTTCTTATTGTAACTTACACATTGTCGTTTCAAAGCAATGGCGCACTGAAGAATTAGCAAACAACACATCGTTCTTCATACGATAAATGATTATCTAGTGTCTACAAATACCATATTAGCATCAGTTAACAAGGGCCATCAATAGTATGAGATTAAAGGACCTATCTGTTGATTGATACTTTGTAGCGTAGTGGGCAAGGCGTTGGACTGTAACGCTAAAGGTCGCTGGCTCGGAATCCGCCGCTACCTATTTTTTTTTTCCTGAAAGGGTTTCAGACACTCTTATTAATTAATGTTTTATTATTTAGATTATTATTTTGGTCCAAAAACTTATAAAACTACAAATCTAAAGTGGACCGTAAAACACGTCAGTGCTATTTTTTCATAGAATGTTGCCGCTTGTGTATTCAACCATGTGGTAACATGTTCTTACAGCTCGTCATGATAGTTGAAGTGTTGTCCACCAAGGACAGATTTTAGGTGTAAGAAGAGGATTACTGTCAAAAGATTTTTTTTCACGATAATGCTTGACTTCACACACCGAATGTGACCAAACAATTCTTACGGATATTTCAATGGGACCTGTTTGATCATCCTCCATTCAGCTCGGATCTCTCTCCTAGTGACTTTCATCTCTTCTTACACCTAAAATCTGTCCTTCGTGGTCAACACTTCAACGATGGTAAAGAGATGTTACCACATGGTTGAGTACACAGGCGGCAACCTTCCGTGAAGGATGCATGCAAAAACTTGTGGCACGCTATGACAAGTGCCTACAAACTTTTGGCAGTTATCTGGAAAAGTAGTTTAAGAGTTGTAGAATTTTGAGCGATAAAAATTTCTTCTGTATCTGTACCCGTTCGTTTTATGTAACCAAACGGAACTTACTTTCTGGACACGCCTCGTATATGAATGTAATGAATGAATTATTTTTTTGCGATTTTTGAATTCAGTGCATTTCTAAATGAGGTCCATTATTTGCTGACAAATGAAAATTTCTATGGACCGGGACTCGAACCCAGATCTACCACTTATATCGAGCGGTCGCCTTAAGGATGGAGGGGGGGGGGAATCAACATTAGGAAGTTCAAAGAAGCCCCATCTGTTTCTATTACATAGACCGTAGCTCAACTATCCAAGAATACGCTGTCAAAGTTTCAAAAGCGAATTTCGTATCCGTTTGGATATTACGAGCTGGTGGAGAAAAGAACAGTCCTTGGAACAGCTTGAATCACGCCCGACCCCATTACACTGCGACGTATAGAACGAAATTTCTCAAGTCTACGAAAATTTATCAAGGGATTAATTAAGGAGGGACGTTGATGAAATTGACTAAAAATGTCAATTTCCTATTAATTTTTTGTTACTACAATGAGTTCCCAGAGTTCCAATGTTGAAATCGCATCCGAAGTGTCCGAAAATTAATTAAAAGTGTGACGCGGCCTCCCTGCCACGCCCACGTTATGAAGCAGCACTTCAATACCGGCTCAGTGAACAACGATTCCGTGTGTTAATTTCAACCAAACAGGTGTGGGATGCATCTAGAAGGCCGTGATACGTACTTTTTCGTTTTATATATCATCTTTGACGGTGTTCCGCATCTTATAAACAATAACAAACTAGCTGAATCGTTTATTACGAAGCATTTTTTACTTTACTTTATTTATTTATTTCTTCATTCAGCAATGAGACTATTCATAATCTGTGCCACATTAGGTAGTGTATCTACACGCTCAGATGGATAATAACCTCTACATTCACATGCAGAGGCTTCAAAATTGTATCCTGGGTCTTGTCAAGCCCACTTATTGGTTTCTGGTCAATCTTTCACTTCTCAAAATATGTGTTCATGGCAAAACCCAGGATCCAAATGAATCTCTAAATTCACTCATATGGAAACGATGCCCTAAAACCACATTTGCATCTGCTACAATTGACAAAATTGCACTTATGATGCAGTTATTGTGTTTTATGATGGGAACGTCGGAAAGATGAAGGTAGTAGAAAGAATGTGTTTCAAGAAAGGAGGTTTTACTCAAGATATCCTGAGAAAGATAGATTTACAATGCATAGCTGCAGCTGAAAAGTCAGTTGTAGTCGTGGTAAAAGAAAGAAGGCAGGCACCAAAATACCAACAGAAAAGCCTTGAAGGTAAAGACGACCCAGAGTACAAATGCGGTGCCTTCTGAAGCAGTGACATAAGGAAATATGTTTGGTTAACTTTTAAACTGCGCTTCCTAAAGTTCATTTTTTTATGTTTATGTACCTTTTACTCAGATTCTATGATTGCTAGAGTTATGAAATTTTGTACACATATTTCTGTAAACATATTAAACATTGTCTCAATAGTAAATTTTTAATTTCTGGTTGCAAGCTGAGATATGGGGCAAAATGCTTGGAATTTTGCATAAATTTAAAATGTGACTCATTAAATTATATTTACAAAATCATGAAAGTTCTCCTATTTGACGTATTCCAAAAACCTCATGAGAGACGCTTACAACATATAAAGAGATGAAAAAGAGAAATTTTGTAGAAGTTTCTTGAATACTTTCTGAGAAAAAGGAACACACATTTTTTTAATAAAACTTTAAATTTCATTACAAAAATAAAAATATATAATCAAAGGATTTTATATGTAAATGTGTCTTTCATGTAAAGCGTGGTACAAAATTTCATTGCCACATCTGCAAAATTGTGAATTTGGTGCATTTTTGAAATAATATCTGTATTTCATCAACGACCCCTTTAATGGACAAATTATTAGGTGGTCACACACAGAATGGATGTTTCAGTACAACTATTTGGTGTTTAGCTACTAAACACTTGAACTCCGGACTAAAAGTTGTTGAATTGGCATCGTATTTGGCAACGTGCGTAATCCGTGAAGGTAATTCATCCCTTTTGATGGTGTTGAACATGGCAGGAATTGTTGTAGGCACGCAAAGCTTCAGTCATGTCGAACAAATACAGATAATGCAACCTCCTTTCCTTCTTTTGTTCCAGGACTACATTTCCTTTCCCCCTCCTCTCCTTTCCTATCCTTACTCCTTCTCCTCCCCACGTGTGACTGATAACCTTAGCAGTTTATTCCCCCTATCCCAGCCAAACACCCCAATGCAACCCCCACCCCAACCGGCAAGCTCGGAAATCACTACTGCAAGCCTAAAACGAAACCCATGAGGAAGACTGGGGACTACCATAGACTGCTAGAATCTCAGATTAATCTGTAAGCTTGGTACATTTCTTTTAATGTTCAAACGCGTTATCTCGAAATGACGTTTCACACATTTGCATGGTATGGTATAGAATCGATCATTATGACAACTGACAGTATGATTCTTTATCGAACTAAGAATTATATGAACCAACTTGTGAGATGATCTAATGATTTTAAGGGTTCTGTTCGTTGCATAATTACAGATAAACATTCGAGAATATCGAAGTAAAGTGTACCAATGCCTGCAACATCTGTGGGAAGGAAGCTTAGGGTTTAACGTCACGTCGTCAGCATGGCCATTAGAGACGGAGCAAACGCTCGGAGTTTGAAAGGAGCAATCCTCGCATTTGCCTGGAGTGATTTACGTAATTAATGGAAAACCTTAATCGCGGTGGCCGGAGGTGGATTTGAAACACCGTCCTCCCGAATGCGAGTCCATTGCGTTACCACTGCGCCACCTCACTCGGTGCAATATCTGTACTTCTCATTATTGTCACTTGCGTTGAGATATATATAGTTAGAGAATTCGTTATTCATGTAAACGCGAAGCCTTTTTAATTTCAGATGAGGTTTGGAATGGCTACACTGCACGCTACTGGTGACCTGTTCTCACATGCCTCGGCGGTCATCACAGCGTAAATTTTTTATAAATGGCTAAAATTATTCTCATAAATTCACACAATTACGAATGAAATGCTGTCGGAATATGAGAACAATCTCATTAATTCTTTCTACCGAAAATCAATCCCACAAAATCAGTGACAGCCTCCTAGAGTGGTTCACCGCGGCGGAGTGGCCGAGCACATTGAGGCGCTATGCACCGATGCGAGCACATTGAGGCGCTATGCACCGATGCTTGAGACCGTTCCCCGCCAGAGGTTCGAATCCTCCCTCGAGCATGGATGATTGTGTTGTCTTTAGTATAAGGTAGTTAATAAGCAGTTGGTAAGTTTAGGAACTGATGACCCCGCAATTATGACCCATAAGCTTAACAAAGATTACAACATTTTTTTTGCTGTGGTTTCCCTCCCTTAACCACACGACCACCAGGGCACATTACCCGGCCAGATCCAACCTTCAATTTGGCACACTTGTCTTCATTCCCCAATCCTGGTACACATTTTGTATGATGCCCGCGTTCGGGAGAAGAACTCATTCACTATCATCGGCCTATCTTGGCACTGGGATATGTAGGCAAGTGTGACAACTGGAAGTTTGGGTCTGCTCGTGGAGCGTGCTCTGGTGGTCGAGTGCTTAAGGCAATTTCTGTCGAAGATCGGGAGACCCTGGTTAGAGTACCGGTGCGGCAAAAAGTTTCATTTGTCCCAAATAACAGAACACATTTAAAAATGCAGCTGAAGTTGGCAGAATTCGCAAATTACGAGTGAAAAATTGATTCATTAGTATCAAAAGGTTAAATGAAAGGATACAAGTTATGTAATTAGCTTTACGCCTTTCCAGCGAGACTGATAATTTGGAGAGACACACGGTTATAATTTTATCGTAAATGACTCCTACAAGTGCACTATATTGACATTATTAGTTTATTTTCACGCATATTCCCTTTTAGCTTGATGTTTGAAAAATACACTTCTGCCATTGAAATTGCTACACAAGGAAGATGTGCTAAAGACGCGAAATTTAACCGGCAGGAAGAATACGCTGTGATATGCAAATGATTAGCTTTTCAGATCATTCACCGGACAATTACAACGTGCTGACATGAGGAAAGCTTCCAACCGATTTCTCATACGCAAACAGCATTCGACTGCCGTTGCCTTCTGAAACGTTGTTGTGATGCCTCGTGTAAGGAGGAGAAATGCGTACCATCACGTTTCCAACTTTGATAAAGGTCGGATTGTAGCCTATCTGGATTGCGGTTTATCGCATCGCGACACTGCTGCTCGCGTTGGTCGCGATCCAATGACTGTTAGCAAAGTATCGAATCGGTGGGTTCAGGCGGGCAATACCGACCGCTTTGCTTGATCCCAACGGCCTCGTATCACTAGCAGTCGAGATGACAGGCATCTTATCCGCATGGCTGTAACGGATCGTATAGCCATGTCTCGATGCCTGAGTCAACTGATGGAGACGTTTGCAAGACAACAACCATCTGCAAGAACAGTTCGACGATGTTTGCAGCAGTATGGACAATCAGCTCGGAGACCATGGCTGCCGTTACCCCTGACGCTGCATCAGAGACAGGAGCGCCTGCTATGGTGTACGCAATGCCAGAAGCGTGATTGTAATGTAATAACTGATATAATTTGTTTCTGTATTTTTAGTTCTTAGCGCTCATCTTAATTCATATTAATCTTATCTGTTCTTTGTACAATAAATGAATGAGATGCGATATTCTACATCTCTCTTTGACGCCTGTTTGTTTCACACGTGTATGTGTAGCGAACGCTGACCAGAACTCGGTACGTGCAGAATGTTTTGACATCTGTTCTTTTTTCATTCTTGCAACAGGAAGATAATGTGTTAAGAGGATAATGCTTATCCATGCACTGTGCATGAATCTCAACGTGAACTGCAAGACGTGGAGCAACTTCCGTAGCCAGCACAACCTCCGAATTTGTCTCTAGTTAAGCACTTATGAGATATGATGAGACAACTGATAGATGCAACTCGTCAACCCACAATTCTTATTGAACTACATGCACAGGTCAAGCAGTCGTCAAATAATGTATGCCAAGACACTATTCGTCATGATTTAGGGATCGTTTGTCAATATCACGTTAAGTTCCAGTTAAGATTTTAACTCGTCGTTAGTGGAGAACTGCGTTTGTCAATGTTTTGGGTATGAATTAACCTCAAGTTAAAAGACCTCAAACTGGCCGTTAAGTTAACGAGTAGAATTGTGATCGTTACACAGCTAACGACTAGTTAAGTGAGAATTTGTATTAAAATGGCAGGATTCCAAAGCACTAAAATACCGCAATATATTAACGTGATAAAAACAGATTCATCGAACCAAATAACAGAAGCACTGCAGTTATAAGAAACTAGTGTGGAAAGCAGCTTTATTGGAAAATTTTATCGTCATATTTCTCGTCCCTTACATATCAGTAGCGATTAGATGAGTTTGATGTATACGCAACATAACCTTAAAATTATTGTTGCGATATCAAAATACAAACTTACGGGTAACGACTAGTTAAGTGAGAACTGGTATGATGAAAATGGATGGAATAATAGACTTGGTGGCAATGAAGACACTGTCAATATTTTGGACTATGTACAGGTCATTGCTCCTATAAAACGTCCTAGACGTATTTATGTTCATCCAAATCATTTTGAACGCTGGAATGATGCAGAATTTCTTACGCGATTTCGTCTTCGAAAGAGCACTTTGGAAATGCTGCATGAAAAACTCCTCGACTATCTGGAAAGTCCAACAGATAGTTATGTATTTTGTAAGTTATCCGTCGTTAAAGGAAACAGAATACATTATTTATGTCTGCAAGCTTATTAATTCAGTATTTACTGATGCTTGTTGCGCCTACTGTACGGCATAAAATGTAATTTCTTTCTCCGATTTACAGGAACAGTGCACTTTCGCCTATGTGCAAGTTATTGCTTTCACTGAGCACTTGGCACTATGTTCTTGTACTTGGACGTAGCACTTTTCCTGTCCTACATGTTCCATGGACAGCATTGAATTCATTTGCCACACAACACCGAGTCGCTTCCCTTTCCTTCCATCTCATAGCATGCTTTTTTTTGTTTTGTTTTGTTTTACATAGCCAATGGGTTCTTATATTTCTTTATTAAGAACACAAGACTCTCGCACTCACTTCTTGTAAGATTCATGCTTCTTTCACGTTTGTTTTCCATAGCACCAAATAACAACTGTCTGCCAACCTCTTCCCTGCTAGTCAAATATAGCGAACAGCTGTTTATTCGGATGGAACATTCATTTGTTTCTATTGCCAACATAGTCGAAATATATCGTACCTTCTCGTTTTCTACAGGTTAGCAAACGAGAGGTGTATCTAGCAATGACAAACGCAATGCACTTAACGAACACATTTAACTGGATGTCAAAGACATCATCTCATTTACTAAAGAGAGTTGGACGAACCGGCCCTAAATACAATATGTGAGTCGCGACCACTAGCGGGGTCCCAAAGTCTTGTTCATGGGCTCGCCGTCACAGGAGGAAGTAGTTGCGCTATAAAACAACCAGACCAGTGCATGTCTGAATACCAGGGATTCCGTAAAGCAAAAACATGTGCCTAAACATTTAAATGTATCTTATATTAAAACTGGTGATCATCAGTTCTCTGTTGAATAATAAATACACCGTGTGAACAATGAATAAACGGAAGGTCTATAAACTATTTGCAGGTACCAGGCGATAGCGAATTTACAAGATACAGTAAGTAATTTTCAGGATTTATATTGTTTACAAAGTCGCTTCTGACCTTTACCTGCAGTGTGAAACCTCGTTATGAAACACGTATTTTCTGTCGGAAAATAGATTGTGTTCCATTCAGAAAAGTGAATTAAAATTTATATATATATTTGAAGGGCAACGAATTTAATTTTCTTCTGATGACACAACTTTGTTTTGAAAAACTATAGAAAATAATATATATTATTCTCCTCCCTGGGGCTTGGGTGTGTGTGTT
Source organism: Locusta migratoria (assembly GCA_026315105.1). Classification (NCBI taxonomy): domain Eukaryota; kingdom Metazoa; phylum Arthropoda; class Insecta; order Orthoptera; family Acrididae; genus Locusta; species Locusta migratoria. Next base: position 78,325,277 of record CM048750.1, on the reverse strand, counting down.
TGTCCGTAGGTTAGTTTACCTAGGTTTAAGTAGTTTGTAAGCTAAGGACTGATGACCACGCAGTTTGGTCCGATAGATTTACAGACGAACATATATTATTCTCTATAGTTCTTCAGGAGAAAGTTGTGTCAACAGTAGAAAATTAAATTCGTTGCCTTTCAAATGACACACATAGTTATTACAACGGTCCAGGGATGAGGGTGGGGAGTGGGAGATGGCCAAAATAATTTTAGTTTGAAGGGGGTCGCGTATTCAAAAGGGTTGGGATGCAAGGATCTAATGGATGCAAGAATCAACATCTGCATTTCCGTCTTTCCACTTAATAATATGGGTTTTTCAGCATGTATAGGTACCTCGTACATCAGTAAATGTAATAATTTTATTTAATCATCATGAAATGTATCAGCAATAAATATTGTGTTGGAAAACTCTAAGACGAGGTGTTAATATTTTCCGACAGCGTACTGTACTTACTTCCGTCAATGTTCCGTAGCTGTATAGAGTGTTAGGTACTTTGCTCCTATTCTTCTCTTCTTGTTAAGGTCACAAGATACAATATGTTTCATTCGAAGTGTTTGAACAATTTTCCACCGCTTGCTGGAGAGGCGATAGCTCTGTACTTCGCAAGTTTGACTTGCAATGTTTTATCGAAATTCTCTGTAGCAGCATCTGAGACGGGCTGCCGATGATGTCTGCGAAGTAGAACAAGTAGGTCATAAATATCGGGTAAGTTCGCTTAGTATAGAACAACAAAGTTTGCCGACTAAGGATGTTTTGGTCATGTTAACTACGGAGTTTGCAGCGGACAGACTTCAAAACACTCATTGCCCTTCATGTCTGCTCCGACGTTCACGCGATCGAAATACTCTCCCTCCGTCACAAGATTACATCTTGAGCAGACAGTTCCCTTCCAGTCTGTGACTTGAATGTTTCGTTTTCCTTCCAACCCCCCCCCCCCCCACGCCTTGTGTTACGCCTTTTGACAGTTTTCCCGATCTGCATTGACAGTAAAATCCTAGCAAACGAAATATAAAAATTTATACGAGAAGTAATAAGAGTTTTCTTGTAACAAGATCAGGGATACACACATCTGAAATGCCTAAACATTTAATTTTTCGTGGTAGCAAAATGAAAGTATACTGTAGGATATTCCAAGTCTCACTTTCTTGGATTACAAAATTGTCTACAAAGTAATCCGTTGGCGTCGTCTTACCTGTAGTAACCAAAAAGAAAGCAATTATGATTTTAAAAAAATATCTAAGCTTAGTGAATTAATTCTTTTGCTGACCGTCTCATCATAGAACATGTCATGAGGAACGGCTTACTGTAGGTGACAATGGCAATGAATTCTTCATTACAATGCAAGGACTCATAGAACAAGTTGAGGTGCCTTTGTTTTGCAATATAAGTTAGACACACACACACACACACACACATAGAGAGAGAGAGAGAGAGAGAGAGAGAGAGAGAGAGAGAGAGAGAGAGAGAGAGAGAGAGAGAGAGAGAGAGAGAGAGAATGTATGATTTATTCCACGATCATGGAGACTTCCTCCTCAATTCGGCCCTGTGGAATGTGTTAAATATAAATGAAAAAACTCACAAAAATACCCGTGTTAAGGATAAATCAATATATGTGTGACTTATTGTACTTGAATAACTAAAGCTTTCAAAGAAGTGGATAATTATTTGAAGTAAATGACCGTCACAAAAAGAACAAGTCGATAAACAGTGGGTCATACTTGGCCCTTATGCAAGCAGTTATTCAGATAGGCATAGAGTGACAGAGTTATTAAACGTCCTCGTAAAGGGTAGCGTGCCTCTTTATCGGACCATTGGGTGAGTTTGACCAAAATCGCAAGCTTTTCTAAGTGCTCTGTCTATGATGCTGCGAACGTTCCCTTTCTGCAACAGTTCAGTCGACTATGCAGGTCAATATACGGTTTCAAAAGCACGAATACAAGCAGATTAAAATCTCGCCGTATGAGGTCCAACAATATCTTGCTGTAATATGAGCCGAGGATGAAAGCCATGAAGGGCAAATAAACAGGACGCTGGAAAAGAGAATTATTGCGAAGAGGTTGTTTGCAGTTTCCACAGTCGTCTCATGTAATGCTCCACGAGAAGAAATGAAGGGAAATGGGATGACGTGAAACTGCTAGTTAAGATACATGATCCCATTATTCCCCTTTACAGGAATGTCCTTTTTGAGGTGTTAACGAACAGTAAGTTCACAGTGACATGCCGATCAATTATGTTGTAACCACAGTTTTCGTAAGTGGGAAAACCTTATCGAACGATACATTATATGATTGATAACTGTCAAAGCAATCAGCTGCTTTCCGTGTAATTTATTATTTTCTATGTTAACTAGTATTTCTGACATTTAAGACGTGAGCAATAATTATTTATGCATCTTAGAGAATTACGTAGCTCACCACTGTATTGACTAGTATTGAAAAGAACAATCAACTATTTTAAATGATTCACAGAACTGCAGTTGGGTACATGACATACAGAAACATATGTTCAACCTACAATCACTAGAGTACTGACAAGTCATGCCAGTTACTTCTGATTTGTGTATTTATCAAATTTTATTTAAATTTTATTGCAGTAAGATTTTATCTGCCCTAGACGAAGGGACCCAGAAGTAATGCATTTTTCCCGTTAAATCGGGGACGAACCCGTATTTTCTAGAAAAGAAGATACTAATTGAATCAGGAACTAAAAAAAGGGACCTAGTAACCAAAAAGAAAGCAATTATGATTTAAAAAAATTATCTAAGCTTAGTGAATTAATTCTTTTGCTTGTGCTGGGACAAATGGAGTATAAATGCTGTTCCTTTGTTTTATTTCCAGATTTTGTACACTCTTGTTAATTATTAAAAATAAAAATTAAAAAATAAAATGGAAGAAGCGATTGACTCTTTCTCAGCTAGGGGCGCCACTGCAGTTCCAAAAGCTACACGTAAACTTTGACAAATATGTTAATAAATATCTTTATCCATTTACTACCAAACTTCACATCTGTCATTGTGCTAACCTGAGGATTTCCTGAAGATTTCATCAAAATCGTTCCTATCTTCTAGGAGTCTGTAGGGAACGTTTATACATACACTTTGTAATCAGAGGTGTTTAGGTGATGGGTTTCACTTGTGTTATACGTCTGTACACGAGATTTCCACACTGCTGCACATCCCTAGGTGCTACAGTGAAATGGAAACATGGGACACATATAGCACCTCTGTTGACAGTTGAAGAGGGTCGTACACCGCAATAGCTAGGCATATATCCTGATCATCAGACAGGAATTTCAAACTGCATCAGGCCCCAAGTGCTTTGACTGTTAGACGGAAGGTGAGAATACTTGGATTTCATCATCTAGCGGATCATCGAAACATCACGCATGTCAATGCCAATGGACGTCTCGCTTGGTACAAGGACCATAAACATTGGACGATTGAACAGTGGCCAGACGTTTATGGAGTGACGAATCACGAACTCAATGTGGCTATACGATGGCAGGGTGGAGGTTTGACGAATAACTGGTGGACGTCATCTGCCACCGTGTGGGTGCCAATACTAGGCCTACACTGGTGTTATGGTGTTGTCGGATTGTTATGAAGGGGCTTTGCACCCTTGGTTGTTTCGCGTAGCACTATCGCAGCACAGGCTGTGACGTTACAACAACGCACAACACTCTTTTGCATCGCAAAACGCGCTAGTTTGACAACGAAGAACGTCGAAAGTTGCGACAACTGAACAGGCAATCAGCCGCTGCGAGGAGGCAAGACTCGTCCAGCTTCGCCTCGGCCGGAGTAGGATCACATGGAGAACACGCTGGTGATATGACGTCATGTTCCACTACCATGTTTCCCGCCGAATATAGCATTGTCTTTATTTGTACATACTTCGCTGAAACAGTGTTACAGACTAGCACGGAGAAGCAAACGAAAGACGAAAACAGCGTGATTCATTATGGTGTGTTGACGTCGTTTATATTAATTTTGTACCAAATGTTATTAAGAAAACTAGCTTGGAAAATTGTAGAAGCTGAAATAATTTAAGCACATTAACGATCAAGGGCTCAAATGAAAGATCTAATAGAGACGCAAGCTTGGTGTAACCATCTGCAACATTTATATTATGCAAAATAATGAATTTTAAGGAAAAACAATAATGATTTGTTCACAACCATTAATACAAGATAGATACATAAATAGCGAGTCAGTTATAAGTTGGCTGGTGTCGTAAACAGGCGTTATGACCTGTTTAGAATATATTATTTTAGTTGATTTTAAGATGTTATCTTTGTGTATCGGTCATGCTGGAAATATTCATTTGTTTAAACCTACGTTTAAACCTACGATTTTGGGGGTATAACTAGTGTTAGAAATTAAAGTATGCATTTGCATTAGAATCTTAGCGCGCATCTCACGATGCCATCATACCAACATTTCATCACAATTTAAAAACTTTTGTACTGCTAGAATCACTAAAGCTCGTGAGGTGATATAATGCAGGAATGACGTCACAGATTTTATATAAACGACAGCCTGGAGCGGCCAAGGATCAGTCGACCGTAGTTGGATCTTGATGGCAGATATGTGTCGCGGGTGCAGTGAAATCGAGTGAGACGATGGCGCTGGACTCTGAAATATTTTTCAACGCATGTGGACTTTGAATTTTGAAATATGCTTTGAACTCAAAACTTTTTTTTTTTTTTTTTTTTTTTTTTTTTTTTTTTTTTTTTTTTTTTTTTTTTTTGGCGTCTGACTTGTTACTTCATTTTCTTTTATTTTCGGAACACTATCTAAATTATTAAATATTAATATAGTTGTATTGTAGCAATATTGGGGGATCTAGCTAATCAGCTAATCATGTCAGACTGAGTCTAACGAATTTAGTGATTCTCGCCAGACATAATCATGCAGTGGGCACTAAGAATTTTTAGCAAAACGTAACCGACATGTTATAGTCAGTTATTTAGTAGATGCCGCCCTAGTTAAAAATTCCCTTAATTTGAAATTGAAAGTTTAGTTTCACAAATAAATGTATACATGTATAGACAGCAATGAGCCAAAGGTAGCTGGAATAAGTCATCCTCTAATAGAGAGTTAGAAAAATTAAGTGTCCGTACCGTTACAAGGCCTACATTGATGTTTTAAGAACTTTGTTGCTTCTCACTGTTTCAGATCAATTCTGAGATAATGACTGCATCTTTCAACATGATCGATCACCTGTTCATAATGAATGGCCATTAGCGGAGTAGTTACTTGGCAGTAACATCCCTGGCCTGCACAGCGTCCTGACGTGAATCCTGTAGAAAACCATTGGAATGTTTTGGGACGCTGTCTTCGTGCCAGCCTTCACTAACCTACGTCGATACCTCTCCAAGTGTAGCACTCCATTAAGAATGGGCTGTCATTCCCCAAGAAACATACCAGCACCTGACTAAAAGTAGGCCTTAGAGAGTGGAAACTGTTATCAGGGCTAAGGATGGGCCAACACCATATTCAATTCCAGCACTACCTATGGAGGGCGACACAAACTTTTAAGTAATTTTCAACCAGGATTCCGGATACTTTTGATCGTATAATGTACATACATACACGCGTCCATTTTATACATAAGATAGATAATGGATTGTTAGTGGCCGAAATCTATATAGGCATCTCACAAACGAACGATGGCTGGCGACTTCCCAATTTTGACGTATTTTAAGTAGAGATGCCAAGATCTAAATTGTTACCTTTTATTTATTTAAGACGACCGATTTCTACATTCATTGGTATCATCTTGTGGTCTCCTACAACTGGCATAAAACTGCTTATTATAGTACTCAAAATAAAATATGTAAGTTGTACTGGTTGATAGTGATATACAAAATCATGTGTTGGTATATATAACTATCAACCAATGCACCCTCCATGTATTTTTTAATTAGAAGCACTTAAATAAGCAGTTTAATACTAGAATTACGCCGCGGTGGAGTAGCCGAGCGATCTAAAGCGTCTCGCTGCGGAGCGTGCGGTTGCTCGCCGTGGAGGTTCGAGTCCTCCATGTGTGTTTGTCCTTAGGTTAGTTTATGTAGGTTTAAGTAGTTTGTAAGCTACGGACTGATGACCACGTAGTTTGGTCTGATAGATTTACAAACATTTGAACATTTTGTACTAGAATTACTAGACTTTTCTGTACCCCTAGTACTACCATTTGGGTAATTTTTAACCCATGGTAGCAATCAATCATTTTACTGGCATTTTACTGGCGTTTTATGTTTCACCATGTTGGTACTACATTCAAAAAGACTCTTGTGTGCAAGAAACTTATAATTTGTTCTCTAACATGCATTGTTCAGAGACAAAAGTAAATTTTCAGAAGTACTTGTAATTTTATTTAAATTTTACAGAAGAAATTCCACAGTCTTACATCTTATATAATTACAATAAGTAAAATTATTTTACAAGGTTTATCTATATAAAAAAAAGGTTGAAAGAGGCTCAAGACATTGTTTCTACGATTACTAATATTATTTTTATTTTTTCTAGTTTTAGATTTAAGGCAAGTGCCGAGTATTTGTAAATATGTAAATGTTTTCTTCCTTATTGCAATCAAGGGATGAAAATATAATAATAGCAATTTCAACCTATTATTGAATGTGTTTGGAAATGTTTTGGAACAAACTGTTGACAGCATCGGCTCTCAACTGAGACGTTTCACAAGTATTTTGGCTCGGCAGCTGTTGCACATGTATTTCGTACACTTGAAACATACCCTTAGGTGTTTTATCCCCGTTTTGTTGTTCCTAGGAATCCTGGCTTTCAAAATGCCTTTTATTTCCACAATGGCCGCCGAGTGCTTTCAAGGGGAGATTGGCTCCCCTTTGTAGGATGTAGGGGAAAGTAAACTCATCTGTTAGTCTGCCAGTACATTTTGGCCTTGCCATCTTCTTACATGTACATAATGTAGAGCCACGACTTTTCCCACACTAGCACAAAGGTGTCATGAACCACATGGCGAGTCTTTAGGACAAAGAGAGTAGGCATAAATAAAATAATTCTAAAATTTCTGACGACGGATTTCAATCTAATGAAAAATGACGATTCGTTTGAAGTATTACAAAGTTATGTCCGATAAATATTCAAGAAGTTGGTAAAATTAACCGCCAATAAAATCATATCAACCTAATTTTCCCCGGCAATCTAAAATTACCGTATGCTTGCCTGACCAGAGGACCGTCGTTTCGTTGGGGCGAAATAATTTTCCGTGTCTTGTATTAATTAATATATTAAATTGGCAAAATGGTGATCAGCCACAAAGGCTACCGGAGCCGTTAAAACCCGGAGAACAATCGTCTTCGTGGAAGGACACTTCTCTTCCCGTCGTCTTTGACGAGTTGCCGCCAAGGCAGTCCGATTTAAGTGAAGTACTTGTATTCAGTCGCTAGTTTAATAAAGATGCAACGGTCTACATATCGGGCGATTGGCGCGATGATTACCAAGATGCTTTTCTTTGTGCCGCCCCTGTTTCGGGCTCAGTGTACCATTCTCATGACCAACGGAAATCTTCATGAAACTCAATACGATCTCTTTCTCTCTCGTTAAAGGTTGGTCGAACTATTTGAATGTGCTATTTTCGATGTTTACTCTCTATTGTATGTCTTCTTCTGCAGCAAGAATCAGTAACCATTTAATAAGATGTAACAGGCTACCTCATAATTCTATGCTACTTTCAGAATTCAAATATTATTTCAGTGAACTGTCCGACTTCTGTCTATAGCCTTCTCCTGTTGCTATCGTTTTTATTCATTTACAAAATAATAGAAACCCCTGCTTGAAGAGAGGAGGTCCGATGCTGGCACGGTCACAGCAACAGAGGATTAACAGCTAAGTCACCTGTTAATTGGGAAGCGGAAGTCAGGCAGATTGATTTAAGTCATAATCTCTTTTCTTTCTTCCCACAACCAACCACATTAAGTGAAAGGCGCTACAATAACTTAAAAATTGTGTGAGCACTGATCATTGCAAGGTCCAAAATGTTGCGAAAGACATGCACAAGTCATCAGTGGGTGCCACCTCGGACACTTTAATGTCTTGTGATTTGGTCACCTGCATCAACTCCACCATTGGTTTCATTATAAAAGTTCACAGTTTCCGGTAGTTTCTTCTTAGTATTGTCATTGACCTGACATCCACAAGGCTAATTATTTGGAATCAAGAGATCTATAAGCCCGACACCCAATTAACAGAACAAAGAAAGACATACAGTGAACTGCGCTCTTATTGGCCGAAAATTTAGGTGCTTACGTTGTGCAAGAGATAAATAATCGTCAGATGTTTCCGATTCGTTTTTGCGGTTCATTTGATGCATCTGAAATACTAGATCAGCAAGTTACACTGTAACAAAATCATTGTCCAACACTGCACTTATCTCGTTATCGGTTTCGTCACTTGATTGCGTAGGTGAAATGTGTATATGTAAGACTGCATCATCTTGCCGGTGTAGCTTCAATGAGGCGAACTCACGAAAATAAACCACAAGCTGATCTTGCGACTACCACGAATGCCTCACCCCACTAGGCTTCCAAAAACAAAGGTACACAGAGAGGAAAGCCGGCCGCGGTGGCCGCGGGAACTGAGGCGCTCCAGTCACAGTCTGCACGGTCACTGCGGTCGGGGGTTCGAATCCCCCTTCGGGCATGGATATTTGTGCCGTCCTTAGTATAAGGTAGTTCGTAAGTAGTTTGTAAGTTTAGGGACTGATGACCCCGTAGTTAAGTCCCATAAGCTTAACAAACATCTGAACAGAGAGGAAACTTCTGTAATGGCGACACGCCACTCGCGGCTACCACGAATGCCTTAGCCCACTAGGCTTCCAAAAACAAAGGTACACAGAGACGAAACTTCTGTAATGGCGACGCGCCTGACGTCTGCTGTCGTGTCATAGAACTATTAGTAGTATCTCAGACTGAGGTGCAATTATTCTACGACTCCACAGTATCACTTCATATGTCTGAATGTCTCCAGCCCACAGAAAATCGAAAGCCGCTATGATACAAGGCGTCGCCCAACCTAAATATTTTTAGTATTTCAGGTGTCATAATATACTCCAACATCTCGAGTATAACATTTGAAGTTAATAAATCGTCTAGTTTGCTGCAATAAATATTTATTTACAATGTACGACAGCTGTTTCGGCTTTTATAGACATTGTCTCAAGTACCTGGAAATAACATTGGTGGAAATATTGGAGTACACTTTGCAAATTCCATATACAATTTGATTAAAAAATATTAACAAATTTTTTACTTACGTCTATATGGTTCTGACGTCCACATTGGATCAGTAGTATTCTAACTGTCAAACGTATAAGGTGGTATATTTTATTTATTTTGATAAATTACGTACTTCTTGGCAGTTATGTATTTTGACAGTTAACTACTGAGATGCTTTTTGTTTACATAGAAGCTATATGTAAATAAGCAACGAAGATGTTATTATCACGGATCGTAATTGTATTGTTTTATCTTTGATTATTATGAAGGCAAAATAAATAATCTGTGGTTGTCTATGTTTATGTTTCTAATCAACCGTTATCGTTTATTTCATCAATAATTTTTTTTTTTAGGTAATGTTTATGTTTGAAGTCTGTTTGTTTAATATAAGTTCATTTGTAAACTTTGTCAAAAATGGCCCGCATAGTACTACTGGTATAACAGATAAATTTTTCATATTTCTACGTAGCCTAGGGGCATGAAATTTTGGTAAGTTCCACAACTCGATAAATGATTAAAAGTCACTAGAGGGTTTGGTGCTACGATGAATATGGAGTGGGTTCGGGCAGTAGAAACACCCCCATGAGTCAAAAATGACCAATGTGGTACTTCTCGTGTTCATTCCAGAAGATGACACCACAGTGTAGAAACCGGTAGTCTTAAAGAAATAAAAGATAAAAACTGCGATCTTGGCATCTCTTCTTATATCAATACAATAAGATCGCCGCCATGTTGAGGTAATTAGCCCTGTCCCTGATCAAATGTTAGTCTCCAGAGATTATTAGGAACCACTAAGATGACGTAATGGCGTGCATGTGTGTGTGTGTGTGTGTTGAATAGATCTGAGGATGGGAGTGGGTGGGGGTTGCAAGGCAGCGGCGGCCTATGAGAGGGCGTGGTGTGTGGTGAGGGGGCGTGGCGCCGCATCTGACGCGCACCTGGCGGCGTCATTAGCGCGTCGGCGCCTCAAAGGCGCCCGCGGCTGCGGTGGCCGTAATTACAGGCGGGTTGAGGCGGCGCCGCCGGCACCCGCCCACTGTGTGGGAGGTGGGGGTGGTGGTGGGGGGTGGGCGCCCACAGACGCCGCCGGCTACCTGCCGCCGCGCTCTTCTTCACGCCTCTGACGCCTGACGCCTGTTGTCTGACACCAGAGTTAAACGCCCGATACTTTAAAGCAGTGGATCCCAAACTGTGGGTCATGACAAGACAGTGAGTCGCGGGAACTTCTTAGGAGGGTCGGCAGGAGACTTTTAAAATCTGATACATAAAGCAGAGTGTCCGTATGTTTGTACGTGTTTCATACAAATCTACTGTTTTGTTCCAATCTGTATGAATTTTTGTACACGTAAGCTTCAATCTATGAGGACGGTAGCCATAAGTGTAAGAATCACATACGATATGAACTACCTCGAAGAGAACGACGGATTCAGAAAGTATCACTCTTGCGAAACACAGCTTGCCCTTTATTCACATGAAGTATTAAGTGCCATCGACAAGGGATCTCAAATCGATTCCATATTTCTGGATTTCAGGAAGGCTTTTGACACTGTACCCCACAAGCGGCTTCTTATGAAACTGTGTGCTTATGGAATATCTCCCAAATTGTGCGATTGGATTCACGATTTCCTACAAGAAAGAACACAGTTCGTTGTAACTGACGGTAAGTCATCGAGTAAAACAGAAGTGATATCTGGCGTTGCACAGGGAAGCGTTATAGGTCCATTACAATTCCTCGTGTTTATAAACGATTTAGAAGACAATCTGAATAGCTCCCTTAGACTGTCGGCCAATGATGCTGTCGTTTATCGGTTAGTCAAGTCAATTGAGGATCAAAAGCAACTGCAAAGCGATTTAGACAAAATTTCTGCATGGTGCGATAATTGGCACTAAATAAAGAAAAGTGTGAAGTAATACACATGACCACTAAAAGAAATCCGCTGAACTTTAATTACGCGATAAATCAGTCGAACCTTAAGGTCGTAGATTCTACCAAATACATAGGAGTTACAATTACGAACAACTTTGACTGGAGAGAACACATAGAAAATATTGTGGGGAAGGCGAACCAAAGGTTACGTTTCATCAGCAGAACGCTTCGAAGATGCACCAGCTCCACCAAAGAGACTGCCTACATCACACTTGTGCGTCCTCTCCTGGAGTACTGTTGCCCCTTGTGGGACCCTCACCAGGTGGGACTGACGGAAGACATTGAGAAGGTTCAGAGAAGGGCAGCTCGTTTTGTTTTATCACGTTACGGGGGGGGGGGGGAAGCGTCACGAAAATGTTGCAAGAATTGGGGTGGAAATCATTAAAAGAAAGACGTTATTCATTGCGGCGTGATCTGTTTGCGAAGTTTCAATCACTGACTTTTAGTTCTGAATGTGAAAATATTTTGCTAGCACCCACCTACTTAGGGAGACATGACCATCCCAATAAAATAAGAGAAATCAGATCGAAAACGGAACGATTTAGGTGTTCTTTCTTCCCACGCGCTATTAGAGAATGGAACGGTAGAGAAAAATTATGAAAGTGGTTAATGAACCCTCTGCCATGCACTTTAATGTGATTTGCAGAGTATCTATGTAGATGTAGATATAGCTCACGAGGTATGACGTCATAAACGATGAGATGCGCAAAAAACTGCTGCACTTAGCAACAATGCTGCTCATTTCCTCCTAAACCATTGGACCGATTTCAACCAAATTTAGTACACACATCCCTTACCGTGAGGTAACAATTTCTGCATGGTTAAGAATCACATACGGGATATGGTTCAAAAGATATTACGTCATAACCAATAGAAATCGCAAAAAAATGTCATATAATGCGGCGAGACTTTCGAAATACACTGTATGAGCATGACAGTACTTAGCTACTTGCAACAAACTTTTAACATAATTTCAAACCTTTATTAAGCTTTTTCTCTCTGGCAACCATAGTAAAATGATGAAAGGAGAAAAAGTTTCTCGCTTACTACTTTTCCGCTGTTTATGGAGTAAAACTACGGCTCTCGGTATGACGTTACAATTTATAATTTGAACACTACAAATTGTAGCGACAGGAAATTTTACAGGCGGTATACACACATATAGTTGAATGTAGCTTCTAAATTGTATCACATTCCGACATGGAGTTCATGAGATATGAGCACATAAACAGTAACGTTAATAGAAAACCGCCCCTTCCCACATCAAGTTTTAATCTATTACGTCTTTAGTACTAACTGTATTCCCAAGAGATTTTACAGATATACAGCCCTTATACAAATGAATATATACCTGAAAAATGGTAGGAATAAATAAAAACCCAGGCAATATAGTCTAATATATAAAGCATACAAATCTACTGTTTTGTTCCAATCTTTATGAAATTTGGTACACATAAGCTACAATCCATGAGGACGGTCGCCGTAATTATAAGAATCACCTACGATATATAGTTCACGAGATATAACGTCATAAACAATGAGATGCGCGAAAAACTGCTGCATTTTGCGACAATGCTGTACATTTCCTCCTACACCATTGGACCGATTTCAACTAAATTTGGTACACACGTTCCTTACCGCGAGGTAACAATTACTGCATGGTTAAGAATCGCATACGGCACATGGTTCCAAAGATATTACGTCATAATCAATAGAAATCACAAAAAATGCCATATAATGGGGCGGGACTTTCGAAATACACTGTATGAGCATGGCAGTACTTAGCGACTTGCAACAAACTTTAAACATAATTTCAAACCTTTATTAACCTTTTTCTAGCTGGCAACCACAGTAAAATGATGAAAGGAAACAAGTGGCTAGACAAGTGGCTAGCCCCTGGGGCACGGCCCACTGTCTCATGACCACCAGCCAATAAGCTACGATCGTAGCCTCCGCCCCGTAAACTTTGAAGGGTTTTAGCTCCCAAACTAACAGTGATAGGAATGTAGTTTAAATTGATTTTGACGCAGCTGGTTTCAACGAATACAATGCACGATAGAAAAAGCTATTGTTCCATTTAAAAAAAATTATATCTTTGTGCTGTAACTCTTTGGAAGATGATAAAATAAACTATGTTCATAGCTCCGCAGAAAGTGTAACATTTCTTGTGTTGACCTACCGCATCAAAATTTCCTTTTACCTATTATTTTATAAGTTACAGAGACAAACACACTCAGTGCAATACCCTGCTTACCGTAACTTTAAAGGCAGGACTGTACTAATATGTCCAGTGTCGATGTGCTATTACGCTGCATGGAGAGCCTTGGCAGTAGTGGCAGTACTTCATCGGAACACAGAAGCTCAATTAAAGTTAGTGACGTGCAGGGAAATCGTGCTTAGACTATTCCGAAGCGCCTTAATTGATAGTGATGAGGTGGTCTTGCGGTAAGGCGTCTGCCTAGTAATCATAGAGGTCCGGGTTCGACTCCCGGCCCCATCATAAATTTTAATTCAATGCTTCTTCTTCACCTTTATCTTTAAATTTATATTTATCATATTCTGCAGGGCGCATTTGCGGAGCAATTCTCCATAGCGATGGAACGAGTCAGTACATCAGTACTGTAATTGATGCCGCTCCCAACAAGAAGCACTGTAATTTGTTGTCTTCAGTCCGGAGACTGGTTTGATACAGCTCTCCACAATACGCTATTCTGGACAAGCCTCTTTAAGTCATAAGAACGGAAACTTACATCTGTCTGAATCTGCTTACTGTATCCATCTCTTGGTCTTCCTCTGTGGTTTTTATCCCCACACACTTCCCTCCAATGCTAAATTCACGATTCAAGAAGCACTACCATAGCCTATACTGGCTAGCCACATTGTTTTTAAACTTCACAAACCCGCATGAATTTATCCAACATGTAATTTTTATTATGGACAGGTTTGATGTATTTTTATGCGACTTGAGCACAACGTCTAGTGCCACAATTTTATATTTCCGGCGTAGACACCGTTAGATGGTGCCGAAATCCGGGTAAAGTGTATCTAATTACAAATCCGCTTGTTGGGCTGATTATTTGCATCTGCAGTAAATGAACTGAAGTTATGGGAATCCTGTGCACATGTCATGCGTAAATTGAAGTAACCACCTTCAAGAACGTCACATAAGGGTTATTTTTTTAATCTTTCCAGGAATAAATTTAATGTATTTGGAATTTAAAAGTACTTGTAGCAATATGCCACCTACAACGGCTTATAATATAGACAAGTCCTTATTTCGACACGCAGAAATTGTCTCCAGCCAATGAGAACTCATTAGCTGTCAGCCAATGAGATGCTTTCCGTTTCTTGACCAGAGAAACGACTAAAATAAATAAATAAATAAATAAAACCTTGTTTAACCAATACCTAACCTACTTAAGGCTACGTTACATATCTCATTTTTAAAGTGGAAGTTAGGTTAAGTATAGGTTAAATATGAAGTTTTTTCTCAGTAAGTGAGGGGGCGTAGCGCCCTGGCTGACGGCGAGTTCCCATTGGTCGGAGACAATTTCTGCGTGTCGTAATAAGGACTCGTCTAATATAGTGAAAAAACTTATGGGGAATTTCGAATATCATTCGATTTTTTTTTCTTTTCGAAATGTTCGTAAATCTATCGGACCGAACTGCGTGGTCATCCGTCCGTAGCTTACAAACTACTTACTCTAAGGTAAACTAACCTATGGACAACACACACACCAATGCCCAAGGGAGGACTCGAAACCCTGACGGCGAGCAACCACTTGCTCCGCAGCGAGTAGCCTTAGACCGCTCAGCTACTCCACCGCGGCTTTTCTTTTCGTTTTACCACTCTTAACGGCTACATGCACACATAATTTTTATATTCGCAACATTTTTGTCAAACCACCTTTCGAATTATGTACGTTTCATTGGCCTTTTTCCTATGATTAATATTAAAAATCTGTAACATCAGTTCGTGGTAGCGTATTTATGTAATGATGATACCCTAATGATTTACGGCCTGAACCTGGGTCAAAGTATACGTGGTATACGGTAGCGAAAAACATTATACGAGGCGCGTCCAGAAAGTAAGTTGCGTTTGGTAATAAAATTAATTGTATACAAATACAGAAAAATTTTAATTGCAGAAAATTCTACAACTCTTAAACTACTTTTCCACACAACTGCCGAAATTTTGCACGCATTTGTCATGCATAGGTTTTTTTGCGTCCCAGCCTCGTCGCCACTTTTGTGTCTCGTTTCCGTCGTAGGTGTCGGTGGCCGAGTGGAATGAGACCGACACAGGAATGAAGATAGCACGCTGGTGCAGGTACGGAGGGGAGCAGCCAGAAACTAGAAACACTAGAGTAAATTAGAACGAGATATATATTGCACAGAATTTATACAATACTTAACTTTTACATTGCTCAGTACTGCAGATATATAGTTGAACTAGAGGCCTGCCTAGTGCCTGTACGATAGCCAAGTCTTCACTGGTTGCCTATCTGATTCCAAAGGTCCTAACATGGTTGCTATCTCAGTCCCAAGTGAACGATGTCGTTCAGTGGTGGCCACGAGCGGCGTTGTAGCAGAGGGCGCTCGTGGCTGTCGTCATAAGAACGCCGCGCCGTGCGTGCATGGCGGTGCGCGGCGAAAGTAGGTGGCGCGCACTTTGTACTTGTGCGACACCACAGGTTTTGTATACCTTCTTCATAGAAATCTGCCGCCTGTGTCTTCAACCAGTTGGAAACAGTTTCTTTCAGCTCGTCGTCATTGACATGTAAGAACAGATGAACGTTCTTCCGTAACCAAAGGTGGACGCCCACTTCGTTCTTCATCGTGCACACTACGCCCGCCATTGAATTGTCGGGCCCATCTTCTCACCATCGAATCACTCATCGCATTTGGTCCGTAAACATCGCAAATTTGCCGATAAATTTCACTTGGGGTGACTTTCCTCGCATTCACCTGACCTGATTTCACAGGCGGCGGGGTGTTCAATCAACGCCGACATTTCAAACAAGCACAAGAAAGCGTACGTAAGTGACAGTGATATCCAAATGGCGCACGTTCTTCTCCTTGATACACATCGTCTACAGCGCATGTGCGGAACTGCAATCGCAGCGCTGCAGCGGAGATAAATTGGAACGGAACTTACTTTCTGGACGCGCCTCGTATTTCTGGAGAACCGGAATGACTCATTTGTCGTATGCCATTCTAGAACTCTAACCAGAATACATTTTAACTCTCACGAAATCTGTTGGAAAATCTGCACAGTAATGGCCATGATTGATGTTGCTGCCGCTGACAAGCACAGAAACTCAAGTTGCGGACCGAGTCGCGTGACAAACTGCTGGCCGCAGGGGGACCGCGAAGCGCCTTTTAGTTGCCGCCGCTTCGCGCTGCTCCCTGGAGAGCGACCCGGCGCGTCGCTGCGACTTTAACGCTCGCGTTGCGTCACGTCGCGTCGCGTTGCGTTGTGCTGTCTCCCCAGGGACGGCCGCAGTGATAACGTCTGCCTCCGCCCCCGCACAGCTATCAGACGGCTGCGCCTGTCCGCGGGGAAAACGACAGCCGAAAACTCGCGCAAACTTGGCCGCAGTTCCGACGGCGAGCAGCTTCCAACTGCTGCCGCCTGGCTGGGCGGTGTCGCCGCTGAGGAGATGGTCGAACCTAACTGGTCAGTGTCAGTTCCCCACTACCTTGTTCAAAATGTTCAAATGTTTGTAAATCTATCGGACCAAACTGCGTGGTCATCAGTCCGTAGCTTACAAACTACTTAAACCTAGGTAACCTAACCTAAGGACAACACACACACCCATGCCCCAGGGAGGACTCGAACCTCCACGGCGAGCAACCGCGCGCTCCGCAGCGAGACGCTTTAGACCGCTCGGCTACTCCACCGCGGCACTACCTTGTTCAGTGAGAGAAGATGGATACGACACTATGTGACAGTTTGTTGGTGTGCTTATGCTTATGGAATATTTCCCCAATTGTGCGACTGGATTCACAATTTCCTGTCAGAAAGAACACAGTTGGTGTTAATTTGTTGTGATTGGTAAGTTAGAAAATGTTCAAATGTTTGTAGAGCTTATGGGACTTAACTAAGAGGTTATCAGTCCCTAAACGTACAAACTACTTATGAACTACTTAATACTAAGGACGGCACAAATATACATACCCGACGGGGGAGTCGAACCCCCGACCGTAGTGGCCGTGCATACTGTGACTGGCGCGCCTCAGGCAGCTCGGCCACCGCGGCCGGCTGACGGTAAGTCATCTTGTAAAACAGAACTGATATCTGGCGTTCCCCAGGGAAGCGTTATAGGTCCCCTACTCTTCCTTTATAAACGACTAGCTGAAATCCCGGCGATGCCCGGGCATTTATGTATGTATTCCTGCCATTTTTCAGGTATATATTCATTTGTATAAGGGCTGTATGTCTGTAAGATCTCTTGGGAATGCAGTTAGTAGTAAAGTAGTAAAGTAACTTGCTGCGGGAAGGGGCGCTTTTCCATGAACGCTATTGTTTATGTGTTCATATCTCATGAACTACGTGTCGTACTGTGACACAATTTAGAAGGTATCTTCAACTATATAAGGGTATACTGTCTGCAAAGTTTACTGCGGTTACCATTTGTAGTGTAGAAATTATAAATTGTAACTCATACCGAAAGCCGTAGTATCAGTCCATGAACAGCGGAACGTTACTGTTTATGGACTCATATCTCATGAACCGTGTCAGAATGTGATAATACAATTTAGAAGGTACATTCATGTATATCTGTGTATACTGCATGTAAAATTTCCTGCGGTTAAAATTTGAGGTGTACAAATAATAAATTTTAACGTTATACCAAATGCCGTAGTTTTACTCCATGAACAGCGGAAAAGTAGTAAGCAAGAAGCCTTTTTCCCTTCATCGTTTTGGTATGGTTGTCAGTGACAAAAAGCTTAATAAAGGTTTGAAGTTATGTTTAAAGTTTGTTCCAAGTCGCTAAGTACTCTCATTCTCATACTGAGTATTTATAAAGTCTCGCTGGATTATATGGCAGCTTATTGCGATTTCTATTGTTTATGACGTCATATCTTCTGAACCATGTGTCATGTGTGATTCTTATCCCTGTAGCAATTATTACTTCACGATAAGGAATGTGTGTACCAAAGTTGGATTAAATCGGTCCAGTGGTTTAGGTGAAAATAAGCATCATTGTCGCTAAATGCAGCAGTTTTTCGCGCATCTCATTGTTTATGACGTCATATCTCGTGAACTGTATATCGTATGTAATTCTTACACTTACGGTGACCGTCCTCATGAATTGAAGCTTACGTGTACAAAATGTCCTAAAGATTCGAACTAAAGTGTAGATTTCTATGCAAAACGTACAAATATACGGACACTCTGCTTCATATATTAGATTTAGGAGACAATCTGAATAGCTCCCTTAGACTGTTCGCGGATGATGCTGTCGTTTATCGGTTAGTGAAGTCAACAGAGGATCAACAACAACTGCAAAGCGATTTAGACAAAATTTCTACATGGTGCGAAAATTGGTAATTGGAAAGAAAAGTGTGAATTGATATACATGACCACTAAAAGAAATCCGCTGAACTTCAATAATTACGCGATAAATCAGTCAAACCGTTAGGTCGTAAATTCTACCAAATACCTAGGAGTTGCAATTACGAACAACTTAGACTGAAGAGAATACATACAAAATATTGTGGAAAATCAAAGATTACATTTCATTGGCAGAACGCTTAGAAGATGCACCAGCTCCATCAAAGAGACTTCCTAAATCACACTGGTGCGTCCTCTCCTGGAGTACTGTTGCCCATTGTGGGACCCTCATCAGGTGGGACTGAGGGAAGATATTGAGAAAGTTCAGAGAAAAGCAGTTCGTTTAGTTTTATCACGTAACCGGAGGGAAAGCGTCACGGAAATGTTGCGCGAATTAGGGTGGAAATCATTAAAAGAAAGACGTTATTCATTGCGGCGTGATCTGTTTGCGAAGTTTCAGTCACCGACTTTTACTTCTGAATGTGAAAATATTTTGCTAGCACCCACCTACTTATGGAGACATGACCATCCCAATAAAATAAGAGAAATCAGATCGAAAACGTAACGATTTAGGTGTTCTTTCTTCCCAAGCGCTATTAGAAAATGAAGCGGTCGAGAAAAGTTATGAAAGTGGTTAATGAACCCTCTGCCAGGCACTTAAATGTGATTTGCTGAGTGACGATGTAGATGTAGATGTAGATGCAACTGATTGCGTCACACTGCACACAGCAATGGAATAGTAGCAAAAGAGTAGAACAATACTGTGGAAATTGCGCCAAAGACGACGACAAAAATATTCCAGTATGCAAATTAAGAACAGCTGCCAACATGAATAACATACACAGTCGTATGTAAGATTTAGTACACCCTTCCTTAGTTCACTCAATAATTCTATATTCCTTTTTTATCTATGGTTCTCACTGTATTAATGAACGAAGTAGAAAATAAATTATTTAGATAAAGTAAGCTTATAGAAAAAACTGTTTATTACAAAAGATGTGTGGTTGACACTCTAGTCCTATGTGATGGCACCAAAGATTATCTTGAGAACTTCAAGGCCATAAATTTCTTATACATCACAATTACAAACGAGTACAAAGGAAATAAGTTTTACATTTACAGAAGGCCAACTTACACTGATGAAACAGTACAAGAATCTTCACTACGTGCATAAACACGAAATATGCTGCATCTAGATCCATGTTGCATGGAGCACACACAGTACGATGAAAACTCGAATCACTAAAATAATAAATAAATTGATGCAATCAAAACAATTGCATCAGGTAATATACTTAAAAAAATCAATTATCAAACAAGAAAAATATAAGAAAGCATCACTAACGAAAGCGCAATTTGTAAAACATCCGACAAAACTTAAATTTTTACAAGTGCCATTGAGGTACATCATCGGAAAAATTAACTTATTCAAGAACAACAATATTGCAATATCTTTTTCCACTTACAATAAACTAGGACACCACTTACCGCACACAGTGAACAAAACCACTTCAGTACCCGAAAAGACTGGGACATATACATTAGGATGTATTGATTGCCCTGAATTTTACATACGCTGAACTGGAAGATCTTTTCCCACTCATTACATAGAACACATTAATTCTTTTAGATCAGTCCACAAAAGCTAACCATCTATACCCCAATAAACACATACAAAATCACCTAACATTACTCCACACACAAGTAAATTGCAAAATCTTGATTTACTTGAACGTTTAGAAATAATGTTACATAAAGAAAAATATACTGAATATGTGTTTAGCAGTCAAATTGTTTGCAGCAGTTTCAAATTTCTGTTTTTTCTTAGTGACGCAAATACTTAGCATTACAACTAATTGCCAACCTATAGCAATAAATGTTTCTACTAACCTTTTATGAAGTAGTGCCAGTTTGTAATTATATATGTATAAAAATAGCAAATATATATACTTTTAAAAACAAAACATCTTTATGTACCTTTCGAATGTATAGAGCATCAGTGTAATACAGAAGGGAGAACATCGTCATAGCTGTAAGTCATTCGGTTACTATGATAATGTGTTGCAACGTAGGGACTGTTTGTAACGATATTTATTGATGCCTGCAAGTGTGCTACAGGGCAGAAATGTTTATACATCACTGTTAATCAGCAGTTTAATTGTTCAATCTCCTTAATTATTTGATCCTATATTTACAATGTACCAAGTTGCTACGATCGATATTTGTTCTTGATAGGCCCGGGTATCTTTAAAAGTATGTAAATCGTTAAAGACACAGCTGAAGATGTGCCCTCGTGGCTCGAAATGTATGTGCATCAATAAATCAGAATTTTAGTCACTGAAGGGGAGTACATTTAATTTCAATCAACGTTTACTGCGGAAACAGTGCATATAATATGAAATGAAAACATTTACATTTGCGTTAAGAATTTTGGAAATTACCATCGTAAGTGGGGGGGGGGGGGGGGGGAAGCGTCACGGAAATGTTGCACGATTTGAGGTGGAAAACATTAAAAGAATTAAACTTGTATCCATTCTGGAAGTGTGGAACCTGCGACTGTGTTGATTAAAGAAATGAGGAAATTACGGCAACCAGTCACCTTTCTTACGTATTTATTACCACAATTGGTTTCGAACTGCCTGGCAGTTGATCATCAGGCGGTATACATGTTTTATATGTTTCTTAGAACATTGTGGAACTAGTTTCGCTGTGGTGAGATAGAAAATTATTATGTGTGAGCTTTATCATTGGCACTAAATTTCAATATTTACAGGTTTAAATTGTATTCCAAACAGCTACTTACAGTTGGTTCATATTGCTGATAGGTGATTTTTCAAGCATTTTAGTGCTCAAATCAGCACTGAACCGTATTAATAAAATTCATGCTTAATCTGCTACAAAAACAAAAGAAATTAACATTCTAAAAACTATAGCCTAAAACAGTGATTATAACCCAACCATAATTGACAAATTTCCTGAAAAACTACAAACCAACCATACAGTGCCTATTAACCAACCATCAGAAGCAGAACAATAAAAATATATCTCAATGCCCTTTGTCGGAAACATATCATATCAACTTGCAAAACTCTTTAAACCACACAATGTCAAAATATGTTTCCACAGAAACAATAAAATACAAAACAAAACAGTTCACAACACTAAATCAACCGACACACCTTTTCAAAAATCTGGCATGTACAAATTAAAGTGTGACAGCTGCTCATGCTGCTATATAGGACAAACAGGAAGGAATTTTGTAATATGATACAAAGAACATATTGATGCACTCCGTTTAAAAAAATAAACAAGTGGAGCTTTGCAGCCCATCTGGCTGAAAACAGCCATTCCATTACAAACATAAAAATCAATCTCCAAATACTACACACTGTAGACAAAAGAATAAAGATGGACCTTTTAGAACAGTTAAAAATTTTCATACATAACAATAAAGCACCACACACCATCTTAAATGAACAAACAGAACTGGCAAACAACTCTTTCTACAAAATTTTTAAAGACTCTTTAAGCCTGAGGAAATCAAACATACATACACATACTTAGATCACGTAACACCAACCGCCACCGCCCCCCTTTTGCCATTCCCAAATGCTACTCCAACCGCATATGTTTAATCTCATAAATGCAATCTATGGATTTTTCTTCAAATGTAACAATAGTGCTACCATTGCAGTCATAAGAAAAAAAGAAGCCACCACTGTAAGAGAATATTGTAAACAGAAATGTATGAACACTTTAACTATTGAAACTGTAACTGGTAAATAAGTTTAAAATAATATCATTGCATCAACTGTGATCTTTGACAATTAGCTGTACATATCTCTGTATTGTTTATTTTTGTAGAACTTGTAGAAAGCGAGTGTTGTGTTATGTGGGCAGCTTTTGAGCACTAAACTGCTTGAAAAATCACCTACCATCAATCAACAATATGAACCAACTGTAAGCAGCTGTTTGGAGTACAATTTAAACTTGCAAATACTGAAATTTAGTGCCAATGATAGAGCTCACACATAATAATTTTCTATCTCACCACAGCCAAACGAGTTCCACAATGTTGTAAACAACATATAAAACATGTATACCGCCTGATAATGATCTGCCAGGCAGTTCTAAACCGGTTGTGGTAATAAATACGTAAGAAAGGTGACTGGTTGCTGTTACTTTCTGATTGTTAAAAGAATGACGTTATTCGTTGCGGCGAGATCTATTCACGACATTTCAATCACCACCTTTTACTTATCGATGTGAAAAAATTTTGCTAGCGCCCACCTACATAGGGAGACATGACCATCCCAATAAAATAAGAGAAATCAGATCGAAAACGGAATTATTTAGGTGTTCTTTCTTCCCAAGCGCTATTAGAAAATGAAGCGGTCGAGAAAGGTTACGAAAGTGGTTAATGAACCCTCTGCCAGGCACTTAAATGTGATTCGCAGAGTATCCATGTAGATGTAGAATTGATTCGGAAAGGAAAGACGACTGGCTGATAGCCCCTGCAGCGCGATCATGGCCCTTACTGGCGCCAGTAAGTTGTTCACTTTACGCCATTCTGTATTCTCAAGCCCATGTCGCTACTTTACCGCCCACGAAGATTTTAACGATGTCACACCACCTGGGATTAAACTGTTTCCCCCTGTTCTCAAGGATTCTGACGTCACGTAGTGCCTAACAATGACTTTACAAACGTACATGACTGACTGACTTCGGTCATTCCAGATATATACGAAGACTTAAAAACAATAATTAGCTTCTATTACACAATAATGACAGTAACTGAAATATATCATGAGCCTGGAGGAATAATAAAACATTTCGTTTATTATTGAATCCAACATGTATGAAAAATTAAAACACTTTCATTTACCATACTAATAAGAAAAATAAATTGTTAATATGTGTTTAGTTACGCAATGTGTAAAGTAGGAAAAATTTAAATCTTTGCCGAAAGAATGTATCGTACGTCATTTTGTAATTCACTCTCCAATTCCTTACTACTTCTTAGCAGTGGCATATACACCCTCCAAACATTTTAGAGTAAACGAAATCGCCAGAAGTGCACCTGATTTCTGGAGAGAAAGAGAGAGAGAGAGAGAGAGAGAGAGAGAGAGAGAGAGAGAGAGAGAGAGAGACTCGAAAATCATATTTGGTGTAACAGTTACGATGAAGGACTACTCTTTGTCTATCTCTTTGTCTACCTCTTCTGGGTGGTCTGGGGGTGGTGAGGATGCCCTGCAGCCACATAGCCTTCCCATCCCCATGGATTCACATTTGTTTTTTAATCTGTTCCTACCAACACATAAATAGTTTATTTAAGTAAAAGTTTTTTTTTATTTATTGATGGACTAAAAGGCGTATCGAAAAATGACAGTCACATTCTTCCATGTCTTGCTGCAGTAGCTGTATTTTCATGGGCAATATACTAATTCGTTATTACAAAGATTACATTACTCTGCGTCGAACTCATAGTAGCAATTATTGCCATATTCAAGTGATTCTAGTTGTATGGTTTGCACCTCAGATTTTACGACTTGATTTACAGTATTGATTTCTGGAGTGTCGTATTATTATCTATTTTATAGCTTTGATAATATACCACAACAGTGTCAAACTTATGCGAACGCTATATGATCACAGCTTGTTACTAACTTGATCACATACAAAAAATCACCAGTAGAACGACAACTTTTGAGAAAAATAACACTCAACAATGCATTATTGGACTACTTATCATAATATCTGAAACGTGTTGTAATGAAAACTACTACCAACATCTATGATCACTTGAAAGTGTAATATGTTGTCGAAATGAGCTCTTAGACGACTTTGACAAAAGTTGCGGAAATAGCTCTTATTGATGTGGGTCAACGAAATTTCAGTGACAACAAAATCACGGAATAATGTCCTTAACGGCCAAAATATTGACATGAGACAGTAATACTTACGTTTGAATTTTTTATATAAAAGAAACGAACACCGTGAGAGTTTAGGGAAACAGAAAGAAAGCCATAAAGATAGTTCATCCTCTGCAGGATACATAAATTTTAACTTTGGCATTGAAGCCTATTGGGAAGAATATTGCCATTGAAAGTGTTTTCAAATTTCATTTAACTGTACATCTTGCGTACGATGACTTTCACAGCACCACTCTGCTCAGTTGCATGAATGTTTGCCTTAGAGTTCACTTTCCTCCAATAACTTGGGTTATACGTTCTGCTTCAGTATACACCAAGAGCTCCTCCGAAATTCAAAGACGTTTCGCTATCGAAAGCAGACCGAAGGCAAATAACATGTATAGAAAGCAACACACGTCAGATGCAGGCCACATTTGAGAGTTATTTCGTCGAACCTTATTTAACTTTTTATACTTCAATATCACGGTGTCCTGAGTCCTTGAGATCTGAATAGCACTTGATATTTTATACCTCAGTTCCTGTCAGATTGTAGCAAACACCCTTTCACTAATTTATATTGGCTGAAGGGTCCTCCCTTAAATGTTAGGCTGTATTACTATTACATGCGTTGTCAAATAGCGAAATAAAATGACAGAGAATAATACCTCTAAAAATGAAATATACAATCGTACAAATAAAATTGAAAATTGATTCAAATGACTGGCTATATCATTTAGGACCCTATCATTGAAATTCAATATAGAAATATACCTCGTTATCTCATCCCACTCTGAGATAAAAGAAAGAAGGTAGCTAGAAACGAAGAGCCGAATCCTAACCAGGACTGGAGCAGCGCACGCAAATCCTATACCAAACACTGGGTGACGGTCGTGCAGCGGCGGCGTCGATGTCAGAAATGTGGATTTTATCCGCGAAAATACAGTCACTTCGCCAAGCAGAGATGCGGCGGTATTTAATCTAACATCAGTTTCTGTGCCCACGAACGAACAGTCACAATCGATAGCCTGAGAATATCAGAAGATATCGGAAGTACTGATGCGGGTCAGTAGCAGTGAACAGCTGAATTATTCCTTCTGTCAAGCAACAAAAGAGTTAATAGCGTGAAGCCTCCTTCTTTCTCCTACGCAAACACCACCTCCGCAACGTGAACGGAAATAACAAGATAGTGTGAGCTCACGAGAGCAGCATACTGCAAGCAAAATTCACGTTAATAATAAAGCAACAACAAATTGCCGTAGTGTGCTCGCACCCAGCTAACCAACACTCTGAAAACACAGATACATGCAAACCGCAACTGCTGTGCCAAACTTGAGAACGATACGATGCGCGCAAGAGCGGAGGTGACCGTTCTTGACGGTGGTGCCTCACCGAGTCCCCCTCGAAGACTCTCCCACCTCCACAGCACAGATCCACCCGAGCACGCGGCCACGCCTTACTCGTCAAAGAGCCAATCAGAATGCACGGCCGGGAGTTGCATACAACAAAAATGAGAAAAAGTAGCACCGACTGCCAATCACGGAGTTAACCGCCAACGACCCTTCAACCTCCTCCCAACACACAAAGCTTTCTCACGCCAAGTCACGTATACCTGTGCAATACTAGTAAATTCTTTGCGAATTATCACTACTTGGCATTTTGGCGCCTATTTTTACCGCTGATGGCGACACTGTCCTGCTGTGCCAGACAGATTTCATTTCGCAGAGACGCAAACTTGAAGCGTCCTGCTACTGACAGTTTAGGGACGGAAAGAAAGCAGGGCTTCTGGCAACCATCAAACTTTTTGTTTCCTTTTCTGCTCACAGAGCCAAAGAAACACCGAGGCGCCCAGACAGGCGCCGGCCGCTCTAAACAGCTAACTCATTGGGCGAGGTCGCCAGCAGGCAGCCGGCGGTCAGTCGTGTCGCCCTGCGAAACCGGCCGTCTCACCCCAATTACAGACAAATATATACAGACGGGAAACCTCCGTAAGGGCCCAGTCCCACGCTCACGGTTTCGGGGCGTGGGGTGCTGAAGCAGTTCTGTAAGATGTCCCATGATTGTGCTGCTGTGCCCTTTAAATTGGCCAGAGCAGGCGGCAGGTAGCGGCTGTCCCCAAACACCACCTCCCCTCAAACGCCAGTAAGCCGGACACAGCCGTTGCCTCGTGGCAGGCGGCACGAGCTCTCCCCTCAGCCTCCCATCCACGCTACCCTTTGACGTGCGAGAGGCACCCTCAGAAGTCCCTTTAGTGTGGTCTACCGGTACTAAGCCAGGAAACCGCCTGACAGCTGCTAGCATCTTACGGAACTACGAGGGGAGCGTAGGACAGTGGTTTAGCGGGGGCTGCTTTCTGCATATGTTACTCTGTGCCCCAATGCAGTATACCCCTCGGATGGCCAGGTTTCTCCAAAACCCCGAAGGGAGCTGGCACCACACCGGATTTCTGTGATCTATCTGACAGCCCAAGAGCCCTGACCCACACTGCTCTACAACGCCGACTCGACAGAAAGGAAAGAAATTTAAATCTGAAGCACTACATCAAAAAGAATAACTAAATAAACCAATACACCTGAATCCTACTGCAATTTTTCCAATCCATAGCTGAATATAAAAGTCAGGAAACATGTATAAAAATTAATTTCATGCAACGAAAATCAAAATTTGCAATTAAAATAATAGACACATCAAGCGAGAAATAAGAACATTGAAAGACAAAAATGACCACCACCTTTCAGCCCCAACACTTAATACGCTCCAACGACGAAAAATCGTAAAGGATAGAATTCGTACCTATTTAAACTTTGAAGTAAGTTAGCAGGTGATAAAAATAACTTAAGCCTTATCGTAAGCTACAACGGGCTGTTCTCTTCTCTTAGTTCCCGTTGCCGCTCTAACAGACAAAACGACGTCGGTATAGATGGCAGGTGAAACAATGTACGACGGTTTGTGCGCGGATCCCAAACGATTTCCCTTAACCAGGGGCGCGACAGAAATGCAGCAAGGGGCTATACGAACGCAGTTTTCGGATGATCTGTCGTGCTTAAAAACATTCACCTATAAACAACAGGAACTTTAGACTACATTCGTTGGTAAAGTATGACACCGCCTTGAAGTTGTTCATTGCAAGCTAATGCTTGTTGTTGTTGTGCTCTTCAGTCCTGAGACTGGTTTGATGTAGCTCTCCAGATTATTCTGAGCAAGCCTCTTCATCTCCTCATAAGAATGGCAACCCACATCCATCTGGTTACTGTATTCATCTCTTGAGCTTCCTCCCCGACAGATTTCCCTCCAACGCTAAATTCACGATTCCTTGATGTCTAACAATGTGTTCGATCAATCGATCCCTTCTTTAAGTCAAGGTATGCCAGAAATTAGGTTTCTCACCAGTTCTGTTCAACACCTCATTAGTTACGTGATCCTCCCACTTAAACTTCAGCAGTGTTTTGTCGTACCACATTTCGAAAGCCTCTATCCTCTCCCTGTCGTAATTGTTTACCATCCATGTTTCACTCCCATATCAGGCAACACTCCACAAAAATGCCTTCAGAAAGGACTTCCTTACGTTTAAATTAATATTCGATGTTAAAACATTTCTGTTTTTCAAAAATGCTTTTCTCCCATAGCCATTCTGAATTATATCCTCTGTATTGCGACCATCATATGTGAATTTTACTGCCCTAGTAACAAAACACATCTATACCTTTATTGTACCGTTACCTAATTTAATTCCTGCAGCATCACCTGAGTTGCTGACACTACATTCCATTACCTTTGTTTTACCCTTGTTAAGACAATGTCCATTCCATTTAATTGTTCTTCCGAGTCTTTTGCTGTTTATGACAGGATTACAATGTCGTCAGCTAACAGCAAAGTTTATATTCCCTCTCCACGGACTTTAATTCCCTCTCCAAATTTTTCTTTGCACTGCTTCACAGATTGAACAACATTGGATGTTCAAATGTTTGTTAAGCTTAAGGGACTTAACTGCTAGGTCATCAGTCCCTAACTTACAAACTACTTAGGAATTACCTTACACTAAAGACAGCATAAACATCCATGCCCGAGGGGGATTCGAACCCCGACCCTAGCGGCCGTGCTGACTGTGACTGGCGCGCCGCAGACCGCTCAGCCACTGCGGCCGGCGAACAACATTGGAGAAAGGCTACAACTCTCTCTCTTATTCCGTTCCCAACGTCTGCATCGCTTTCATGCCCTTCATTCTGTTAATTTTGATCCGATTTTTGTAAAAGTTGTAAATAACCTTCCATTCCCTATATTTTACTCCTGCTGATTTCAGAAAGAAAGAGTGGATTTCAATCAACATTGTCGAAAGCTTTCTCCAAATCTACAAAAACTAGAAATGTATGTTTGTCATTTCTTAATCTGTCGTCTAAGATAAGCCGTAAAGTGAGTGTTGATTCCCGTGTTCCTACATTTCTCCTGATTCCAAACTGAGGTCGGCTTCTACCAGCTTTTCCAGGCTTCTATAAATTATTCATGTTAGTATTCTGCAACCATGACTTATTAAACTGATGGTTCTGTAATTTTCACACCTGTTTGCGTCTATTTTCTTTGGAATGGGAATTATTACATTTTCCTTAAAGTCTGAGGGTACTTCGCCAGTCTCATACATCTTACACACCAGGTGAAACAGTTTTGTCATCGCTGGTTCTCCCAGAGACTTCAGTAGTTTTCCGGGAATGTCATCCACTCCAGGGTCCGTGTTTCGACTTCGGTCTTTCATTGCTATTGCTTATCAATTACTCTTTTCAGTAGTACCTCGATTTGTATCAGATTGTTCATAGCAAATATTTCATACAATTTATCCACTCAACATTGTGGAAACTAAGTGGTATACAGCATTTAACACTTTCCACCGTGGAATCGGATTAGAAATCGATGGGATTTCCAAATGTGCCACGGTTACTTTTAAGTCTTTTCCCAGGGAACAGCAGCACTGCTACGGTATGACGTTTCAGTTTCATAAACACCACAGCCATATTTCTTAAAAGCTCTTGAACACAAAAATATTCTTAAACGGTTTTCTTAGTTCATCGCACGTCTATTTTCCTCCTCCTGTACCTACATAAATAACAAGGTAAATGTTTGTTCAAATCATTAATAGCTAACTTACTCCTTTGAAATTTTGACAGTATGTTCCATTTTGTTACAGTTGTTATTTTATGTTCCTGATTTTTGAATATACGATACATAACTAATATTTTTGGAAATCTCGAGGTTTTTTTATTACTTTTCTGCATTATAAAACTTAAATAAATTATGTATGACACATATCTCCCAGAAACAAGCGCTTAAACAAATGTAATATTGTATCAAAATTTCAAAGGTTTCGGTTATGGACTTTCGTAGATAAATGATTTTGAACAAAATACTGAAATGACTCTAGGTTAGACAGATATATAGGATCAGATATTTAAACGAGTGGGAACTGTTATAGAAAGGGTGTGTTGGAGTTTCACAGGGAGAGGGTGTCGAGGATATGGCGTGGGAGACGGAGAAGGTGGAGATGTACAAAAAGAGATTGAATGTGGAGCAGGTAGACAAGGAGAGGGGGAGGAGATGGGGATGGTTTAGGTGAAGAAAAAAAGGAAGAGGTGGAACAGGACATGGGCATGGACAGGATATTGGAGCAGAAGTGATGGGAACAGCGAGTGTGGAAAGTATGTCCAGTTCCCATTCACCAACAGTAATGCAAGGTCGGTTTCAGCAGGTCAAAAATAATAAACGTCTAATTTCATTTTTTGTCGTGTGTTCATTGCGAAGCAAAGGTTCTTTTATCATATCCAAGGATTATATCACAGATTTCATTCTGACTGTGGGAAATTACCTATAAAACTTATTTACCCTCAGCAAGTAGGTAAATCGTTTACCTTGAAAGATATTTTTACTATTTGGAGTTTTGTGTACACAATAAAATAGTTTTGATTTCAGTAATCCAGTTCCCATTGAGACACAGTAATGCAAGGTCGGAATCAACAAGTTATAAATAATAAACGACTAATACCATTTTTCCTCGTGTGTTCATTGTAAATCAAAAGTTCTTTTATCTTATCCAAGGATGATATCACACATTTTATTCAGACTGTGGGAAATAATCTATAAAACCTATTTACCCTTAACAAGTAGGTAATTTGTTTACTTTGTAAGATATTTTTACTATTTGGAGATTTCTGTACATGATAAAATAGTTTTAGTTTCAGTAATTACGCACCTCTTCCACATAAAGATATGTTGTCTAAGCTGCAGTTGAGGCACTGTGGCCGAGCTACCCAGCATTTGAATAAGCCAAACTCTCACTTGTAACTGTGATGAAAGTGGCGTTTGCTCGCTTCCCTATAGTATCGTTCAGCGAGGAGAAGAGCGATGTTTTGAGAACACGTCAAGTGTGACAGTGATGTTGCCGAGTCACGGCCAGATGAGCTCCTGGTCTCGATTTGACCCACATGGCGTAATGCATTTCCAAGGAAGCCTTACAGTTGGCCTGTATGTTGTCCGCCTCCTGATCATACTCTGCGTGATCTGCTACGTAGCTTCCATTTTCATCTCAACTGCCTATCTTCCTGAATCTCCGACCCGTTTACTTCGCATTTTTGAGTTGCACTGATTTGTGAAACTCGTGACGCTTCTCAAGCAGCCTTCGAAGTAATGGTGCGCTCTTAAGTGTTAACGGTACCTTCACTAAGTCACAAGAGTTTCTAGCGAGATACGTTTTAATGAGTATTCGAGGAGAATTATTGTTGCTTTCATTTAATAACTCTCAGTCAACGTCTCTGTTGTTCAAGACAAACTTGGAGTAAACATGTCAATTGTCATAAACGCTGATTTGCTTCGCATTTTCATACCCTATTTCCCTAAAACTGAGGTTGATCAGGTCATCCTGAAAAATAAACAAATGCTAGGTTGCTGTGTCAATTCGTAGAGTTCCTGTATTGGATGTTGGTATTCCGGTTACTATAGGTTTATTGTTTACCGATGCCAATTGAGTTTAGATATTTCAATTTTGTTACTTAGAGATAGCAAGATGAGATACGATCGCTGGAGAACAGAATTCCGAATGGAGAAATTTTACACTTCCGACTTATTCTTCTTTTCGAGTTCACTAGAGACTTGACAATAGCGGTGACAGCTTAAAAAATTACGCTGTGTTTGTCAATAATGGCATTGGACAGCACGTCAAAAACATTTTTTCCTCACTTTCAGTAGGACGGTTTTGATAATTAAGTAATGTAAAATACGTGGCGGCGTACCCTCATTACGCCTTACTCTTGTTGTGGATACGTACAAACAACATCAGAGCTGATACGCTGAAATTGCGAAAAACGGTAATGTATCATTTGTGTTTAATCCAAACGTGAAGCACTTTAGCAGCTGATGGCTAAAATCACTTAACTAATTACTGAATTTATAATGGCGTTACTGTTAGATTATGTTTTTGCTAAAAACACGAGTCACTAACTCCGACCATCGGGGTTTGATCTAGATTGTATTACGCATTAATTTACAATGATCCACGTCATTGTACTTAAGGGCTATCAAATGTAGTGTCATAATCTCACTGAACAAGCGTGCAACATCAGCATTAATTACACTTATGGAAAAACTTTAGGAAGATATGAACCAATCTAATAATATGATTTTTTTAATTATTTATCTGTGGCGGTGACCGTTAAAAAAAGACCGTTCTCACTCTTTGCATCTTTTTTGCCGAAGAACGTAATTTATTTCAGTTATAGCTTAAAAGCATTGCACTAGTTGATGTTCCTTATTCTGAGGTCAGAGTATTTGGAGGGGTCTTTATTAATGCATGTATTTGATATCTAACAAGCATAACTATCGTTCGCACGGCATCTCAGCGAACAGTTCACAATTTTCAGAGTCTGTCAGCACGCACCACCGCCGATCCCCAGAGTTATTGAAACGAGAAACACGCAAATTACAAACTGTTGCACAAATTACTGTACTTAAACGTAGCTGTAAAATCCAACTTGTCATCATTTGCTAAATTATATTGAATTTTTACCCATTAACTTACTTTTCTTACCATAGGAATTCTCTGAACATTTATATTATGCCTTTAACACAGTAATGGCACTTCGGATGCTAAGTGAAGATAACACATGAACTCGCAAGTTACGATTAAACATTCTCAGATATAATTTTTACGCAGATGTTTGTCATATTGACACATAGTCCATATTGATAACTAAATGAAAACTGAGAAATGATTCCCAAACTAGACTGATATTATCATAAAATGAATGCTTTCTGGCAATATACGTTATGTTTCAGCCATTATTGGTTAATATGTTTTCAAGGTCTACTAACTCCTAAACAAGGTAATAAAATGCTACAATTAAAACAAAAGGGTAACTGGCGAAGGAAAATTAATGTTTGTGATTGAGGTCGGTTTATTCTATATTTTATGTGTAGGATACATCCGGGAGATATGGCGCACATTTTCAAAATTATTCATTAAAAATCCCATAAAGCACTTAATTCAAAATAATTTCTTTTACAAGTAAAAAACCAATATTTCTTAAAATATATATATATTTAGAATTGTACATGCATTCATTCGACATGATATTTGACCATTCAGAAAACCTTACAGTGCGGCATCTATCTCTTAGGCTAAGGGTGAGATGCCGCGCCCTTATGGTTGACATTCCGCATGATGATATTTGTTGAAATTTTTAATTTTTTAAACAAAATATGTTAAAATTTTAGTTTATGATTGTAACAATTAAGGAATAAAAATAGACACTGTACAACTAGCAAACAAATACTTTTTTGTTATACCAAAATGATGAAATTTCAAATTATTTTTAAAGATTAAACTTTGGCCTATCAGAATTTTTCAAATGAAATCCTCTCTCTGCCTCAGTCAACCCAATAAGTATCAAAGATTGCGACATGTGTCCCGATCTATCAGGAATAGACGCCGCACACTTTGACGGTGTGACCGTAGCAGTCAAGTTTGCCGGACTAGAATCAAAAAGCACCCAACAGCAGTTACTGTTCGTGCGATTACTCAGATATTTAAAAATATGTCACTATTTAGCACCATCTAATAACTAACCGTAACACTGAAAAGATTTCCATGCGAAATATAGAGACTTACCTTGTTTATTAACAATAACTCGGTTAAAACTACTACTAGTGAAAAAAAATAGTTGCCTCGCCGCCCAGCGTCTACTGCTATTAAGTGCCTACACACGCACTGTAGTGGCTTTTACCAAAACTAAACTGGGAGGGGGGAGGGGTGCGCATTCTTCACTGCATGCATCAACAATTACTAAGTGTTGTCAACAGCAAACACTAGTTTCAACGCAGCAGTCGGCGAAGACAGTGACAATGCGTTATAGAGTTTTGCCTGTGAGATCGGCCAAAAACTGTGTGTGTGAATTTGTTTTTTACGTGTCTGCGGCTCGGAATTGACTCTGAAGTGACTTTCGAGATATTGGATTATTTGCACTCTCTTTTAAGAAAAGCTAGTTTTCCAATCATTTTAGTGTTTCTGTCTAAATAAATGATCTGACGAACAGAATGACCTGTAATCTGCGGCTGTTTGTTGATGATGCTATGGTGCACAGGAGGGTGTCGTCAATGAATGACTGTTATCAAATGCAGGACGACTTCAACCAAATTTCTAGATGGTGTGAGGAATGTCAACTAGCGCTGAATGTAGAAAAAAGTAAGGTGATGCTGAGAAGTAGGAGAAACAATCCCCTAATGTTAGAATGCAACATTAGTACTGTAGGCGCTAGTTAAACATCTAGGCTTAACGCAGCACAGCGGAATGAAATGGAACGAGCATATAAGGGCAGTTGTGAGGAAGCAAAATTGTCGACTTCAGTTTATTGGGATAATTTTGGGAAGGAGAGATTCGTCTGTAAAGGGGACCGCATGGAGAACGGTTTTACGACCCTATCTTGAGTATTGCTCAAGTGTCTGGGATCCCCACCACAGCGTTTAAAGGAGGACATAGAGGCAGTTCAGAGGCGGACAGCGAGGTTTGTAAATGGTTCATTCGATCACTGCGCGAGTTTTACCGTAATGCTTCGGGAACTCAAATTTTAGTCTCTGGAGAGAAGGCGACGTTATTTTCAAGTAACATTTTTGAAGGAATTTAGAGGACCAGAGTTTGTGGCGGACTGCAGAACAAATCTACTGCCGCCAATCTACATTTGGCAAAAAGACCACAAAGATAAGAGAGATTAAGGCTCGTACAAATGCACACAAGCATTGGCTTTTTCCTCGCTCTATATGTGGAAGTGGAACAGGAGTAGTGCTAGTGAGTACCCTCCGCCACGCATCTTTGGGTGGATTTCGGAGTATGTATATAGATGTAGATGTAGTCGTCACATCTGCACAAACGAGGCCTATGAAAGAGACAGGCCGCGGCGCGCACGTCATCGAGTGATCGAGTGAGGCCTGTGCCGGCGCGATCGCTAGTGGATTGGCCAGTCGCTGGGGTACAGCCCACTGCCTCATAGCGGTTAGCCAATCCGCTAGCGATCGCGCCGGCATAGGCCGCACTTAATCACGTGATATGACGTTCGCGCCGCGGTTTGTCTCTCTCTCGTAGGCCTCGTGCACAGCCGAAGCCCACGAGAAATACCGGTCGCGGCGCTTGTCACGTGATCCACAGAGCTATCACTAGCTGACTGGCAGGCTGCTGGGGCGCAGCCAACACTAGCTAGAAGACAAGGCCTCACAAATGGCCGTACCTATGTCCCATGCAGAGACCGCGGCCGCCAGCTGATTGTTTAGCCTCTGGGTACGCCCACTGCCTGCAGCGTTCGGCCAGTCGGCTAGCGTACGCGGCCTCTGTGAGTGACATAGGCATGGCAGTTTGTGAGGCCTTGTCTTCTAGCTGATGTTGGCACAGCCCATTTTCTCATAGCGGCCACGTCAGCTGGTGAATTCGAGAGCTCAGGCCAATCTTGTTCACGTACGTTACATGTGCGCCGTTGGCTTTCTCGTTGGCCCTGTGCAAAACTCTATTTCTCGCACTGATTGTATTTACCAGATTCTGCAGTACATCCTGATACTGTCTGTAGAATCTCTTCCGATTATATTAAATGGTAGTGGAGTAACAAATTCGTACGTCATGCCTAATGCAGAAGTTTTACGTAAACAGCGAAAATGGAGTAAGCGACAAACGATGTTAATTGGATTTTTAGGAATTCCTCGTTAGGGAAGAATCCTAAAAAGATTTGGAATTATATTAAAATTTTTCTGGATGTTGCGTACTGCTGTTATTTTTAAATAATATGTGAAATGAAAGTGGGTAATCTCACAGCAGTGAAATGACCCTGCCTTAGTAAATGTACAGACGATACCATTTAATGCGACATTTTTTTTCGACGTACTAGCTATGATCGTGAAATTTAAAACTTTCGTGCAAGTCCTACATTACAGGTAATCGTAAGCGGTCACACTGTGGAGGTAAGAGGACCTGAATTTACAATCTACTAAAGTTGAATTATGTTGTTTGAGTTATGTCTGGGAGGCGATCAACAGTTTTCGACCAGGTATGTATAAAATCTAAAGTCGTTATCACTTTTTCTTATTCATGATTAGAGTATTACCACATTTGTGATTCGTCTTCAGATGGCATGTGATGGTCATGCAGTAAATATCTGCCGAAAGGATGTATAATCATCCAAATACACAGTTGGCTGATGTTTCAAATCAGCAGTGGTTGATTTTATTATTTATTGTGCAGCACAAAAAGGTTTTAACCAGTATGAAGTTCAAACGTGTACAGTAACCAATACGTGCTCGCCATGAAAATTTTATACCGCTTTATTTCGTACATACTACCAGAAATTGTGTTTTTGTATGATTAAACAATCTTTAGGCAGATATTTACTTAATGTCCAACACATATGATCCGAAGATCGCTCAGGAATGAAATGAAACTAATAATCTTGAATAATGAAATACGAAGAAGACTTCAGATTTTCGATGTACTCAATTACAAACTAACGTATACTAAAGACAACACAAACACCCTCACCCAAGGGAGGACTCGTACCTCCGTCGTGAGCGTCTGTGTTATCGATAACGTGTCGCCGCGCATGGTCTTTCCCGCACGGCTATCGATTATAACGACCGTAGTAAACCGTCGGCCTTTTTACTTATACTAGTAATTTCAAATGTTCAAATGTTTGTATAGTCTATGGGACTTAACTACAGGGTCATCAGTCCCTAAACTTACAAATTACTTATGAACTAAGACGGCACAAATATCCATGCCTGAGGGGGGATTCGAATCCCCGACCGTAGTGGCCGTGGAGACCGTGACTGAAGCGCCTCAGTCCCCTCGGCCACCGCGGCCGGCGCTAGTAATTTGTTTCCAACCGTTTACAGAGTAAAATTGACGGCATTTTACATTCTTAAATTCTATACATTATTACTTGACAATTTTAAAATTAAATTTCTTCTGTTCCTTGAAACGGTAAGGGGTTCTGCGAGAGGTTCGTGCAACTGGTTAACAGTTTAGTGGCCGAGATGTTTTCTTAGTTGTGTTATAGTTGCCGGCCGCGGTGGTCGAGGAGACTGAGGCGCTCCATTCACGGTCTGCACGGCCACTACGGTCGGGGGTTCGAATCCCTCTCGGGCATGGATATTTGTGCCGTCCTAGTTCGTAAGTAGTTCATAAGTAATTTGTAAGTTTAGGGACTGATGACCCCGTTGTTAAGTCCCATAGACTATACAAACTTTTGAACAGTTTTGTTATAGTTCCCCGCGCGGGAGTAGCCGAGCCCTCTAAAGCGCCTTGCTGTGGAATATTTGTCTGCCCCATGTTGGAGGTGATGTCCTCACTCTGTCATGGTGTCCTTATCATACATTTGTTTAAATTGTTCATAAGTCTATGGACTGATAACCACTGCAGTTTCGTCCCATAGCTTCACAAACTTGTCAACATGGGTCTCTCTTTTATTTTTTTTTTTTTTTTTTTTGTTACAGTTACTAATCACTATCGAGAGATCAGCGGCGAATGTGAGACATCTGATTTCGATACCGCGACAGTTACATGCAATACGTACCTCACTGAGCATCATTTTGCTGTTGTGCTTCTTTCCCAATTCACGACTGACCTTCTCTCCAGGAATTACTAATAATTTAATGAATTTTTGAAAAACTCTTCAAAATTGTGAAACGTTAACTTTTCTATCGTAAGGAATGTTCATATAACTTACGGGTAAGTTGCCGGATAACGCTGTCGACAACCGCCAATATTTCGACAAGAGCAAATGACATTGAGAACTCGCCGGATTTCTTACGTCGATTGCGAGAATTGCGTTTCAATGACTCTGATATTTTAGTGATTTTTGCTTTGGTTTTCCCTCTTCGCTTGCGTTCCTCTGTCTAATTCGTTGCAGCTAATAGAGGTTATGTTTGGTGTCGATTTAACAAATCTATTTCAACATGTTCTTACTTGGACTTACATTTTATTCAATGCTCAGTTCTAAGAAAAAACTGAGGCAGTTGCAATGGGAAGTCCGGTGTCACCTTTTGTGGCCAATTTGTTTACAGGAACGTGCTTTATAATCGGCGACCTTGAAACCTGCGTGGCTTTTTAGACATAGACGATACTTTTGTCGTTTAGCCTCGTGATAGAGATAATTTAAACGATTTCTTGGAACACCCGAATATACAGTTCAGTATGGAGGTGGAAAATAATGACTGCCTTCCCTTCCTGGTTGGTAGGAAGGAAGGTTGATGGTACATTGGGACATTCTATATATAGCAGGCATACTCACACGAATTTGTAACTTCGAAGTAATAGATGTCATCTTCCATCTCAGTGAGGAGTACTTCGTACCTTGGTTCACAGGGCCCATGTCATTTCAGACCCTGAAAGTTTGTGAGCTAAGTTGTCCCATCTCAAGGTCACCTTTTGTCGTATTGGTTATAGCGAGAGTTAGATCAAATGTACGTTGCTCTATCATCGTCCTGTGCAATGGGTAAGTGACGATAGTAACGAAGTGGCATCCAAATCTATGGTCTCTTTGCATTACGTAGGAAACATTTGCAACAGGATTGGTCGTATCTTGCGGAAATATTATGTATTTTTCGAACACGTTTTAAGGTAAATGTTCTTTTGTCGTCCGTAAACGAGGATCTCGGTTTGCGTATTCCTGGCAGTTTTGGCATTTCATATATTGCTCAGTCAGGACTGCGGAATACTGGTGTATTGAACGCAAGCGTCACACACGCTTAAAACAGCCAAACAAGTCCGCTGTTGCAGAACACTGTCTTGACACCGGTCATCCTATGGAATACATCAACACAGAGATTCTGGCATGCTCTAACAGCTATTGGGATAGTGTTATTAATAAACTGTTGCAATTAAAATCGCGAGCGACCTTTTGAAAAAAGATGGTGTTTTTCTTTTAAATTCTGCTTGGAATCGGGCACTGTCTCTCGTCAAAAGTCATAGGGTCGAAATTAATGCTGCCTCACCTGTTGAGTAAGAGACGCTGTCGATATTTTTGATGTTTGGTTATTTTTCGTTGTATTGACTCTGTAGTGACCTGTACTGTCTGTGTTATCTTCCTTATTTTCCCTTTGCAAACCGAGGTATTAAATTCACTTGCACACTGCTTCCTTCAGTGCAGTTTTGTCTTGAGAATGACTGGGTATGTTCCTGTTAAGCCCCGACAGTTCCGTAAGCGGCCGACCGTGAACGGTGGGCAAATTGAAGAGCGCCTCAGAGGCCATTATGGTGGCAAATTTCCGCGTGAACTTTAAATATGCTTAAGATTCTTTTGATTAGTGTAGTCATTCGAGTAAAGTCGCGAAATCTATGTTCATTTAAATATATAACTACAAAACAGCAAACATTCAAATGTTTTTAAGCTTAACAGACTTAACTGCGGGGTCATCAGTCCCTAAACTTACAGATTACTTATTAACTACTTTATACTAAAGACAGCACAAACAGCCG
The DNA here is from genome assembly GCA_026315105.1 of Locusta migratoria. NCBI lineage: Eukaryota > Metazoa > Arthropoda > Insecta > Orthoptera > Acrididae > Locusta > Locusta migratoria. The sequence goes on along the minus strand of CM048750.1, from coordinate 78,285,621 downwards.
TGCCCGAGGGGGAGATTCGAACTCCCGACGGAGAACGACCTCGCACATTCCAGCATAGCGCGTCAATGCGCTCGGCCGCTCCGCCGCAGCTACAAAACAGCTTCAGACCCTTTGAACATACAGCAGCTATCGGTTGTTTGTAAATTTATTACACTTACGGTGTAGTAATCGGCCAACAGCGTTCCTTCTTCCTAACTAAACCAAATTATAACATTTCGTTTTTTAGCGTTCTAAGTGCAGAATATGAACGGAATTTATCGTCCGACACATTTTCTGGCACTTTCTCAGTATATTCTACGATGGTGAAACTTTTGTACAAATATTAATTCCGGAATAGTTTCACAACACATTACGTCTTTGCTTGAGTGCCTGATGTATTCTCCTATATTTAGATACTTTATAGCCTCAAAAAATGAAACAGGTCTGCCTGAAACAGATTAAAAACTGATTGTGTAAATGAAATATCCCATCAGATAAATAACTGTAAACTAGCGTCTTACTTTGTGAATACAGCAATCAGGCACCGTCAAATTCTTTCAAGAACACGACGTATGCCATAACTTTTTCTCAATCAAGTGCAAATAACATTAACATTGGGGTATCTATTACGAATATTAGCATTCTTAATGCTGTAAGCGAAATACCTTAAGTAGCGTGAACTGCTCCGAAGTCAACATCTATGCATCCAGTGTGTCTGTGTCATTCATATATGAAACTATACACGGTTCTGCGAATCCCTTCCAGTTGTTATACCTATTTGTAAAGCAGATAACCTTTACATTCCGTGTTACAAGTTGATAATATTAATTTCATTAAAAAAAAAAAAAAAAAAAAAAAAAAAAAAAAAAAAAAAAAAAAAAAAAAAACGAACTGCAGTGAGGCAACTGACCTCGTTCCCTCAATAGTTATTTTACACAATTATAATATGTCCACCAGTACTGGCTAAAGTAGCTCGTTCTGAAGAGCATTGTAAAAGTCTGTTATTTATTTCATTCAATCCTATGTTGTCTTGACTAAAAGCCTGTTAAGCTAGAGTAACTATCTCTGGGCAGAACTAGTAGTGCTACTTGTATATCTAACAAATATAAATTGGCAGACAGTATTCGTATTATTTATCCCTTTCTTAAATCGATTTATGCAGTTAAACACTGAGCATCTCTTCAACATCGTGTTTCATGTATCCTGCAAGAGTCAAATAGTACGGACGTGACTACCAACTGAGTTCATATCCCTCATTAGCTATACAGGTGTTACAAAAAGGTATGGCTAAACTTTCAGGAAACGTTCCTCATACACAAAAAAAGAAAATATGTTATGTGGACATATGTCCGGAAACGCTTAATTTCCATGTTAGAGCTCATTTTATTACTTCTCTTCAAATCACATTAATCATGAAGTGGGAACACAGCAACAGAACTTACCAGCGTGACATCAAACACTTTGTTACAGGAAATGTTCAAAATGTCCTCCGTTAGCGAGGATACATGCATCCACCCTCCGTCGCATGGAATTCCTGATGCGCTGACGCAGCCCTGGAGAATGGCGTATTGTACCACAGCCGTCCACAATTCGAGCACGAAAGAGTCTCTATATTTGGTAGACAAGAGCTTTCAAAGGCCCCCGTAAATGAAAGTCAAGAGGGTTGAGGTCAGGAGAGCGTGGAGGCCATGGAATTGGTCCGCCTCTACCAATCTATCGGTCAACGAATCTGTTGCTGAGAAGCGTACGAACACGTCGAATGCACATGTTCTAAAAATGTTCAAATGTTTGTAAATCTATCGGACCAAACTGCGTGGTCATCAGTCCGTAGCTTACTACTTAAACTACTTAAACCTAGGTAAATTAACCTAAGGACAAACACACACACCCATGCCCCAGGGAGGACACGGCGAGTAACCGCGCGCTCCGCAGGGAGACGCTTTAGACCGCTTGGCTGCTCCACCGCGGCCACATGTTCCAGCAGCACAGGTGGAGTTCTCCGTATGAAATCATGATAACGTGCTCCATTAAGCGTAGGTGGAAGATCATGAGGCCCAATCAAGACATCAGCAACATTTCCTGCCCACACGTCCACAGAATATCTGTGTTGATGACGTGATTGCACAATTGCGTGCGGATTCTCGTCAGCCCATACATGTTGCTTCTGAAAATTTACATATTTATTTCAATTTACATGTAAAGATAAATACTAAAATGAGCTCTAACATGGAAATTAAGCGTTTCCGGACACATGTCTACATACCATATTTTCTTTCTTTGTGTGTGAGGAATGTTTCCTAAACCTTTGGCCGTACCTTTATATAACACCCTGTATAAAACACAATTTATCTCCTAATAACACTCGTATTTATCTGACGTTTGCCACTACCATGGCGGCCGTCCGAAGATTCAAATTATCCCGCGACAGCAGCTCCGTTAGGGAGTGTATTTGACAAGGTCTTTGGTCCCTGTCGTAATATCGGCGGTGGTCGACAACGTCACCCGGCAGCATACCAATAAGTTGTTTGAACATTCGTCGAAATTAAATTTGAGTTCACACTTTGTATTAAAGTTGCGTGGTTCCCCTACTCCGCCTGCAGCCCAGGAAATTACATTCATAAGAATTTCATCATTTGGGTTGTAAACGCCGCGTAAAGCGGGCATAAAAAATGTCCCCCGGCGACGTCGACGTCCGCCGGCAGGCCGTCATATCGCGTGGGCGCGGCGCGGATTCCTCGGGCCGCGTCGCCTTTGAGGTGGAGCCGCGCCGGGCCGCGCGCGCATTTTTCATTCCGCCGACAGAAAAAGAGGAGCGCCGTAATAACAAAACGGCCCCCCGCATCCGCCGCACAGTTGCCGTCCTGCCTGTTGGCCCCGTTTACGTCATCGCCGCGGCAGCGGTGCGTGGGTTCGATTTCCCCTACGCGAATGCCGGCACGGACCCTTTTACACGATCCGCTTTCTCGTATCAGCTGACAACTCGAGACGAGAGCGTCTCCTGCAGCTCCTCTGGTGTGTTCTTCCCGAACTGACGAGTGAACGGCATCAACTCGACCTCATATTTTCTTGTAAAAAAAAAAAAAAAAATTAAATAAGAAAAAAATACATGAGCTAGATATTTTTGATGTTTGGACATTTATGGTTGTGTTGACTCTGTAGTGACTTGTTCAAATGTTCAAATGTTTGTACAGATTATGGGACTCAACTACGGGGTCATCAGTCCCTAAACGTACAAACTACTTATGAACTAGCTAACGAACACGAAGTATGTCATAACTTTTTCTCAATCAAGTACAACTAACATTAACATTAGGGTATCTATCACGAATAATAGCATTCTTAATTCTGTAAGCGAAATACCTTAAGTAGCGTGAACTGCTCAAAAGTTCGATATCACGTGAAAATTCGGGCCATTATTCAGATACTACGCAGTTACGGCCTCCTCAAAGTACAGTTTTTAAACGTTCGTACGCTCCGGTTGTTCCTCACTCGGCCAGCTTCACTGCGTCCGCTTAATGCCAGCACGCCAAGTGCTGTGCGATGAAGGACAACAGCGAGTCCTCCAAAATGTGAAATTTGTAATTCCGTGTCACAAGTTGCTAATATTAATATCATAAACAAAATTTCGAACTGCAATGAGGCAACTGGTCTCGTGCCCTCAATAGTTATTTTACACAATCATAAAATATCCACCAGTACTGGCTAAAGTAGTACGTTTTGAAGTGCTTCCAGCATTGTAAAAGGCTGTTACTTATTTCATTCAATCCTATATTGTCTTGACTAAAAGCCTATTAAGCTAGAGTAACTATCTCTGAGCAGAACTAGTAGTGCTACTTGTACTTCTGAGAAATAAAAGTTGGAAGACAGTATTCGTTATTTTTATCCCTTTCTTAAATCAATTTATGCAGTTAAACACTGAGCAGCTCTTCAGTATCGTGTTTCGTGTATCCTGAAATATTCAAACAGTACAGACGTGACTACCAACTGAGTACATGTTCCCCAGTAGCTATATAATACACAATTTATCTGCTAATAACGCTCGTATTTATCTGACGTTTGCCACTAGATATCATCTCCAGAAATCGATAATACGTGAAAATTCGGGCCATTATTCAGATACTCCCCAGTTACGGCCTCCTCAAAGTACAGCTTTTAAACATCCGCGCGCATCGGTTGTTCCTCACTCGACCCGTTTCACTTCGACCGCTTAATGCCCGCACACGAAATGCTGTGCAATGAAGGACAACAGCGAGTCCTCCAAAATGTGAATTTTGAAGAGCTAGGGAAGTGGAGGAAGAATTAATAATACAAAATGAAACATATGTACTGTAAGTCTTTCAAGTTCACATACAACAAATGATGGTTATAAAAGGTATTGAAAATTAAATTACATTACACTGTTTGTTGAAAAACCATCTCATTCGCAAACTACTTAAACCTGGGTGAACTAACCTAAGGACAACACACACACCCATGCCCCTGGGAGGACTCGAACCTCCACGGCGAGCAACCGCGCGCTCCGCAGCGAGGCGCTTTAGACAGCTTTCTTTTTTTCTTCTTTTTTTCATCTGGTAGATCTATGGTTCGCGGTCGTTCGTTCAGTTTGTTCGTGGTTGTTCGTTGAATGGATGGCTCACCTTTTTTAGCACAGAGGGCGTTCAGATCTCTGACCGGGCGCGCTAAGCCACGGCGCCCGCGAACCGCTCGGCTACTCCACCGCGCTTCTCAATCGTTTCCACTGCAGTTGTGACGTGCTGTGTAAAACTCAAACGACTCGTTGGATATATTATTCTGTTACGGAGACTGGCAAAAGTGGTTTTGGACGATTTAAAATCATCAAAGCAGCTTTCAGCATCACTGACGACCACAATTCCACGCCCAAGTTCCGTTGAAGCAATAAAAGAGCTCGAAGAGTCTGACGATGGTGCAATGGCAGCGTCGTGATCGTCGACGTCATCCCGCTATTTTTTCTATATCCACCACAGCAGTACAACTGTCTATGATATCTGCAACGGAGTTGAAACATATAAGGAAAAGCATAAAGAAAGCGCCATGCATTTTCTTTTGCCGTGTGTAGTACTTCTAATAACTGCAAATGATTATGCTTACCGGTGACGACTTTAAAGAGGTGTAATTCTTTGACGTTTAATCGTTGCATATCAGTCATCATTCCGTACCGCTTCTGGAGATGTCGCAAGACAGTCTGTGCATTAATTTACATAGCGAACACAAACCACTTACTAAACTCTTCTCACAGTACTAGACGTTCGGGCATTGAGCGGCCGCATTGAAGAGGGCCCAGTGAGGAACAACCCGAGCGCGCGAATGTTTAAAAGCTGTACTTCGAGGAGGCCGTAACTGCGGAGCATCTGAATAATGGCCCAAATTTTTACGTGATACCGATTTCTGTGGTTAGTACCTAGCTCATGTGTTTTTTCTCAAGAAAATATAAGGTCGAGTTGATGATATTCCCTTGTGAGTGGTCATTTATACGTTACCCATTAAACTGTGGAGCTGTCTGACGTGTAATTTCTCATCTTAATGGTGAAGTGAGGATATGAGGGCCGTTTTTACATATGACAAGAAAATTTTAACTGAGATTGTGAATGAGGATAGGGTGAAAAAAGTTTATGTTCCCGTCAAACGTGATTTATTAAATCCTGTACAATATTAACGACATAAAATGTACTAACAAGTTCCCGACATATTCAGTATGTCTCACATCTGACAACCAGTAAAAAAATCTTTACTACTGACTCTCTTGTATGATGTCTTCACAACAGATACCCTCAACTTATGTAAGGGTTTGTAATTTACAGGATACTTACCTATAGAAGATATTATTACTTCGAAAACCTTATCTGGAGAAGAAAACTGAAATAAATATCTTCTGAGACCTATTCGAAAGAGTTTCATATAAAATTAGCATAAAGTTCCGGCCGAAATCGATCATGTGGTCTTCCTAGTCAACAAAAAGAAAAGAAAAGAAAAGAAAAGAAAAGAAAAGAAAAGAAAAGAAAAGAAAAGAAAAGAAAAGAAAAGAAAAGAAAAGAAAAGAAAAGAAAAGAAAAGAAAAGAAAAGAAATACATACGAATGAAGGGAAGCCAGTTTATGAAATATAATTTCAGTTATCTGATTGGATGTAAGATTTCCTGTCAAAGAGGACACAGTTCGTAGTACTTGATGTAAAGGCATTGGTTAAAAAAGGGATTATATCTAACGTTTCCACGATAGTGTATTTGGTTCTCTTCTCTTCTTTATCGAACTATTTGGGAGAATATCTGAACAGTTCTCTTGCGTCGTTTGCAGATGCTATCGTCTATCGTCCATTAAGTCATAGGTTGAATAAATCAAAATTTATTGTTAAAGTTCGTTGGAAGTCTGTCTATAAAACATAGAATGGTTATAGGATGAATGAATTGAGGTCCATGTTAAGCAAATCATCTGTTTAAGGTATCTCATTATTTCATTCATCGGACCTGTACTATTTGCCGTACAGTAACGTAATTTTGGAGGTGTAATCGCTCATATATGTAGTAGTACGAAATGCAAACTTTATTGAGCTCATCAGTCAAAGTATAGAAGTAAAGAAGTTAAACCTTAAGCCTAATGATGAGTTTCACTGCACACCCCAAAACGTCCTACAATCTTCATCCGTAAGTGATTAACATTGAATACTTTGGATTTGAAGTCTGGTGAAGAAGGTGTTACCACTATTGCTCAGAAAGAGTCGTTAAGTGGTGCTATTACATTTGTAGGTGCCATAATTTAGTGCAAAAACTAATGAAGGTTTTTGAGATCCTGGATGGTTAACAGGTGCTGGAGTCTTTCTCAGAGACGGACAGTATTGCATACAGAGCGTGAAGTATTTGAGAGGTATCTAATAGCGATTATGGTGCTTCATATATTTACGCAGACAAACCAGTGTGTTTGTGGACTAGGAACAGAATAAAGGTTTCTGCTCTTGAAGCCGTTCACGTTTGAATTAAGGTTGTGGGACCTAAATTATAACGTCAAGGCAGGTACTCTATAACAGCATAAGAGCCAAGATATAGTAACCAGTAAACATTTTTTTCATAATTTGCGAATCCGCCGGCGGATTAACAAAGGAGGTCGGAGTGCCGGCAAGCCTGGATATGGTTTTTGGGCGGTTTCCCACATCTCACTAGGTGAATACCGGGCTGGTACCCAAGTACTGCCTCAGTTACTCGATTTGCAAACATTTCGTAGCACTTTTCACACATGTAACACTATTCGTAGACATTTGAGGTATACATTTCCTCCCAGAGAGTATGGGGTGGTGTCCGGAAGGGCATCTGGCCACACCGTAAATATTGACACGCCAAATACAGATTTAACAAAGCTGCCCCTGCATCTGGCCGAAGAGAAAGAAGAAAGAAGTAGTTTCGCACAGGTGAGAAACTAGTTGTGTAGTTCTTGAATAACAGAACGTCTTGATTGCAAATATTTTTTATTACTATGACGCGTTTCACCAGGTTAGGGCATCTACAGATATCTGAAAAAGAAGAAAATATTGATACAGAACTTACAACATTTACATGACATTATTTCGAAAATTTTTAGCTACAAGCCAATCTGAAACTGTTTTAAGAAATTGTGATAATGTGTGATACTAATGTTTCATATAAACATTAGTACTGTACATTATCACAACTTATATAAACATTAGTACCGTACATTATCACAATTGCTTAAAACAGTTTCAGATTGGCATGTAGCTAAAAATATTCGAAATAATGTCATGCAAATGTTGTAAGATCTGTATCAATAGTTTCTTCTGTGTCAGATATCTGAAGATGCTGTAACCGAGCAAAACGCGTCATTGTAATAAAAAAGTATTTGCAATCAAGACGTTCTTTTATTCAAGAATTCAAGTGAACGCGGTTGCTGTACCACACCGCGCAAAAATGGAATGGGAAGATTTCTACAGTTGTGTAGTTTTTTGGAACTCATGAACCGTCATCATTATCGAGTAGTAGATGCGAAAATTTGAAATATTTTAATACTTGAAGACAAACGAACCGTATCTAAACGTTGTAACTGACATGACTAACTAACATGGAAAGTATCCCTCTTAACGACTAGATTAAGACAGCATTTTAGTATTCTTAATTTAGCAAGTAATTATGCGAAAAATTGGAAATGAAATTTTTGTTTCTCCTGTACGTCATGAGATAGACCATCTGCAACACAAGTCTCGGAAAATGAAAATCGGAATTTAGTTGGTGGAATTACGTTCTGTAGATCGTGCATCATCTATAGGCATGCTATCTCCAGGTGTATCAGCCACAAACGATACCCTCGCGTTAATCTTGACGCAGTTAGTTAACCATCGCTAATGCCGTAAGTCTGATAATGCGCCTTACAGTCGGTCTCTTCAGAGCTGGGAGACCTTGCAGATAATCTGCTGAGCTCTGCGCGAGACGTGTACGCGCAAGGTGTGTGCGAGGGACGTGGCTGGCGGAGGGTGCTTTGCAACTGTCAGCGCGGGTCGTGCTATCTGTGGGGTGGGTTCCGGCGGCGTGTCTGTAATTCACCCCCTGCCCCTCCCCCTCATCCACATTTCATCGCCGCCGCACCGGGCCGCCGACTCCTTTGCGGTGGGCTCCCGCCCCGGCGCTCGACTCATAACCACCCCTGCGGATTAGCGTGCCTCGCGGGCTTGCGTGAGCCTGTCTCCAGAGCCGGAAAATCCAATTGCATACATCAGCACGCCCTGCACGACACAGTTTCCGCGCGCCTATCGCTCTGTACACACTGTCGACACACACCTGCAGGCTCAGTTTCGCGTCAGGCTGCGCTGATGGCACACCGAGGAGGTCGCATGGCGCGCCATTAGCTGTAAGCGAGGCAGGGAAGCAATAAATCGCCCTTTCAGCCCATTGTTCAGCGATACAGATGTCAGTGTCACTCTGAAACACAGGGCAAAGTAGCATGGTAACATAATTCTTCTTTGTGGTTTTCGCCTCCTTCTCCGCAGTTGCAGTTATACAGTTCGTGTAGGTTAGTTTACCGACTTTTACAACTGTAAGGGCCGGTTTGTCAATGTCTCGTTAAGTTCCAGTTAAGATTTTAACTTGTCGCTAACGGAGAATTGCGTTTGTTTATCAATGTTCCGTTATTAGTTAACCTGACGTTAAAAGACCTCAAACTGGTCGTTAAGTTAACGAATAAAATTCTGCTCCTTACACGGCTAACGATCAGTTAAGTTGCCGCAGTGGAGTAGCCGAGCGCTCTAAAGCGCCTCGCCTCGGAGCGCGCGGTTGCTCGCCGTCGGAGGTTCGAGTCCTCCCTGGGGCATGGGTGTGTGTGTTTATCCTTAGGTTAGTTTACCAAGGTTTAAGTAGTTTGTAAGCTACGGACTGATGACCACGCAGTTTGATCCGAAAGATTTACAAACATTTTGAACCAGTTAAGTTAGAATCTGTATGAAAATGGCAGGATTCCAAAGCACTAAAATACCGCAATATAGCCTATTCACGTGATAAAGATCCATTTATCGAACAAAATAACAGAAACACTAAATGGATGAAAAACTAGTGTAGAGAGCAGCTTCACTGGAAAATTGTCATATCTCTCACCCTTCCATGTCAGTAGCGATTAGATGAGTTTCATATGTTGCAGCCGTCGGAGGTTCGAGTCCTCCCTGGGGCATTGGTGTCTGTGTTCAAATGTTCAAATGTTTGTATAGTCTATGGGACTTAACTACGGGGTCATCAGTCCCTAAACTTACAAACTACTGATGAACTACTTACGAACTAGGACGGCACAAATATCCATGCCCGAGGTGGGATTCGAACCCCCGACCGTAGTGGGCGGGCAGACCGTGACTGGAGCGCCTTAGTCTCCTCGGCCACCGTGGCCGGCAGGTGTGTGTGTTGTGTTTAGGTTAGTTTATCTAGGTTTAAGTAGTTTGTAAGCTACGGTCTGATGACCACGCAGTTTGGTCCGATAGATTTACAAACATTTTGAACCAGTTAAGTTAGAATCTGTATGAAAATGGCAGGATTCCAAAACACTAAAATACCACAATATAGCCTATTCACGTGATAAAGATCGACTTATCGAACAAAATAATAGAAGCACTACATTGATGAAAAACTAGTGTGGAAAGCAGCTTTGATGGAAAATTGTATCGTCATATTTCTCGCCCTTCCATGTCAGTAGCGATTAGATGAGTCTGATATTTTGCAGATATGCAACATAACATTAAAATTATTATTGAGATATCAAAATAGAAACCTACGGGTAACGACTAAACGAGTGAGAATCGATATGATGAAAATGGCTTGAATAAGAAATCTGGTTGAAAACTACGACGATGTCAATATTTTGCCCCTATAAGGCATCCTAGACGTATTTATGTTCGTCCAAATCATTCTTAATGCTGGGATGATGCAGAATTTGTTACTCGATTTCGTCTTCGAAAGGCCACTTCGGAAACGCTGAATGAAAAACTCCACGACCATCCGAAGAGTCCAACAGATAGTTACGTATTTTGTAAGTTATCAGTCGTAATAGAAAACAGAATACATTACTTATGTCTGTAAGATTATTAATTCAGTATTTACTTATGCTTCTTGCGCCTAGTGTAAGGCCTAAAATGTGATTTCTTCCTCCGATCTACAGAAACAGTGCACTTTCGCCTATGTGCAAGTTATTGATTGCAATATGGTACTACGCTTGGCAGTATGTTATCGTACTAGGCCTCACGCACTTTTGCTGTCCTACATGTTCCATGGACAGCATTGACTTGTTTGGTCACAATGTCGCTTCTTTTTCCTTCCATGTCGTAGCGTCGATTTTCTTAAATTCCAATGTGTCTTTACATTTCTCTATTAAGGACACAAGACTCTCAGACTAACTTCTAGTAAAATTCGAGCTTCTTTCACGTTTGATTGCCATAGCGCCAAACAACAACTGTCTTCTAACCTCCTTCCTGATAGTTAAATATGGCGAACAGCTGTTTATTCATACGGGACTTCCATTTGTTTCTATTGCCAACATATTCGAAATATATCGCACCTTCTCGTTTTCTCCAGGTTAGCAAACGAGAGGTGTATCTGGCAATGACAAACGCAATGCACGTAACGAGCACATTTAACTGGACGTTAAAGGCATGTTGTAGTTTACTAACGAGAAGATTAACGAGAGATGGACAAATCGGCCCTAAATGAGTCTACTTGAGGCCAGACGCGTTTTGCTTTATTTCAAATCATCTTCAGTGGTCACCTGCACAGGAAATATATAATTTGTTTTACATTATTTGTTTCGTTTTTACTAAATGTAGTCGCTAACAGCTCTCATGAATGGGATTACTTAATTCTGAATAAAATGAACTGTTAATATTACTGACGTATTTTTATGTTGTCCTTTTTCACGTCTGTTTTGTAGCACATTGCCACTTGCTATCACAGTTTACATTTACACTATTTACAATTACACGTTTGTAAAAAAAAAAAAAAAAAAAAAAAAAAAAAAAAAAAAAAAAAAAACCTGAAAACTCACCATATCTGTGGCCTGGCAGGTTGCGTATGTCGTTTGTTTTCTGTTTGGTTATCGTCTCATATTACACACACACAGAGAAACGATAAACAAAAACAAAACAAACGACATACGCAATCTATCAGCTCACAGAAATGGCGAGTTTTCAGAAACTTTTATAAAAAATTACGAGTAAAATTGTAAATAGTGTAAATGTATACAGTGACAACAAGTGGCAATGTGCTACAAAATACACTTGAAAAGGACAACATGAAATGCCTGAATAATATTAATAGTTCATTGTAGTCCGAATTAAATTATCGCATTGCACGAGAAAGGTTATCGATCAAATTTAGTAGAAAACAAACAAATATTATAAAACAATATTCCCTGTACAGTTGACCACTGACATTGCTTTAAAGTAAAGCGAAACGCTTGTGGACTAAAGTAGACCAATTTAAAGTTGCATAAGACGGTCACCTAACCTTTACAAACTGTAGAATGGTAACACTGAAAACAAGAAACTTGAAATTTTCCTGGAAGAAAGCTCAATCAACGTTGGCAGAACCAAAGAAGGTTCTCTAACGTGGAGGGAGGTGGGTTACATTAAGCAAACCTATAATTTTTTTAAAGTATCGTTAGTTATTGTTTACTTATATTAACAAAATACGTCTTGACATTTCGAGTAAGCGTCATAATCTGAAACAATATGTTATTCCTCCTAATACCAACACAGTAATGTTTATCTACTACGATAGTGGTTCACATTCTGTTGAATTTCACAAAAAACTAAATTTTCATAAGGTATTCATGTATAATTACCGTATTAGATGAAAACAATAATGATATTCATTGTCGAAGTTACAAGAAATATGTCGTCACCTGATTACATGAGTTAACTGGACGGAGATAAATCATCAAAATTCCCAAGTAAACTAATTTGTCATATTAGTGACCTAATAACAAATAAAATGAAAAATAGTGTTAAGAATCGGTAGAAAGGGGTGGTATGAATGTAATTTAAAAAGTATTAAACGTTTTTTTCTCTTTTATATATATAAGTGGTTTTGGTAGATAACGACATGTAAAACTACGTGAAGCTGATACCTGTTCCATTTAAATTCTGGTTTTGATGTAACTATGCTGTGGAGAAAAGCTGAAATAGATGTCACTCTATCGTACTTAAGAACTCTGGCGCCAATCCCAGCGATACCTGGTCTATGCCAATGACCGTGCATTACATAAATGAGAAAATAGTTCCGCGGGTAGCGGCATTTGCATAAAAAATATTAGTAATAATCCGTCTCTGGCGATAAAAGAAAATGGTAGATTGTAACTATCCTCCCAAACTTATGATTGATAACGTTTTGTGGTTATAATGACGGCATAAGATCCAGGGTGTGAAAATGGCGACCAAATTACAATTATTTATGAAACAGACTTACTGAAAAAAATGGGAGTAAAAATTATATTAAATGATGAACCCAGAAATTAATCTGAAGTAATTTATTTAAATAATCCATACGCAGCTCGCATCATTTTCTGCAGCGAAGCAGAAAAACGGCATCAGCACCTCAGATTCTAATGGCGGTTCATAGAAAAAGTGACCAAAGTTAAAAAGGTTCTATTGTTCTCCTCCGCCCTGATCAGAGGTTAAGAAACAGGGGATCAGGGGATGAAATAATCCCTGATCAGGGGGAAGCAGCAAAATGGTAGAATAAAAAGAATTTCTATTTGCCTTTTGTCCCTCTGAGTTGTCATAGAATGACATTAATTATTGGCTCAACTTCAACTGAAACGAACCAATCTTTAAACCTGTAAAAGACTTCATTATAGCCAGTACCTAAAGTTTCCCAAAATGTTACGTACCTGATGTCGGTTCCATGATTTGAGACTTGGTTAGTAAGTAGCCCTCTCGCTCACACCTCTCATACCCTAACCCAATCTCCTTAACCTTATGCTAATATATGATCCATTTCATTCACTATACTTTACTACGGCTCTTCTTGTTCCCATAAGGAAAATAATTGTTTTGTGTTGTCCGCAGTCCAAAATATTGTTTGAGCAGCCCCCCACACTGCTCATTTATGTGCAGGCCTCATTATTTTCCAATAATTATTCCAAACATGACCGGTGTGATCTGATTACATTTCTCGTCTTCATTTCTCTTTATGTAATTCTTATCACTACCACCCCCGCACACTTGCCCCAGTACAAAATTTTACAGCGTTACGGCGCGATATGTATTCCGGAAGGCGGCGTGGAGAAACAAGGTTTAGGGAGTGGTTTAATTATACCATATATAGTGGTTTATCGGTGTATGTATTTAGTTATATATATTATCATATATATATTAGTGGCAGAGAGAAAAGGGGGGATTGATACTTAGCACTTCTTTAAGCTCTCTTTCGACAGATGTCAATGAAACTGCCAATTAATATCTCATGCAATTGCCTTATTTGTATGTTCAGCGTTTGTTCATAAGGTGGTTCATGAAGTCACTTTTAAGCTTGTAAGTCGTATGCATTTGTTTAAAGTTTACAAGTCAGATAAATATAAAATATCAAAGGGGACATTTATAAATATAATAATCATTGTCCGTTGTTCGACAGTATGCTTCAGTTTAGTTGGTATTCATACCCAATGGATGCACAAACAATGATGGAGTTAGTTCATCGTATTTGATCCGGTAAATAAAATAAAAAAGCTTTTTACCTGAGAATACTAATATACCTGTAAATAAGCGTTTATATAATTTTTCATAAAATAATTCGTAAGATCTCGTTTGGAGCCCTTTTCGTTTACGACAGCGCTCAACTGGAATGATGGTTTCTAGCCTAAATGGAAAGAACTCATATTTACATAATGCTAATTGTCAGAGTCAGAAATGTGAATGAGATGAACTAGCTATTCAGCTTATCTGTCAGCTTAAAAAAAAGTCATACATTACGTCATATTAGTGTAAATCGTTAGTGTTATATATATATGTGTGACAGGAGGTGCCTTGCGATGTGACACGTCATGTCATTAAAGCTTAGGATATATTCGTACACAAAAAAACAAAAGTTTACCTTAAAGATTTGCCTCCTCCCAACCTGCCTCTCTCTTCGTTGTGCTCGGGAGTGTTAACCCATGAAATGTTACGAGTATAAGAAAATTATAAAATTTATTAATTTTTGAAATATCAAGATAAGTAGAAAAGTATTTACATCAACTGTTCTTAGCAGCGCATGTTTGCCTTTCTTTGTACTATAGTGGGAGAATCTTCCATTCTGGTTCCTTGACATCTCAGAAAGTGCCATATAAAATGACCCTTTGTTTCAAAAAGTCGTCTATCAAAATTCTCTTCTGCCTAATTCTAACCAGTCTCAACACATCAACATTTATAAAACTTCTCGTCTGAAGCTTTTGTCCGCCGTTCGTTTCCATTAAAGGTTACATTTAATATAAATGCCCTTAGAAAAATTTCGTAACGCTTACATGTGTTATCAATGTTCATAAAATTCCCCCTCTTCAGAAAAACTGTTTCCTCGCTACTGCCGTTCTACATATTACATTATCTCTCGTTTCCACATCATGCTGCTCAAGCAGAAAAATTCATCTTCATTTTAAGATTTAATTTTTAGTTTCGTGCAGTATTGATTTCATTGAAACGTGTGTGGCTTGCGACATTATTTATTCATTGATTGTGAAAGTTACAAGGAACATGTCAAGACGAAACGACACCGAAATAAACATGTCAGGGTACGTTGTTATTTCTTCCTGTATCTAAATAATTACTTGCTTAACATCTGTCATTTACCATCGACATAAGATAACTGTCTCACAATATTTTCAGATTTTATTATATACTGCTGAAACTGACGACATGCTGCTAATGAAGACATATGTGTAAGCTGCATCTATATGCCCAAAACCTATTATTTCTTTAAAATAAACACGCTCAAAAATTACTTTTGCTAGTTGGTTAATTCAACAATCATCAACTACTTCGAACGTCGCTTTCTTAAAAATCGTTACATAAGCTTCGCGTGACCGACTACATGCCTTACATTTGTTTCAATTTTATTAGTGTTCGTTTCATATTCTTCTTTCAAGACACAGCTCATTTTCAGAGACAGTACTTCAAATCTGAACCACAACACCGTCAATAAATGTAAAGTTATTTCATTGATTTTCTCCGTATTGTAAGTTCCTTTGCGAATGTCTTCTTGCTTTCCTTCACAGTTTGGGCACTGTGTACACTGATTATCATGTGCTCATCGTTCCCAGTCTCTGTTTCGCATTTTCCCCTTAGATTGTAGTTAATGTTGACCATTTTCTGTACACGTAGGATATAATTTGACATTTCCTGTATTTTATCCCCTGTACCTATGTTTCATTGCTACACCAGTCCAAAAATACCGAAGGTCGCTAATAGGTTCCAAAAACTACAGGGAACAAGATATAGTGTGTATGCTTGGCAGAGTCTCTAACTGGGTGGGTAGCACATGTGGGACTCTTTGATTTAGGAGGGTCTGATGTAAAGTGATATCTCCGATTTTTAATATTATTTTCTTTTATTCTGTTCTCATCTCGATGAGCTATGGCATGTCAAGAATATGAATTACTCGACGTTTCCTCTTCGCCAACACAAGTAGCGTCTTGTGACTAACTACCAAAATGCTAGCAGCATTTTGTAATAAATTCCAGCATTAAAACACTGATGACAACGACGCCTGAGTTAAGTGATGGGAAGTATTTTCTAATGGAGTTAGATGCAGAGATCGCACTATCGGTTGATTTATATAGAAGAAAGAAAGCTGTACAAAATTATTTGTATTGGCATTATTAATGTGAGACGTTCAGTTGTTCACACTCATAACGAAGAAAACGGCAATGTTAACCTCAACGTTGTGTAACTGAGGACGACCACCAAGATTCATCGTATTCAGATGAACGAACTCAAGGCAAAGCGCCGTAAAACACAGACACAACCCTCATTTAAGAGCGGCGTAATAGGGCGCATACAGGTTATCATTGCAGAATTATGGTACACCCCCATTGTCTTCCAGAGACATTGATTCTTCTCACAGTTTCTTTCCTATTTTGATTACTCTTGTGATGTGGTCCTTAACAACATCCTAATAGGTGGTGGAGGAAGAAAGATGAGATTTTATCGTAGCGTCGAAAATGTGGTAATCAGAAATGGAACAAAATCTAGAATTTTTCCGATAAAGAACGTATATTTAACTCAGAAACACCAAAACATAACAATAAAAAGGGGAATGGAGATTGCTCAAGATCGCTTCACAAATATTTATACCTACTAGTTTCATTTGTACTAGACTGCCAACATCAATTACGCTGATAATTAATCTTTCGTGGCTCGTAGTTACATTGATATTTCGGCCTGTTACAACAGCAGGATGCTGCGAACATCAGCGTGCCAAGTGCGAAAAAAAAATTAAAACTTTATTTGTTGATGTTTGTTCATACTTTTCCGCTAAATTAAGAAAAACTTGACCGTTGCCATTATCTTACTAATTGGAAACGTGGTAACATTAGAGAAAAATTACTTATGCCGATGTTCCCAGCATCTTTCTATTATTAGAGTTCGCATTACCAATAATTACGTATGAGGCACGTATTACTAGGCTATATCTCATGAAGGCAGCTTAGATGTGCCAAAACCAGTAACAATAAAAAGTTTTGGAAATATGTTACATAACTATCTTTTGCTGCTTATAGCACAAGAATAAAGCCACAAAACGTTGACCTAATGTCAATGTATGTAAGTGGAATTATCCTTTAGCAGTCTTGTAGCAACTACAAGATATATTCATTCACAAGTAGCAAAGCACATTACAACGAAATGAAGCAAAATGAAAATTACAATAGTAATAATAAAAAATTTCGTAAATTGTAGTCATTTTCATGCTAAATGTACTTTTTGAAAAGATATAGATACATAAATACGGTCCACAACCTAAATATAGTGATGTGAGGGGTCGAATTTACTACTCTAACTTGTATGTATGGTTAATTTAAAGTGAAGTAACTAACAAAGTAGTCTGGTAGAAGACGCATTTAATACGAAACCAAGTTATATTCCATATTTTTCAGATGGGTGGGAGGCACGAAGTCACACCTCCCCCCCTCCGCCATTTCCCATTTGCGTTCATTACTTAAATATAACATAAAATTAATCTAGCGCAAAACGTTTGTCAGTATGGTAGCCTATCTTCAAGAACTATTACAGCAATTTCAATACGGCCGATTTATCGGTTCACTAGGAAACTTTGTATTTCAATGACCAATTTTCTCTTGTACTGTAGTTTTATAGATAATATTACAACGATTTCTAACTAGTGACGATCTTTGTCACGGAAGAGCTATGATACATACGTTGTGGCTGGTGGGTTCCACATGTAATATTCGCCAATTCAATGAGCTTTATTTATTGATATTATCTGTTGCTCACATAAATAGAAACTAATTATTTCGTACCATTCATTGTTCACCTCAGAGTCCCTTGTGTAGGATACTATATAATTTTTAACATTCTGAGATAATTTATACACAAACACATTATAATTTTAGTACGAGTAACGGCAGAAAACGAGACACCAATGATACAAAAAGATTACAATAAGTGAGACAGATTGCTGAGTTTTCTGTTTCTCATCGCGTTTATAAATTTCCTTCTCGAACTTGCTAGCCAACACTTCTCGCACCATTTGTACCTGAATTAGCCGCAGAGCGATTGTTCTTAGCAATAAATCAGCAACCACGCCCAGCGACGACAGAACACATATAGTAACGTGGAGCCAAGCGTTCGGACAGGACAAAGACGAGATAACGACATTGGTTTGCGGTTTGCCAACACTTTCTCCTCATTATGAGTGTTATTTATAGTCTGCCGGACGGAAACTTACATGCTCGATATTGAATACTATGCAAGACACGTATCAGCCGTTGTTTCCCGCGCAATTTGTAGGTCATGCGCTGTATTTACTGACATTTTAGAAAAAAATGTTCAAATGTTTGTTAAGCTTATGGGACTTGACGGCGGGGTCATCAGTCCATAAACTTACAAACTATTTTAAACTAACTTATATGAAAGACAACGAGAATTCGAACCCCCGATGGGGAATGGCCTCACGCATCGGAGCTAAGTGCTTCAATACTCTCAGCTACTCCGCCGCTATCATTTTAGAAAAATACACAACCTTATATGTCCACTCTGGCATTCAGTTATCAGTGATGAAATATATAAATCATTTATAATAACCTTCATAAGATATCACGTTTTTGTCTACAGCTGAAGAGATAAGAAATGTTCAAATGTTTGTAAAGCTTATGGGACTTAACTGCGGGGTCATCAGTCCCTAATCTTACGAACTACTTATGAGCTAGCTTATACTAAAAACGGCACAAACATCCGTGCCCGAGGGGGGATTCGAACCCCCGAAAGGGGACAGCTCACGATCGTAGCATAGCACCTCAATGTGCTCGGCCGCTCCGCCGCGGCGAAAAGGTAAGAATTTATTCAGGAACACACTGATCACAATGGCTTGTTGTCACTCACAACTGTGCAATATGATGGTTCTTTATTTATACATGACTATACGAGTTCTATATCTGACAACCAAACGGCATATTTTAATGTGTGACAACCCACCAGTACAATCCAACTGGCTACAATATGCATTTATGTAATAATGTTACTATCTACTGCAGAGTCTGTGTACATCTAAACCGGTCGTATTTCATAAATAAAGACGAAATACCGCGAATTTAGTACTAGTTTAATTAATAATGAATATTTATCAAAGGGATGAAGGGAGGAATTGATAAATATTTTCACACAGAGACATGCGCCAAGCCATACTGGTGCTTACCAGCACCTAACACAAGAAACAGCAACGCTAGCAGCAGGACGCTGTACGGAACAGCAGGTTCACTCGCGCACCAATAAAAGAAAACTTTGTTCCGTAGTGTATGGTCTTGTAGCTTAGGCTCAGGGTAGTTATCAGCGGGAACAAACGCACATGATAAAAGATATCGATTAAATAGGAAAATTCGCTAAATAATATATGAAAACAGTAGTTCTGGTGTTCGTTTTGCACAGGGGAAAGAGAAATACTGAATGGTAAAGGTCAAAACAGCACTCTACATGGTCGGATCTTATAACCACAAAAATAAAAATATTTAATTTTAGTAGAAGTAAGACCGCTAGATTGTGGTGTAACCATTTGATGAACTCAGGGGGATGATATCTAGCCGATAAGCAAGGTTACATATCCTACAGAACTTCTCGGGGTGGAGTAAAAAAAAGTTGGAAAATGAAAAAAAATACAATTTCAAAAAACTAAAAACGCGACAGATGTAGTGTAACGATTCATTCTACTCAGTAGAAGAAGAGCTCTCTACTAGGAATGACTACGGTATAGAACGCACTATTTGCCATACACGTTGGACAGCTAGTACGGAAGTTACAAGTTTAGACGTAGCAAAATTCTGGGAATATTACCACGTTACACGTACTAGAAATCACAACATCTAAACAAGGTTATAGTTAACAACTCGTGCGCATCGGGTGATGGAGTAAACTGAGGGCTTTATCTCATACCGTCCACGTGTTCTATGGACAAATGGCAAACACCGGAAGTATCGAAAAGTTTCCGAAAAACATCAAATTTACCGACCAAATGAACATGAAAAACATGTAAACTTGTTTAAACGTAGGAAGGAAGGACTCTATAGTCAGAGAGTGCAAGGATTCTCTTAACGAATACCAGTGAGGCCGCGAAATCAAACGTCGGCAGAAATCATGATGAAATTAGCAATCCAGAACAAAATTAAATAAAATCTCACCGCTACGCATTGCGGTGATGTTACAGCGAGAACTGCAGACGCGAATGAGCATTTTCAACTTAAAATCGAATCCGAACAAATTTTAGCCACGTGCTCAGAACAGAGCCTACACCAAGAAAGAACTTACCCCGCCAGAGACCAGACAACGACTCCTGGCCGCCCTCGCGGTCGCTACTCTCCAGCTACCTAAAGTGGCGAGGAAACCTCTCCAAACAGTTTAGCCGACTCAGGTAGGCACATGTAACGTACACACCGGACAAGGGGAGTGAATGGGAACCTTTACTAAGCATCTTTGCTAAAGATTTGCCTCTGGCCGGGAGTTGGGAGACCTTGACCAGCACCATAGACAACTGTTGCCATACTGTTTGAACCAGCAGACGACAAGAGCAACGAGGCGTGGCAGTCCAGTGCCAGCTGCCACCAGTGCCACACCGTTAACAACGCTAAGTATCTTAATTTAATTTGTGTCAAATTTATTGTGCCAGTCTAGTTCATTTCGTTAGTACTTCTGTTTTAAGAGGTTTATTCCCGCGTACTTGGCAGATTCGTTTGCACTACTGTTTTAATAGTTTATTCTATCGTATTTGATAAATAGCGTTGTGTTTTCGTCTTTGACTGGTGCATTTCAAAACAAGTCAGAGACCGTTACTAAAGCTCGTTATCAGTCAGTCCAGTGCCACATCGTAAACAGCGCTGGGCTTATTTTCTCACGCGTTTGATAACGGTGTATTCCACAGATATTCTTGTTTATTTTGAAAACTGCCGGACTCAGTTTTGTTGATTTGACAGTGTAGTTACCACTGACCACAGTTCAGTCAGCAGCCAGCCGCCTTTATTAGAGTACTAGGCTACTTAAAAGTTGATTAATTAGTTTTCTACTTTCTGTAATGAATTGCATCGATAGGATGGATAGGATGTGTGCCTGCTGTGTGCGGACGCAGGAGGAGTTGGCCGCAGTTCGCGAACAGCTGAGCGTGCTGTTGGCTACGATCAGCCGTCTTCAGGCTGCTGTCTCGGGGTGCAGCGATGGTGGGGAGTCTGGTGCGTCGAGTGGGACACCTCAGGTGTCTCACGCTTCGCTCTCTGTCCCTGCTAACGAGGCACCTTCAGGTGTACCGGACGTCGTGGAACCGCCTTCTTCGCAAGGGGAGTGGCGGGTTGTACGGCGTTCGCGTCGCGCGAGGCGGAAGGCCAATGTGGAGGCTGGACGTCCGTCCGCGCCCGTTCGTCCTGTGAGTGAACGTGTGGCCACTCCCTCAGCAGGGTCCGAGCAGGTGCACAGGGGGAGGGGATTGTTCGTTATTGGGAGCTCCAATGTTAGGAGCGTGATGGAGCCCCTTAGGCAGATAGCGTCCAGATCCGGAAGGAATTCCAACGTGCACTCTGTGTGTCTGCCGGGGGGCCTCATCCGAGGCGGCCTTGCCGGCGGCTATCGACGGTGCGGGGTGCAGTCGACTGCAAGTCGTGGCTCACGTCGGCACCAATGACGCTTGTCGCTTGGGTTCTGATGACATCCTCAGGTCCTACGAGCGGCTAGCGGAATTGGTGAAGGCTGCTGCCTCCGCGTGCGGGGTGCAAGCAGAGCTGTCGATTTGTAGCATTGTTCCCAGGGTTGATCGGGGTCCTTTGGTTTGGAGCCGAGTGGAGGGTCTGAACCAGAGGCTTCGCCGACTCTGTGACAGTCATGGCTGCAGATTTCTGGATCTGCGTTATCGGGTGGGGAATTGTACGGTTCCCCTAGATAGATCAGGGTTGCACTACTCTAAGTAAGCGGCTACTCGGGTAGCAGAGTACTTGTGGAGTGCACATGGGTTTTTTTAGGCTAGGTGATAACTCTGATGACCACTCGCCTGTCAGCATTCAAACAGCGAAATCAGGCCACGTTCGGAACAAAAATTCGAACATCAAAATATTAGCCTCGAAAGTACAGAGTATTAGACACAAAGTTCCCGAATTTGCAGCTCTGCATGGAAGTTATTGCGCTCTGATAGATTTAGGCACCGAAAGCTGGCTAAATGATGATGTGACAAGTTCAGAAATATTTAGCGAAGCGTGGAATGTATATCGGAAAGATAGATCTGATACAACTAGAGGAGGAGTGTTCATCGCTGTGGACTAAGATATTGTTTCTACTGAGATCGAGGTTGAAAGTAACTGTGAAGTTATCTGGGCACGTATAACAGGTCTAAAAGAAGTAAAGTTAATAGTTGGGTGTTTTTACCGGCCCCCCAGTGCTACTGTAGCAGTTTTAGAATCAATCAAAGAAAGTCTATACCAGGTAGTGCATAGGTATCCGGGCCATGTAATATTAGTCGGAGGAGACTTCAACCTTAAGAGTATAGATTGGGACCTCGCTAGTTACATTTCAGGCGGTACATACAAGCAGTCTTGCGAGCTACTTTTGGACATATTCTCCGAAAACTGTCTTGAGCAGTTAAACCGGCAACCCACGCGCAGTGGAAATATTCTAGACCTTATAGCCACAAACAGGCCTGACCTTATTAACGATGTCTGTGTAGAGACAGGAATTAGTGATCATGATATCGTCATAGCGTCCATGGTGACCAAAGTTCATAAACCAATCAAGAAGGCTAGGAACGTGTTTTTTGTTGGGAAGAGCCGATTAGCAAATGTTACGATCGCACTTAGAAAATGAGTGGGCATCGTTTAATTCCGGGACTGTGGATGTAGAGGAATTGTGGACTCAATTTAAGTGCATTGTTAATAAAGGGTTAGAGAAATATGTGCCAGTAAAGACGATTAAGGATGGAAAAGATCCACCGTGGTATAATAATAATGTTAGAAAGCTGCTGAAAAAGCAAAGGCTGTTGCACTCTCGATTCAAAAAAGAACACGCAAATGATGACAGGCCAAAGTTAGTAGAGATTCGTGCGTCTATAAAAAGATCGATGCGCGAAGCATACAATAATTATCACAGCCATACCTTAGCCAAAGATCTTTCCGAGAACCCGAAAAAATTCTGGTCCTATGTAAAATCGATAAGCGGGTCAAAGCCCACTGTCCAGTCACTCGTTGATCATTCTGGGGCAGTAATAGAAGAAAGCAAACGGAAAGCTGAAGTTCTAAATTTAACCTTTAAGAAATCTTTCACGCAGGAGGACCGTACAATTTGATCAACGTACTAATTCCGAAATGGGGGACATAGCAAGAGGTATTTCCGGTGTAGAGAAGCAGCTGAGAGAGCTAAATACGAAAAAGTCTGCTGGTCCGGATGGAATACCAGTTCGGTTTTACAAAGACTATTCTGCGGCGTTGGCCCCCTACTTAGCTTGCATTTATCACGAATCTTTAATTCAGCGCAAAGTTCCTAGTGATTGGAAAATAGCGCAGGTGACTCCAGTTTATAAGAAAGGAAAGAGAACTGACCCACACAATTACAGGCCAATATCGTTGACATCAGTTTCATGTAGAATTTTAGAGCATATTCTCAGTTCGAATACAGTAAATTTCCTTGAAACGGAAAAGCTTCTTTCCATGAATCAGCACGGGTTTAGGAAACATCGTTCATGTGAAACTCAGCTTGCCCTTTTCTCACATGACATCTTGCGAGCCATGGATGAAGGGCAATAGGCGGATTGTGTTTTTCTCGACTTCAAAAAGGCATTCGACGCGGTGCCGCACTGCAGACTGCTAACGAAGATACGAGCTTATGGAATAGGTTCACAGATTTGTGACTGGCTGGAAGACTTCCTAAATAATAGAACGCAGTACGTTGTTCTCGACGGCGAGTGTTCATCAGAGACGAGTGTATCGTCAGGCGTGCCCCAGGGGAGTGTGATAGGACCGCTATTATTTTCTATCTATATAAATGATCTGATGGACAGAATAAGTTGTAATTTGCGGCTGTTTGCTGATGATGCTGTGGTGTATGGGAGGGTGTCGTGTGTAACTGACTGTAATAGCATACAGGATGACTTAGACAAAATCTCTAGTTGGTGCGAAGAATGACAGCTAGCTCTCAATGTAGAAAAATGTAAGGTGATGCGCATGAGTAGAAAAAACAATCCTATAATGTTCGAATACAGCATTAGTAGTGAGCTTCTTGATGCTGTCGCGTCGTTCAAATATCTAGGCGTAAAATTGCAGAGCGATATGAAATGGAACGAACATGTAAGGACAGTTGTGAGTAAGGCGGACAGCCGACTTCGGTTGATTGGGAGAATTTTGGGAAGATGTACTTCACCTGTAAAGGAGACCGCGTATAAAACGCTTGTACGACCACGTCTTGAGTATTTCTCAAGTGTTTGGGACCCGCAGCAGATCGGTTTGAAGGAAGACATAGAGGCGGTTCAGAGGCGAGCAGCTAGATTTGTTACCGGTAGGTTCGACCAATGCGCGAGTGTCACGGAAATGCTTCGGCAACTCAATTGGGGATCGCTGGAAGATATACGACGTTCTTTTCGTGAATTTCTGTTAAGTAAATTTAGAGGGCCGGAATTTGAAGCTGAGGGTAGTACGATCTTGCTGCCGCCTACTTACATTTCGCGTAAAGATCACAAAGACAAGATAAGAGAAATTAGGGCTCGTACGGAGGCATATAGGCATTCTTTTTTTCCTCGTTCAATTTGGGAGTGGAATAGGAAAGGAAATGCCTAGTAGTGGTACAGTGTACCCTCCGGTGAATAGCGGAGTATGTATGTAGATGTAGATGTAACACTTGTTTAAACTGTTTTGTACACAAGTCTCATTCATTCTGCAGAAGCGGGGTCAGTGGTAACATATCATAGAATACGCCATCATATATGGGGCCTCATACACGAAAAAATATTAAAATATGTCTGAAGCCTATCAACATTTATTTACTGGGGATAAAATAAATGGAACACGCTATAAGGACGTGATTTTAGGTTAACAGTTTTTCTTAATTAGCTATCAAGCGTTTAAGTGGTACAGAGTTGTGAGACTGGCAACTGAGGAATGAAGGATATATGATTCACTCCATTCTCCAGCAGACAGTATTCAATATATTTATATATATACTTAATCGCTCGACACACTGTATTCAGTGTTGGTAGTGTGAATATAGTTTTATTTACCCTCGCAAACCATATTTGAAGTCAGACAGCTCACGAAAACTGTATTGTATGGGAAATAAGCTTCAATATGTCAAATCAACCTAAAATCAAATTTATCGGCATCTGTATAATTTCTAATTTCTAAATGCAATGTATTTTGAAAATTGCAAATAATTCACATCCGAACAATTTAATTTAGTGTCATATCGTAAAATTAAAAATTAGACAGATGCCAATAAAATTGATTTTGGTTGATTTTTCTACTATCAGAATAGGATACTCTACTATCAGCACAAGTTTTCTTGTTTTGAGGATTCACCGTATCTGAAGATTAATATTTAACTATGAGGAAAAAGTGCCTGAAAGCTGAGCATTAGATTTTTGTAGAATTGTTTCATTAACCAGACCTCTGCCACTTGCCACCGAATCAATAAAACAGGTTCGAGGCTTCCTACTGACTTTTGTTCGGGTGGTTTTTAAGGGATCTTCTACCTGTAATTGAGAATTGTACGAGGAGGAGTTGGAAAGTTCGTTTCCCCAGTCGATTGTGGCCAGAGTTCTGTATCACAGGAGAAAAAAAATAGAATGAGACATTAAAGATAAGACATATCTTTATTTTCTACATAATTTCCAAGTACAATGAGACATTTGTCAAACTGCTTCATAAGCTTCAATAAGCCGTCCAGGAAAAAAAAAAAAAATAAAGAACAGGGTGTTGCATACGGAAGAGTTGAACGGCTATGGAGTAGAATCATCAGTCAACACCTGCCCGAAGAGGTTCAAAAGCTTACGTCTGCAAGTAAAGTGCTACTCAACATTTTCTATGACTCCCAAAGAGTATCGTTGCTGGACTTTTTGGTTGATGCAGCCATCAATGCTACGCGGTACTGTGGCACCCTGTCGAAATTGAAAGAGGTGATTCGGATATCTGGCGTTCTCCTGTCGGATAACAACGACGACAGCGCTAAATCATATTGCAACTCCTGATCTCGCACCAAGTGACTTCCATCTATTTCGAAAATTCACAGCGGAAGGCGCTTTAAAAACAATACTGACGTCAAACAATTGATTCAACGCTTATTCCGTATGCAACGCCCTGATTTTTTTTTCTGAAATACTTTTTAAAGCTTATCAAGCAGTATGACAAATGTCTCAATGTACTTGGAAATTCTTAAGAGTAAGGAAGATATCTCTATCTTTAATGTGTTACTCTATTTCTTTCTTTTCATATGAAACTCTGACTACAGTCGACGGGGGAAACTTATTTCCCAACTCTCCCTCGTTGAATACTAACTTGTAAAGTTCTTTATGTAAACACTATAACGTCGGAAATGTTGTAGTTACCTGTTATTTTGAAGCAATAATTTACTGATATTCTTGCGTTTATATGTTATTGCTATTACTGTGCAGATATTTAATGATTTTTGTATCTTTTCAGGTGAGTCAGTAGACATCCCCGACAGTGTATACCACGACGTTTGCAGATTTACAGATAAGTTATAAGTTAAAGTTTTTCGCGACCCTCCCAGGGTTTACAGTTGTCCACTTGTGAGAAACTTCTCCACAAAATGATAAAACGTTAAACAAATACATGAAAAATCATTGACTATATTGACTGTACGATTAAACATCATTAAAAATCCATGACAGTCGGCAAGTGTATTTCGTCGACAAAAGGTAAAGCTACGAAAAATTAATTATGAGTAAGGCACCCGGCTGGGTATCGCTGTAATTATGCTCTGGAAGTAATAATTGGCAACTCCCAATATAAGCTACGTTAGTCTCACCAGCGCTATCATGGTACTAACCTCATGTTCCAAGTCTCTGGAAAACCATCAAAACCAATTGAACGTCTGTCGACAAAAGTGTATCCACATCAAGATCCTGCACTACTGTAATGCTGATTAGTACTCGTCGTGGGGCTCACTTCAACCCATCAGAAAAGAGTCTAGTTTTGACACCGCTGTTTATGACCTGCATAAATCCGATTGTGCTTAGAGATTTTTGAAAATTATCCTCCTAGAGTGAAATTGAACAGTAAGTAGCTTTTATCTCATGTAGTAAAGGAAAAGCATCAGAATGAAGATTCTAAAATTTCATCGGAAATGCACTAAATATCATTTATGCAGTATAAACCAGGCCCAGTCTAAACCTATCGTATTTCGAATGTTATACACAGCCTACGTAATAATTTTACATAATTCACTTTAAAGAAATCTTCTCCAGTCGCCTGTTCCTCTCCACCGATCTATTCTTTACAGATGATAACGAGTAGAGTATCACTTCGCTTATTCCACATAATACATCTAAATAATCGTTTAGTATTAGATAGCCCTAAATCTTCATAAAAAGTAGTTACCGCCAGTTTCAATGATAGTTTTGTTCTCATATTTGTTTCAAATCCACCCAACACTAGTAACATAATCTCAGTTTCTGAAACGTTGTGTATATACCAAAAGTTCAAACGATGCACCTGACTTGTAGCAAGATACTTCACTGAATTACAGTTTCGCTTCGAGTAAATTCGGTACAAAGATATCAGTAACAAAGTTTTGAATTTGAATCACCATAACAAAGTACATTTTGCATGGATATCATGGCATCGTTCTCACGAGCTCCAAGATTCTCCTTTATAACATGAAAGTTTACATCATAAATTTAGAGGTTTAAAATTCTCAAGTTACAGAAGAAACGATAAACATATTACGTACACCTATAAAGATCTCACGTAATGATACGGGATTCACGTGATGTACATTCTTTCACTTTTCTGGGTAACGCCGTTTCTATGTTGTTGTGTTCTCCATGCTCGATTCCCAAGACATGGCGAAAATGTTTGAAATATGCATAAACAGACGAAACATTATCTTTGTACGAAGGAAGGAAGAAGGAAGAAAGATAAGGGCTTTCCTGCTTGTCGACAAAGTGGTCATTAGAGATGATTCTTACGTCGAGAGTTGAGTCAGCTACGCCTGTAACTAGTTTCATGGAATTTCACATGGACTGCGCATTTTCCTGTCTCTATTATCTTATGAGCAATATCGACCGTTGTTAGCTGTTAACCAACCGACCTCATTCCGGAGTGTTAAAATACACGACGGAGTCATCTTTTCTTTTAATAATAATAATAATAATAATAATAATAATAATAATAATAACAGTTTTTGCTTCAAATAAGAGTTACTTATATAAATACCGATAGATTTGTCTCCTGAATGCTAGACGAGTGTGCTAACAACGTCATCACGTCATCCGATTATAGAACTATAATCTTGTTTCTACATTTATCTGAATCAATAGGACTAAAATGGAGTTAAAAGTCGTTCAAATGTTCTATGCAATATTTACATATATATTTTACTAAGAAAAAAAAAGAGGTTAAATGATAATGATATAGTATCCCCTGCTCTCTGACCTCAAAATATTAATGCCGACCAAACATAACGTTAGCAATGACAATAATATCGGGGGAGGGAAGTACCAATTTGGAAACTGGAATCATAAATCAGGGAGAAAAACAAACCGAGATACGATTTTTTATAAATCATTCATACAGATGGATGAATGACTTTTTATAAATCATTCATACAGGTGGATGAATGGGATCAGACAATGGAAATTTTAATGTACATTGTCATTCACTTTCGTCGTCAAATTTTCAGAATTGTTAGTTAAATTGAGTGACTACGTTAGGACTCCAGCTCAGTTCCCAATACCTTGATTTAACCGCAGTGGTATTACATACTGACATCTAGTTACTTAAATTTAAAAGTCTGTGCATCTATATTTTATACTGAAGAGGCACGATGACATTCGTTAACAGAAGTGTTACTGAGTAGTCGTTTCATCGATGACATTCGTTAACTGAAGTGTTACTGAGTAGTTGTTGCATTATTGCTGCAACGCGTAGTATATCAAATATCATCGTGGGTCTTAAGAATATATATATATATATATATATATATATATATATATATATATATATATATATATATATATATATATACAGCCTTTTACATTTAAGTTGCTAAATATCAGTATGGAATAACACTGTGATCACATCAAGGAGTTTGACAGTGAACTGAAGTCCGAAACTCGTATCTCAAAATGATTGTTAATTAAGCAATTGTGACTGCCAAACTGAATAATAATTGATGTAGCTCTATATTGTAATAGAGATCGGTACTAAAGCTGGTCGAGGTTTAATTTAAACTTGTTTTATTTATGGAATATTTTGCGGTATTACATTAATATCATCTTCGGGCTGTGTTATAATATCCATCCATTCATTAAGCAGTGAAACTCGCCATATGTAAAGGTTTATTTCAGTTTGTAATCACATTTGTAAGGTTACACATATTTGTTCAGGAACTGTGTGAAATATTGTAAAGAAACCGGCATAGATAGATGGTACGACATAGCCTGAAGATGATATTAATGCAATACCGAAACCAGTTGCATAAATAGAACAAAATAAATTTACGGCTTTCAGTAGATAAATAAATATTTTGATTTAGAAATAAATAATATGTTTACTTTATTAATAAAGGCAACCAATTTTCACCCATTTATGAGACATGTTCAGATCAACTTATGTATTGGTCAGTCAGTAGAATCTGCGAATCGGTAGTATTATCATCCAATTACAAAATTACGAATTGGATGATTATACTACCTGTTGGCAGATACTACTGTCTCACCAACACATGATTTAATCAGAAGATGGCCCAGAAATGTGTTGCTTTATTAATAAAGTATGCATTCAAGACTTTAGATATTGTGTCTACACAACTGAAAAATATTTATATCGCCTTCCCAAACAAAATGTCAAATAACAAATGACGAACTTGCTGCAAAAACCAGATAAGTCTATTTCTGGTAAAAAGTGAGATATTATCAGCATGAGATATAACATCGGAATGTGCATCTTTTGGTCCAAGAACCAGATTTTTGCCAACAGACACCATACATGAACTTTTCAAAATTTCACAGTCTGAAATATTCCATTGCAGTTATGCTCCCAAATACATATTTAAAGCCAGCCAGAATCAACACATGACTGTTTGCACTAATGAAGAAGTCAATAAAAGGTGACATTACCTTCCCTGAGGAATCACTGTTTGGCGGTCTTTTACCTCTTAACAGGCACAAATATGATGATGCCATGAAATTGGTTAGAAAGTACATTCCTACTGCAGATATGAGTTTCCTATGAAAAACTGTTACCCTCTACAGGAAATGATGATGGTGAACACAGCTCACATGAATAGAGTAAGAATATTATAAAATAACCATGAAGTACATTAACTGTAAATCAAGTTGGTCAACAAAATATTCTGAGACTGTAGATTTTATATTTAGTTAATGATAATATCCTTAAAAAATTTACATCACAACATCATAGTCAAAAAAGATATTGTAAAATATATGGTAATTAATAAAAAGTAAATAATGCTTCATTACTTGTTGTTACTTCCATGTTATTTATGTCCAATTTTGTAAGCAGTATTTCAGATTTTAAGGTCTTTGGGGAAAAACCAGATATGTCCAAATATTTATAATTGTAACTTCCTGGCAGATTAAAATTGTGTGCCGCCAGTACCTCACCTCCTACTTTCTAAACTTCACAGAAGTTCTCCTGCGAAACTTGCAAGAATCGTGTCGGGATAGCACAGTCGGTAGTGCGGTTGCCCGCGAAAGGCAAAGATCCCAGGTTCGAGACCCGGTTCCGGCACACAATTTTAATCTGCCAGGAAGTTTCATATCAGCGCACACTCCGCTGCAGAGTGAAAGTTTCATTCTGGATTTATTACTGTAATTTTGATTAATTTATGTGTGTATTATTAATTTCAAAATTTTATACATTGCCCATAGAATACAGGGCTATAAGTCAGTAACATTGTCTTATACAATTTCACGAAAATACACACCTACTGTAGATGAAAAACTTTGTTTTTCAGTTTTCTGAGAATGTATATTTTGTGAATTGCCTTGTGTTTGCAACAAACACTTCAAATGTATATGATTTGATGCTATGAAGATGAAAATATAAGGTAGTGATAAGAGAAACATGCGAAAAATTGTCCTTGTTTTTTACTTTTCTGTTTAACAGCAATTTAAACCACAAAACAAAGCTTGCTTACATTAAATAACTTCGGAGGATTCCTGCCAACAGATTCTCTGCGAGAAATAGAGGCATTCAGCACGTGGCATCCGAGTAATGGACACATTTGCCAATATCTGTCAGCTACGAAGCTAACAAGCAGAAAACGACCTGGTTCGTGGCCGGGCCTATCTGTCAGATATCTCTTTACTGCGCATATATATTTGCGGCTGCGGTCGGGTTGTGGAAGCGCGCGCGGAAGCGATGCTTCAGCGGCTGGAATGCGCGGTCGCTGTGGAGCGCTGCGGTGCAGCAGGGCGAGTGCGGTTTGGGTCGCGGATCGAGTGGCGCTGCTCACACAATTACACTTGCCTCTTACGTGTGTGCAGTCGCAGTTTCAGCAGTTTGCTAGGCATCCCTCTCATCATTCCATCACTACCACTAGGAAAGTACTAAACACCACAATTCTGACACATAGAATATATCTACATCTACATGGGATACTCTGTTCAAATGTTCAAATGTTTGTAAATCTTATGGGACTTAACAACGGGGTCACCAGTCCCTAAACTTACAAACTACTTACTAGCTAGGACGGCACAAATATCCATGCCCGAGGGGGGATTCGAACCCCCGACCGTAGTGGCCGTGCAGACCGTGACTGAAGCGCCTCAGTCCCCTCGGCCACCGCGGCCGGCGGGATACTCTGCAAATCACATTTAAGTGCCTGGTAGATGGTTCATCGAGCCACCGTTATACTATTCTATCTCCCATTCCATTCTCGAATAGCGCGCGGAAAGAAGGAAAACCTGAATCTCTCCGTTCGGGCTCTGATTTCTCGTATTTTATTCCGATGATGTTGTGCGCCTTTGTTGCACAGTGGTAGAATTCCAGACCACAAATCCAAAGGTAGCGGGTTCGATCCCCGCAAGGTCCTAGGATTTTTATATGTCACTTTCCGCTTCTTTCACCTGTGGCAGTAACGCTCATGTGAAAAATACCGAGTAGCTGCGTGGTTCGGAATCCACGTTAAACTGTAGGTCCCCCTATAACTGTCTGGGTAAGTCAGTTCGAAGGTCGGCATACCATCTCCAAATAGGACCATGCCTAGTAAAGCACTGTGGTGTTCAAACCAATCTTCGGACTGTTGACTGCTTTACCTTACCTTGATCATATCTACCTATGTAAGTGGCAGTCAACAATATATTTTCGCATTCAGAGGAGAATGTTGGCGATTGTAGTTTCGTAAGTAGCCCACGCTGCAGCGATAAGCGCCGTTGTAGTAATGATTCCGATCCCAGATCTTGTATCATTTCCCTGTATCGGGACAATACGAAACGAGCTACCCTTCCTTGGAACCTTTCGATGTCCTCCGTCAAACCAACCTAAAAAGGATCCCAAACTGGGCAGCAATACTCCATAAAAGGACGGACAAGCGTAGTGTATGCAGTTTCTTTAGTAGTTCTGTTGCATCTTTTAAGAGTTCTGCCAATAAAACGCAGTCGCTGGTTCGCCTTTCCCACGACATTATCTATGTGTTCTTTTCAAGATAAGTCATAAGTAATTGTAATTCATAGGTATTTTGTGGAGTTTACGGCCTTCACATTTGATTGATTTATCATGTAAACAACATTTAACGGATTTCTTTTCGTACTCATGTGGACGACTTCACACTTCTCATTATTTAGAGTCAACTGCCAATTTTTACACCATACTGATATCTTATTCAGATCGTCCTGCAGTTGGTTTTGATTTTCAGATGATTTTACTAGACGGTAAATGACGGCGTCAGCTGCAAACAACCTAAGAGAGCTACTTAGATTTTCCCCTAAATCGTTTACGTAAATAGGGAACAGCAAAGGACCAATAACACTCCCCTGTGCAACGCCCGATATCATCTCCTTTTTAGTCGATGCCTTACCATCGATTACTACGAACTGTGTCCTCTCTGAGAGGAAATCCAGTCGCAAATTTGGGGAAATATACCGTAACCACAAAAATACTGTTGCTGGTTAAAAATTATCACCAATTTGCAGATATTTGATTTTCACCCCAGTCCTAAAACAGAAAATATAAAATGCCGACTACATTGAGTGAATCAGAATATTAGAGGACTAAGAAAAAAAATTCATAAACTATTACTCTTCATTGATGAATCAGAGTCCTTCAACCCAGATGAAATAAACTGCTTTACAGAATATCGTATGACCACTGATATAGGTTTGTTAAGTGTTGCGGGATTTAAGTTAGCTTCCCACTTTTGACGGAGGTGTTGCCAAATTCATTAGAAATTGCAATAAATTTAATAACATAGAAATTCATAACTTTTGTCTAGAGCGGCATATGCAAGCATTTGTAACAGAAGTGAAATTAACGAATAATTCATTTATCATAGTAAGTGTTACAGAGTACAAATGGTGATTTTTAACCTGTTAATAAATCACTTTGAAGCTCTATTTCCCTGTATGAGTACAACAAAGAAAGACTTTCTTGTAAAATCTTTCCCAATAAGAAACTATTGCAGTCTGTATCACTGTCATTCAACTTACATCATACTTGCAACTTTCCTACTAGGATAGCTATGGTCTAAAAGATAGCCACTGAAAATACCTTCATGGAAATACCTAATGACGAAAATTATATTATAAAACGATAATAAATAGCCTTTAAGACCGTGATACGTGGTTCATTTTGCTACATGTGAGCAGTGATCATGATATAAAATCTTACAAATCTGAGTTTAAGGCGGTAGTCAGTATGCCAAAAATTGATTTTTTTAACTTCTCAAATACATGTATTGGAGTGATGTTTACAGTGCTCATAGCATGAATGAGAAATACAACACTTTCAAAAATAATGTGCTTAACTTATCTGAAAACTGCTTTTCTCGAAAACTAACCCAGATTAGACCAAAGTCTATTAAGGAACCATGAATTTTCCTAGGAACAAAGGTTCCTTGCAAAATAGAAACTATATCTATCAGTCAGAGAGAGTTCATATTTAAATGCTTTAGATCATTACAAAACGTACTGCAAAATATAGTAAACGGACTGCAAACCAAACGCATTATCAGAATTGGATACTCACATCATATCACGAACATAATATGGGACATAGTGAGATAGGGAACTGGTAGAAGCTGAGATAAGCACAAGCACATAGCATTCAGAGTAGATGACACAGGGTGAAAGATGTGAGTAGGGTTGGTGAAATTTTAGTAAGCATTTCGTAACTATTACTGAAAACTATGGTACGTCCATTCCAAAGGAACAGACGCTGGCAATGGTCCGCAGCTGTGTATATTATATAAACAAACGTCAATTCCAAATCTGCGTAAAGCGGGAGATGCGGGTTCAAGTCCCGGTCCAGTGCAAATTTTCATATTTTACAAACTGATAAACCAACTTTATAAGAGCAGCTAAAGTTAGTAGTTTTCGCAAATTGCGAATTAACATCTGTTTAATACTGAAAAGATGGTGTTATTTGGGTCTGTAATTGCTGCAATGGAATATCTCATTCGTTAAAGTCACTACGAACAACTACAGTAATATGAGTATGACTCAAGACATCTGGAAGCCATGTGCACCAAAATATCCTTAAAACCAAAAACTTCCAGTGGCTACGATTAAATAACAACAAACTTGATTAAACAGTGTGCCTCTGCGTTCAGTAATGTTTTAAGTAACTTGTGTTACCAGTCTTTTATTAGTGGAAAATTTCCTGAATGGCTAAAATATACACAATTTAAGCCATTTTATAAGAATGGAGAAATGAGTTACAAACATTCCCTCGAGCTTCCGTCCAATTCCAATTTTGCCCGAAACTCAAAATCTACATAAATATAGTGTACAGTCATCTTCTCAAACATCTGATCACAAATATAATATTATCCACATCACAATTGGAATATCTAAACGGTTCTGCTATGGAGAAGGCTAACTGCACCTACAGTGAGAATTTACATTACACATTAAACATTAAATTACAGGCCACTGCTATGTTTTGAAATCTGTTAAAGACATTTAACTGTTAAATTCACAATATACTTTCAAGTTAATTACAATACTATGGTATAACAGGAAATACTGCAGAAGGTCTCCAATCGTATATCTATAAGAGGAAACAAAGTTTGTCACTGGGAAAGAGATGTACACCCAACCATCAGGCTCCAATTGGGAACTAATAACGTGTGAGGTCTCCTAAAATCCCATCTTGGGGTATCAGCTTTTCCTTGTATGTATGAATGACCTTCCATCAACAATATTACCGTTGCCAAGTTTGTTTTATTTGCGACGACACAAACATTGAAATAAATAATCAACAACTGTAATCTTAGAAAGGTGGACTATAACATTTTGATGTATATTAATAAACGGTTTCTAGTTGTGCAGCTTAGGACTTGTAAAAGGTTTCTTGACAGTATACGCCTCAAGTGGGACAACGAGGAAACAGAAGAACTTCATAGTGTCAAATTCTTGAGACTGTGGAAACGTCAGACAAACGTGTGATTCCTGAAGAGGGGCAACAACCGTTTAGTAGCTACAGGGCAACAGAGTGGATGATTGACTGAGCTGGCCTTTTAACATCAGCTAACTTGGCTTAGCCATGTCGTTACTCCGAACGACTGAAAGCAAGGGACAACTGCAGTCGTTAATATTCCCGTGGACATGCAGCTCTACTGTATGGATATATGATGAAGGCATCTTCTTGGGTAAAATATTCCGGAGGTAAAATAGTCTCCCATTCGGATATGCGGCCGGGAACTACTCAGGAGCCTGTCGTGATCAAGAGAAACTAAATAGGCATTCTACTGATCGGAGAGCGTAACGTTCTAACTCTTAATCTAGTACGTAAGTTAGAAAAATTGAAAACAGAAATGGATAGGTTAAAGTTAGATGTGGTGGAGGTAAGTGAAGTTTGGTAGTAGGATGGTTTTTGGTCAGGTGAGTACAGGGTTATAAATACAAGATCAGTTGGTGGTAACGCCGGAGTATGTCTGATAATTAATAAGAAAATAGTAATGTTACTATGAGCAGCATAGTGAACACATTACCGTAACAAAGACGGGCACGAAGCCAACAACGACCATATTAGTACAGGTTGATATGCCAACTAGCTCTGTTGATGATGAGGAGATCGAAGAAATGTATGAGGAGATAAAAGAAATTATTCGTGCCCTTAAAAGAGATGAAAAGTTAATTGTGATTGGGGACTGGAACTCGGTAGTAGTAAAGGGAAGAGAACGAAATGTAGTAATCAAATATGGACTGGGTAAGAGGAATGAAAGAGGAGATTGCTTGGTAGAATTTTGTGCAAAGCATAATTTAATCATCAAAAACACTAAATTTAATCGTCATAAAGGTAAATTATATACGTGGAAGAGACCAGGATACACTGGGAGATACCAGATTTACTTTATACTTGTGAGACCTATCCAGGAGCAAATATAGACTCTGATCCTAACTTATTGGTTACTAGCAAACTCGGCAACGCTTCGCAGTAGCTAATGTGTATGGGTTATATACCCCAATCTCTCCTCTTCTTCTCTCTATGTCCATCCCTTCCTCCCTCCTCTATTTTCACATCGCCTGCTCTCCCTGTCTTTTTTCCATCACCTTCACACCACTCCCTCTTATCCCACACCTATCATATCCTCCACCTCCTCTATGCGTCTATATCATCCCCCCTTTTCATTTCATTCCCAATCTCAATCTCTTTGTCCAGCTCTCTCTGATCTTATTTATTGTTATTGGGACCCTGATTGGTAATATAGGTCAAAATGGATGTGTAAATCAATTGGAAACGTGTTAATAGAGAAACCTTTCGATTTGCTCTATCTGTAAAGTTAGTAGCTTTACTGACCGTACTTTTAATGATTTTATTGTACGAACAGGCGTGATTATACATTTAAGCATATAAAACTTTCTTGTTTCATGTTAAAAATGACTGGAAAAAGGAAAACTAGACCGCACATTTTTACAGGACAGCTTAGCAAGTTTTTCGAACAGAATAGAAATGCTTTTTATAACTTGTTTATACCTTCGTGAGAGGCTATGAGCTGAAAACCAAGTATAGCATGATCATACTTTAATGATAGCAAGTCCTTATAAAAACAAAATAATTAAATAAAATACAACTACGTTTAGGAATTCTTTGTGTTGCGTTCATTGTACAGCTTGTTGATGAACGACTTTTTTTGTCTTTCCGTCCGGAGAAAAAACGAACAGTGCATATGGTTTACGAACTCTCGAAAATGTCACGTAAAACTGCCCATGTGAAAAACACGGTGATTCAAGATTTAATCCACAAACTTCCAACGACTGGTCATGCGCTTTGTTAATCGTCATTGCGAATGCAAGGCGAACGGTAAACTGGACATGCTTAAATTGAAACGGCAAGTCGGTTAGAATCAGTGGTATTCTTGGAATCAAAACATCCTCCCCTTTGAACTTTCCTGTGATTGTCGTTGCTTCAATCACATTGCTCATCAGCTTCCTCACAGAGAGTCTTGTTCCATTGCATAGTTTCGATTGGCTTAGACTGCGTAACATGATTATCCCAGACCCAACCGGCATTTGCAAATCGTGCGGTGGCATTCCTAGCAAATCTAATTAATTCAGGAATTTTGTTGGATGATTGACGACTTCAGTAGGATCGGAAATGGAAACCATCGAAATAAATGAATGCAAATATCAACAATAATACATTTTCTTGAAACAATATTAATAAATGTATGTTATTGGCCAGCGATTTGGCTTTGAATTTTTATGTTCAAATCGTCTACGTCCTTGTTTTTCGCTGCCAAAATGGCTAGTTCGCTCAACCAGATAGTATGGTTTTTGTAATCGGCAGCAATATTCTTCTGTTTGTTTCCAAACCTGTAAGTGAATAATTAACTCTTATTATGAATCTAATTGAAACACGATTAACAACATTGCTATATATCGGTAAAATTTTACAATCCGCGACACAGGCGTGGTGTAGCAATGTTGGCAACAGCTGCTGGATCGTGGAATTGAAGCCGACGAATCGCGGCAAAGCTTGACATAGCCAATGAAATTTTAGATGGCAACAGTTGTTTTCTCTTCATAGTAAATAATATTATTTTGTCATTTTCTTGATTTGCAGCTCTTATTCTGTTTGCAGTAAAAATATCTGGATATGAGGTCCGCCTGATATGCAAAACACTGTTTTATTATGCACCCAATTTGGTTTCAGCACCTCTGTGCAATCATAGAAGTCCGCAAAATATGTGTATTACATGTGTGCTATGTACAAAAGCGTGGAAGAGGAAGTGTATGCCAAAATATGCTATGACAACGCTACGAATGCATAAAGGGTCCTACATGACCACAGAATGCAAAATAAGCATTAAATAAATTGAAAACCCACTGATGATGGCACAGAGGTGCTGAAACTAGTTTGGGTGCAGAATAAAACAGTGTTTTGCATATCAGGCGGACCTCATATTATTCTGATAATCCACATAATAATTTAGTTTCAGACTCATTAAACTTACTGAGGGAGATGATGTTTCTCATGTATTCTCAGCATTAATAACGCCGTTTCCCTTTAATCTAACCTACTGGGCGTATTTGTTTGCTCTGATGCAGCGTATTTTGTCGCTAGGCGAGTAACGAATTAATAAGCTGATTCTTGGAGAATCTATAAAAGATCAGATCTGAAAGAGTAGTTTCAGTTTTATGTCACATAACTCGGGAACGCGGTCGAACGGGACCAAAAGTATCCTGTGTCCGTCTCCTGCTTCCGAGCTACCTTCCACCCAGTTTTGAGCCAAATCGGTTCAGACGTTCTTATAAATATTGTAACTAACACGACTTTCATATATAGGTGAACTGTAGATTAAAAATTAAGAGACTGCAAAAAGGAAGAACATTAAGGAGATGGAAACTGGACAAGTGAAGGAACCAGAGGTGGTTGACAGTTTCAGAGGGAGCATTAGACTAGGATTGTCTGAAACGAGGGAAAGTAATACAGTAGAAGAAGACTGGGTAGCTCTGGCAGATAGTGTAGTATAGGCCGCAGAGGATCATATAGGCAGAAGGACAAGGCCTAATAGATATCCTTGGATACAAAGGAGATACTGAACTTAATTGATGACAAAAAAATATAAAAATCCATGAAGTGAAGCAAGCAGAAAGGAGTATAGGCGCCTGAAAAATGAGGTTGACAAGAAATGCAGACTGGCTGAACAGGAGTGGCTTGTGGCGAAATGTAAGACCGCAGAACAATGTATAATTTGGGAAAAGACATAAACTGCCTACATTTGGAGTCAACAAAAGCAGCGGCATGAATATCAAGAACTCAGATGAGAAACCAGTACTTAGCAAAGAAGGGAAAGCTGAAAGGTGAAAGGAATATACTGAGGGCTTGTACAAAGGAAATAAACTTGAAGGCAGTATTCTAGCAATGGAAGATGATGTAGAGGAAGATGCGTTCGGAAATACGATACTGCGAGAAGAATATAGCAGAGCTCTAAAATATTTAAGTAGAAATAAGGTCTTTGAAGTAGATGAACTTGTGTCTGAACTGTTATTATCGTTAGGAGAGCCAGTCATGAAGAATTTGTTCCACCTGGTATGCAAGATGTATGAGACAGGGGAAATACCCTCATACTTCAAGAAGAATATAATGTTTCGAATTCCGAAGAACAATTTTTTACAGACGAATGGAAAAACTGGTGGAATCGCACCGTGGGGAATGCCGATGTAGTTTCATTTTATATTGGAATTGGGTCTGCGGCTGGTCTAGTTTTAATTTCAAATAATTAAAGCATTCGCCAACAACCGTATAGTTTATGTTGTTTTATTGAACGACCGGTTTCAGTATTACACTAACAGCATTTTCAGACTCTATACAAAATGCATTCACCAACAGCCGTATAGTTTATGTTGATTTATTGAACGACCGGTTTCGGTATTACACTAACACCATTTTCAGGCCCTATATAAAAAAAGTTTCAAATCAGTGTTATAACTATAACATTAACCTCTAGATATGTCACATAAAATATAATGGATAACAAGTACAAATGACCCAACAATAAGCATTGAAGCAATATAATAAGACCTAATGGATGGTATAATAAGAGGGTGTTAAAATAAATGACATTTAGAAATAACACAATACTCAAAGTATCTGAAATTACATCAGTATTTCGTATATTTCACCCTCTTGTAGCATTTTAAATATTTGTATACATATTTACTGCTGCCTAAGACATCTTATAACAGAGTCTGCAGAATTGTTGTTTATTACAGGTGATCAACACCGTTGCTTCTAGAAGTAATACCTTTCAGAAACTTTTATTCTTGTATTATTCACAAATGTAACTTTATTTTAATAACCTTAGGCCTTATTATATTGCTTCAATGATGACTGTTGGGTCATTTGTACTTGTTGTTCTTTATATTTTATATGGCATATGTAGAGCATGATGTTACAGACAGAACACTGATTCATAACTATATTTGTTTAGAGCCTGAAGATGGTGTTAGTGTAATACCGAAAAAGGATCGCTCAATGAAACAACATAAACACATTGTTTATCTCACTTATGTTTCACTCTTTAACTAACATAATGGGCGTTACGAGAAACATAGTACGACTTTCCCCGTATTTTTCAATATACGTTCATGAAAATTCTTCATAAAATATTGCAATATATTGAATCAAATTATATGTAATAGATGCAAGAAGTGTTTTGAGTTTTTCAGCAGAACTTAACCCAAAAATTTCAAACTTACTAATAAATACAACCTTCACAATTGTCGTGTACAATATTTTTAGGTTCTGTGCCATGATTTATATATCAGGTCGTCTTAAACTCATTTTACGGAGATGACCCGTGTGTAAATGTTCTACTCCGAACTATTATCCAAGATAACTCTAGGTCCCAAACTTTTCGCGGCGATCAAGCAGTATTCCGATTACAATCCTTGTATCTGCTGCTGCTGCAGTTAGTAGGCGACTTTTGAGATTCGCTTTTCTTTGTATATTTATTGTTGAAATACTGAGTCCTTTAGTATCATTTTGGTGTTTGGTGTTGTTCATCTTCTTGAAGGTATGATAAACGAATATCGAATATGTCTGCGAGGAAGAACAGTTGTTTTAACAAATATCACCCTAGATTCTCGCTGAACCAAGATAACTTCATAACCGTAAATAACTTCTTAGATTTTCAAAATGTAAATGTGAAGTTCTGAAGTAATCCAGATTTATAATGACTAACATACGTATCGGAATACGTGAGTTTCTAGAATTTTGTGCAAGAAATAGGTAAGATAGGAAGTCAAACAAAGTAAAACTTTTAATTATTAAAATTTTTCAGGGGATTGCGGTTTTGTTTAACCAAAACCGTGGTACCGAAAATTGGCGTTTTGGTGCCTTATCAATACACAGGATTTGCCAGGCTTTAAAAATTTACTGAGAAAATAGCACTTGATTTACAACGGAAATCTGTGACAGCTAACTCAGACCCAACGCATACCGTGCCATATGACACTCGTGAGCAAACTCTGTTTTCGGATTTCTCCATAGCCTG
Source organism: Locusta migratoria (assembly GCA_026315105.1). Taxonomy (NCBI): domain Eukaryota; kingdom Metazoa; phylum Arthropoda; class Insecta; order Orthoptera; family Acrididae; genus Locusta; species Locusta migratoria. The sequence goes on along the minus strand of CM048750.1, from coordinate 78,243,574 downwards.
GTTCAGCATTCCCCTTAATTTCTCATGTTCCAAGTCCAGCACGGTGTGCACAACTGATTTCTATTGTTGAACGAAGGAAGACACCCACAGCCATCAAATCGTCATCAGCGATGAAGTGGACGTAATGAAGAGACGTGTGTGCGATTGTCCTCCATAATTTTGTGGGCGCATTGTTAGCGGGAGTCGGGGCGGGCGGATGGCGCCGACGGGCGGGCTGTCAGCTCGCAACAAGGCTATTGATCACGGCGGGAGGGGAGCGACCCAGGGAGGCCAACATCATAAATGCCGCGCGGGATTTGGCTGCCACTCGTCCACGCGCCAGCGTTGCAGGGCGCGGGCACTTTCGAGCGCGCCACTGGATACCACTGACTGCTCCTCCTGCAGATCAGCAAAGTAGCGAAAGCGAACCACGTGGTGAGGGTTGCATACTTCACAAGGCGCCGTTGTTAACGTCATCCATTTACCGTCATGATGCCCGCTACAGGATTTATACGAAAGGTGTTACGGATAACTAGACCAAACGCCAAAATGTCACGAGTGAGACAAATGACCCCCAAAGTTTCCGGTCCTTTAAAAATGTATTTATTACTGAATTTTCTCAAATTTTTGTATGGAGGAAAGGTTATTGCTGTTTCACTTAGTAGTGGAACATCTACATCTACACGGGATACTCTGCAAATCAAATTTAACTGCCTGGCAGACGGTTCATCGAAACCACCTTTATACTATTTACCTCCCATTCCATTATCGAATATCGCGCGGGAAGAAAGAACACCTGAATCTCTCCGTTCGAGCTCTGATTGCTCGTCATTTATTCTGATGATCTTTTCTACCCATGAAAGTGGCAGTGAATAATATATTTTCGCATTCGGAGGAGAATGTTGGCGACTGGATTTTCGTAAGTAGCCCACGCCGCAGCGATAAGCCCCGTTGATGTAATGATTCCCATGCCAGATCCTGCATCATTTCCGTAACGCTGTCTCCCTTGTAACGTGACAATACAAAACGAGCTGCACTTCTTTGGACTCTTTCATTGTCCTCCGTCAAATCCACCTGAGAAGGATTCCACACTTAGGCAGCAAAACTCCAAAAGAGGACGGACAAGCGTAATGTATGCAGTCTCTTTGGTAGTTCTGTTGCATCTTTTACGGTTCTGCCAATAAAACGACGTTATCTACGTGTTCTTTCCACTTTGAAGTAATAGTAATTCCTAGGTATTTTGTGGAGTTTACGGCCTTCAATTTTGATTCATTTATCTTGTAAACGATGTTTAACGTATTTCCTTTCGTACTCATGTGTACGACTACACACTTCTCATTATATAGTGTCAATTGCAAATTTTTACACCATAGTGATAGCTTAGTTAGATCGTTCTGCAGATGATTTTACTTGACGGTAAATGACGGCGTCATCTACAAACAACCTAAGAGAGCTGCTTAGATTACCTCAACGTAATTTAGCAGTAAACAATACTAAAATGTGAAGAAAATGATCGTTGGTCTACTTCTGCCTAATCGCCGCTTGTGAGGTTTTGTTGTCCATCAGTAGAGTAACATTCTTGCATCTTTCTATCTGCGATAGAATGAAATGCAAGTCTTCAAGATTTTCGTGAGAAATCGGTTTTCCTCCGGTTCACCCAACCTAAGTGGCTTAGAAGATCTTCCTCTTCTTTATTGTTTCTGGACGCGTAGTTGAGCTGTATTTTCACGGCCATCTCTTAGTCGTTTTTTACTATTTTCATCCAATTTATTCTATGTTTTCGTGTGTCAAATTTGTGATTTGTTGTTTTTCTAGCAATTCAGTTCTAATCAATTCCATCTTTTCGACTCTGGGGACAATCAAAGAATTGTATTTCCGATCAGACAAAAACTGTGCCCTGGGAGAACATAGTTCAACGTAATATTTTAAAAGTATGGGGTGATCATGGAACTTAGTTTAAAGTTCCAGGATTATTTTGGCCACTACACCAGTCCCACCAAATAATACCTTTCTTAGCAGTAACGTTTCCTTATATATGTTATCGAGGCAGCTGGCCTTCCTCCTGGGCTCCACGCGCAGCGTCATCCTCAACCTATACAATCAAAATATTTACTTTTGCCGTCCTTGCCACCGAATACCTACACTACACACACAGTTTTCTGTTCAAATGTTCAAATGTTTGTTAAGCTTATGGGACTTAACTACGGGGTCATCAGTCCCTAAACTTACAAACTACTTATGAACTACTTACGAACGAGGATGGCACAAATATCCATGCGCGAGGGGGGATTCGAACCCCCGACCGTAGTGGCCGTGCTGACAGTGACTGGAGCGCCTCAGTTACCTCGGCCACCGCGGCCGGCAGTTTTCTGTTATAATATACAATGTTCATAAGAAAATGAGGCTGAATAACGTTTCTTGTAAACCAAAGTACAAGGTTTCGACACTAGGATTATTCTTGGCTACGCGCATGTCACCGTTCTTCGCATCCTGTGCCTTCTTAGTGCTTTCGTGGTATTGTAAACGAGTGTTGCTACATATTCCGTTTGCCATCACTAGACACCATCTGGTTCTTGGTCTATGATGCAAAACTTCAATTTAGATTGTGGTTTGTTGTTTTGTTCAAATGTTCAAATGTTTGTGTAGCTTATGGGACTTAACTACGGGGTCATCAGTCCCTAAACTTACAAACTACTTATGAACTTAGCTAACACTAAGGACGCCACAAATATCCATGCGCGAGGAGGGATTCCAACCCCTGACCGTAGTGGCCGTGCCGAACGTGACTGGCGGGCCGCAGTCCCCTCGGCCACCGCGGCCGGCTGTTGTTTTGTGATGCAAAACTGAAAATCAAACTTAGGCTAAGTGGCAATTACACTTTTACAATATTTCATAGCAACCGTTGCTGCGACAAGAACGGTTATTTTTTCCAAAGTAGGTTGTGTTGTATTCCAACCGAATAAATTGAAATTAGATATCAAAAAACAAAACAAAAGGCATTTGGTCTAGTCATGGATAACACTTTCGATATACGACACAACTTCCGGTAGACGAAAACCAAATTTCGTAAACCGGTTTTCACTTTCGTGTTTACAATTTAGGGCCAGAAGCAGATTTGTTATCTCAGTTAAATACGGCGTCTTGAAATCAGCATTACAGTTTCTTAATAGGTCAGCGCAGTCACTGTTTACTGGAATTGACAAATTCATCCTTGATGTAATATTAATACTTCTCTTCCACTGCAGAAACTGAGTCTCTGAACCATGAGACGAAACGCATAACAAGATAACGCAATCTCACATATCAAGAACGTTTCAAAAACGATTGTATTGTAATAGGCTTCATATTAGATTGCAGAAGTGGAAAACCGCTTTACCGAATCGCATTTGCAGAATCGAGTTTATAGTGTTTGCAGGGCGAAACAAATCCAAAATTGGGAAATCGGTATACGAAATCAGGTTTTGGGAGCCATTGAAAACGGGGTGCAAGTGTGACTGTTTTACAAACATTGGCTGCGCAGGAATGAACCGTGTCATCTGGATCACGCGGCATCTCGCGTCGGAAGTTGGAGTTCTTCCTTGGGCATTGGGTGTGGGTTAGTTAAATTTAGTTTAAGTAGTTTGTAAACCTGCAGAATGATTATTAGTGTAGTTTGTCCTGTAACTTTACAAGCGTTTCAAAATTCGTTTCCTCTTATTGGTGAAGTGTGCGGCAGTGTCACTCTTGGTATCACTTGTTACATATGTTCAGCGTAAGATCACGTGGAGTACAGTGCTATCCACAACGCAAAATAATCAGTCCTCGTAATTTTATAATTATGAGATGCCTAAAAGTTGATGCCGTATATAGAATTGTATGTTCTTCGTAAACACAAAGGTAGTATCCGAAATAGATTATTTACTCTACGATTTGTAAAGGAAACATCAAGTTCTTCCACTGCAAGTGAAAGAACACAGCATGTCATCGACAGCGGACAGATATCTGACGGGAAAGTAATTTATATCGTAGGCCAAGGGAGTGGTTGTAGAGTATTACTTTTTCTAATATACAGGGTGCCTCAAAAGCAGCGAAACGCTCAGTATGTTTTGCGGGTAGGTAAACTGATCGGTTTTCAAGTAGGAACCGATAACAAAACGATCGGCTTGGGCGTTGGAGATCATTCAAATCTGTTGTGGTCCTATCCGTTTTGGTTTCTGCTTACTGAAGGTATGTAAGCAAATCAAGTGTTTGTAATTCTTATCGGATCGAACTTCGTTGATCATCAGTTCCTAGACTTAAAAACTACTTAAACTAAGTTAAACTAACCTAAGGACAAACACACGTCCATGCCCGAGGGAGGATTTGAACTTCCGACGCGGGAGGCCGCGCGACCCGGAGTGTGGTGCACCTGACCTCTCGGCTAATCCCAACCGGCGGTATGTAACCCTTCAGATATGTGTGTATTCCGGATGGACTTTCCGATCCTAATAACATTCCTGCGCATGCGCTACAGTATTCTTCCACTGCCGCGGTGGAGTAGCCAAGCGGTGTAAAGCGTCTCGCTGCGGAGCGCACGGTTGCTCACCGTGAAGGTTCGAGTCCTCCCTGGGGCATGGGTGTGTGTGTTTGACCTTAGGTTAGTTTACCTAAGATTAAGTAGTTTGTAAGGTACGGACTGATGACCACGCAGTTTGGTCCGATAGATTTACAAACATTTGAACATTCTTCCACTCAACCCTTTTACTCGTCTTGCTGCGGATCTTGTGTTGTCGGCCAATGTAGTAACTTTAATAGATTACCCAACTATTTCTGGTGATTGAATGGCTTCCAAGGCGCGAAGACCAGCAGTAAAAATTCTTGCTGTATGCAGTCGGGCAGATTGTATGGAATTCACATTTGTCTTGCCCCGAAGGACAACACAATGGGTCGTAGTATCGAGACAGTGTACAGCTCTGTGTACAGATAGGTCAGCCAATTTGGTTGTGCATTGAAATGAAGTGGCTCCTCACAAATCACTCCTGGTAGACTGCCCGTATGGCACGACTATAACGATCGTATCCTTCCTCTATCCGTGGCACCAAAAAGGTGTCAACCAAACAGACCTTCCCTGATAAGCGGGACTCATTTTGAAGTGCGTCTCATCCGAGAAAGGCGCGGTGCAGTGGCCGAGCGTTCTAAGGCGCCTTGCTGCGGAGTGCGCACTAGCTCGCCGCTGGAGGTTTGAGTCGTCCATCGGTTATGGGTTGTGTGTGTGTGTGTGTGTGTGTGTGTGAGTGTGTGTGTGTGTGTGTGTGTGTGTGTGTGTGTGTGCGGGTGGGTTTGTTTGTTGACCTTAGGTTAAATTAGGTCTCCTAGACTTTTAAGCATTATTTTTAAACAAATTGATAAATCAGTACGAGAGCTGACGCCTATGAATAGTTCAAAAAATGTTCAAATGGTTGTAGTTCTATGGGACCAAACTACTTTGGTCCTAAATTCTTAGACTTACAAATTACTTAAACTAAGTTAAATTAACGTAAGGACAACACACACATTCATGCCCGAGGGAGGATTCGAACCTCCGACGTGGTAGGCCGCGCGGTCCAAAACGTGGTGCTCCAGACCGCTCGGCTGCTCCCGCGCGGCTATGAATAGTTGTCCTGGTCACTGGACAATCAGGTGCACATCTGGGAGCTCCTCTGACAATGGTTCGGTCTTCATATTCTGTAGTCACTAGCCGTTGTTGACACTGTTCCTCACAAGCATCCTCTAATCAAACTGCGTGCTTATGGAATATCGTCACAGAAGTGCGATTGGAGTCGTCATTTCCTGTTAGAAAGGACATCATACTTTATTAATGAGGGTAAGTCATTGAGAAGAACAGAAGTGATATCTGGCGTTCCCCGGGAAAGTGTGACAGGGCCCGTATTCTTCCTTATTTTACTAAACTATTTAGGAGACACTCTGTTCGCGGATGATGCTGTCATTTATCGGTGAGGAGACCAAAAACAAATGCAAAATTATTTAGATAAAATATCAGTATGGTGCAGTGAATGGTAACTGACTCTTAATAATGATAATTGTGAAGTAATCCATATGACCAATAAAAGAAGTCCGTTAAACTTCGTTTACACGATAAATCAGTCAAAATACAGGCCGACAATTAATCTATATACCTGGGAATTACAATTACGAACAATTTAAATTGCATAGAACAGACAGATAATATTGTAAGGAAGGCGAGCAAATACGTTTCCTTGGCAAAACACTCGGAAAATGCAAGAGCTCTACTAAAGAAATTGCCTACACTACACTTGTGCGTCCTATTTTGGAGTACTGCTGCGCATTGTGGGATCCACAGCAGGTGGGAGTGATGGACGATGTAGAGAAAGTTTAGAGAAGGGAACTTGTTTTGTATTACCGCGATACAGGAGAGAGAGTATCGCGGCAATGATGCACGAGTTGGGGAAGGCGTTCCTCATTGCGGCGAGATCTATTTGCGTAATTTCTTTTCCAACTTTCTCTTCCGAATATATTTTGTGAGCACCTACCTACATAGGGAGACATGTTCATCATAATAAAATAAGGCTTATGTGTTTTTCTTCAGGCGAGCTATTAGAAAACGGAACTGTAGAGAAATATCACAAAAGCGGTTTTATTGACCCCCTGCCTTGCACTTCAATGTGACTTGCAGTTCAATTATGTAGATCCCTTCTTGATGCTCTGTTGGGCCATGTTTAAACCATTCCTGCCAATATCGTCGTATAGTGGCATCGCTGCTATTGAAAGGTCGAGCGATTCACTTATTACTGCATTCAGCTTCCTTGAGACCGACTACATGTCTCGAATGCCGACCTTTGATTCGTATTAACCCGATCAGGGCAGAGAGTTTCACGGCGTTGATTAACGAATTGTCGCAGAAGTAACAAAAGAATGAAGTTATTCGTTGCTACGAGATGTATTTACGAAATTTCTCTCACGAACTTTCTCCTCTATATGTCACCTTAATTTGTTCCCAGTCACCTACGTAGGGCATGGAATAATCAAAATAATATAGGAGAATCGGAAAGATGTAGGTGTTCCTGTTATCCACACGTTATTGAAGAAATGTATGGCAGGAAAGCAGTGTAAAATCGGTTTTATCGACACTCTGTCAGGCAGTTAAGTGTTTACTTTTTAGATATATAATATGTACGAAAGGGAATGATAGGTACTCATGCCGGCCGCGGTGGCCGAGGTGACTGAGGCGCTCCAGTCACGGTCAGCACGGCCACTACGGTCGGGGGTTCGAATCCCCCCTCGGGCATGGATATTTGTGCCGTCCTAGTTTGTAAGTAGTTCATAAGTAGTTTGTAAGTTTAGGGACTGATGACCCCGTAGTTAAGTCCCATAAGCTTAACAAACATTTGAACATTTGAACATAGGTACTCATTCTGGCATTTGACATCCTATTTAAAGTGTTCTAGCAGAGCTGTCGGAACCATATTAATATCCGCTAACAGTATTCTCTATTATTAAAAGTTTCCGGGCTATTATGCCGTGGTCTAGTGGATTTATTGTCGAAACCCAACGTTTCGTCCCCGACTGCGGAGGACATTCTCAAGGGAGATCGTAGCACTTTCAATGTCCGATACACACCCTGGCTCGCTACTGACTGAAGCCAAACTCAGTTTACGAGGGCTCGCGCGCAGAGATGTGACGTCAGATGTTTGACATGCGGGCGCAATTCGTCGTTGCCGATTGCCGCCGTCCGTTAATATCGTCCTATGGTGGAAGACTGTTACATTTCTTCTTCAAAATCGGAATCCAGATTTCATTTAGTTTCACGCCCTCCTCCATCCTATTGAAATTATTGGGGTGTTTTACAATTTCTATAGCCTCTGTACAGTCTTTCGTGGAATCCATTTGTGGCTGCTAAAACCTGAGTCTTATCAAATTGAATTAGGTGGTCCCCTGGTTGAAAAACATGTTCAGCAACAGCTGATCTGTTAATCTCTCCCCTTCTACAGTTCCCCTTGTGCTCATATAGTCGTTTTTGACTGTTCTTTTCGTGGTACCCACATATACGTCTCCACAGGTACACGGAATCCTATAAATTCCTGTTTTTTCCAGCGGCTTGCGAGCATCCTTTGCCGATTTCAGGTGATCCTGTATCTTCCTAGTAGGTTTGTAACATTCCGTTTCGTCAAAATTTTACCGATGCGGTCGGTGACGTCTATAGTAAAAGGTAGGAAGACTTTAGATTTCACAGGAACCCATTCATCTCTACGTGTCGGTCTGAAAGCTCTCCTTATCTCTTTAGACGAATAGCCATTCTTCAGTAAAGCATTACTCAGGTGTTTCAATTTCGCGTCGAGTAATTCCGGTTCGCAGATGTTACTTGCTCTGTCCGCCAACGTCTTTATAATGCCCCGCTTTTGCTGTGGGTGGTGGTTTGAACTGACACGTCAAGAAAATTCAGTTTTCCGTCTGCCTCCTTCTCCATGGTAAACTGGATTTTAGAATTAATCCCGCTGAGGTGTTCAAGAAAACGATCTAGTTCCTCTCTACCATGCCTCCACACAACAAACGTATCGTCTGTATAGCGAAACCAAATAGCAGGCTTTTTGTTTGCGGTTTTCCTCGAATTTTTCCATATAGAAATTTGCTATAACCGGACTTAAAGGGCTCCCCATAGCTACACCATCTGTCTGTTTATAGAAATCATCGTTCCAATTGAAATAAGTAGTCGTGAGGCAATATTTGAACAGATCTGCAATGTCGGGTGGAAAGAGGAGTTTCAGCTGTTGCAGCAGCTCATTGGAACCATAATAAACAGGGATACCACGTCAAAACTAACTAATATATCCTCCGGGTTGACCAATATATCAATCAATTTACTTATAAAATGTCTTGAATTCTTGATAAAGGAATCTGAGCGCCCCACATGCGGTCGTAATAGTGTTGTCAAGAACTTGTCAATCAAATTGGTGGGCGAGCAATTGCACTAACAATTGGTCTCAGAGGGGGAATGTTTTCCGTTTCTTTGTGAACTTTCGGCAACCCATAAAGTCTTGGCGGTAGTGCATCCGAATTGAACAGACGTTTTTGAACACACTGTACAATGGAAGACACTTTTATTAACTGTGTAACAGTTCTAAGAACTTTGTCAGTAGGATCTTTACTAAGTTTCCTGTAGATCTGCGGATCTAACAATTCCTTAATCTTGGAATGGTAGTCAGTCACATTTAAAACTACTGTACAATTTCCCTTATCTGCGGGGAGAATGATAATACTATCGTCCTCATTCAGACTTTTTATAGCATTTTTCTCACCCGTTGTTACATTACTTTTTGGAGGCTTTGTGCGAGCCAAACATCTGACGTCACACCTCTGCGCGCGAGCTCTCGTAAACGGAGTTTGGCTTCAGTCAGTAGCGAGCCAGGGTGTGTATCGGACATTGAAAGTGCTACGATCCCCCTTGAGAATGTCCTTCGCAGTCTGGGACGAAAAGTTGGGTTTCGACAATAAATCCACTAGACCACGGCATAATAGCCCGGAAATTTTTAATAATTTTGACCATTCCTGCCGTGAAAGTTTACATTTTACAGTATTCTCTATACTATTTATTAGATCGGAGGTTTTCAAAAAAGCAGCTCCGCACGTAAGAGTAAATGAAACCTACTAAGTATTATTTTTGAGCAATGCTACATCCTGTTTTCATATAAAATTCTGTAGTACCACAATTCAAAAGCCTCTATCCTCCTCCTGTCCGTATTCTTTATCGTCGAAGTTTAACTCCCATACAAGGCAACACTCCACACAAATGCTTTCAGAAATGAGTTCATTACGCTTAAATCAATATTCGATGTTAACAAATTTCTCTTTAAAAAAAAAAAAAAAAACAAAGAAAACGCCTTTCTTCCCATTGCCATTCTGCATTTAATATCCTTTGTACTGCGCCCATCAAGTGTTATTTTACTGCCCAAGAAATAAAACTCATTTACCACCCAGAGCCTTGAAAGACCTAGGTCGGAACAAGGCCCCAGGAGTAGATGACATACCCTCAGACCTACTAAAGTCTCTGGGAGAGCCAGCCATGAGAAGACTATTTGAACTGGTGTTTAGGATGTATGAGACAGGCGAAATTCCCTCAGACTTTAAGAAAAATGTAATAATCCCCATTCCAAAGAAAACAGGCGCAGGCAGGTGTGAAAATTACAGAACCATCAGTTTGATATGTCATGGTTGCAAAATTTTAACACGAATTATCTACAGGAGAATGGAAAAGCTGGTAGAAGCTGACCTCGGGGAAGATCAGTTTGGATTCAGGAGGAATGTAGGAACCCGGGAGGCAATACTCACTTTACGTCTTATCTTAGAAGATAGATTAAGGAAAGGCAAACCTACATTTTTAGCTTTTGTAGATTTGGAGAAAGCATTTGACAATGTTGACTGGAATACACTCTTTCAAATTCTGAAGTCAGCAGGGGTAAAATACAGGGAAAGGAGAGTTATTTACAACTTGTACAAAAGCCAGACCGCAGTTATTAGACTCGAAGGGCATGAAAGGGAAGCATCAGTTGGGAAGGGAGTAAGACAGGGTTGTAGCCTTTCTCCGATGTTATTCAATTTGTACATTTAGCAGGCGGTGAAGGAAAGCAAGGAAAAATTTGGAATAGGGATCAAAGTTCAGGGGGAAGAAATAAAAACATTGCGTTTTGCTGATGACATTGTAATTCTATCAGAGACGGCAAAGGACCTGGAAGATCAGTTGAATGGAATGGACAGTGTGTTGAAGAGAGCGTATAAAATGAACATTAACAAGAGCAAAACAAAAGTAATGGAATGCGGTCTTAGAAAATCAGGCGATGCTGAAGGAATTAGATTAGGTAACGAAACAATGAAGGTGGTAGATGAGTTTTGTTACTCGGGTAGTAAAATAACATGCGATGGTCGCAGTACAGAAGATATAAAATGCAGAATGGCAATGGGAAGAAAAGCATTTTTGAAAAAGAGAAATTTGCTAACATCTAATATTAATTTAAGTGTAAGGAAGTCTTTTCTGAAGGCATTTGTGTGGAGTGTTGCCTTGTACGGGAGTGAAACGTGGACGATAAGCAGTGCGGACAGGAAGAGAATAGAGGCTTTTGAAATGTGGTGCTACAGAAGAATACTGAAGATGAGGTGGGTAGATCGCATAACTAATGAAGAAGTAGTGAACAGAATTGGTGAGAAAAGGAATTTTTGGCATACCCTGACTAAAAGAAGGGATCGCTTGGAGGGAAGTGTGTGGGGTAAAAATCGCAGAGGGAGACCAAGAGACGCGTATAGTAAGCAGATTCAAGTGGATGTGGGTTGCCGTTCTTATGAGGAGATGAAAAGGCTTGCTCAGGATAGAGTAGGGTGGAGAGCTGCATCAAACCAGTCTCCGGACTGAAGACCATAATAACAACACATCGTCTCGTTACGTAATTTAATCCCATTTAGCATCGCCTGGTTTTGTTATAATGTCCTCCATGACTCTTGGTTTGCTCTTGTTAATGTTCATCTTATACGCACCTTTCAACACACTGTACATTCCGTTCAATTACTCTTCCAGGTCATTTGCTGTTTCTGACAGAATTACAGTGTCATCGGCAAATCGGAATGTTTTTATTTCCTCACCCTGAACTTTAAATCCTTCTCCAAATTTCTCGTTGCTTTCCTTTATACCTTCCTCAATGTAAAAATTGAATAACATTAGAGAAAGGATACAATCCTGTCTTACTCCCTTCCCAACCACTCTCTTTCATGCCCTTCAACTCTATCAACCGCCGTCTGGTTTTTGTACAAGTTATAAATAACTCTGCGTTGTAACAAACTTCGATTCTAAAATATTCTTTTTCGCTTATGACATGACGAAACTGGCTTAGTAGTGAAGCATGTTGTTTGCAATATTGACACAGTATTAGATGTAATGCTATTCAAGACATGGGTATATGGGTTGTAGAATATAAATTGATAATAAAGCACAGCAAAACTCAGTTTTTGTAATTACAAACACACGATTCAACAAAAACTGCAATTGTGATTACACAGAATGGGTATATGGGAAATGAATCTGAACAGTTATAATTCCTATGCGTTCAGATACACGGTAAGCAGTCGTGAAAATCACAGGACAAGATCTTGTTCAAAATGTGGATGCTGCATTATTAACTGTTAGAACATTTACAAATAAAATAGTTCAACAGGGAAAGTACTCTGCTCATTTTTTGACTCCTATGATGTATAGTGTTATTATTATTATTATTTTTTTTTTTTTTTTTTTTTTTTTTTTTGTTAACTCGTGTGATTCAAAATCGGTATTTTTCACGTATTAACTACTGGTTCGATCAATAAAATTTAAGTTCTTGAGAACCTGTTGTCAACCACTGTTCAGTATTCTGCGAAATCTGACATTGGTCTCTCAATCCTAATTATCTTAATGGCCCTTCCGTTTGACGATGTTGCTGGTATATGCATGCATCATAGCGACTATGCTGTTTGTACAGCAATATCGATATGTAGGTAACAGACAGGAATGGATTTCGTCTTCCCATCGTGCTTGCGGTTAATGTCGAAACGTGAACAATGGCGATACTTAACAGAAGTGTTCAAGCTCAGATACGTAGAGTTATTCTTGTCTGGTGAAGAACAAACCGGAACAGATGTTAATAAGAGTATTAAGAACACATCTGCTAGAAAACACGGTTGTTGACATGAGCGCGACGTTAACGCTCGTCGTGCTAACGCAAATGATGTATGGCGGACGTTACACCTACTCACGTCTGGGACACACCCCATGAGATAATAACCCTTTCAGTCCCTTAGAAAGGAAAAGGCATTGATAGGTCGATGATTTTTGTTGGGAAGTGAGGTGCATGAGGTTAACACGACCTCCTTCAACTGCACAAAACTGTTGATCAGAACTAGACTCTGTAACATTATGCTCACCAATTATTAATTTCGAGACCTGAGAACATAAACTTTCTGATTGTTCCTCAGTGATGTCTCTTCCTGTGTTTTCACAGTTTAAGTGAACCCCCGGGCCGGCCGCGGTGGCCGAGGGGACTGAGGCTCTCCAGTCACGGTCTACACGGCCACTACGTTCGGGGGTTCGAATCCCCCCTCGGGCATGGATATTTGTGCCGTCTTTACTATTAGCTAGTTCATAAGTAGTTTGTAAGCTTAGGGACTGATGACCCCTTAGTTAAGTCCGATAAGTTCTACAAACATTTGAATTTTGAACCCCCGGGGAAAGCTGGTCGTACATAAAAGAAACTGCTGTATATTTGTACTTTAAAAAAAGCTGTAGCACAAAAATGCAGTGGTTATCATTTTCTAGACTTAAACTAACTTACGCTAAGTACATGACAGACAGACATACACACACTCACACACACACACACACACACACACACACACATCCACACAACCCAAGCCCGAGGAAGGACAGGAACCTCCAGATGGGAGCAGTCACGCATTCCACAGCAAGGCGCCTTACAGCACACGGCCAATACAGCGAATCATTAAGTTTATTACTCGACAGAAAGAAGACAATGCCATAATCTGAAACTACTATAAGCGATAATAGGTGAAACAGTAATCTCATCAAAACGATTTAGGCGAAAATCTATGTAGCTGTCTTAGTTTGTTTGCAGATGACGCCGTCATTTACCGTCTAGTAAAATCATCTGAAGATCAAATCGAACTGCAGAACGAACTATAAGATATCACTATGGTGTAAAAATTGGGAATTGAGTCCAACTAATAAGAAGTGTTAAGTCGTCCACGTGAGTACAAAAAGATATCCGTTAAAATTAGTTTACAAGATAAATCAATGAAAATTGAAGGCCGTAAAGTCCACAAAATACCTAGGAATTACTATTACATCAGACTTAAACTGGAAAGTACACGTATATAATGTCATGGGAAAGGCAAACCAGAGGCTGCGTTTTACTGGCAGAACCCTCAAATGATCCAGCTGAACAACTAAAGAGGCTGCATACACTACGCTTGTCAGTCCGTTTTTGGAGTATTGCTGCCCAGTGTGGGATCTTTATCAGGTGGGTTTGACGGAGGACATCGAAAGAGTCCAAAGAAGGCCATCTCGTTTTGTACTGTCACGATACAGGGGAGACAGCGTTATGGAAATTATGCAGGATCTGGGATGGGAATCATTACAACAACGGCGCATATCGCTGCGGCGTGAGCTAATTACGAAACTCCAATCGTCAACATTCTCCTCCGAATGCGAAAATATATTGTTGACTCTCACTTACATAGGTAGAAATCATCATCAGAATAAAATATGAGAAATCAGAGCTCGAACGGAGAGATTCATGTATTGTTTCTTCCCGTGCACTAATCGAGAATGGAATGGGAGATAAATAGTAAAATGGTGGTTCGATGAACCCTCTTGCAGAGTCTTAAATGTGAAATGTGTCCCATGTATATGTAGATGTAGATCTTAATAGCAGAAAAAAATTTAGTAAACTTTTGCTTGCTGGTAATTTTTTCGTTACTCGCATGGTTGAAATGCAGTGTGTAAGGAGACACCCGTCATCTGTTTTTGTGCATGCGTTTGTCACATCCTTTATCTGACTTACAGAAGTTACTTAGTATCTCTTGATTCATTCTGTTCATCGCGCATTTTGAAGTAAATGTTAATTTGCCGCCTACAGTAGTCAGGTGCGCCGCATTCGTAACTACATTCAAAAGATAACGTGTATATTCAGTCATCGGCACATATACTCATGTGCTAACAAATGTGTTGACCTGCGAAACTGGCATCAATGAGAGGTATCGCACCTGTGTGTCACTTTTTATATCTGAGAACTGGTGTTGAAACTCAATAACATTTCTGTCATATTCCGATAACTGCGGGAACGACATCCAAACAAAACAGAGGTGGAGTGAAAAAAAGGAAGAGTCTGTGATAGGATATAGGAGCTCATTACTTTTTTCTCGAAAAACGTGTCGTCCGTATTGGTGCTATTTAAAATGCTGTGTCTATTTCCTCTGTAGAGCCTTCGGAGGGAGGTGCAGTGCTACGGACGCATTGATTTCTTTCTTTCCGCTTTCAGACAGAGGCAGCGCGCCCCGTGCTCTGGAATGCCGGCAGAGGGGAACGTCTGGAGACATTGTGACGCCGCCGCGGCCGTAATTGGCTCCCTTTATGCGGCTCCTTTCGCCGGTGGAAGCCGGCGAGGGTCCTCGCCGATCCTCACAACTGCGCCAATTACTCGTTTTTATTTTGCGCCGAAACCTGCCGAATGTCGCCATCGACCGCCGGCAAGCGCAACGCCCTTTCTCTGCCGTCTGTAAGCGCACGGTGCCCGGGCACAGCGGCGCAAAGTGGCGGGCCCGACAAAGACGCCGAGGCAGGCGGGTGCACCGCGTGCTCACACGTAACACCAGAGTCGGCTGGTGATAATGTGCTGCAGCACACTGTAAATACATTACTAAAATTATGGCATTTCTCTTCGAATGCAAGCGAGAAATCGCTGTAAAATTACATCCTTTCTCTTGGAATACGAGCCAGGTATCACAATAAAATTATGCCACTTCCCTTCCAATGCGTATTAGAACGCTAGTAATAAGGATGAAAACGCATTCTGGAGCGCTCTCGCCGCGATAGCTGGAAACGAGCTCCGTGTGCTGAAGTGGGATTCAGCCACGCTGGTACGTGCGCAGAGAGCCGGCGCAGTCGTCTGTTCGCGAGTACGCATGCGCAGACGTGACGTCAGGCCTGGCGGCTCATGTGTGCTGAGACCGACTACAGCGCCAAATCAATATTTCTCTTCGCGCTGCCTGTAACGGTTGCGGAAGAATAGTATATGACGAATATTGCGGCTTACAGAGTCAAATAGCGCGCTGACTCAGGCATCTCGCGCGTTGTCTCTCAAACCTACCTGTGTGAGGCTCGTTTTTAATTACCTCTGAGTCTAAATTTTTAATTTCTGTTAATAGATTTAATATTTTTTAAATGTTACATTTACTACCTGCAGTGAATAAATACAGTTGCCAGCGCTGTTATAGATTACCCTGAGGGTTTTACTGTGAATACAGTATTAGTTGATATTTAATTAAAGGTGTTTTTTGTTGTTTTTATTTTTATTTATTTATTAACTTTTTTTTTTTTTTTTTTTTTTTTTTTTTTTTTTTTTGGCACACTGGTCAAATTTTGTACGAACCGCCACTGCGTAACACCAGAAACAGTCTGCATTTTCGCGAGAACGTCTAGACGTTATAACTCAGCTCGCACACGTCGGTGCAGTAGATGAACACGTTCGTTTAGAGGGGCGGCCGCAATATATACAGGTTGTAAATTTTAAGTTGAAAAACCAAAATAACTCGAAGAATAGTTTCACACGAAAAACTGCATATAATCCAAAGTTGATTATCTTGAAAAAGGGGAGGGGGGATTTTCTGGTGCTAAAATTAGACCGCCACCCCAGCCTCTGAGGGTGGCGTGGGAGGCAAATTTAAAATTTCAAGTGGGAACCCCCATTTTTAATGCAGAATCAGAATCTACATTAGAAACAACGTAAATTTTGTCTTAACCAGTTTTTTTTAATTGTTGGTAGTAGGCGTTGTAATTCTAGAAAATCAATGTCCTCAATTTTGCGTGGAAAATGATTACCAATAAATAAAAACTTATAATAATTTACTTCGTAAATTTAGATTCGCTAAAGCTAAAACTCTCCATCTCTCCCCTTAGGATGGAGTTTGAGAGAGAGGAATTAGAGTTTTACATGTGTTGACCCAAATTTTAATTTTTCTTTTCCGTTGATTCTGATATGTTTTCTTTGTTTCGTGTTCATGAGGCCACACAACTTATAATTATCAAACAAATCATCTGACTAGTTAACTAAGTAAGCAAACATCCTACATACTAACGATTGAACTTATTAACTAACAGAGAAAGCAAAGTAAAAGACTAACTGAGGAAAATGTTCAAATGTTTGTAAATATATCGGACCAAACTGCATGGTCATCGGTCCGTAGCTTACAAACTACTTAAACTAAGGTAAACGAACCTAAGTACAACACACACTCTCGACGGCGAGCAACCGTGCTCTTCGCAGCGAGGCGCCTTAGACCGCTCGGCTACTCCACCGCGGCAACTGAGGAAAAGACTAACCCACTAGCTAACTAAAGATGAACGTATTTCCGTTTAAGATTTGGTGGTTCTGAAAAGGAACGAGTGGTTTCGTTTTATTGTGGATTATTTGCAAATAATGGCACGTAAATGAATTTCGGGGTGCTTGTTTCCAGTGAGTCCCCTCGCCTCTGACTGTCGGCTTGCTTGTTGTCCGTAAATCCATGCATCTCAGCATTTTATGAAATAAAAGGTTCCAAGTGATGAGTTCCAACTTCGATGCATTTTTTGACTCATTCTGTAAATAAAAATTTACGACGTAAACAATTATTTTTTATTTATCTGTAACTACCAAGAATCAAAACAAATGTTTAAGACAAAATGTACGTATAAGTTACTCAACTTAGTGAGTGATCATATTTTATAAATAGAAGGATCGATGCTAAGATCGCAATAACTTTATTTTATTTATTAATGACTAAACCGGTAGTCTTGAATCAATAACATAAAAATATTGCGATCTTGGCATCGATCCTTCCATTTATAAAAAGTCGTAAATGTAGAATCTGATTCTGCAATAAATAATGGGGGTTCCCATTTTAAATTTTAAGGCTAAAGGGCTGGGGTGGCGTGCTAATTTTAGCACCAGCAAATATCCCCCACGTAAATAATCAACTTTGGGTTCTTTCCGTTTTTTCGTCTGAAGCTTATTTTTCTAGTCATTCTGATTTGTCATCTTCAGTCTTACACCATTCCAAATCCTCAAGAAAAGGTTTATGCAGAAGAAAAGTTTTGGAAAGTCTACTGGAAAATGAGATAATTTGAGGACAAACTGCGTTCTTTAGTGTATATTTGAGTGAACTCAACACTATAAACCATGATGCAGACGATGGAGATCGTACATTCATTTTTGTGTTTTCTATAGACTGACATAGTTGACGGTAAAACGAGGTATTGGGTATGACCGTGTGTAGCGCCCGTACTCATCTGATGCTTCACTGGGGTCAGTTCAAGTTCGCGATACGATCTGTAGGCTCTCTTCGTATCTGAGTTAAAGACGATAGTCGCTGCGGAGCGCGCGGTGGCTCGCCGTCGGACGTTCGAGTCCTTCCTGGGGCAATGGTGGTGTGTGTGTAGTCCTTCGGTTAGTTTACCATAGTTTAAGTAGTTTGTAAGCTACGGATTGATGACCACGCAGTTTAGTCTGATAGGTTTACGAACATTTGAACATTTCAAAGAAGATAGTTGGGTTACAAGCAGAACATAGATTACAGATTACGATTTTCTTTTTTTTTTTTAAGTGTGGGTCGAGAGCGCAAATTTTTGGGCTGAGATCTGTAATCGATGGTACATTCTGTTGTGGTAATCTGTAATTAACCAGGATAATCACAGATTACTTATTATCTATCAATTACGATATTATCCCATATGGTTGTATTCGTTGCTAGTGTTCGTTTTCCTAGTTGGTATATCTACGTAGCGTATCTTGTACCTTGTGAGACTCAGATATGACGTCATTGGTCAATGCCGACGGGTTGTATCACGGTCTTCAATTATGCCGTTGATTGAAGGAGGAAGGGAATGAATGGAAGGGGACTGTGGATTTAATTAACCTGCCTGACTTCCGCTTCCCAATTAAAAGATGACTTACCTGTTAATCTTCTGTTTCTGTGACCTTTGCGATCCTCTGACTCCTTTCTTAAGCAGGGGTTTCTGTTATCTGATAAATGAATACAAATTTCAGCAACAGGGCAAGGCTACATACCAAATGTCGGACAGTTATGTTAAATAATGTAATGTATTCTCCAAGTTTCAGAATTACGAGGTAGCCTATTGAATCTTACAAAAGAATTACGAATTCTTGATACAGGACTAGCCATACAAAACGGAGGAAACAAAACAAATGAAGGTTTCATGACCGGCTGAAATAGTTGCTGTTGAATTTTCCGGGTTGTATGGTCGTGGTCGTGAGTCTTGCCGGCAAGCCTCACCGCTACCAGAAGCACCGCTGAAGATGTTAACAGGTTTCGGCAATGACTAAGATTGCCTTCATCAGTAAATATAAGACAAAACCAGTCACATAATAAAATATACTATTCAGCTGTATAGATTACGTCACATTACTTTGTTCACCACCTGTATATGTCCGAAAATACCTTGGATAAGTTCAACGTAAAAGTTTTGTATAGCACGGGATTCTTTCTATTTTCCATCTTTTGTATTAATGAGATCTGTGGAACTTCAAAGTAAAACTTTGCGCTTGTAACTGTATATTGAAGAAATGTAAATTCTTTTGCAAACAGAAGAATTATTTTCGTTTGTAGGAAGGACGATAATGTAATTGTATTTGGAATTGAACGCTGGCTAATGGCTGATCTCAGAAAATATTTTATATTCAACATCCTGCGAACACACCACGAGCTTCGGTTACTATAAAGCAATAACCTGGTATACTTATAGTAGCAAGATCAAATGTTCAAGTGTTTGTTAAGATTAAGGGACTTAACTACGGGGTCATCAGTCCCTAAACTTATGAACTACTTATGAAGTACCTTATACTAAAGACGACACAAACATCCATGCCCGAGGAGGGATTCGAACCCCCGACGGGGAACGGCCTCGCGTATCGTAGCATAGCGCCTCAATGCGCTCGGCCGCTCCGCCGCGACTAGTAGCAAGAAATGCGGCGTTGTGAAGAGATTTACAAATACTCTTTCTTGAGAGGAAGCTATAACACAAAAATATGGGAATGTTGAACAACGCAGAAATCACAACCTGACCTTTCGACATGAAATGCGATATGTGTAGCATTCAGCTATCCTGGTTTTCAGAGATACATGAACAAAAGGCCGATTACCCTCACGGGATAGCGCTACCAAGCGTTATATCAGTAATGAACACTTCACTGGCGGATACAGATTGCACCGACCCGTCACAGATGGCAGCGAAAATGGAAAATAAAATCCATACGAAGTTACGCTTCTGGACTCCACCTGTGGAGATACGAAAATATTTTTTGCTGTTCTCAAATTTACAGCTGCCACTGAATAGATGCTCATCATATGTTAATCAGAAGATCATGAAAATCATATCACACCTCTTTGATGGGTGCCTGCTGACAGTTCTGAAAAATGATTAGCCCTGCTGAAAAATGGAATGCCACGTAAATTTTAGAAAGTCCTCATTTATAAATATTCTAACAGTAGATTTGGTACCTTGAAAGCGAAGCTCCTTACTCATATATATATGTGTAACCCTACTAATGCAACGTAGGGATTTTATCATGTCAACCGTTAAATAGTTATATTTTATAATAGCTGACAGTATCCGTCAAGTTTACTTCCAATGAATACGTCCTGGTCATATTTGATTCCTTTTAACCTCCGCTTGTTTTATGACATATATGTGTAACCCTACTAATGTAACGTAGGGATTTTATCATGTCAACCATTAAATAGTGGTATTTATTGTAGCTGACAGTATCCGTCAATTTTACTCCCATTTGAATACGTCCTGGTCTCCCGCCTTTCTGTCCTCGCCACGCCATGGGGCACCAACATAGGTGGGTCAGTTTAACAATAAGAGCTGCATACAGTTATATTATCTAGTCCCGTCTTCTCCATTTTAAACTTAAATATTTGTAGGATTACTAGGTTTTAATTCTTTTGTTTGGTTTTATATAGTTTCTATTTTTCTTACCTTTGTCATTTACACTAGAGCCACCTGGTAGCGTCTACCGTTTACTTTGACGATGCTTGGTGAATTGGCTTTAATAATGTTCAGCAGGGCCTTGACGCGATACAATTTTATTGTGTTAACCCCCCTCCACGGTATGTACTTAATATTTGTGTTTGTAATGTAATTTGGTATCTTTTGTCCATACAGTTCTCTATCTTTTTGTGACACCAGGCTTACTGATCTTTGTAACTTTACAGATTCTGAAGATGATTTAATCGAAACGCGTCAATACACGCATGACCACATCACTAATTATGGCCCTATAATTTTACACAGCGTCATAATGGCACTGTTTATCATTTAATACTGATTTGAGCGCATACCTCATCAACGACTTTATGTCACTTCTGGAAGTGGTAACACTGTACTCGCATTCTAGCTTACAACACGTTCACTGAGAGGATAACTGAAAATTCGTGTACAAAGTAACGTACCCATTTTCATCTACCCAAACGTGAGAGTTGTTCATATTGTTGAATCCGTTGCGAGTGAATGTTGACTCATTAGAGAACAGAATACGTAGAATTAATGGATTATTGGCAGTGACCCATTGGCCGAATTCATTCGACGCGGAATCATCTCCTTCATGCAGATGTTGGTCACTCTGCAGATGAAAGGGATACAGACCTTGTCGTGTACTTTGCAGTGCCATCGTGTTTCCAACATAGCAAGTTGGGCAGCGATTTCCTTAGAACCAGTAGTTGGGCTGCGTTCCCCTACTTGAAGAATGTTAGCTTCATTAAAAGTTCCTTGTACGGACGTTCAGAGAAGATATTTAAGCTGGGAAGCGTACCAAGCTCACGCTATCAGCGTAAAACCCTGGTAAAGACCCAGATACATGGCAGTCTGCGATTCTTTGTTGGTATTCTCTGAAGAATCACACCTATATACCTAGATACACGCCCGTACCTCGCAACGGAAATTGAAGAAGGGTCATCGCATACCGTCGGTTGTTACGATCCAGCACCTCCACAAACGGAATCCTTATAGGATTACTCAGACGATAAGTAGTAGTTTTTTTTAATAGAAAAAAAGGAATGTAAACAAAATGATTCGAAAATAATTCCTCATAATAAAAGATCATTCTGTAGCATTAAACTTGAAGAAAGATAACTTGTCAGGTTAAGATTTCATTTTACGATAACCGTTGTTGGTTAAAAATATTCGCAATCATTTGCTCAGAAAGCCACATACAATTACAGGTCAGACAATGGTAAATCTGCTTCACCAAAAGCGGCTGTCGAGCCGGAAATGTAATTTTGTCAAGTTATTAATACACAGTCCGAACATCCTAACGAAATTCAATTCAAATCGCTGATGTAATCTTCCGAGATTATTGCTGACTGATCTAAGACAAGTGACAGTGCTATGTGATCTTTGACGTGCTACGAAATTAACATCACAATCTATAGGTTATTTTATGAATTACTAATAACCAGAATACACTTCTAAAACTATAAATTACGAAACATTTATCTTATCTGATTTTAACTACAAAAATCGACATGTTGCCACAAGATAGTGGATGGAACTTGTCTAGTAGTTCGTACAGAAATGTTGAAATGTTTGTAAAGCTTATTGGACTTAACTACGGAGTCATCAGTGCCTAAACTTACAAACTACTCATGAACTACCTAATCCTAAGGACGGTACAAATATCCATGCCCGAGGGGTGATTCGAACCCCCGACCGTAGTGACCGTGCAGACCGTGACTGGAGCGCCTCAGTCCCCTCGGCCATTCATCATTAAATGAAAGAACGCAACTTTTTCGGTAAGTCGCGACATTATTAAAGTTTTACTGACGAAATCTCTAAAGCATTGTAAGATTTCAGACGAATGAAATAGAATAAACATTGTTTGTTACACATGTGGAGTGCTTAAGTCACGAAGAATGGAGCTTTTGGTAAAAAAAAAAAATTTACTGTAATTTTATCACTAATCTCATTAATCCGACCACTGTATTAGACATCCTACCGCGTGGGAATCGCCGTGTGGTCTGGGATGCCATGCCACAGACCGCGCGAACGCTCCCGTCGGAGTTTCGAGTCCTCCGTCGGGCGAGTGTGTATGTGTGTGTGTGTGTGTGTTGTCGTTATCATAAGTCATTTTAAGTAGTATGCACATGTAGAAACCAATGACCTCAGAAGTTGGGTTTATTTGAACATTGTTTGAACAAATCCTCAAACTATGCCTCATATTTACTTATGATAATATTATTCAGGGAATTTTAAAAACAAATATATTTAACTGTGGATTTTAGTCTAACTATTGAACCACCACTTTTCTAGACACAGAATACTGGAGTTACAACTTAATGATAAAAAAATGATCAAATATTTGTAAACCTGTGGGACTCAACTGCTTGGTTATTACTCCCTAGTTTACAAACCACTTAAACTAAGGTAAACTAACCTAATGACAACGCATACATCCATGTGCGAGGGAGGACTCGCAGCCCCGACGGCAAAAGGCCGCCCGCACCGTATGTGGGTGCCTTAGTGCACACGGCTATTCTGCCGCGGCTAGACGTTTTCGATCTTGACCAGAAACCGAAGCAAAATGTTACCGATGTACTTCATATTCTATAAACGTAAGTGGTTAACATTGCCTTAGAAACATGTCACGGTTTCCTTCGATGTTTACCGTCCTCCTTACAAACATATGGAGGAAAAGTTACCTAACTTGAAGTATAGCACCAACGGTGATTTCCAACCCTGCTTTACTTATTCCAGGGCAGTGAGATGATGCCTGCGAAAACTTTAGCACAGTGTTTTGACTAATTCTATCAGTTAGTACCAAATGTCAAGTGCTGCGCAAAATCACAAAATCGTTTTATATTCCAGAGAGTCAGCTTGGTTATCAGTAACGCATTTCCCAATTAGCTTCATGTCAAAATTTCCAGTATGAGTGTTAAAACAAAAACATGTGGTTTTGATGACCGAGACAAATTGTAACTTCGATGGAAACGTTGTCATAGCGATGCCTGGGCGGATAAACTACACTGACAAGCACTGAAAGATAAGTAGCCAATCAGGAGGTTGTTTGCTAGTCGAATGCAACTCCCGGCCACAGAGTACAGTAGTACAGTAAGGAGAGCCCGCTAACAGACAATGCGGCACGATAACAAAGCACTGTGTTTTCAAAGCCATGACTCAAAACAAAGTCATAAGCGAAACAAACGCTAGTAGTAAACTTGCAGTAAATTTTGAGACCGTGCCATTTACCACTTACCACTTTTCATATCTCAGTCTGAAGATGTTAAGTATTTGCTTTTAAATAAACTTGTACTATTAGTAGGAATGTATGTTCTAGCTTTGCTCCAGGGTCCGCATACTGTCCGCTGCTGTACATCCCCCAGTAGCCAACAGGGTGATAGTTGTGTGAAGTTCGGGCCAGTGTCTTTAAAAACAGCTATAAGTTTTATGATTTAATGTCAACAACAATAAAACCTGACTCGGCAAAGTGAAAGGGGATTTAATACAAACTGTCCTCTGAATATAAGCAGCAAAACATACAAAATATCGCGGGATGTCTACTTAAAACTACCTATCATTTCATAAATCGTACACCCCCCTCCCCAATAAAAACGCTATGTTCGATACTGATTGTGCACAATATCTTTATTAGTCAGCGAACCCTGCTACTGTATTTGAAATTTTGGCGTTCCTTACAGTTCTGTATGATATCTTCTGAATGAAAACTCTCATTGAAACAGACTATACGCTAGCGTATTATGACTACTATTCATGGACTCTTCCGTCGGCTCTTGATGGAACACAGACATATTAAATAACTGTTGTGAAACAAATGTACAGTGTATACAGTTATTTAATGTTATGTATACGGTTGCCAGATTGGAAAACTAAAATACCTGGATAAAATGGAAAATTCTCGGGATTTGTGAAGTTTTTATGGGGAGAAATATCTTAGATATAAAAATTAAAGTTTGTTTGTATCTCGTTTTGATCATATTTAATGCATGACCATACTGTACATCCGATTGCGATAAACTTTGTCAACTCATTGCTTGCAATATCGCGGAAGTTATAGACATAATAAATTAACTTATCACTAAAACACACACGATGACATAGTACAGAGCCAGGGATCAAACCAATAAGTAAAACGAACGCTACTAAGTATACTTACAGTGATTTTTTGAGACTGAACCATTTCCTAAGATCGGCCACATTTCATAAATCAGTCTGAAAAAGTTAAGTATTTCCTATGTAGTTCTAAATAAATTTTTACTATTAGTGGGTAGGTTCGACCAATGCGCGAGTGTCAAGAAAATACCCTGGTTACTCAATTGGGGATCGCTAGAGGAAAGACGACGTTCTATTCGTGAATTTCTGTTGAGGAAATTTAGAGGGCCGGAATTTGAAGCTGAGTGTAATACGATATTGCTTCCACCTACTTATGTTTCACGTAGTGATCACAATGACAAGATAAGAGAAATTAGGGCTCGTACGGAGGCATATAGGCATTCTTTTTCCCCCCGTTATATTTGGAAGTGGAATAGGAAAGGAAATGCCTAGTAGTGGTACAGTGTACCCTGGGTAACGCACCTTACGGTGGATTGCGGAGTATGTATGTAGCTGTAGATAATTAGTTAATTCGTTTCTTACGCCTTCACCCTGAAATGGCTCGACGGATATGAAAGAAATTTGAAATATATGTAGCTTATACCTATCAAGGTATACTTGGGCAATCTTTCTTACCCCACCGCATGGTGCGTGGCGGAGGGTGCCTTATAATGGGTTAATGTTTTCTACACCTTCAGGATGAAGGGGGTGGAATTGAGATAGCTTATACCCCGAATTAATACATGGACTATCTTGTACACCGTTTGACTAGTCACCATGAAACGTGGCGCATATATGTTTTCATGTATATAGGATTGAGATGAGTAGGAGGACGAGGAGACGCACAGAAGAAGGGGCCAGAGGGTGGGTAGAGAAGGTGACAGAGAGGGCACAGGAGGAGAATGAGAGAGGGAAGTTGGGGACAGGTGAAAGGAGACGTACAGAGGGAGGGGACATAGAAACGGACAGGAGGCGACTGGGGGAGGAGCAGGTGAACCGAGAGAGGGGAAAGTGAGAAAAGGGAAGGGGAGATGTACTATTTGAAACTGGAATAAATAACTATCCCAGTGACGTCGGGTTATCAGCTAGTCATCTTTAAAAATAGTACTTTTTATTTTTAAAAGTAACTGCCCGCAAAAGACTCAAGTCTTGCCACCCGTGAGTAGCCGAGCGGTCTGGAGAGCCACGTTACGGAGGTTCGATCCTCCCTCGGGCATGGATGTGTATGTTGTTCGTAGGTTAGTTTCACTTAGTTTAAGTAGTTTCTAAGTCTAGGGACTGATGACCAACGTAGTTTGGTCCCATAAGAATTACAAACTTTGGAACATTTTTGAACTTAAGTCTATAAACAGATAATGTAAGCAGGTTTTTATTTGGTCTTGTATCTCACATATACTTCTAATTGGGATATTGTAGTAGTATTCGGAAACGATTAAAAATTCAGTTAACATTATCAGTGGTTAGTCTAATCGTTAACAGTTCCTAGATTAATTTAAGTGCACTCCGAAGGCACTCAACCCGACACACTCTGATGCCAAGACAAAAGAAACGACAAATAAAATCTTTAAATTCATGTTAGTTTCGGTTTCATTTCATAAAAATTATGCCGAATGTTAATCACTATCATGTCCTGAGTTTAAGATGACTTTTCGTCAGTTCTATGACGAATCTAATCGAAGTTCGTGACAAATATATTACTATTATTATTATTATTTTTTACAGATCTGTTAGTCGCGAGATCCTGTATTTTTTTATGGGCATGGTGAGGACTGTCGGGAGATTCCAGACGCATCCCGACCATCTGGCAACTCTAATTATGACATTCCTGGAGACGAAAATATCTACTATTTAGCAATAAACGTGGGTTTCCTGATTTTTTTCCTAATCATTCACATTTCTATGGAATACAGAACATTAATGCTAGAGGGGATCAAGTTTAGTGATACACAGTCTCTTTTCTCAGTCGCACTCTTATCTGCACTGTTTACAGTTCTGAGCCTTCGGTAATCCAATACCTATATGTGCCATGAATAGCTGGATTACCAAGAATATAGTGTAGTAACAAATTATGCGATAATTTCTATGCTTTTAAGTACGCAAATTTTTATAGATCTCTTGACATTTTATGAAATGATGAATGTACATATTACTTTTAAAAGAAACAGGTCAAATTTGCATTCTTAGACCCGAAAGACAGAGAGAAAACAGATATTTAAATGTGTCTTAGAGACTTGCTATCCCTGTCACTTTCAAACACTTGGAGTGCATACCATGGATGAAGCACAATCGAGATCAGTAATACAATCGTCACCACTTTTGTGGCAGTCCCGAAACGCAAATTTCTGTAAGAAATTATTTTCATGTTTTCCGTTCAAATGGGCATTGTTCCATTACCAAAAGCATTCATTCCTATTATTCTTCCTGAAAGGGACGTTTTTTGAGAGAATATCGTCGACGTTTGTCTTGAAAGAAGAGAGTTCAGACTGTTGTTGTGTAGACTTTGGCGATTAATGAGGGAAGTCGAATTTGAAACTGGTAGCTCCGTGGCCTTTAAACATCACACGTCACATTGTCGATAATTTAAAGAACCCAATCCACACAGGGACGGCCAGTTGATCTGACGGAATATGAAGTTTCGCAATATGAATCTATTTCATGGAATACAATCCTTTTGTCTCGAATATGGTGAGTATGATGTTCCCTGAAAAACAAAACAGCATCACTCCTTCTGAACTTTACCTGACGGTCAAAACAGAATCATCGTTTTACGATGGTGATGGCGGTAATCTGACAAACGTTGCCACCAGTAGCATAGAACAGGCTAGGTACTGGGAGTGTTCTTCTAACGCCACACCTGTACCTAGCAATTATTCGTTGGTACTAGCTCCGTCCGATGTAACGTACATATTTGAAGTGCTAAAGTGCTTCCCTTGTCAGCTGTCACTGTGCGCTGATGACATAGAATAGTAAATGAAGGTGAAATGTGAGCGGTGGTTCCACATGTAAGCAGAGCACACGGCACCGCAAGGCTGCTTGTGATTGTCTGACTGACAGGATGCCAGGCGTACGAAAGGTCTCGCGCTCTTGCGAAATTCTCCGCACTCGTGCTGAGTAGCTTCTAGTCCAAGCATAAATGAGAAGCGATTGAAAAAATGTACCTTATAAATATAAATGCATATAAAAAACTGTAAATAGAATTTCTGTTGTATTAAACTAGGTCCAAGCTGGTGAAGGAGCCAAATAATCTAAATAATGGAAAAAAAATCTTCCATAATTAAATAGAAAACTATAAATACGACAAAAAGGTTTAAGAAGAGAATGTTATAGGACTTAAAACGATTATCATTTCCTTTCTTCTAACTCAGTATTGCTTATATTGTTTATCTAGATTTATTTATAATATCGTTAGATATGCTGCAAATTCATGTCCTCTACAACTCGTTAATGTTTGCATTTCCAAACTTTCTATTTATTGTAAGTGTAGTATGCGGCTATTTTTACACACATATCTAATTTTTGAAAAGTGTTGTCCATAATTCCCTAGATCATCTTACAGCAAGATATACATTAATAGTTTAAGGCTTGTTTATTTCGTATAGAGTTGAAGTAAAATTCTACTACATAATTTCAAAGTGTCGTCAATATGTAGGATCAAAAATGTTTTCAAAAATCTTGTCCATTTTCCACATTTTTTTAAAGATTATCTCAACCTTATGTGTAAGCGGTAGCTGACGGGGGAACTACCCTGAGAATTCAAGAAGAATATAATAAATCCAATTCCCCAGAAAGCAGGAGAAGACTAGAGTGAAAATTATAGCACTATCAGTTTCATAAGTCGTGGTTACAAAATGCTAACAGACGAATGTAGAAACTAGTGGAACCTGACAAAGGAGAAGATCAGTTTGGATATACGAGAAGGAATGTCTTATCTTAAGGTTAAGGAAAGGTAGAACCTACTTTTCTAGCTTTTTTGTATTTAGAGAAAGTTTTTGACAATTTTGACTGAAATACACTCTTTCAAATGCTGTTGGTAGCAGGGGTAAATATTGGGAACGTAAAATTATATTCAGTTTGTACAAAGAGCAGACAGCAAATGTTACAGTAGAAAGACATGAAAGAGAGGCAGTGGTTGGGAAGAGAGTAAGCCATGGTTGCAATCTTTCCTCAGTGTTACTCAGTCTGTACATTGAGGAAGGTGTGAAGAAAAAATTTGGAGAAGGAATTAAAGTTCAGGGTGAAGAAATAAAACGCGGTTTGTTGATGACACTGTCAGAGACAGCAAAGGACCCGGAAGAACAGTTAAACTGGCTGGACAGTTTCTTGAAATGAGTCTATAATATGAACATTAGCAAGATGGTAGATGAGGTAAGATAACGTACGATTGTCGCAGTACAGATAATACAAAATACAGAATGGCAAAGAGGAAACAAGCGTTCATGAAGAAGCGAAATTTTTTGACATCGAATACTAATTTCAGTGATAGGAAATCTTACCTAAAAGCATTATTCTGGAGTGTAGCTAAAAGAAGGGATGGATTGGTGGGACACGTTCTGAGGCATCGAAGATTTGTCAATTTAGCATTATAGGGAAGTGTGTGAGGTAAAAACCGTGCCGCGGCGGAGTGGTCGAGCGCATTGAGACGCTATGCTCCGATGCGCGAGGCCGTTCCGCGTCGGGGGCTCGAATCCTCCCTCGGGAATGGATGTTTGTGTTGTCTTTAGTATAATTTAGTTTATAAGTAGTTGTAAGTTTAGGGACTGATGACCTCGTAGTTATGTCCCATAAGCTTAACAAACATTTGAACATTTGGTAAAGAGGAGACCAAGAGTTGAATACAGTAAGCAGGTTGAAGTGGTTGTAGGTTGCGTTTCTTATTCGGAGATGAAGAGTCATACGCAAGACAGCGTCCTGTGCAGATCTGCATCAAACCAGACTGCGAATTGACGACCACAAGAACAACATTTCAAATTATATGTTATGGAAATAACACAGAGAGAACAAATTTTCTAACATTTTTTTCAGGATTTAAAAGACAAATATTTCGCACTACCTTGTCAGACGATGAAACTTTCATTTAAAAACTTAATGGACATAAATAACGTTTTTAGAGCAATGCGATGAGAGGGGAATAATACTCAGGTTAAAATCTTGACTTACAAAAAAATAAATAAATAAATAAAAGAAATAAAAATAAAAAAAATGATGCGCCTAGGAGTGGACCCCAGTACTATCGCAAATCTGTATACATGGACATCATTGATGTGTGAGTATATGATTACAGTTCCTTGGATCTGAAATGTGTACAACGCTCTCCAGAACGCATTAGTGTTGAAACTCTCCTGTTGTAACAGTCAACGGTCTGAGACTGTGAAGAAAGATGTTGCCTTTGAAATTCCGAAATAGTTCTGTTAGGGTATGTGATTATGACGGGGATAGGGTTCTCCAGGATATTTATTCTTGGAAGGTGGTCGCCAAATATTTCTATTTGCAAAGGGGTCGTAA
Source organism: Locusta migratoria (assembly GCA_026315105.1). NCBI lineage: Eukaryota > Metazoa > Arthropoda > Insecta > Orthoptera > Acrididae > Locusta > Locusta migratoria. The sequence continues at coordinate 78,213,204 of CM048750.1, read as the reverse complement.
TGAATCTAAGTCTGGCATCTGCTTTACTGACAATTGATTTTATATGGTCGTTCCATTTTATGGAATTAACTGCTTCCAGTTGCTGCCCTGTTATAGTGTAGCTAAATGATAAAGGAAGGATCTTTCTTTCTGGTGTATTCGCAGCACTTTACACTTGTCTACATTGAGATTTAATTTCCATTCCCTGCACCATGCGTCAATTCTATGCAGATCCCCCTGCATCTCAATACAATTTTGCATTGTTACAACCTCTCTATATACTACAGCATCATCCGCAAAAAGCCTCAGTGAACTTCCGGTGTTATCCGCAAGGTCATTTATATATATCGTGAACAGCAACGGACCCACGACACTCCCCTGTGGCACACCTGACATAACTCCTACTTCGGAAGACTTCTCTCCATTGAGAATGACCTGCTGCTTTCTGTTATCTAGGAATTCCTCAATCCATTCATACAATTGGTCTGATAGACCATATGCTCTTACTTTGTTCATTAAACGTTTGTGGGGAACTCTATCAAACGCCCTGCGGAAGTCGAGAAACACAGCATCTACCTGAGAACCCGTGTGTGTTCATTTTCCCTTACGTGCTTAAAGTGAAATACAGACAACATTAACACATTTTTAAATTAAGTAGATATTTCACGTTTGATAACTGATTATTTAATAAAACTGAGATTAATCGTTGGTGCATTAAAAAAATCAAAACTGAACACAGCATCTCTAGGACTCAATAAAATTGCACACTCTTTCATGTAGGTCTCAGTTTTTATAGTAAGGTCTCAAAGTTTGTAAACATTAGTACGGCACTCCAATACTTTGATGAGAAAGTATAGTCTGCAGTTGATGTCAGAGGTGAACGATTTACTCATAGATGTACGACTCCAGTGACGATTATGTATAATATCTGCTGGATTTGTCTCTCCTTTTACAGCAAATAGTTCCTGCATCGAGTTGCTTGCGCCAAGAAGAGAACGTTGTCTGTTCCCAAACACGAAATAATTTAAAGCGTATGGTTTATTCTTTCTTCTGTTCGCAAGGCTGCGCAGTCAGACCAATTTTCTCAGCCTTCATGCGGAAAGAGAGTTACATCTCGACTGCCTTTAACTTGTAATTTTCTCGGATTGCGATACATCTGGCTCTGACACATCAATTATATGTGGCAAGGGAACTAGGATATTACTTTATGCCAGGTTGTAAATGGTCGATGAAGACCTGAGGCGAGTGAGTCCGCATGTATGAAATCGTATTTTTTCTACAGATTCCAGGAACGAATTGAGAAACAAATGCGGCTGCAATGGCATCAGCAACAGTTAGTAATTTAATTTCAAAGCGATGAAAGAGGAAATGCGTAGTTCTCTGTAATTCTTTCACATGTCATGTACGATGCACTAGTGTTTATGTACACAAATTATTTCAAGTATGGATTATAATGTTAATAATATCGTTAATGTTGCAAATGAAAAGTCAAATATATTGCGACTTGTACAGTACCTCAACATCTACATAAATACTACCCTAATCACATTTAAGTGCATTCCAGTGGGTTAATCGAACGGTTTTTTTTTCCTAGCGTTCCATTCTCTAAAGGTACACGAGAAAAAGAAACATACCAAATTTGACATTTTCGATTTGATTTCCCTTACTATATTTTGATGATCATGTCTTCCTATGTAGGTGGGTGCTAGTAAAATATGTTTGCAATCGCAAGAGATAGTTGGTGATACAAATTTTGCAAATAGATCTGACCGCAGCGAATAACGCCTTTCTTTTAATGATTTCTACAGAACCCTGTGCGTCATTTTCGTAACACTCTCTACCTCGATAATACAAAACGAGCTGCTCTTTTCTGAATTTTCTAGAAATCTTCCGTCATTCCCACTTGGTGGGGATCCCACAGCGATCATAAGAGTTGGTAGTTAGTTTATTAGAAATGTTGCATCTTCTAAGTGTTTCGCAAATGGAACGTAGACTTTGGTTCGCTATATCTACATTATTTTTGTGTATTCTTTCCAATTTAAGATATTCGTATTTTATTTTCCTAGGTTTTAGTTCAATTTACTGCCTTTACATTTGAGTAATTTATTGTGTAAATGACGTTTAACGGATTTCTTTTAGTATTCATATGAATTGACGTCACATATAATTATTTAGGGTCAATTGCCAATTTTCGCACCATCCAGCTATCCTATCTAAATCATTTTGCAATTGCTTTTGGTCTTCTGATGAATTTACAAACTGATAATCGTCAGATTCTTCCGCGAACAGTCTAAGAGACTACTCACATTATCGCTTAAATCGTTTATAAAACACAGTACAGTAACTTATTTATATTATCAAATGGTTTTACTTTTTCTCTAAATTGTGATAATTCTAACTCCAACTTGAATGTTCATTTGTGTTGCCATTTTCCGCGGTAGTAATTACAGTTAATTATAACAGGTATCCAATCTTACGCCTACTGCGAGTAGGAAAAATTTTTAACAGCATCTATAAAGCATCTTTAGTGGTCCTGCAAATAAGGATTTACAGGTTTTTGCGTTTTGTATTATATAAATACAGATTAGAAAACAATTTTGTGTTTTTGGGCACGTTATGTGTTTTTTAAAGCGTGTATACAATTTACGTACCTTTTCATATCTTTACATCCCACTGTTGTCTTTTTCCTGCCTTGTTGGTTTACAATATAGGTTAATATTTACACACCTTTTCACACAACGTGAAAATTAGATTGTCCAAAAAAAATTTTATAGACAACGAAACGTTTCCTCAGACACAAATCGGCCAATCAGTGATTTTCTTACCTTGTATTGTTAGTTTTTTCCACAGGTCAAGAATTATTCTATTCTATCGTCTCGTCCAGCTTCAACATTCATATCTCACCAGCATGGAATACATGAAAGTAAAATTTACAAAAAATTGGTACTATCTTAACAATACAATGTACCCATTATTGTTAAGTCCCTAAGTGGGAACCACTTTTTACTGGTTGTTTTATTATTTAAAAAACTAGTATAAATTTAGTATTAAAATGAAAAGACTTTTTAATCGTGTACCGATAATTAATTTAAATTTCCTAAGTTGATATCGTCAAAGATTATGATAATTGAACTTCCTGAATTTTTAAAGTTATCGGCATTATGTAGAAGTCTAGATTGCAAATGACAGTATATTATGAATATCTTTCTTTGGCAGAAAGTAGATTGAATCAGCTATTAAAAATTTGAAATGCTCTTTGGCCATCGATATTGACGAACTACAATCAAAATTGTGTAGATTATACACCTTTGCCATCATAGACAGAGCCATCTGTTATTATAATCCTTGCCTCTTGGCATTGACATTCGTATATTCTATGTAGACAGGAAAGTAATGACTATGACATACAAACGCAACGTGGAAACACCGCCACGTCTTCAGAGGAGCATTACACTAGTCGTGCTCAATCCCATCTGGGGGAGCGATATCTTCCCGTCGCATTGTCAAGAGAATATCATCTTTCCGGTTCCTAAGTGTGGTAGAGACCCAATTGATGTGTATAGCTATCGCTCCGTCATCCTCACCAACGTTCAGTGAAAACTACTAGCACGCGTGCTCAGTCGAAGTTGTGATGGATCCTTGAATCGAGGGGCCTACTGTCCATGCCAGGATGATTTCTGAAAGAGGCGCTGAACTGTGGATAAATTGGCACACCTCGATTTTGCCATCCGGACAGCTTTTCTAGTCGCCACCCCCTAGTAGCCGTCTTTTTTCAATTGACACGACCTGGCGACACCACTTCCAAGTCTCAATTTTAAATAAAATAATTTTATATGTGAAGCTTACTGTATCAACTTCATACCTTGTTATAATAAGTTAAAGCACATTTTTATCCAAAAGTAACCTTGAAGGTACTAGTCGATGCCTCATATAATTCCTTGCTTATCCAGGAAATTGGCTCTCCCAGGGCTGCATATTGAGCGTTTCAGTTCTTAGTCGTCATTAATGACAAAGCAGCCGCGTTAGATTCATTATTTCCTTCATTACGTGCTGATGACTTCTGCATATATTTTTGTTCCTGTAGTACATCTGTTACTGAACGCCAGCTACACTGAGCCATACTCAAGGCGCAGTAGCAGGCTGTCGCCCATGGGTTTCAGTTCGCTGCCGCTAAAACCTGACTTTTTCTAACGTAGTTGGAAAGACCATCCAACAACTTCACATTGACGGCAACTTACTAGATGCTGTGGCAACTCTTCACTTCTTGGGACTAGTGTTTGATGCCCCTCACATTAATGACCTCCGCTGTCTTAACAATAGCACTTATGGTGCAGAGTGAAGTACATTGCTAAAATGCTACAAAGCCCTTGTTCTGTTACGACTCGAGCATGAGAGCCTAGTTTCTGGTTCAGCATCACCCTCAGCATTGCATAAATGCTGGAGCCAATCCATCGCTGTGGAGTTAAGCATACGGCAGGAGCCTTCAGAACAAACCCTGTGGCATGGCCCCCACAAGGGTTGGGCCGGGTGGACCCATGGGTCCAAGGCCCGGTGCTGAAGGGGGCCCGAGCCCAGCCCTAAATCATTCGTTTTATTGGTTACTGAAATTAAAAACAAACTAGAAAAACATGTTCAATATTTTTCATCTAAAGAAATTTTAGAAGATTCTGCAGGCAGTTGTAGTAGATATTTATAATAAACCGCTTATCTTAAACGATTACTTCTATTGATGCTCTTAGTTATTGTCATTAGTTGGTATTGTATGTGCTTGTTAACTGTGTATGAAATAAGACCAACTGTTGTCTCCTTGTTGTTTCAATATGCGACAACAATGCCATACATTCCTGCACTGATTGCCGTAGGTCAGCTGGGGATGGCAGTCATGTATGGATGAGTTATGCCTGCATGATTGATTTTGTGTATGAGTGTGATCTTTTCTGACGAAGGGCATGGCCGAAAATTTACAAGTTGTATGAATTTGAATAAGAGTTTGTTGGCAGCCCACCGATCATCTTTATGGTGAGTTGCTAGCTATCCTCATATTATCAATATTCCAATCTGGACCTTCCATTGTTAAAAATCAATAAAAGTACATATGATGGTGCAGTGAATTATCTTTCACAATCTGGCCGTATAAGTAATAAAACTGCATGAGACCAATGTGGCCTCAGAGATTCTTATATGTCGTAGCGTGCATCCGATCCTCCTGGTATTAAATGCCAAGTAGACTAGAGAAGCAGCTATAAAAACATGACACAATTAGTTCCTTTGCTCATTTTATCCTGGTTGTCATACCGCTTAGGGATTCGTTCTCATGTCATGCCGTTGGCACAGCAGTTTGACGTTATTTCTGGCGTGGCTTGAAATGGAAAGCTTTCGCTTTTCGCCAGCTTCATGTGTGTACAGCAATTCCGCCTTACCTTGTGCAGCGTCTGCCAGAAGTACGAACAATTGTTCTGTTAAGCTAAACTAGGGCTTACTGTGGCCCAGAGCCGTAGCGGAGGCGGGGGGATAAAGGGAATCAATACCCGCCCCTCCTACGAAAAGCTTGACTATTCACCTAATTCCTGATAAAGAAATTCAAAAGTATGCTGAAATTGCTCCTTCAAGATTTGTATTGAATAAATTTTAATATTGACCTATTGAAATACATCCGCGCCTATAGTTTAACTTACGTTGTAAAGCTTCACAAGTTAGAATATATTATGTCACATTGGCTGATCCGCCCCCTCCCCCTCGAAACTATATTTTGACTACGGGCTTCCTGTGGCCATTGTAAGTAAAGTCTCAATTTTAAATAAAATAATTTTATATGTGAAGCTTACTGTATCAAATTCATACCTTGTTATAATAAGTTAAAGCACATTCTAAAAACAGCATGATTAAGATATAAACATGCAATTACAAACTACTGCACACAACAGTGAAAACAGCAAGGGGGGGCGACTCGGATTCTGGGTCCAGGGTCCGAAATCGAATGTGAGGGGTCATGCCCAGTGGACAGTCTCCTCGTGGGGGCTGGAGTTCCTCTACTACGAATTAGGCGCTAAAAATATTTCAGACTTTCGTTGTTTTCCTAGTCATTCGAAGCAGCAACACTACTTATTGCACAATGGCGACCGAGATCGGGAATGACAGTTGGTGTCAGTGTCCGATCACTTCTCAGAATCTTTTCCCCTTCCATCTCTTTTCCAGTCCCAGTCCCACCGTTGTTCATACATCGACTTCAGCTTAACATGGAATCATCGAAGCCCTCTACAAACTCAATTCACCCTGACACATTTCGCCGCAACTTCCTGTCGATTCTTGAGGTGTCACGGGGCTCGAAGGTGAGCTACACAGATGACACGATGGTAGATGGTGGTGCTGACTTTTACCGGGTGATAAATAGTCAGTATAAATTTAAAAATTAATAAATCACAGAATAATGTAGGTAGAGAGGTAAAAATTGACACACATACTTGAAATGGCATGGGGTTTCTTTAGAATCATAAAAAAAATTCAAAGAATGTACGACAGATGTCGCTTCATCTGGTCAGAAAAGCAATAATTAGCATAACAAATTAAGACAAAGCAAAGATGATAATCTTTACAGGAAATGCTCAATATGTCCACCATCATTTCTCAACAATAGCTGTAGTCGAGTACTAATGTTGTAAACGGCTCTGTAAGGCGTGTCCGGAGTTATGTTGAGGCATTGGCGTCGGATGTTGTCTTTCAGCATCTCTTGAGATGTCGATCGATCACGATACAGTTGTGACTTCAGGTAACCCCAAAGCCAGTAATCGCACGGACTGAGGTCTGGGGAACTTGGAGGCCAAGCATGAGGAAAATGGCGGCTGAGGACAAGAGCCGCGGTGGAGTGGCCGAGCGCATTGAGGCGCTTTGCTGCGATGCGCGAAGCCGTTCCCCGTCGGGGGTTCGAATCCCCGTCGGGTATGGGTTTTTGTGTTGTCCTAAGTATAAGGTAGTTCAAAAGCAGTTTGTTACTTTAGGGACTGATGATCCCGCAGTTAAGCCCTTAAGCGTAACAAACATTTGAACACTTGAGCACACGATCATCACCAAACGACGCGCGTAAGAGATCTTTCACGCAATATGGGGTAGAGCGCCATCCTGCATAAAAATCGGTCGTTCCAGCAGGTTGTTATCAGCCAGGCTGGGGATGATGCGATTCTGTAACATATCGGCGTACCTCTAACCCGTCACGTTAGCAGTTATTACAAAACCAGAATCACGCAGTTCCCCGAAGAAACAAGGCCTGATAACGGTAGATGTGGTAAATCCAACTCATACCTTTATTTTCTCGTCGTGCAATGGAGTTTCCACAACAGTTCTAGGATTTTCGGTAGCCCAAATTCTGCAGTTTTGGGCATTGACAGACCCTCGGCGCGTGAAATGAGCTACGTCGGTCCACAACACGTTACTCAACCAATCCTGATCTTCCGCCATCTTTTGAAACGCCCACACTGCAGATGCCCTCCGCTTCACTAAATCGTCAAGTAACAGTTCATGATGCCGATGGATTTTGTAAGGATAGCACCGGAGGGTACGCCTAAGTGCCAACCAAACAGTAGTGTACGGAATGCCGGTACGACGTGCGACTGCACGAGCGCTGACTTTGCCGTGCATAGACGAATCCGCTACAGTCTCCATTTCTTCTTAACTGTCTCAGCAGCACTACGCCTTGTGCTCGGTCGGCCACTAAGGGGGCTGTAGTCTAAAGAACCCGTCTCTTCGAACTTCAAAATCATTCTCGTGACAGGTGCATTTGTCAACGGACATTTACCCGTTCGAATCCCCTTCCTATGGCGATAGGATCGTAACTCTGAACTTCACTAAAAGCGCCTTTTCAGGTAACGTCAACATGCTGCAATTGCTGGTGCATCTGATTCTCTCTCTCATTACAGCTCATTTCATACATATGCGGAGTCACTGACGTTTTGGTGTCCAGCGCCATCTGTCGGACATTTTTGTACTTTTTCCCTGATAATACCCGAAGTCATACCAAGCACGTGTGTCAATTTTGACCTCTCTATCTACATTATTCAGTGATTTATAAAGTTTTCAAATTTACACTGACTGTTTGATCACCCGATGTTACACCGATGCAGGACATAACGAGTTGAGATCCTTCCAGAACGGCTGCCGTGTCTTGACAGCTGCTAGACAACATCCGCGAACTCGGTCATATCCCTTCCTGTACTGCAAAGTCCTTCCTTATCTGCAGCGACTCCCTGAAGGTCTGAAAGCTCTCCTTTGCTAATAACCGTCCAAGAGTCCATTGACGCCGTCGAACTACGTGCGTTGTCAACAGTGCTTCTCTGGACTCCAGGACATGTGAGAATAGAAAAATACGAACAAAGGTTAGCCATATACGCTATCCATAAACTACCTCTGCAGATCGTATACCGGAACTGACCTCCGTTCGATGTTAGGCAGTCTAGTTCCCAGGTAATGAAATATCGAACTGTGTACACTACCAATGCCCAATAAACTAAAGTCAATGAATGATGGAACGAAGGTGTGGAAGTCCACTATGTGCGTCTCTCGCAGGGACTCTGTCGTCGGCTCCGCATCGGTCACACTTGGTTGACAGACGATCACCTTCTTCGTAACAAGAACTCAACTCAATTTCACGTTGTGGTGCCGCATTTTATCCGCTTTTAAATTACCTGGCGTGTTAAACCGCGTTTTAGCTGACGATACCGTAACGGATGGTTCAGTTTTACATTTTATTCCGGAAAGTATAATCCCATTTGATATTTAGTGAGTGTCCATTATGTATTTGTTTTCCATTTGCCTAATAGCATTAGGCAGGAGATTTTTACATGTTGCAGAGTTGTTGGATGTTCGAATTTTATTTCTGTGATGACCCAGCGAAGACACTCTGGTATTTTTAAAATATTTATTTCCTTCCCCCATTTTATCTCCCGTTTCATTTTCGACGAGTTATATTCTAAGCTTGAATGTAATTTAACACATTGTCTTAGGAAAATTTTAGACTTTTAATGTAATCTTTGTGAAACGAAAAATGAAATGATGACCGTTGCAGTTTAGTCCATTTAAAAATACAACCAACCAACTAACCAAACTCTGGGACAGTGGTTTAGAGGGGTTCCCTTCTCTCTGTATGTTACACCTTAGTAGTGGTTTCAGTTTTCGAAACGGGGTGGAGTTGTGGCTCTAATGGTAGGAAATTACTGATTTATCCATTTTCATCGTTGTGGAAGGTGGTGAATATGCTTCAAAAGTGTTTTCCTTGGTACGTTGGTTTTGTCATTTATAAGCTGTTCCTTTTCTGTTATGGTTTTAAAGGTGTGGAAGATTTCTTGTTTGCCTAGGCGTTCCTTCCCGTTATTTATTCGTATAATTTCCATGACTGTGTCTCTGGTGATAATTTTATGTAGGTTTTAGAATAAGTGTGCTGCAAACGTTGAATGGTTTGTTTTATACTTCCAGGCCCTTACATTATCTTTATATGTAGCGTCAAATTCATTTTCTAGAAAGTAATCGGACAAGTCATCCCACCCCGTATAAAAGCATTCAATATACTCTTTTCGTTTATTAGTTTTCTACTATGCACTGAACCGAGTAATTGGAATTACACTCTTAATTTTACCAACTTTACGTGTAATTTCCTCTTAGTTTCAACCTACGCGACAACTGGAGTCCATAAGAGGTTGTATAATATCAAGGAAAGGAACGATCTTTACTCTGCACAATAAACAATGACACAGATCAACTCTTCCTAAAGGCGAAAGGAGCTTTAAATCGAAACAATCAAAAGAGTAATCAGATGGATAATCCATAACATGTAATAAAACTATCGAAGAATGAAAACATTACTTAGGACTTGAGTCTGTACATATATTTTGCCAGCTTTGCCTGTTTTATGTATTACATAAGTCTACAAAGCAAATTTTTAACGACGTTGCAATGTTTTAGCAAAATGTGTGATGGAATATTAACAACAATTCCTATCAGAGCTTTTGATAGTGACGAATGTCAAAACGTCTACGGCTTTAATAAAGTTCAATTGCAGTCGATACAGGTAAATTATTTCTAAGTTTATGTTAAGGTATCTGTTGTCTTAGAGGGTTAAATATAATGATTATTCAACCGAAATTTCGAGTCGCTTAAATGATTTAAATAACCACTAGGTCTTCTTACTGGGTGTCCAGAAAAGGGCTCCCTAATTTCAAAATTAATTATCTCGAAAACAAAATATCGATAGAGGAATGCAGTAAACGGTATGTTTATTGTGAAAGCTGTAAGAAGTTTATACAGCAGTTTGAACTAATAGTTACAAAAGCTGCCAACAGATAGCTCTGTACGCTGTACAGCTCATATCAGCATACATAAGTGAAATAATCGTATGAAAACACTCTTTTCAAACAATCACATCACAATGTTTTCAAAATGTTCACCATTGGCACTACAGAGGTGGCGCAAACGAAGAATGAAATTCGCCATCACATTTCGTAGTGTCTCAACCGAAATGGATTCACATGCCACAGAGATCGCCGATTCAAACTCGTCCAGCGAGGCGGAATGCTTCGTTTGGAACATGTCTTTCACTGTGCCCCACAAAAAAAAGTCACAGGAAGTCCAATCCGGCGAATATGGAGGCCAATCCATTCCTGCACCAGTAAATTTGGAATATTCCAAAGCAATCACTCGATTCCCGAAGTATTCCTCAAGAAATCAAAACACTTGTTCGGTCCGATGTGGTCGGGCTCCGTCTTGCATAAACCATTCAGTACCTGGTCGATCCTCTAACGCTTGCTGTGTGGCAACAAATTGTTCCAAAATTGCAAACGTAACGTGCACCAGTTACCGTTTCTCGAATGAAAAAAGGGCCAATAATGCCTCTGCTGCATACTGCAGCCCACACAATAACTTTAGGAGAAATCAGGGGTTTCGCTTCACACCAATATGGCTTTCGGAACCCCAAAATCGCCAGTTCTGCTTATTCACGTATCGAATCAGGTGGAAGTGTGCTTCATCTGTAAACCAGATGCAGCCAACATCAAATCCTTCACTATCAATCATTTTGAGCATCTGATTAGCAAAGGCAACCCTTTGTTGCACAGCTCGTGCAGGTATGGCCTGGTGCGTTTGAATTTTGAATGGAAACATGTGTAGGCTCTTTCTCAGTATTTCTGCATGTTGGAACGCTTCAAAGCAGTCTCAGATGCAATTCTACGGACGGATGATATTGGATTTCGCCAAATAATTCCAGAAACTGTGGCGATATTTTCGGCTAGCTGCGGTTTGCTTGCGGCCAACATGCCCCATTAGATCATCAGTTACGCTGCCTGTTCGTTGAAATTTTGCGAAGAGCGTACGAATGGTTTTCGCATCGGGTCCTTTTGGAACATTAAATCGTGCTTGAAAACTTCACCTTGTTGCCGTAGGACTCGTTTCTAAGCTGTGGTACACTAGCACCAGAAAAACGCGTTGTCCAAAGGAGTACATGGCTTTAATCTCTTCCTTCGGTACGCTAACCTCCTTTCACGTTTCAATAGTGGACCTGATCGCTCTGGGTTTTGGATCACTATTTATACTAGGCATTACGTATGGCGATTACTGCGCCATCTGTTAGCAGCTTTTGTAACTATTATTTCAAACAGCTGTATAAACTTCTTACAGCTTTCACAATAAACATATCATTTACTGCAGTCCTCTATCGATCTTTGTTTTCGAGATATTTAATTTTGAAATCAGGGAGTCCTTTTCTGGATACCCTGTATCATAATTCAACATTTTTAAATATACATGATCCATTTTATTTAAGCTATATGCCGATTTACATCTTGTCACGGAATGAAGACAATCGTTGGAGACGCGACTTGTGAAAACAAAGATTCCATTTACAGAATATATAAGATAAACTTCTTGTGTTTTATTTCATGAGTCCCTGTGATCTGCCGCCTTATTATATTTTGTCGGGATTTGTGATTTCAAGCTAGACATCCTAAATGTTCAGTGAATCAGCAATCTGCTCTGCAACAGTTGGCATCTTCCGCGGTACCTGGGGACGAGCGGTGTGTTCCCAGCTTTAGGTCAAGATGATGCGTGGAACCTGGTGGAGCGACAAGAATAATTCTGTTTCACTAGCGTTCCTTGGCGCTCCACTATAATTATTATGGTTAACACATTTTATTCCGTAACATACATAGGTTTGATGAAGGCGCTAGCTCGACAGGAGCTAGAACAGTAGGTGGCGTCGCCTTCGAGCTGCAACCTTGGTGTTTCGTATGATGGTAGGGCCCGCGCCGCGATGCCGGGAAACGATGCAAAGACTGTTATTGTGAAGTGCTCTATCCCTTCACCAGGCTATGCAGCGGTCAGAGGATCCACGAAGGGACCTCTCTGAAGTCGGATGTCGTGCTGGTTCCCGACTCGGGTCACCGGCTGGCCGGATTAGCAACAGAGTGCTAACTCGGCGACAGGAACATTGGCCTTTAGTAACCAACCAGTGAAGACTACGCTGGCCTCAGGCAGGACCATACAGGTGTGAAGTCGTCAGCACAGCGGATCACCATCTTCCCAGATGATGTTTAGTGTGAAGTATGGCCTCGACCAGACTCCATCTCTTAGCTATCTCTAGCAGCTACCCGTATGTACTGCTATCTGTGACAAAGACTAAGCACAACGATTAGACCAGTGAATTGACGACTACCTCCTGGGCATCGACGATTCAGAAGACCAACTGACTGCTACTTCTAAATGTGGGATTATTTATACATAAAATTGGCTGAAGCTATGACGTATGAAACGGTTAGAATGTGTTCCCTTTGAAAATGCAGTGTTCGCCCGATGTCTCTTTACCGCTGACGTATCCTCGGTCTTATTCACTGTTATGACAGAGTTAATTATGAAATGTTTATTAGCTGCGTCTCTGTCTGACAGCCATTTCACTCACACACAGTCGCTGACGGTAGGCTTTCCAACTTGCCGACGCGCGGCTGCCGTCATCACGCAAGGCGGGTGAGCATTTTCTGCTACCGGCGGCTGACCTATTCCGTCTTGCTAAAGTGAGCAAACCAAGATCTTAACACATTTACCTGTCACAATGTTTGCGGCGTAACAATATATATTACAAAGTTGCCAAATACTCGTCATTTCTCTAGCCTGGCGCTATGTTTGCTGAAACTGTTTACCTTAAATGAAATACTGAACAAGCGATCTTGGCATATATACTTCTCAACTCTTTCTCTTTGGCCAGTTCCCGCAAAGGCAGGGTCGCCTCTGCATTAAATCCGGATTTCACTTGACTTAACATTTTTGTTGTGGCCGGATGCTTTTCCTGTCGCCACTCCATGCCCCCTGGGAGGAAATGTTTACCCCAAATGTCTCTATATAGTGTTAAATGTGTGAAAGTGTACGGTGTTACGAATTGTTTGCGAATGGCGTAACTGAGGCGGGACTTGGGGACGAGTCCGGTGTTTACCTAGGAACTGTGGAAAACCGCCTAAAAACGACATCCAGGTTGGCTGGCACTCCGACTCGCTTCGTTAATCCGCCAGTCGGAAAGCGGTGCGTTAGAGTACCCGCCTGAGCGAGCGGGTTGGCATATACAGGTTAAACCGAAATTCAAGCACTCGGACCTCAGAACATGATTCCTCACATGTCAGCAATAAAAAAAATGTATCTCACAAAATTTCGTCCAGTGCATATTTCTGACAGTAAATGAATATCGAAGACTGAGATGGGTGAGTGTTCCGTTCGTCAGTGTGTTACAGAATTACACAATTACACCAACAAACTGGCAAGGGATGTAGAAGGTGTCTCGAGGAACAAAATAAGCATAGAAACCCATGCCTGGAAACGTCACCCAGCGACGCTACAGAACGTCAAAAATGCTTGAGGGGCTGTCTGGCGGCAGGCGGCAGACTTGGACTTTCCGCAGCGTCGTTGAATGGCGTTTCCGGACATGAGTTTCTGTGGTCATTTTGTTCCTCAAGAATCCTTCAACATCCCCTATAAGTCTGTTGGTATAATTGTGTAATTCTGAAACACGCTAACGTAAGAAACAAACAGCCATCTCAGTCTTCGACGTCTGTTTACTACCGGAATTATGCGCAGGACGAAATTTTGTGATAGATGTTTTTTTTTTAATTATTTCTGGCATGTGAGAAATCGCGCTGCGAAACCCGACTGCACGAATTTCGATTCACCCTGTGTACTTCCCAACGAATGGAATCAACTCGCTTTTATACTTTCACTGTAGGTTATATTAAGGTTGTGACTTTTCTGTATCAAAATTACTAAAAATTAAAAATTACTTACAATTTCTATAGCCTCTCTATACTGGCTTTCGTGGTATCCATTTGTGGCTGCTAAAACTTGAGTCTTATCTCGACGCGGAATTGAGTAATGCTTTACTGAAGAATGGTTATTCGTCTACAGAGATAAGGAGAGCTTTGAGACCGACACGTAGAGTTGAAAACGACGAAAGGGTTCCTGTGAAATCTAAAGTCTTCCTACCTTTTATTAAGGACGTCACCGACCGCATCGGTAAAATTTTGACGAAACGGAATGTTGCCGTCATTTACAAACCTACTCGAAAGATACAGGATCACCTGAAATCGGCAAAGGATGCTCGCAAACCGCTGGAAAAAGCAGGAACTTATAGGATTCCGTGTAGCTGTGGGGACGTGTATGTGGGTACCACAAAAAGAACAGTCATAAAACGACTGGATGAGCACAAGGGGAACTGCAGAAGGGGAGAGATTGACAGATCAGCTGTTGCTGAACATGTTTTCCAACCAGGGGACCACCTTATTCAATTTGATAAGACTCAAGTTTTAGCAGCCACAAATGGATACCAAGAAAGACTGTATAAAGAGGCTATAGAAATTGTAACACACCCCAATAATTTCAATAGGATGGAGTAGGGCGTGAAACTAAATGATATCTGGATTCCGGTTTTGAAGAAGAAATGTAACAGTCTTCCACCATGGGACGACATTAACGGACGGAGGCAATCGGCAACGACGAATTGCGCGCGCATGCCAAAAACATCTGACGTCACACCACTGCGCGCGAGCCCTTGTAATCGGAATTTGGCTTCAGCCAGGGTGTGAATTGGACATCCAAAAGTGCCACGATCCCCCTTGAGAATGTCCTCCGCAGTCGGGGACGAAACGTTGGGTTTTAATAATAAATCCACTAGACCACGGCATAACAGCCCGGAAATTTTTAGTGATTTTGACCATTCCGGCCGTGAAAGTTTACATTTTACAATACGACTTTTCTGTATCTACATCTAAATCTACATAGATACTCTGGAAAGTGCCTGGCAGAGGGTTCATTAACCACTTTCATAACTTTTCTCTACCGTTCCATTCTCTAATAGCGCGCGGGAAGAAAGAACACATAAATCGTTCCGTTTTCGATCTGATTTCTCTTATTTTATTGGGATGGTCATGTCTCCCTAAGTAGGTGGGTGCTAGCAAAATATTTTCACATTCATAAGTAAAAGTCGGTGATTGACACTTCGCAAACAGATCACGCCGCAATGAATAACGTCTTTCTTTTAATGAATACCACCCCAATTCGTGCAACATTTCCGTGACGCTCCCCCCCCCCCCCCCGTAACGTGATAAAACAAAACGAGCTGCCCTTCTCTGAACCTTCTCAATATCTTCCGTCAGTCCCACCTGGTGAGGGTCCCACAAGGGGCAACAGTACTCCAGGAGAGGACGCACAAGTGTGATGTAGGCAGTCTCTTTGGTGGAGCTGGTGCATCTTCGAAGCGTTCTGCCAATGAAACATAACCTTTGATTCGCCTTCCCCACAATATTTTCTATGTGTTCTCTCCAGTCAAAGTTGTTCGTAATTGTAACTCCTAGGTATTTGTTAGAATCTACGATCTTAAGGTTTGACTGATTTATCGCGTAATTGAAGTTCAGTGGATTTCTTTTAGTGGTCATGTGTATTACCTCACACTTTTCTTTATTTAGTGTCAATTGCCAATTTACGCACCAAGTAGAAATTTTGTCTAAATCGCTTTGCAGTTGCTTTTGATCCTCTGTTGACTTCACTAACCGATAAACGACAGCATCATCCGCGAACAGTCTAAGGGAGCTATTCAGATTGTCTCCTAAATCGTTTATAAACACGAGGAAGAGTAGGGGACCTACAACGCTTCCCTGTGGAACGCCAGATATCACTTCTGTTTTACTCGATGACTTACCCTCAATTACAACGAACTGTGTCCTTTCTGATAGGAAATCGTGAATCCAATCGCACAATTGGGAAGATATTCCATAAGCACGCAATTTCATTACAAGTCGCTTGTGGGGTACAGTATAAAAAGCCTTCCGGAAATCCAGAAATATGGAATCGATTTGAGATTCCTTGTCGTTGGCACTTAACACTTCATGTCAATAAAGGGCAAGCTGTGTTTCGCAAGAGCGATACTTTCTGAATCCGTGTTGACTATTGGTTAATAGGTCGTTCTCTTCGAGGTAATTCATAATATTCGAGAGGCCCCACTCTGTGAACAGAAGAAGCCGATACATCGGCGGTAGTACAGCTGGCTACGGCGTTCGCTGATCGCCCGTGTGCAGGCGCGCGCGCCCAGGGGCTTCCCCGCGCACAGTTAATATCAGTTGGCGGCCCTGAGAGCGGCCTTTGTCCGCGGCACTCGACAAGGCGCGCCTGGCCGGCTGCTCCGTGGCGCCGACTCGCTTACAGCCGGCGGCAGGCGGCAGCGCCAGACCCTCCCACCTGCCCGAGACAATGGCCGCGACAACAATGGCACGCTCCGCGCGGCGGAAGGAATGCGGTTTCCCGGAATGCCGGAGCCTACCGAGGCATCTCCGGCCACCGCAAAGGCGCCCAGCTAATTCATCCTGCCGCCGCCTGGAGTCAGTGGAGCGCGGGTGTCAGAGGACTTACTGCACGGCTCCGTGTCACAACACCTGTTTGAATTACGTTCCGTTCGATGGCTTCAACCAAATATGTTCGTCATTTGGAGTCCAAGATTTGCTTCCTTAAGGCTAGTCTACACGACGACACTAGGGTGCGACACTCGTTGCATGAAATCAATTGCGCGCAACTGGTTTAGAGTATGTCTGTAGACACCAGTGGCGACGCTAGACGAAAACTGGGCGTCGGCGAACACGTCTTTGCGAGGCCCCTTTCATTTTTTTTTTAGTAAGGAAGGAAATGTTAAATAAAATGAGTTGAATTGTACATCAATAATCATTATACAAAACTTTTATTAGTATAATATACAAGTATTATTGCAGTGACAATAATTACAATAAACACGAATTAATATAGAGAAACTTTTCGGCTTTTCGCCTCACAGATTTTTTTAACAATCACAGCATAATTAATGCTAGCCGCTGTTTCGGCTTTAATTAATAGTACTGACAACGGAGATAGTTTTTTTTTTTTTTTTTTTTTTTTTTTTTTTTTTTTTTTTTTTTGGGGGGGGGGTTGTCATTGTGATTTTCAAGTATGTCTTAAACAATTTTAACTTTGAGAAACATTTTTCGGCCGAAGCTGTACTGACTAAATGTGAGCGTAATTCTGATTGTTATATAAGCATTTGGATATACTGTACTGCTTACAAATTGTTTTCTAAAATGTACTGAAGAAGTTGTTTTTCTAGTATTTAACTAAAAATTTCATCACTGCTGCACTCATTCGGAAATAAATATGGAAACTAAATAGCTGCCGGCGGGGAATAGCCAAGCGCACTAAGGCGTCATACCATGGTGAGCGAGGTCGCTCTTGTTGAGGTCCAATCCCACTTGCGTACGGCTGTTGTGTTTGTCCTTTGGTTAAGCTAGTGTACGTTAGATGTAGGTCGTCGCTACATAACCAAGCAGTTGAAAAGCGCCGTTAAACTTCAAATATAAAAAAAGAAAAAAAACTAAAATTTTGACAATGTTTTGCGAGGCCCCTGCAGGCGCGAGGCCGTCAGTGGTTGCCGACGTCGCCGACGCCTAGCGCCGCCACTGGTAGACACGTCGCCAATCCCATACACTTCAGTTTCGTCGTTTGTGAGTGCCGTAGTCGCCGTAGAATGAAAGTTTGGGTAGCTGTAACAGTTGTGGCGGAGCTATTGCTTCTCTGTGACATGTCTCTGCATAAGACTAAACATAAAGAGAGTAAGAAACGTGTTTAGGGTTCGTGTGGGATTAAAATAAGACGTCAGCTCGGTTGCTAAGCAACCTTGCTGCAAGAAATTGTGGTTGAAGACCCTAGAAGTAATTTTAATCTACTTAGAATGTCACCAGAGAAGTTTACGTTCCTTTTAAACAGAATTAGTAATGCAATGAAGAAACAAGATACTGTTACGTGAAGCATTGTTACCAGAACTGAAATTAATTTCATTGCATTACGTTTCTTGTCGTGTAGATATTCGTCTCTACAGTACCTGTACCGTGTTCCCAAATCCACAATTGCCATAGTTCGTTTGCAAAGGTGTTTGGAATTGAATGTATTTTAGTCTGCAGTTCACTAACCGTCACCCCATCAATATTTAATTTACGAATAATTTCTTGAAGAGCACCAACAGGCCGCTGCTTATTCCTAAGATTTTCATCGTTGAAATCCCACAAACACCAATGCATCGTATATATGCTCAAAAACCGAATTATTTCTGTATTGGTTATAACGTAACCTAAAAACGCGCAATCAGTTTCGCCAAAGTTGGAAGGTGCCAAAACTGTTTAGTTTCGCCAACGAGTTGCGCAAACGCCTGCCGCGCATGCGCACTGGCCATTAGCGCAGGCAGTTTCATGAAACCTCGTGTCGTCGTGTAAACTAGCCTTAATACAGCAGAGGTGGTCACAAATCGGCTCAATGAGCAGCGCTCCGGCTCAGGCCGGAAAAAGAGCAACGTTCGCGCTCGGCAGGTAGTTATCCTAGTTGCCGCTAGAGGTCTGCATGCTTGCTGGCGCGCCTGACAAACGTTCGATAAGGCGAGTTACAATACGCCGCGACAGACTCATACTTGGGAAAGAACGTGATAACTGTGGACATAGTTCGTCTGCTACGACTTCCAAACTCTGCTTCACAAATTTACCGTCACAAAATGGTCGGTTTAGTACGGGCTATCAGCAAAGCTATTATGTAACTAGCACGAACAGCAGCATCGGAGGATGATGCCTCACATTCCTGTTTAAGAAATTAACAGAGTTGTCATTTCAAAGGAAAATTGGTTTTATTAAACAAAACACTGTGATTAAGTTATCTCGTAAGTAGGTACAGCATTATAATACATACCTCTCCTTTACTTCCTTCCTCGCGCAGGTTATTAAGAAGATTATGTCGCATTTCACCTTCTACACTTCCATACTGGTTGAAGTGATGTGTTCTATAGTGGCGTTCTAAATTGTACTTTTTTATGCCTTGTATTGTAGCACATACAAAAACATTTTGCTCCTCCTTCGATTTCAGTGAATAAGTAATCACACTCCAAACTAGAGTTGAACTGGAAAATAGAACGCCGCTTTACCGCGCCGATTTGACTAGCTATTTCAACTCCATAGCGTACTGTACCATAACGTAATATCATAGATTATAACGAAAACCCTGAAGTAAAAATATCGACCTAACAGATGGCACTGTTAGCGGTGTCGTGTGAAACAAAACAAAAAAATCGCTCTTATATTTACAAGATATTTGCCGGCTCGACTGCACGCGCTGGACATTTTAGAGAAGAGTTTCCAGTATTATGTTTATAAGTTACTTACTTATAAACATAATAGCATTTTTCAGGAGATACCCCCCGAAGTGGAATCAGTTCATTCGAGTTGGGTACTAAAGAGTTGGCACCATTATCTTTATAAGTTATTTTCTAACGCACTCTGCGGCTACGTTAGCGCGTTGGCTGCGCATAGCGCCATTTAGTCTGTTCAGCAGGAACTACGTGATGGACGTCAGCTGCTCGCGGCTCTGCTCGCGCTCAGGCAGGCGGCTCCGCGAGCGCGGCTCGCTTATTGCCCACCTCTGTAATACAGGGTAGTCGGAATTCTCGTTACAAACTGCTGGCACTTTTACAGGGTAGTCAGTACATAACATTTTGAGTAGGACCCATGTCCGTTCTGTGACACTTTCAATTCAGGTGTGTAACTCGTCAACGTCTGCTGCGGGACAGCCGGCCGCGGTGACCGAGGGGACTGAGGCACTCCAGTCACGGTCTGCACTGCCGCTACGGTCGGGGGTTCGAATCCCCCCTTGGGCATGGATATTTGTGCCGTCCTTAGTATTAGCTACTTTGTAAGTAGTTTGTAAGTTTAGCGACTGATCACCCCGTAGTTAAGTCCCATAAGCTATACAAACATTTTGAATTTTTTGCTGCGGGACAGCAGAGATTTGGTGAAAGATAGATAGGCCTTGGTGGTCCTACCGATCGCCGGATTTAACCCCTATAGATTACTTCTTGTCGGGTCGTATGAAGAGCCTAATTTATTAGACACCTGTAGAGACAGAGGAAGTTCTGCTGGCACGAGTTCTGGCCGCTGCAAAAGACATTGAAGACACACCAGGTGGGATGGACAGAGTGTACAGAACAGGCTTCGGAAGTACAATGTGTGAAACAACATTGGTGGTCGCCACATCGAGCCGTTTTTGTCAGTACATGACGGTTGGTGCCATAGATACTGCGTTGTTGTTGTTGACTAATGTAAACCATAGGTGTAAACTGAAATGAAAATGCGTAAGTAATAACGGTACGATTCAGTATTCTTTTCAGATTGATTGCAACAGTTGTAATGGATCACACCTAATTACATTCCTCAAGTAGGAATGGACGAGATGATCAACTAAATTGAAACCCTCGTGGAACGGAAACGATACGTTTCCGAACATGGGTTCCTATTCATCATGTTATATACTCAATACCCTGTACAAATCTTAGAAGGATTTCCGACTACCGAATATGTGGAAAGGATGATTCTTTTTCTGTCTTGAGGAAACACATTTTGTTTTATTCGCCGAAATATATTTTAGAATAGTTTCACTATCATAAAGGGGATTTTTAAAATTATTACGTCTGTTAAATGACACGTTGTGCCAGGATGGAAGTGGATAGTGTGGGAATCGGTTGACGAAATTAGGCCCAGAGTTGCTGTTGAACCAACAGAGAGGTTTATTCCTAGTAAAATTTAAGCCTTTAATTCCTAGTGTAGGTGATCAGCTACATACTTTATTTTTCCCATTACATCTCAAACTGATCAAAATTTTACCACAAATTCATTTTTAGCTTCTTCTATACACAGTGTTGCATATGCAAGTAGCTCGTCATGGAAATTATAAATTGCAGAGTTGTCCTGAATCATTTAGACATTTAGCTGCACTGAGTTACACCTAACAAGTTCGTTTGTTACTTTAGTATTCCCCTTTCGCCATGTAAAAGTAGTTAATCACACACTACTGGTGCATTACGAGCTACTTTCGGGAAAGTTTAGAGGCATAATAGTGGCATTAACTGCATCGCGTACATCATTAAAGCAATATATAGCCGACCAGTTATGATCTTTTTGTTGCTAGTAGTGCATAACTTTAAGGAATTTTTGCCATATTTTTCTCAGTATATACGCACTAAACATTAATCGTGGCAGTTTTTATAGCTTCAAATAAAAAGTCATGAATTAAAGGGATAATGGTAATGCCGGTTCAGATGAGCTTGGCGCAGGATACAGTGAAGTTGGAAAAAAAAAGTATGGAAACGACGGAGCGGTCAGGCGAACTTGTGAACAGGTCGGGAGCCAGGAATCAAGAGCGGGACCGATCGAGACCGGGTCGGTCCCGCAGCTACAGGGCACCACTTGTTCACCATCTGGTCTCGAATTAGATTAGTGCTATTCCATAGATCATGAATACGACACCTCGTGATGATGTCGAACGTGTCAGGTCAATAAAACGTGTTATTTTCAAGATATTACATTATGCGACATATTGCATACTTTTTTTTTTTTTTTTTTTTTGGTGATTTATTACTTTATATAAAAAATGATTCTAACGAGTAAAAAGATTTCCCGTATAGAAATTATTGTAATTTCTTTTGAAATGGTAGTTGGCTATCGTCAGACTTTTTGGATGCTATTTGGTAAGTAACGGAAGACTTCTGTGGCAGAGTAATTCACCCATTTCTGTGCCAAAGCTAGATTTAACCTTGAATAGTGGAGATCATATTTTCTCCTAGTGTTGTAGTTATGCACACTGATATTGCTTTTGAATTCGGACTGGTAATAACAAATTTCATAAGTGAACTAGAGGACCTGTGTGAATTATTCGCACTGTTAGTGGAATGACAAAAAAGTTGGAAAAAAATGGAAGTAAAGTTGAATGTTCACACATAGCTTTTTTCAGACTAAATCAATGCAACAGACTAAAAGCGAAAATGAAAGAGCTTGATCCGATGGGTGTTGTTAGGTCAAAAAGAACTGCGTACCTTTATTAGAACCGAAGATATCGTAAAACAAACCGATTAAGATATTCAATGCAAAGACAGAAGCATACCTCGTTTGAATAAAAAATAAATGATTTGGAGACAATTCTGATACTTGATGACAAATCTGCGAATGAATACCTTTCGTTTAAAGCGAAAGTCTGATAGAACAGCCTCGCCGACTGACTTTAGTTTACCGCAAGGACATCCCCACAAGAAATATACAAAAGGAAATCACGTTCAAAAAATGTTCAAACGTTTGTACAACTTATGGGACTTAACTACGGGGTCATCAGTCCCTAAGCTTACAAACTACTTATGAACTAGCTAAGACTAAAGACGGCACAAATATCCATGCCCGAGGAGGGATTCGAACCCCCGACCGTAGTGGCCGTGCTGACCGTGACTGGAGCGCCTCAGTTACCTCGGCCACCGCGGCCGGCGAAATCGCGTTTGAGAATAGAAAAAGAAAGGAGAGAGTTATGTAAATTCTGATACTTGATGACAAATCTGTACTTTTCGTTTAAAACAAAAATGAAGGAAATCGGCCTGGTAGTTTTGTCGGGCCGACTGAGATTAGTTTTCGTAGATTCTTTTAATATATATATATATACAAAGTTACTGTGAAGATCCCTAGCTCATTATATAAGTGTCTGCAGGATTACCGTGAATGCTATCCATATATCATTCTGATTACACGCTATTGTTTATGAATTCTTTTTTACCCAGAGATTAATTACCCCAGAATACGATGCCATACTGCGTCTGGTAATACTGGTCGGTACTGCGGAATTGCTAAGAGAGGAGTACTTTCGTCAGCAACACCGAACCTTCACGTACCGTTGAGTTGGCAGGTACGTGAGAAGAAAAACATCCTCCCCTATGTCACGGAAATTCCTTGCACCGGTTGGATGGAAACGAATTTTTTCTTAATTGATACCTTGTACAGGTGAAGAGTCGTCACCCCATCACCCCATACAACATAGAGTTGTACTATACCCTTCGGAAAGATCGGTAATGAGAATTTCTATAGCTACAAAATTCTTACAGAAAAATCAATCATCATTGGCACAGTGACACCTAATTTTGTCAAATATTACCAGACTGAGCCACGACTAGTCTCCTGTCGTAACGAAAGTAGCTAATAGTACCTAGAGTAGCACGAAAACATGCTGCAATGTCATTCAGTGCCACTCGGCGGGTTTTCTTCACTATGGTGACTTCAACTGCTGCAATGTATTGTGGAGTCACAACTCGTTGTGCCTGACGTGGACGAAGAGCATCTTCCACTCAAGTCACACCATCTTCGAACTTCCTACTCCATTCGTAGACTTGCTGCTGTGCCAACTGTGTATCACCGTACTGACCCTTCATGTGTCGATGAATTTCAATAGGTTTCACACCTTCACTACGCAAAAACCGAATAGCAGATGGCTATTCTTCCCTGGTGCAAGTCGCAAGTGAGTCCGCCGTCTTTATACTGATACTGCGACGGTATGTGTGCGTCTACTGCCACCTACAGGCTATTCTGCACGATGTTTGTAGCACGCTTACCAACTTGCAGGATAGGGCGCGAAATTCAGATTTGGTATTACAAATTTAAGGTTTTCATTTGACTCAACCTCGTATTTTACAAAAAATTAGCTATCGATTTCGTTCCCAGAGTACATGAGTCATCATGACTTACAATTTGCACTGATGATGCTCCATCATGGGAACGAAATCGAAATGTAAATACGATTTGTATAAGTTATGGGACCGTCTTATGCAACTGTAAATTAGTCTACTCTAGACCAGACGCGTTTCGCTTTATTCAAAAGCATCTTCAGTGGTCAAAACTACACATGAAGACGAAAACATAAAAAATTCGTAAGTAATATTAATAGTCCAATTTATTCAGAATCAAAACAATCCAATTGCATGAGAACTGCATCGAATTTAGTAAAAACTCAAACAAATAATGTAATACAAACCATTCATTGCACAGCTAACCACTGAAGATGCTTTAGAATAAAGCGAAACGCGTCTGGTTTAAAGTAGACTAATTTACAGTTGCATAAGACGTTCCCATAACCTATACAAATTGTATAACTGCAACTGCGGAATACGAGGCCAAAAAACGACGAAATGTAAATGTTTGTAAAATGAATATTTCATATCGCCCACCAAGCTGAAACTTTATTATAGGATAAAGTTATTTTATCCATTTATCTGAAAGAGTGTGGTACCTACTAGAGTAACTATCGATACTTATCTCCTCATTTATACATAATTTTAGAGCCGCAGAAGTTCATATAGTTTTCTTAAGCAAAATTTTAAATCTTTGCTTTTATCTCAATTGCTTATGTCACTCCTCCACGATACATTATGACCCGTTAAATACGCCATGAACAACTATTAGACTTCAGTACGATTTATGAAGAGCTACTTTTTCTGATACTGCACACCTTCATAGCGAAATAATTCGTATAGCTAATAGAAAGCTCAGTCAAACTTTCGGCTACCCTTTTTGTTGGCAACAGCAATATATTACGTAGATTATAACGGCTCAGGGAAGATTATGCACATCTCCAAATTGCCTATTAATCTTCCGCGTTTCCACTGGAGCTGTTCTCTGCTTTTTGCACGATCAGGAAACGTCGCCCATCTGCTCATCCTTGATTGTTACGCCTGTGCAACTGTGGAATGTCGACTTGCATCTTTTTCCTCACCACCATAATTTATCACGGCCGCATGAAGGGCGGTATAGTTTTACTACTAACAAAACTTAAGTTGAATAAAAAGGTGTTCACAAAGGTCAGACGAAGTTTCACATTTATTACACTGTGAAATGAAATTTTCCATTTTATTTACTATATAGTCCTTTAATCCTTACCTTTCATCATTTGTTCGGCCATCAACACATGATAACTCACGTTATATTTATTTTATCAGTACCAGGTAGCGTTCTACAGCTGGCAGTGCCCGAAGATCATACCAGTATTACATCATCATTATAAACTTTGTTTACCGTCCTCTCCATGTTTTCATCTGCAGTAATCAGAAATAAGCCGAGAGAACAAAGCTGAGTTCTGGAAATTTTTCAGCATTCAGTCGTAAAAATATTTATTTATTTGCAGATCTAGATTTCGACCACTGTGCGGTCATTATCAGTGCTTAAAAAAAATTAATATAATAAAAACATCTCGACCTCCAACTAGAGGTCGAGATGTTTTAAATATTTTAATTGTTTTTAAGCACTGATAATGACCACACAGTGGTCGAAATCTAGATCTGCAAATAAATATTTTTACGGCTGAATGCTGAAAAATTTCCACAAGTCAAATACAGTCGTGGAGCACAAAATCCACCATGGAATCAAGTCTGATAAAGCTGAGTTCGTTACGTCAGTCTGAAGTTTTGAATCTAATATGTTTCTGAGGTGTAGAAGGTGGTGTAGGTGGAGGTTATGTTGGATAAGGATGAGGAAGAGGAGGAGGGAGGACATCGACGAGGTGGGGGAAGTAAGTGGAGTTTGCTATAGAGAAGCGTGGTGAAGAAGAGCACTGAACGAGAGTACCAGAAAGCTAACACAGAAACAATGTATGGATTTGAACTGTTTCCGTAAGACAGTATTCTACCTCACTATATATCTCACTCATCGAATTAATCCTTCATGGCTTTTATTCTGCTTACATTGTTTGAGGGGACAGTTTTTGTTGGATGCCTATTTACAATCTAGTCGACTAATGGTAGAACGGCATACAATGTTTCTGTTCCGCTCTCTTATTTTGGCCTCACGGACTTGATGTAAGAAAAAAATGTTGAAACGCTGTTATAAATAGTTATCAGTTTTTTATTGGCTTTACATTTCCTTAATTGGAACATTATTGTTCATTTATAAACAGTAATACTCCAATATGTGCTCAACTCGTAATATTTTCTCTGGCCATATTTTAACAAACAGCCAAAATTATTTAATATTTGAGGTTAGCTTTAACATACATACCGTTATTTTGAACTTTTACCTCTTTAAAGTATTACCTTAACATGATACCCATATTTTAATTACATTTTTCCGCTTAATTATTATCTGTTTAGCCGTGGTAGTTCGTCCGCTTTTCAAGTATATTTTCTTTGCCTGTACTAGTTTACATACATTCCGGTAACAGTGTCAAATCGCCGTTATATTTGCAAATATCTCTGAAACAGCGCCAATTATGGGAATAACGTAAAAGTTGTTGAGAACTTTCTCATCTACAAATACTTCTATTACTTTCAGATGAACGCTTAGGTGTTCCTTGCAATTAAATTTTTTGCTTTCAAAAGGCCATCACATAGGCCTATTTTTAGTGTTACAAATCTTTCTTTTGTCCAAAACATTTCAATAAGGTAGGTTCTGACTGCTAGCGGCCAATAGTTAAGTCTGTAAAATTTGGTACTAATTGGTCGAACGTCGCGATCTAAAAAGTGGGGACACGTTACAGACAGAAATTGTCTAATAGCCGTTAGTTTTCCAAATATCTATGAAAGAGATTTGAAAAAAAAAAAAAAAAAAAAAAAAAAAAACCATAAGCGTGCAGAGTTGTAGCGAGTTTCCCCCACTACAGATTCGTTTACAAAATTTTCGTCTCAGATGAACATCTAAGCCGTCATTTTCATTTAAACTTCGAGCTGTCAAAAGGCGATCCCAAAGGTCTGCTTTTATAGTGTTACTACTGTAACATAAAGTAGGCCAAAATGAAAAATGGTAAAACGCTCTACTGGAAACCCAAGGATTGCGGGTTCGAAATCGGGTCGGATCACGGAGTTTTAATCGTACGCATCAGTATTTACCTCTCCACTATGTGTAGGTGCCGCCAGAAACAGCACTTGGTTCCGATTCAAGTCCCCGTTCCATTGTTGGAAAATTGTAGAATGTTATGGACAAGCAAATTGCACCAGGCAACTGAAACACACGAAATTATAATCAGGTTTGAGCATTAGTGATTGGTAAATTGTTGTAAAAGCCTTTGTTCCCGATATGTTTTTCTCTGACCAGACTATTATTATCGTCTAATTAATCTACATACATAACTATTAACTAGTAAATCAAGACGAGAATATGAAACGTATATTTTATTTTCTGAAGGTTTCTTGTTATCAATAATTAGAATTGTATAACAATGAACAAGTGATGATATATAGACTGAAGTCATGCAGCGAAAAACCTGAAAAAATATGTAAGTGTAACAGCCCTAACAATTATACATTATGTGTTCGGTAGTCAGAAATTTTCAAATGTTCGTAAACTACGGGAAAAAACTTCAGTGGACATGATTCCGTGACCTACAAACTACTTAAACTAATTTATGATAAGAATAACACACACGCCCATACCATGCCCGATGGAGGATTCGAACCTTTGACAGGGAGTAGACGCCCACGCCACAGCAAGGCGCCTTAGAGCGCTCGGTCACTCCTGTGTGACAGTTCGGTAGTTAAGAGTCGGAAACACTCATTGTGGATTATCAGATACGTACACTGGTACTTGTACATATGGGAGAGTTTGGTTCCAATAAAAATGCGTCTTAGCTGTTTTCCATAAGCTGTCAGATAAATCGAGTAAAGTTAAAGGGATTTTATAGTAAAATATCCTTTGCGGTAGAGACACTGCAGATAGACTGGATTACTCTGCTATGACATACCGGACATCGTTTTGTCAGTCGAACTGTAGACATGGCAGAGACTGAACATGTCGTCAGAAATACCCTGTATAAATATTGAGGGATGATACCTCTTCAGCCGTCTACAACTGAGAAATAGTTTTAGTGTGAAATTCGAATTGTCCCACAAATGTTGACTGCAAATTATGCCGTGCGATCTGGGTGGCCAAATTATTCTTTGTAATTCTTCAGTATATTATTTAAACTAGTAGGGAAGTAATAGGTCCAGATTACATGCTGCAATGTTAGACATAAAAATTCCGTCATTGTTTGCAGTTATGAAGCCCATGGATTCTTGCAAATGATTTACAATTTACGGAACAAACCAGTTTACATTCAATGAACAGGATATTTATACCACAGAATCCAGTACATATCGTGTAAAAAAGAAACGTACAGCATTATAAAGGTACTATCAGCTTACACAGTTCCTTGTTCACAATTTGGGGTCTATGGATTCGTCGGGTACAAGTTCTTTCGAATCCTTACATAGTTCTGCTTCTATAACTAAGAATCTACCATATTAGTATGAAATGCATAAATTCACTTTAAGAAACAAAGCTCTGACAACACAGGATGCATCTAACACATTGTGACGAACCACATCAATTAGAACTTACCCCAGAATGACACAGCGCAAAAATTCGATTAAAGCATTGAAGCTTTGACCACGTATGTTACAGTCAAGTCATTGTCACGAATGACAAGAACAACTTGCAATTGAAGAACCTTTGTTGTGGTTCCTCGCGGTTTTATGAACTTTAGTGCGTCGTACTCCATGGGGTAGAACAGCTGACGTATACTGGCCATCCAAATTGCAACACGAAGAAGGACCGGAGACACAATAGCCGAATTACATTTTAAGAGCTGGCATTATGCACCAATATCACACGTTTGAAAATCCATACAGATGTGAAGTGAGGGTGTCGATGGAAACATTACTGAGTGTTGCCGCACATCCGTGAACTTTTTCATCTTGAATTACGCCGGGAGAAGCTAAAGAATCGCATCATTAGAAATAGTTTATTTAAGCCTGAAGAGTTGCAGAGTAATTATCGGTAACTTATTAACACGCTCTCACATTAATGGTTATTAGAAATAGTCTATTTTCATTGCCGAACCACTATTATGTATTTTTGAGTGCAATTGGAATAATCATAGTGAGCATTGGGGCAATCATCAATCGACGCACCAATTTCATGAGACCCGTTTCGTAAAGTAACGTGTCCTGACCATGAAGAAAACCTTAATTCACTCCTGCGCATCCTTGTTTGACAGATGTGGTCGATTATTCTAGTCGACTTTTAAAATATCAAACGTGTGGTATGTTGCATGGGATCACGAGAGTAGAGCGAATAATGGAGTTGTTCATAAATCTAAGGCACTTAAGTACAGCGTTTACCAGTCCAAAACTTACTTGTGCTAATGACAAAACACACACACACTCGCGTTACCACATTTTCGTGTACTGGCAGGAGACATTGTCGCATTTTCTTTTCTTTTATTTCCAGTAAGGCTGCCCCACACACAGTTGTCATTCTCCAGTTGACATTTGCGCTTTTGTCGTTCTACGGTCAAGAAAAGACTGACAGCACATTGTCCTGTTCGTACGCATTTGATGATAATGTCGCCGTAGTTCACGTTTCTGCATTGACAATGACGCTTAAAGGCATTTAAGTCTCACTAATCTCCGCTATAAGTTGTTAGAATGCTTAATGGGTTGATGTTTTGGCTCTAGTCACGCGGCATTTTGGCTCCGTCTCAAGGTATTTTTTGCCATCGCTATTCTATTTCTGAAAGTAAATTAAATGATGTTATGTTACTATTGACCAGGAAACTATTTTCAGAGTTTTACATCCGCATAGGGCAAACATTTGACGTCATGTGGCCGTCTTGCGTGCCGACGAAGATGGAAACGGAATTTCGTAATTTTGACATGGGAGCGATCTCGTCTAGAAAATTATTAGGCAACATCAACCAGGCTCGATAATTCTTTTTCCTTGCGATGACCGGTGTTTGTAGCTAAAACTTCCATCGCCGGATCTCTCTTCACATACTAATTTTTGATTACAGGATAACTAAGGTACCTAGCTGAATAAAGGAATGAAGAGAATTATCAGTTCAGTCATCAGTAAAACCTAACGAAAGAACTTAGAAGTGCGAAAGATAATGAACGAGCTAATAGAAGATATTTGAGAAACTTTATACTCAAGAGAATCGACAAGGAGATATTGAAGCCAAGATGGAAGCACATATAATGATGCCTAAGAATGAATCTAAGCGAGAATTAATTATTATTGTTGGCTGAAGCATTTTAAAACTTCTATAGTATGAGTGTGTGATTTAGTCAAACGTAAAAGGTAGCATAGTATATATATTGATTAACGACGGCGTATTTCTGTTGCAAATTAAATGTCTACATCGAAAGGAACAAAGCAGGCGTTCTACGGATCGAAGCATGGCTTGTAATGGCCATTAAATGGGTAAGTAAGTTTGAGAAAGAGAAGTATATAGGTTGAAGTTAGATGTGATGGAGATTGGCGAAGTTCAGTGGCAGGATGCACAGGATTTCTAGCCAGGAGTGTATAGGGTTATAAATTCAAAATCTGTTGGGGGACATGTAGGAATAGGTCTAGTAATGAACACGAAAATAGGAATGCTGGTAAGTTACTATGGTCAGAATAATGAACGCAAAAAAAAAAAAAAAAAAAAAAAAAAAAAAAAAAAAAAAAAAAAAAAAAACACGAAGAAATCGGAACACAAGAATAAAGAAACAAATGAACCACACGTGCGAAGGTATTAATAATAGTAACAACTGTAACAATATAACTATAATAATAAATTACTTCTGTGTGGCGCGATGGAGTAGCCGAGCGGTCTAAAGCGTCTCGCTGCGGAGTGCGTGGTTGCTCGCCGTGTAGGTTCAAGTCCTTCCTTGGGCATGGGTGTGTGTGTTTGTCTTTAGGTTAGTTTACCTAGGTTTAAGTAGTTTGTAAGCTACGGACTTATGACCACGAAGTTTGGTCCGATAGATTTGCAAAGATTCTTCTGCGTTAGCCGGCCGCGGTGGCCGAGGAGACTGAGGCGCTCCAGTCACGGTCTGCACGGCCACTACGGTCGGGGGTTCCAATCCCCCCTCGGGCATGGATATTTGTGCCGTCCTAGTTCGTAAGTAGTTCATAAGTAGTTTGTAAGTTTAGGGACTGATGACCCCGTAGTTAAGTCCCATAGACTATACAAACATTTGAACTTCTGTGTTAGAAGCACTTTTACATGTCAAAAACATGTTGTCCCATATAACACTCGGAGTATGTAGGGAGAAAATCCCATCAACAGGGCTTGAACCCAGGATCGTTGAATCGAAAAACGTACGCTCTATCGTCTTCTCCAAGAGAACACGGCGCATTCTCATTGACATACTTTCCTACTCTCCGTAGGACAGATGTTACTTACTACCTCCCGTTTATTCACGTTCTCTTGGAGGGCAGCAAGAATAATATCGAAATTCTGTTTGATACTCTGTCGGCTTAGAACGTTTGGTACCGACCAGACTGCCTGACATCTGAATGTTTGGGTCTCAGTAACCGGCCCATTGTCTGCCGTCACTGCCTCGGGGATCAACAAATGAGTGGAGGTTATGCAGTCTGCCGGCACCTGTACAGAGGTGTCGGGTAGTTAAAGGTCCGTAGCGAGCTGTCGGCGTGCTGGCAAATTCACCGCGAGTGCCACGGCCCGGCCGGTAATTTACGCGTTTGACACGGCGTGGCGCGGTGCGGCGCCTTCTTGCAGGAGGTCTGCTCTCGCAGATTTACGCGCGGCCATTAGGCAACACTGGGTGTCAGCCACGCGAGGTGTCTGGCCGCCGCTGCCGGCTGTAAATTGTGGCGCCGCCGCACGACACCTGCACGGCCGCCAGCAGTACCCGCCGTCTCTACGTTAGAGGCGGGAAAAACCGATAGCGGCTAAAAACACCAGCATAACTACTTTCCGTAATAAGGGTTCCAAAATATTTCGTCTTTAAATAAGTAAAAAAGAATTAAATACTTGCAACACACAAGGTCTCTCATAAAGAAAGATCCGATTTCAAAAATATTTTTTCCAACAATCAGCTCTAGCTCCTTACCTAGGTGCCTTATACAACCATTCTCTGAGCGAAAGATCCGTACCCAAAGACTGAAAAGTTATATAACGAACACATCGTTGGGGCGATATAGAATTGTTTAATGAAAGGTTTTCAGCCACTATCGCTTTCTTCTTTTAAATATATGACCGGTTTCGGCGTGCTAGACGCCATCTTCAGACCTAATAAATCGAGAGTGTTTTTTTTTTTTTTTTTTTTTTGTTTTTTTTTTTTTTTTTTTTTTTTTTTTTTTTTTTAGCTGCGCTATATATAGCAAAAAATCTTGTTGTTGTTGTGGTCTTCAGTCCGGAGACTGGTTTGATGCAGCTTGTGAGGATACAGGGTTTTAGGTTAGTAACCTCTTTGGTACGGTTTGGTCGAACGATAGTTATCGTTGGCGTGCTGCGATAGCTGCTGGCAACAATCCTTAGGTTGGAATTTTGTTTGTTTGTTGGGTGGTGTGCGGCAGTCTCCCGCCGACCGCAGAGCGAGGCAGTAGCATGTGAACAGTGCGTCCGTAACCCGCGTTTAGCGGTGGCTAAAGTTTTTGCCCTTCAGTCGTATCGCATATGACTTTCGGTTGCAGTTGCGTATTCGAATGTTTCAGTGTGGACTTGTAGACATTCATCGTAGTGGCACGCGGTTATTTAATGAGTGTATTTAAAGAAAGTTCTTAACAATTGTCGTTCCGTAATAAAGGAAGTTAACAACGTTTATTGTTATGGATCAACCTAGTAATTATCTGCATCCCATACCGTCAAATCATTGGAACAATTATTAAATGATTAAGCAGCAAATAGAATATAACGGCAACTTCGCCCATCGAGGATTAGGTGGACGCAGCTGTGACGTTACAAGCTCTCCACAATACCCTATCCTGATCAAGCCTCTTCATCTCCACATAAGAACGGCAACCTACATCTGTCTGAATCTGCTTACTGCATCCATCTCTTGGTCTTCCCCTGCGGTTTTTACCCCACACATTTTCCTCCAACGCTAAATTCACAATTCCTTTATGTCTAAGAATGTGTCCTATCAATCTATCCCTTCTTTTAGTCAAGGTATGCCAGAAATTTCTTTTCTCCCCAATTCTGTTCAGTACCTCCTCATTAGTTATGCGATCCACCCACCTAATCTTCAGCATTCTTCTGTAGCTCCATATTTCAAAAGCCTCAATCCTCTTCCTGTCCGCACTGTTTATCGTCCATGTCTCACTCCCATACAAGGCAACACTCCATACAAATGCCTTCAGAAAGGACTTCCTTAGGCTTAAATCAATATTCGATGTTAACAAATTTCTCTTTTTCAAGAACGCTTTTTTACCCATTGCCATTCTGCATTTTATATCCTCTGTACTGCGAAAATCTTATCTATCTACAACTACATAGTTACATACCTGTCGTAATTTGTAACTCTAGATAGATAAGACTTTTTGCTATATATAATGCAGCTCATATTGTAAAAAAGACCTCGATATATTAGGTCTGAATATGGCGTCTAGCACGCCGAAACCGGTCATATAATTAAAAGAAGAAAGCGATTTTGGCTGAAAACCTATTATTAGACATAAGTTGCACAGGTTACTCCAATATTTGAGAAACGCAATAGGAGCGACCCAAAAATTACAGTAGTATAGCATTGGCGTCGGTTTGCAGCATCGTTTTAGAATACACAGCTTCCTCAAACATTGTGAATTATCTCGAAAAGAGAACTACCTATTGACACATAGTCAACATGGGTTGAGAAAGTATCGTTCTTGTAAAACACAGCTAGCTTCTTGTCAAACACAGCTAGTTCTTTACTCACATCAATCGATGCGTCCTATCGACAACAGATCCCAAATCGATTCCATATTTCTAAATTTTCGGAAGGCTTTCCAAACTGTACCTCGGAAGCGTCTTCTAATCAAATTTCGTCCTAATGGAATATCGCCACTGTTGTGCCATTTGATTCGCTATTTCCTGTCAGACAGGACACAGTAAATAGCAAATGACGAAAAGTCGGCTAGTTAAGCAGAAGTAATATCTTGCGTTCCCCAAATAAGTGTTGTACGGTCTCTTCTCATCCTCTATAAACGATTTAGGAGACAATGAGAGTATCTCACTTAGACTGTTAGCATATGATGCTGTCGCTTATCGATTAGTACATTCCTCAAAAGATCCAAAGCAACTGCAGAATGATGTAAGAATTGGAAATTGACCCTAAACAATGAAAAATGCAGTCATCCATGTGATCGCTAAAAGAAAATCGTTGAACCTCATTTATACAATGAATCAGTCAAATCTAAAGGCCGTAAATTCAACTATTACCTGCGAATTACAATTACGGACAACTTAAATTGGAAAGCACACATAGAAAACATTTTAGAGAAAGCGAACCAAAGGCTACGTTTCATTGTCAAAACACTTATAAGATGCAACACTTCTACTAAACAGCCTACACTACACTTTTGCGTCTGATTTTGGATTATTGCTCCCCACTGTGGAATCCACACTAGGTGGGACTGTGAAAGATTTAGAGAGAGTTTAGTGAAGCGCAGCTTGTTTTGTAGTACCACGATTACGGGGCAGATAGTGTAACGGAAATGATGCACGAGTTGGGCTGCAAGTCTATAAACGAAAGCATTTGTCGCGGCGAGATTTATTTGCGAAATTTCTGTCACAGACTTCCTATTCCGAATGCGAACGTATTCAGGTGTCCTTTTTCCATCGCGCTATTGCAGACCGGAATGGTAGAGGAATATTATAAAAGAGGAATGAACCCTACACCGTGCACTTAAATGTGATAAGCGGAGTATTTATGAAGATGCAGAAATACTACGAGATTAAACCCAAGACACATGTGATTCAATAATGTTCAAGTGTTGTCCTACAAGTGTTCAATATGGCCATATCACTACCACCAGCATGGACCACACCAAGGCGACAGTGACTCCAAAGCGCGTCGCAGCATATCACGATCTACTGAGGGGACACGCTCCGCCCTTGAAGGTCATCCAACAAGTAGGTAGTGACGGAACCTAAACGTTCTCGCTGACTTATCATCACAGGTAAAAGTCGCCAGGAGTGAACTCAGGCGACCAGGAGGCCGGCATCATCAACAACAACGACAGAGTGTCGTTACCTCCCTCACGCTTTGATTAAAACTTGAAACAGAGAAAAGGAAGTGTCAACATTATCTGGCTGTATCAGTTTGTAGACCTTATAAGTTTAGTACTGACGTTTCCCAGTGTCCAAATACCCATGTTTTATACTGCTGCATACAATTCTTTTTTCGAAGTTTTGCAGCAGTGACATGTCGAAATTTATACAATGGTTTGTTTTGCCTCCGCGCGGAAATGACCGTGCGGATCTAGTTGCCATTCAGGTCTGCGTGGCCGCACCCGCCGAGGGTTCAAGCGCGTGTTATCTTTAGGAAAGGTCGAAGTTTAATTATGTAGAGATCGATGTCGACAGTAGTTTAGTCCCATCTTATATATGAAAAGTCTTATAGACCAAACTACCTGCCCGATTTCCTTCATTTCTGTTTTTAACAAAAGATATTCATCCACAAAATTGTCATCAAGTATCAGTTTACAAAACTTTCCCCTTCCTTTTTTTTTATACTCGAACGTGATTTCCTTCATATGCGGATGTCCTTGCTGTAAACTAAAGCCAGTCGGTCAGGCTGTTCTATGTGACCGATTTCCTTCATTTCCGCTCTAAACGAAAGTTATTCATTCACAGATTTGTCATCAAGTATCAGACATAACCTAAGTCTCTCCATCCTTTATTTTTATTTCAACGCGGTATCGTTCAGTCTTTGCATTGAATATTTTAATCGGTTTGATTTGCGATATCTTCGTTTATATCTAAGGTACGCAGTTGTTTTTGATCTAACAGTACTTAGCGGCTCAAGCACTATCATTTGCGCTTTAAAACACTTGCATTAATTGGTTCTGAAGAAAGGTATGCTTGAACATTCAACATTACTTCAATTTTTTCCCAATTTTTTTTGGCATTCCGATAACGGTACGAAGTATTCGCACGGGCCCTGTTGGATGTTTGAAAAAATTTGAACATGTTTTTCGTTGCTTTGGTGGCTGATCAAATGTCTCAAGTTCCAACATTTCGCGAGAGTAATCGGTTGTATGGAGGTACGCCGATCATCACAAAGAAACATTTACAGCTCATAACATAAAAAGGTGCCGTCACGCGTGTTGATAGCTGTGTAAATGCATGTTGATAGCTTCTGTCACAGTGAAAGACGACCGTCTGTCCCCTTCCATACATTTTTTATGGAATTTTGATGTGTTTTATGTCGCTAGTTTAGCCTTTTGTTAAAACTAGAACCCCACTCTTCTCAAGGCATGAGGAATAGCATTTATATCAAGTTTTAAAATAATTGTTTCTCAAGTGTTAGTTAATATTACTAGTATTTTAATAATTTATTATTGTTTCTGTGAGTATGTGTACTTGTTTTACTGCCGGCCGCGATGGTCGAGGGGACTGCGGCACGTCAGTCACGGTCTGCACGGCCACTACGGTCGGGGGTTCGAATCCCCCATCGGGCATGGATATTTGTGCCGTCCTTAGTCATAGCTAGTTCATAAGTAGTTTGTAAGTTTAGGGACTGATGACCATGTAGTTAAGTCCCATAAGCTCTACAAACATTAGAACATTTTTGAACTTGTTTTACTTTTAAGTGGATGTACGAGGATCTAATGGCTGTCTGAATGTGGGTGGTAATAGCTTGCTTTGGTTCTCTCTGGCTCAGAGTCAATAGTTAGTCGTTACCAACCCCTGCTGCTGATGCGACCAAAGAGGTTTCTACACCTTTTGTTACAAGCCAGTCTACGAGCCTTCTCCAGGGCGAGTCTCGCGATCTTCTCTCCCCACCACCGCTGGGTTTTGCCCAGTTTCCGGTAGTTTTCCCGCCTCGTGGTCACTTGGTCTTCACTTGGACCTGGGATCGTGGTGAGGTAAGGTTGGTTCTTCTCTTACGTCTGCGGAGATGGTATCGATTCGTTGTCTTGCATGTATAACTTAGACTCTTGAACTTAGAATCATTTTTGGGAATATTACTTCCGATTTTGCTCGGAAATGTGTTCTAGTTTTTCAATCCAGTGATTTCCAGCAGATAAACGCGGTGTATGTGTTACTAGTTGCAATGTGATAACAGCCTGGTATATTCAAACCTTTTGTGATTATGTGGCGGTGTACGAACGCATTTCAGCATACTGCATTTCAGTAGCTTCCTTATGAAATTCTACGTAGTTCTCGGGGTTGCATCCCATAGTTAACTTTCTTTGTTTTTCGGAAATTGAATTTATACATTTTTATCAGTTTTCGGAACCACGTGTGTCCGAACTTCGACTTCAGGGGTTTACAGCTAATCACCTGAATTCACGCCACTTGTCCTAAAACCAGTGCCTAGATAGTTTACTGAGATTGCAACTTAAGAGTCCGCCGAGATTTTGTGTAATGAATCCGATTTTTAACCACTTCACCTTCAGTGGAGTGCGATCATGTAAAGTATCTGTGTGTCGCCGTTAGCGTGTTTGCTCAACAGTGCTGAGAACAAGCTAACATGCCATTTTTTATGTTTAATTTCCGTTGCGCCACAAATGTTTTTCTTAGCCACCTTTATTAAATAACTCTGTGGTGGCTTGTTTATTAATGCATGTGTGTAATTTCGTGTGAGCTGGTATGTATATTGGCTACTGTATCGTTAACTTCCCGTTATTACAGTAATTTGAACCAAGTCAGTTCTCAATTTGGGCCAAGGAACAAGGTTTTGAAGCAGGGAGTAGTCGGTAGTTCACACGGACCTTCTGCTAATTTTTCTGCTAAAATTAAGCTGTTTTTAACAGTAAAACTTATCTGGATGCCTCCTCCCAGAATTAAGGTTTTATTGCGTATAGTGGCCTACTTTTAACACGTCTGGAATGTAACTTAGAAACGAAATGCCACTGTGTAAATAGTGTATTCAGAATTTGCAGAACAGCTTTATTCGAGGCTCTGATTCTTAAACCGAGCTAAACTCACACAGGGGTGGATGATTGGGCTATGAGTTGCGGCTGTAAAATAGCGGAGTCGCTCACTGGATTGGTGCCGCAGCAAACATTGCGGTAGCGGGGCTGTTGTGTACGTAGCTGCACGGACCGATGCGACGCAGCCACTGGACTGGAAAGAAGCTGGCTCAGATGGCAAACGCCATTTGCGAGGGCTGTCTGTTTGCTGAGCGCTGTTTACGGTGCGCTGTCGCTGTTCCCTCTGAGAATTTGTTATTCCGCGCTTAGAGTGGCCACAGACCGCTGAACATTCCAGATCATATATGCGTGCCATAGTGTATAGCGAGTGATCCACCACCTGCCGACTGTTCGACCCCAAAGCAGAAGAAAATGACAGTTAATTACGTGCGAGTTTGTCATTTATCAATTTGTTGTTAGCAAATCGTCTTTTGCATTTTCTTTCAAGGATAGTGCATATGGATATCAGTTACTGTGTCCCCCAGGGTTAAGTTTCACGATCATCTGAATCAAGGATTCTGCTTTTGGGGACCGTTGCGTCTCCTTTAAAAGTGGTCTACATCTACATATATACTCATCAATCCACCGTAAAGTGCGTGGCGGAAGCTCGCATCACTACTAAGCATTTCCTTTCATATTCCACTCTCAAACAGAACTGGAGAAATACAGAATGTCTAATGTTCAAATGTTCAAATGTGTGTAGAACTTATGGGACTTAACTACGGGGTCATCAGTCCCTAAGCTTACAAACTACTTATGAACTAGCTAAGACTAAGGACGGCACAAATATCCATGCCCGAGGGGGGATTCGAACCCCCGACCGTAGTGGCCGTGCAGACCGTGACTGAAGCGCCTCAGTCCCGTCGGCCACCGCGGCCGGCTGTCTATATGTCTTTGTACGAGCCCCAAATTCTCTCATTTTCTCTTTGTGATGTTTTCGCGAAATGTAAGTAGGTAGCAGGTAAATCGTTGTACACTCAGCTTCAGATTCCGGCCCCTCTAAATTTCCTCAACAGAATTTCTTGAAAAGAACGTCGTCTTCATTCCAGCGATCCCTATT
Source organism: Locusta migratoria (assembly GCA_026315105.1). Lineage (NCBI taxonomy): Eukaryota > Metazoa > Arthropoda > Insecta > Orthoptera > Acrididae > Locusta > Locusta migratoria. Next base: position 78,173,925 of record CM048750.1, on the reverse strand, counting down.
TGAGTTCGCGGAGCATTTCCATGACACTCTCACATTGGTCGAACCTACCAGTAACGAACCTATCTCACCAAATCTGAATTGTTTCCATGCCATCCTTTAAACAGATCTGCTGCGTGTCCCAAAAACCAGAGCAATTATCAAGACGTGGTCGTACAAGCATTTTATACGCGGCTCCCTTCACAGATGAAGTACATCTTTCCAAAATTCTCCCAATAATCCGAAGCCGCCTTACTCACTAATGTTCTCACTTGTTCGTTCCATTTCAGATCGCTCTGAAATGTTACTCCTAGATATTTGAACGACGGGACTGAATCAAGAAGCTCACAACTAACGCTGTACTTGAACGTTATACGATTGTTTTTCCTACTCATGTGTATCACCTTACATTTTTCTGCATTTAGAGGTAGCTGCCATTCTTCACACCAACTAGAGATTTTGTGCAAGTATGTTATGAAAGTCAATTAAAGACGATACCCTCCCGTACACCACAGTATCATCAGCAAACAGCCGCAAATTACAAGTCACTCTGTCCATCAGATCATTTACATATGTGCCGGCCGCGGTGGCCGAGGGGACTGACGCTCTCCAGTCACGTTGTGCACGGCCAAAACGGTCGGGGGCTCGAATCGCCCCTCGGGCATGGATATTTGTGCTGTCCTTAGTATTAGCCAGTTTGTAAGTAGTTAGTAAGTTTAGGGACTAATGACCCCGTTGTTAAGTCCCATAAGCTATACAAACATTTGATTTTTATTTATATAGAAATAAAATAATAGTGGTCCTATCACACTCCCCTGGGGCCCGCCTGACGATTCACTCAAGCCATCTCTTCATGGGTCTCCTGAAAAATCTTTTATTTTTTGCCTGTTGGTTTATATTGATTTACCGCTTTCGTAACTATTCCGTCTGAAATACGTTTTGTGTGTTCTTTCCATCTCACATCTCAGCTGATATTGTTTTATTGTGGTGATTATGTTCAGCGTATTCAAATAATCTCAGATGTCATCATTTCTCTTTTAATCAATCAAATTATATCCAGCCACATGTCTAATTTCATAAGCTTGTTTCCTCATCGTACTTCTTAATCGTCCAGTTTTCGCAACCATGGAGCAGCACCGTTACACCCGTAACCTTATAAACCATTAGTAGAGTTTTTTTCTTAGATATTTTTCCACAATTTCAACCTTGCATTTCCATAGAAATAGTTAAATAATTCTGACTTGTACTGGATTTCATTGTTTACGCCATATGTAACACCGCACCCTTATATGTGTTAACTTGTTCAATTATCTCCTTTTCGGTTTCAATGTTAACATGTATAGGCTGGTGTCCTAAACGGCCATTGCTTGTGTCATTGTATTAGAGACCTTAAGATTATCTTCTTTGGCTATTTTCCCTCAATACAGCTTTTTGTAATTCATTTTCATTCTGTGCAACATTTAATTGTTCGTCAGCAAAACGTAGCGTACTAAAATCCTTATTGTTTAATTTAAAATGATTTATTGTCTCTAACCAAGTTTTTGCTTACACCATCAATGTCGGTGAAATGAGACACATGTCTAACTCCTATGTTTACTTCAGCCATGTTACATTTGCCGCCTGCTTATTTTTATTTCTATTTTGTTGTTAATTTACAGACATCGTACTTCTCTTTAAAAAAATGATCCTTACGCTTCTTAAATTTCCAATAGTTTTTTCTGATTGATTTTCTCAAATGCTTCTTTGTAATCAATAAAAGCAAGTTACGTTGCGAAGCTCAATCTACAAACTTTTTCTGTTCGTTAAATCGTGGTAAGGATGCAGTGCGATCACGATCTTTCTATTCGAAAATAGTCCCACAAGGTAAGAAAATTTTACGATTGGCAACTGTAGTTTTGTTATATATTCAGAAACCGAATACCTCTGTTGTTTTGACAGTCATGTCTGTTTTCCTTCCTACGAATTAGACATATCTGGGCTACATTCCATTCTTCGGGAATATATCCGCTCTGCCAGAACATATTAATAAATCTTAGAATTCTTATTTTTGCACTATTTGGCGCATACACTAAAAGTTCAATGCAGGTTCGCCTCGTAAGTCATTGTTGACGGACCATGTACTACAGTTTGATAAGGCAATAATAAACAGAAAAAATCTACAGGACTTAGCGAAACTGTTAATCGAATGCAGGTTCTAAAAGGAAATAAAGGTAATGATATAAAGTAACTGATCGGGATTTAATCAAGGCAATGATGGCGTCTGAACATCATGTTACGACGATATTTCGAGGAGCTGAAAATCTCAGAGAAAATGAATAATTAAGAGAGGACGGGACATTATTAAATGAAAACAGGGTAGAGACATTGTTCTTAACAAAAGAGGGTATATTTTACCGTAAAATTCAACAGCACTCCTACTTTCAAGACAAAGCAGTCTGCGTACATGTCTACACTTGATAAGCTGAAACAAGAGAGTGAACGATCGCGGTTCCGTCCTCTCGACACGCCGGAAGAAACGAAACACAAGTGAAAAAAAAAAAAAAAAAAAAAAAAAAAAAAAAAAAAAAAAAAAAAAAAAAAAAAAACTTTTCACGGAAAAAAAAAATTCTATAAGGAGGGAAACACGATGATAAGCGTCGCTGATTGATAAAAAAAATATATTAATTTAATTATGTATCGTTACAGTAGACTATTTAAAACAAATAGAAAGTGATTGTCCACAACGTCCAGTTCAGAGTTTATACGTGCCACTGGCGTATTTGTAACCTACTTCCGTTAGTAGAAACTCTCGAAAAGAAAGTTTTGATCAAAATGAAAGGAACTGTCTCCTACAAGCGAAGTAGTTTCTTGTCATTCATTCTCAACAGTTTGAGTTTCGAAAGATCTCAGAACAACAAGGGATGAATTAGCATTTTGTGTCTTTTTCGTGAGGAGAGTTTCTAAGAAAATTATGAGTGACTATAAAACAGTATTAGACGAATGACTGATAACTATTGGAGACACGAATACGCCCTTAGCAGAAACAGTAAAATAAAATTTTAGCTTTTTCCCATCTTACAAGGGAAGTACTTAGGCTCGAACAAACAAAAATACACCAAAATCGTATTATAGATAATGTAACGGACCCTTATTGCACTAGTCATACTCCCGCATCTGCAAAACTCTGCAATTGACCAATAGAGGCCTCTGCGTGTGCCATGCCGCATTGCACTTTGACCTGCCGGTACGCCAGTAGTGACGGACCATTGTGCCTCTGAAGTTGCGCTTTGAGACGTTATTTGTGTAGTGAAGCGTCAGATGGGTAGGTGATTGGTAATCAATCATGCTAATGTGTTGCAATTGGTTGAGATGAAATTCCGAAGAGCCCTTCTTCGTGAATACGGTCTTGGTGTAGAAGAAGAAACATTCACATGTTTTCTGGTATCTATTATAGAACAGAAATATGAGCATAGATTGGAACCACTATAATAGATAATAGGTCACATGCGAATGATTCATCTTCTACACCAATACCATGTACACGAAGAAGGTTTCTTCGTAACTTCACCTCAACCTACTCTATATTAGCAAGATTGATTACCAATCGCCGACCCATCCGACACTTAACCACACAAATAACGTCACAAAACGTAACTTCAGAGGCACACTGCACCGTCACTACTGGTGTACCGGCAGGTCAAAGTGCAATGCGGCATGGCACACGCAGAGGCCTGTAATGGGCGACTGCAGAGTTTTGCAGATGCGGGAGTATCACTAGTGCAATAAGAGACCTTTACATTATCTACCATACGATTTTGGCGTATTTCTGTTTGTTCGAGTCTAAGAACTTTCCTTGTTAGAGAAAATCACAAATGTCGACTATATTTATGAACCGAGGGCATTAATTGCGTATTATGAGATAGTGAGAACTGTAGAATATTATATTATTATAAATTAGTGTAGTTTAACTACACGATATCAACAGAAATCTGACGTTGTAAGACCTAGTAGTCAAAGATAAGAATCATGAGTTTTACGCCATTCTTATAACTGTATGGCTCTTACGCGCTTTAGAGCTTCGCTCCCTCATCTTTATAGGAATACTAGCTAAAAACTGGCGTTGCCGGGTATTTATTTATTCGTGACATTTTTATGGTATATATTCATTTGTATAAGGGCTGTCTGTATGTCTGTAAAATCTCTTGGAAATGCAGTTAGTATTAACACTTGGTGCGGGAAGGGGTGGTTTTCGATGAACGTTACAGTTTATGTGCTCATACACATGAACTACGTGTCGTACTGCGATACATTTTAGAATGTACACTTAACTATATGCGTTTATACTGTCTGTAAAATTTACAGCGGCTACTATATGTAGTGTAGAAATTATAAATTGTAACGTCATACCGAAAGTCGTAGTTTTTGTCCATGAACAGCGGAACGTTATTGTTTATGTGCTCATGTCTCATGAACTAAGTGTCGGAATGTGATACAGTTTAGAAGGCACATTCAATTTATGTGTGTAAACAGTCTGAAAAATTTCCTGCGGCTACAATTTGTAATGTACAAATTATAAATAGTAATGTTCTACCTAATGCCGTAGTTTTACTCCATAAACAGCGCAAAAGTAGTAAGAGATAAACTTTTTTTTCCTTTCATCATTTTGCTATGGTTGTCAGCGAGAAAAAGTTTAATAAAGTTTTGAAATGATATTTAAAGTTTGTTGCCGGCCGCGGTGGCCGAGGGGACTGAGGCGCTCCAGTCACGGTCTGCACGGCCACTACGGTCGGGGGTTCGAATCCCCCCTCGGGCATGGATATTTGTGCCGTCTTAGTTCGTAAGTAGTTCATAAGTAGTTTGTAAGTTTAGGGACTGATGACCCCGTAGTTAAGTCCCATAAGCTGTACAAACATTTGAACATTTTTTTCTTAAAGTTTGTTGCAAGTCGCTAAGTACTGTCATTCTCGTAGAGTGTATTTCGAAAGTCTCGCCGCACTATATGGCATTTTTTGCGATTTCTATTGGTTATGAAATAATATCTTTTGAAGCAAGTGACGTATGTGATTCTTAACCATGCAGCAATTGTTACCTCACGGTAAGGAATGTGTGTTCCAAATTTGACGTCATTTCTCGTGAACTATATATCGTATGTGATTCTTACACTTAACGGCGACCGCCCTCATGGATTGAAGCTTACGTGCACAAAATTTGAGAAAGATTGGATCAAAACTGTAGATTTGTATGCAACACGTACACACATACGGACACTTTGCTTTATATATTAGATGTGGCAGCTATATCGCCCTAAATCGCTCCAATATATCCCAATTTTATTACATTTATTTCCTTTCATCACAGTAGTTGAAAGAGGAAAACAGTGAGTGGCTCACAACTTCTTTCTTTTCACTTCTCTTTCTGGACTATGGGAAGAAAAGCGAGGGATCTCATTTTGCCGTTTTTAATTTTCTAGGACGTAGCCCACGGACGCGGGGCCCGTTTTCTGTAACGCCGATTAAAGCGTCACAGAAGAAACGACGTTAATGTGACGGGGAGTGCGGACAGAACCCGGCAGCCGGCAGCCGCCGTTCCCCCGGCCAGGAGAGTGCCGGCGACTTAGCAGCCCTTGTTCCAGCACCCCTACTCCCCTCCCTTCCCCTCACCACCTCACCCCTTTCCGCCCGCGGGAGGTGGCCATGCGCCGCCTTTAATCCTACTGATGACTTTTCTCTCCCAGAGTCTTTGCCTGCATTCTCTTCTTTCCATCATTGTGTCGAATAGCTACCCGTAGAGTAGTTGTAACTTCGTATACGCGGGACACCTTCAAACTAAGACCAACAGGACTCTGTTTCAAAAAATGTTCAAATGTTTGTAAAGCTTATGGGACTTAACTAAGGGGTCATCAGTCCCTAAGCTTACAAACTATTTATGAACTAACTAATACTAAAACGGCACAAATATCCATGCCGGAGGGGGGATTCGAACCCCCGACCGCAGCGGCCGTGCAGACCGTGACTGGCACGCCGCAGACCGCTTGGCCACCTCGGCCGGCAGGACACTGTTTCTCAAAGTATGTTGCAGTAATACACTGGTTGTTCCAATCGCTGCGCGTGTGGTACAGAGCTGATACAGAAGCCCACATGGTAATTTTTGGAGGCAAGGCGACCTTCTTTTTAAGAAACACAACTGAGGAATTTTAGAGAGCTGAAATTTGAAGCTGAACGCAGAACAATTCTACTGCCGCCAAAGTTTCCCGTGATGACCACAGATGTAAGAGTAATTGAAGGGTTTGCTGCAAAAACCATGCAAGTCACAAAATACACATTCTGAGAAAACTGAAAAACAAAGTTTGACATCTTCAGAAGGTGTGTATTTTTGAGAAATTATGTAATACAATGTGCATTTTCAACTTTTCACGACGTAAGAAGTAATCCAATAAATTTCTGGCGTGCAGCCGTGCAAATTCTGCGACTTCCACTAATATTTAGGCCGCGTATCGTCCGGCCATCAGAGTGAGTCCACGACTGATTCGTGCCTGATTCGCGGACTCACTCTGAAGAAGGCCGGACGATGCGCGGCCGAAATATTAGTGGAAGACGTAGAATTTGGACGGCTGCACGCCTGAAATTTATTGGATATATAAGACAATGAATGTATTGACTTATAGCCCTGTATTTTATGTGCAATATATAAAGTTTTGAATTGAAAATATTACATATAAATATATCAAAATTGCAATTATAAATATTTGGAGTTACCTGGTTTTTGCACCAAAGACTATAAAATCTGAAATACTGCATGCAAAATCGTACGTAAATACATGAAAACAAATAATGAATCATAATTTAGTTTTATTAATTACCAGACATTTTACAATGTCTTTTGTCAGAAAAATTATAAATAGTTTTGAATGCCTTATAACGTAAACTATTCTCTCCCAAAGTTAATTTTGTAAGGATATTATCATTAAATATAAAATCTACAGACTCAGAACGTTTTTTTTGACCTAATTGTTTTACAGTTAAACTACTTCATGGTCATTTTAAAATATTCTTATTCTATTTCATTTTGGTTGTGTTCACCATCATCATTTCCTGCAGAGGGAAACAGTTTTTCGTAGAAACCCATATCTGTGGTACGAATGTATTTTCTAACTAATTTCATATTTTGCTGAAAGTTAAATAAACTTTGACAGTATTTCCTGTTTTTCATTTGTATCAAGTACATCTAAACATTTGCTTTTGCGGTTTCATGCAGTCCTAGTTTCACGAGCTGGAATAACCTTGCCACTACATGTAACATACGACACACCACGTAACCTTTTCAGGTTGTTCTGTTCCTTTTCCATCTAGTAGAATGACCTTTTCTTTTCCTTGTTACGCGTTCATATTCACTATCACTGCGTGAATCATTGGAAGACATGTCTTAAGCACAGTATATACTACAGATAATCGCACGATCTGAACAACTTCACATGCAGCCATGTAAACAACACAACAGCCTGCCACGCTAGCGTTGCCACCTACTGGTGCAAGGTCCAGGCAGTCCAGGACTAATCTGTTTCTTCCACCAAACGCAAGTATGGTGTGTGTTGGCAACAATGCATATCTCATTCAGATAAGTCCGCAAACGCCTGATTCTTGCACCAAAAGATGCAAGTTCCGATGTTATATCTCATGGCGATAATAGCTCATTTGTGAACAGAATGGACCTGCCTGGTTTTTGCAGCAAGCCCGTCAATTAGGGTACATTAGGTAAAATATTTTATGTTATTTTGATGTAGTTTTTAGTCCCGATACGCCGATGTTCTCAGCAATCTATTATTTTAATGCATGACCAGAGCTGATGATGGCAGCTCAGATCTTCCGAACTCGTCAGAAATAAAGACATGTTAACCCTTTCATTCCCAGCGTTGTTCCAGAACAACAACGTAGTAAATGTTGATTTATACCGTAATTTGTGCACCAATCCTTAAAGTTGCAATTTTGTTGATGAACAACGTGCCTCTAGTATAATATTTTGCCGCTTGGTAATGAGTGTAGCCAGTGGCGTAACTAGGACTTGGCTTTGGGGAGGGGAGGGATAGATCTGCTTGACGAGAAAAGTTTTAGTCAGTTTCCAGACAGACTACCATCTAGCACTCCCATTGAAGAAACTAATTCACTCCCATCCAATGAAAGATTAGGTAAAAGACCCCACGTTTTCAATCTTTACCTTTACCAGATTGCTGTTATACGATTTTTTTTTTTTTTTTTTTTTTTTTTTTTATTTTTTTTTGGAAGGGGGTCTGGGGGGGGGTTTCTATCCCCCTCAACCCCTCCCCCATAGTTACGCCACTGAGTGTAGCCACTTATGAGGCATTAATCTGTCAATATTGGTGGTTGTGCTGCGTTGCCGTTGTACGTGGGTGTGAGTGTAAGCGTGAGTGTGGTTCCTTTTATTTTATTCCAGCAGTGAATTGCCTCGTCTTTGGTGCTGCGGCGAAGATTATGGTAGCATTATTGATCTGGCAGTGTTGACTGTCAACAAAATAACGTCCAAGTAATAAAATACCTTAAGAGAAAGGTCTCTGTTCTGCATGGAATACGTGACGTAAAAAATCAGTAGTTCGACCAAACATTTTTAAAACAGATACTTTGATGTTTACTGCACTCTAATAATACAGAAAACACTGGATTTTAACCAATACCCTGAGATTTTCTGCTATCAGTCGATCTTTTCTAAAAATCTTTGACAGCGTGAAAATCTCCGAGTACTGGAAATATATCAAAGCCGTGGAGCGCCAACCATGGAAGGTAACTGAATTTTAATTTTTCCAAAGCTTATTTCATAATATGGGATTTATAGGGTTAAAGCGATTTGGGGCAACAAATCGTTATTTGGAATTTTTCAGAAACGGGACAGATCTCCCATATCGAAGAAATGTCAGAAATATACGAACGAAACTAATCTACAACTTTTTTCTTAAGTTTCCTAATCTAATTTAGTCAGTATTGTTGTGACGTCGCTATTCTCCACAACGCCAGTAGTCTAGACAAGTCGCCACGCAGCTACAAAAAGAGAGGATCCATAGCACTTTGGCCGCCGGGGGTGCCCACAGTCTAGTTACGTCTTTGCCGGTTCGCACGCCGGACATTGGGAAGAAAGGGGCTTGCCTACATAGGCCGGTGGACCACAGTAATGACAGGCAGTACGGGAGTTCCGACAGTTCCAGGAAGTTCATCGGAAGAAAGCCAGCAGTCTATAATGGACATAGCCGGAAAAATTTACTGCAGCCTAACAGAACAGCTTATTATTACAATGCACAACAGTGAAATCGTTAAGAAGACTTTGTACCATTACAAGCACAAGTTAACTACTATTGTGAATAATGAAATGCCAAGATCGCGGTACTTCGTCTTTATTTATACCAGACGACCGGTTTCGATGTACATAGACATCATCTTCTGGTCTCTAAAGGCGAACATAAAATGTATGGTTACAAATAATGTACAAAGGAACATGCAACATAAGTGTATGCATAGGTAATCATATGTCAGGTTTTTCTTACACACCTGTACTAAATTATAACAGTATTACAGAAAGCGGCGGCGGTGGCCGAGGGGACTGAGGCGCTCCAGTCACGGTCTGCACGGCCACTACGGTCGGGCTTCGAATCCCCCCTCGGGCATGGATATATGTGCCGTCCTTAGGATTAGCTAGTTCATAAGTAGTTTGTAAGTTTAGGGACTGATGACCCCCGTAGTTAAGTCCCATAAGCTATACAAACATTTGAACATTTTTATTACAGAAATGCATATTGTAGCAAGTTGGATAGTACTGGTGGGTCTTCACACATTGAAATATGCCGTTTTCTTGTCAGATATAAAACTCGTGTAATCATATATATGTAGAGAACCACCATATTGTACAATTGTGAATGACAACAAGCTACTAATAGGCGGCGTTGTGATCACTATAAAGTTACCTTGACATGCCGTTAGAGTGCGCTATTGTATGTGAAGTCATTTACAACTGTTACAACTGTTACCAATTGTCGATAATAAAATTTAAAATTGCAGTTGTATCTACTGGGGTTTAGTCAATTTACATTGTTACATAAATTTTAATTTACCTATAACCAGAGATAATGTTTCGTTATTTAAAATTACGGCAAGCTGAAGAATAAAAACAGCACCTAGAACACTTTTAAAATACAGCACGTATAGGATTTAACACTGCGAAATATAAAATTTAAAATGGCAGGTGTGTCTGCTGGGGTTCATCAATTTACATCAGTTATATAAAATTCCTCAGCTTAACATAATTTTGAATAATGAGATTTTATTTCTGGCTATATGTAAATTGAAATTTTATGTAACAGATGTAAATTGACGAACCCTACCAGATACACCTGCAATTTTAAATTTTATACTGTTATTTTGCAGTGGTAAATCCTATACGTGCTTTATTTTATCAGTGTGCTGGGTGCTGCTTTTATTCTTCAGGCGATGTCTATGTACATCGAAACCTGTCGTCTGTTATAAGTAAAGACGAAATAACACGATCTTGGCATTTCATTATTCACAAAAATATATTTATATGATCGCCCCCTGCCATGAGCAAATTATTAGTTAACTCCTTATTTTATTTGTAACAAAATTATGTGGACTAATCAGTTCTTTTAGTTACACACCCATGTCCACATCCTTGCTTGTCATGGTCCATATCCAGATGTATAAAAAGTATCACCTCATGTTTTCTACTCGTTCAGTGAGGAAAGTTGAAAATTTGTGCCCAGCCGAGATTGAAACCCAAGTGATCCTGCTCAGTAGGTAGTCGCGCTGACCACTACGCCACTGGGACACAGTTATCAGTGCGACCGCACTGTCTACCCTTGCTCACATCCCATCAGATGCAAATTCTCAACTTATCCACATAGACTGTGCCCATAACGATTATCACTCAGTTATATTAGCCTGTAGTTGGTCTCCGTAACATTTAGGGTCTGATGTGCAACTGAAGTGAATAAAGGATTATAAGCCTTCTTCGCCTGATTATACAAGTTTTATACACGTGGTACGTTCTTTCAGACATGTGTTTAGTACAGTTTACATGGCCGGCCGCGGTGGCCGAGGAGACTGAGGCGCTTCAGTCACGGTCTGCACGGCCATTACGGTCGGGTGTTCGAATCCCCCCTCGGGCATGGATATTTGTGCCGTCTTTAGTATAAGGTAGTTCATAAGTAGTTTGTAAGTTTAGGGACTGATGACCCCGTAGTTAAGTCCCATAAGCTTAACAAACATTTGAACATTTTTGAACAGTTTACATGGTCCGATGAATGTAGGAGACACATAGAACAAACGGGTCAAACTTCTCTAATTTACAATAAGAGAAAACATTTTTTTTTTAAATTTTGTTAGCTGTATTCCAATCGTCTCTCGGAGAATGGAATGTGGTAAGGAACTGAACATTTAATTTATCCAGAATACAATGATATTACTTAACATTTTGGAAAATTACATAATGCAGAGCTAATAATGTCAATACAACGAACGAGACACATTTTGTTCTACATGGTGCCGTGAACTGTCGCATATGTTGTTCTGCCACCCTCCCCCATGCACGTTGTGCAGGAACATCCAATGCACTCAGCTTATTTGATCATGTGGTTTAGTTTCAAAAGCTCTTACATTCTCGGTCTTCCTGGTCGTCCGACCTACAGCCATGTGACTCTTGATTGTGGCGATATCTGAAGGATCGTGTCTATCATGGATGTATACGGACTGCTCCTGATCTGAAGGGTACCATACGACGACATATCGCCTACAGTGCACAGGGTATGTTGCGGTCAACTATTGAGCAAGCCGTGTTACGGATGCATATTATTGCTCAATCACAAGGCCATATAGAACGCATGTTGTAACGTGAGCCATAATAAATGTGCTAGAACTACCGTCATCATTCTGACTGCATACAGTGCCAAATTTTTGCCTTTCGGCAGAAGGTGGAACTATTTTTTTTTTATGATACATAGAGCACGCACAGATTACTGAACATACCCACGAATTTTCAGCGTCAAGTGATTTAAACAGCCTGCGCGCATAGCTGAAAACACCGTTAGTTTAAGTACAAACAATCTTCGTTTTCGTATTTGTTCAGACACGTCAGTCTTCGACGAGAAATTTTAACTAATTTTGGTGTCCTAATATGATTTTGATTAAATAAAGCGTATTTTGTTGCCCGAAGTTACTCTCTATGTACCTATGGAAACCCCATACAGAATCGTCAAACGTTTTAGGGAATAAGCAAGATCGAATAAACAAACAGAAACACTCGACTTTTAAAGATTAAAAGCTTCAGAAATTTTTGATTGTTCCAAATATGATGAAATAAAGCATGTGTGATCCACCATATTTGCTGAATTTTGTGTGCATATTCTTGAAAATTCATCTAATTGTGACGCAGATGCAACTGACAAACAGACCGACACGACCGTTATAAATTAAAAAAAAAAAAACTTTAACTAACGATGTATATTGTTTCCGATATCTCAATTTGATTAAATAAGGTCTATATGTGACTCAAAGCCACCCTCAAGCTACATGCGAAAACACTACACAAATCTGTTTAGAATTTTCGAAGATTGGAGTATTTAGACAAACAGACAGATTGATAAAACTTCAAAATAAGTGTGTTCTTTTTCAAAATGTTCAAAAGTCTTTAAATCTGTCGGACCAAACTGCGTGGTCATCAGTCCGTAGCTTACAAACTACTTAAACCTAGGTAAACTAACCTAAGGACAAACACAGATACCAATGCCCTAGGGAGGACTCGAACCTCCACGGTGAGCAACCGCGCGCTCCGTAGCGAGACGCTTTAGACCGCTCGGCTACTCCACCGCGGCTGTTCTTTTTCCTATAAATCATTTGGTTAAATCAGTACCCGTCGGTTCCCAAAAAACATCGTCCGCGTTACTAGAGATAACCTCAAGGAATTTCGTTGCATACTTTCGCAGAAACGTGGGTTCAAACAAAATAACAATCGTCACTGTGGTTTTATAGTGTTTAATGGTATAGATAAATGGCTGTATCTTTTGACTGCATTGTCTTAGAAGCATTCAACTTATACATGTGTTATCATTCGGACGAACAGTTGTACAATATAACTGACTAATAAGGATTCCGTTGATATCGACTGATGTACGGAACCGTACAAATGGTTGCAACAATCATTATTTTTAAAAAATGACGGAAAACTTTTTTAAGGTGCCTGCAACATTATTTTTGCTGGCTGCAAGTGTTTCTAGGCAGCAGGGTACCCACATTACAATTCTGAAATGTATATAGAACCCAAACACGTAACAACTGCTACACTGTTTGAAAGGCCGACGCCCCACCGAAATGAGTAAAACATTTAATCTATGTGCAGTAAATCTATTCTAGTTGTTTAGTGATAGGGAAGAAAGGAGAGAAAGAAAAGGTTTAGAAATAGAGAAGGAAAGAGTGAGAGAGAGGTAGAGAGAGAAAGAGAGGATGAAGGCAAGGAGAAAATTTCTGCGTAAGTTGAGGGGTATAGAGACCGTTTATGAAAATTATTTTCGTTCAATATTATACGGCAGTGCTTTAATAATATTCTTGTTATACTACAAAATCTTTTCTGCTGGTATATTATTACTACATCTCAGTGCTCTTTGTCAGTTTCTGTACCAAACATTTAGATAGGTAGTCAACACGTGAATTGCAAACATTATGAATTGCTTAGGTACTTTTTGTGAAAACACATTAATGCTGCACTATGCGAGATTGGAAATTCATCATTCATCTTCATGCTACGTTAATACAGATTCCAATAAATTTGTTGGCGGTCGGCGGTTTTGGTCCATTACTGAAATTGCCAAGTTATCGATAGTCCCTGTACCAAAAGAGCTGTATCCGTGAATCATAAAGGATATTCCATCAGGAATAGAGTTGCAGTTCGATATTATGCAGTGCAAGAGGTAATCAATAATATAAATATACCAGCGTCTGCTAGGATCATTAATAGACTAGTCAGTATAAAACCTATATATTTCAAGAAGAAGACGGTTGGATTAAAAACTTCCTTGTCACTGCGTCCCTGGAGTAAGAGGATATCGCCTGAGAATAAAAAGGAATATTTCCAAATCTCTGTTTATGAAAACATCACATGAATAGAAAACCTAACATTCAGTTTTGTATTTGCGAACCTTGTCTTCACAGTTATTTCTAACATGTAAATTGGTGCACATTCGAATTCTCAAATACGAAGGTTATCTCGTGGAGGAATAAGGATCCGTCCAACAGCAGTTTGGAAACTCTGATACAGTTGGTCATAATTTTAGGAAACTGTCAAATGAGAGATTACAGATTGAAAATACGTTGATTACAGAAAAATTATATGGAAAATTTTCTGTTCATCTTCATGTGGAAACTAGGGAAGTGTATCACACAAACATTACACAGATAATAAACAGAATTAAAACTTAACTGAAATTCTGACTGGGATTCTGCAGTAGTAGGATAAATGGACGGAGAGATTGTAAGAGAATACGTACACGGGAAATGATTGAAAGTGAAATCCGCGTGCAACAAAATTGCACAGAATTAGGAAAGAAAGTTTCATAATACATGGAAGTGAGATGGAGACATTGGAACATTTAATGCTGGATGTAATTATAATCGTAAGACAAAGAATTCGAAACCATGTTTTGAACTGTAAGGCATTTCCATTAGCATATCTCAACTATGAAAATAATTTTTTAATTATGACCTGTAGACTGAAGCTGAAGTATTCGCAAAATATATGGAAATTCAGTCCCTTTAACTTCTTCAGGTCTGTCTCTTGAAAGTTGTTAAGAGGGAATATTAGGCGGTAAGTGAGTGCATTACGGGATAGGAATAAAGCAGAAGACGAATCGCTGACTTTCAGAGATGAGATAGTAAAGGCAGAAGAGGTTCAAGTAGGTAAAAAGACAAAACCTGTTCAGTTACGTAAGTATGGTTGAAAATAACTAAATCGAATATCCGTAGACAGCAAGTCGCTTATAGCGTGTAGTAAAGTATATAAAATATTTAAAATATCGACCGGGAATACACGCTTTAAGCTGATCAGGGTCAGAATGCAACACAGGTTTCCTTATGTTCAACTTATATACAATCACAGGGGCAGTTTTCACTTTGCTCCTGATGGTGATAGTAAGTCAGGCTCGTAGCAAATATAGAAAAAGCACATGCTAGCTATTGGGAACGACGAATAATCTAAAATACACACAACAATCAGGAAGAATGGTAAGACTGCCGGAACAAAAAAAGAAGTTCTTGAATTAAGAAGTGTCTAAGCGGTACCACGTTTGGACCCTACTGTTGAATCTATACAACGAAGTAGCAGTAGCTAAAATGAAAGAAATGGAATGAATATTCTTCCTCAACTGATGTCAGTTATCAGTTTCGCGAATGACGTTCTCCTTAATGACAGTGAAGAAGAATTACAAGATCCCTTTAATGGAATCAACGGTCTAATGAGTCCGTAACATGCACAAATGGCATAAGGAGCAATGAGAAGCAGCTGAAATAATAGCGAGAAAGTGATTATCAACTAAAAATTAAGAACTCTGCTACAGTGGAAATAGAACTAACCACAATGGTCAAAGCAAAGAGAATATAAAAAAGCAGACCAGTGAAGAGAAAATGGGCCTTTGTTGTCAGCAGAGGACTAGTGGTATGAAATGTAAGCTTGAATGTAACGAAGAAATTTTTTAGACAGTTACGTTTCGTTGTATAGTAGCAAATCGATGACTGTGCAAACCAGAACAGCTGAGTATCAAAGCATTTGAAATGAAGTGCTAGAAAAAACTTTTGAAACTCAGATAGCCTGAAAAAGTGAGGAGCAGGTTTCCCGTAGAATAGGTCAAGAAATGAATGTTTAGAAAATAGAAGAACTACAGACAGGTAATAGATTGTAAAACAACCCACTCGGTACTGCAAGTTTTTTAGAGTGAAAAAACTGCAAGTACACTTCTCAGTTTGTAAGGAAGGAAAAGAAACAGTTTTGAAGAGATATTAAAGAAATAGAAACTTAGCGATCTGTTGACGATGTTGTAATTCGGCCGTATAAACAAGAACTGAATGGACAGATCTTCAAAGAAGGATTTGATATGAATATTTAAAAAATAAAATAAGGCAGTGGAATATACTTGAATTAAAATAAGAGAACTGAGGAAACATGATTTGGAAATGAAACACCAAAAATAGACCATCAGTTACCCAATTTACACAGTGAAGTATCTTATAATGGCAGTGGAGAGGATATAAAACATAGGATTGGAATAAAAATGATAAATTTGATGAGGTCACATATGACATTCCGTGTGTGGAGAGTCTGTCTGAAATTTGCCATATTTCTTGAATTTACTGGTATAGAAGAATGATGATATTAGACGAGTAGATGGTTTTTTGAAGTAATGAGGAAATAGTTGATCGAATTGGCAAAAGCGAATTGTTGCATAACTTTTCTGAAAGGAGGAAAAGTGTGACAGAAGACATACTGACTTGTAGTTAAATTTTTAATGTTGCCGCGCTGTTCGTGGTTTGCGTTTTCAGAATAGTATGTACTCTTTTCGAAGAGACGTACCACAATGTGATACGTATCTTTCTCAGGCGACCAATAGGAGAAAAGCGACCAACCGGGTCCGCAGCAAGGCGTGAACAGTCAAATTCATCACAACATTTACACGTGACGGTTTAATTTATTACGTATTTGCATCTAACTTTATTCACAATACCTTTCTCAGACAGTTTCAAAGTATTCCCCTGAACGTACATGCAAAATTATATTATTATAGGGCATATTACACGAAATTATGTAATTGTAGATAAAGAATAGATGATTGCATGATTGAAGTGAGTGAAAACGAAACTACAGGACCATATTCGCTAATGATACATTTGAGAGGTGTAAAGCTTGGGGCGGAAAGATATGTACGGGAGGAAGAATAAGGTTATGGACTAATATTTAAGGGCATAAGCTGTTTCATGGCATCACCAAATCGAGGATCTCTTGAAGACAGTATTCGCATCTAGATCTTTCATCGTAAGGATTAGCGAAAAGTACAACCGCTGTTTACGGAGTCTGGAAAAATTATTGACTATAGGGGCCACCATAAATTCAGTATTCGCCCTATAAATCTTAAAAATATGGCTGTCATATTTCCCGTAGTGCGGACTGAGACGCCAAGCTACGTATCACGCTACTGCTCTCGTTGGAGCTTCGACTTCTTCCTCGGACATGTGTGTGTGTGTGTGTGTGTGTGTGTGTGTGTGTGTGTGTGTGTGTGTGTTGTCCTTCGTATTATTTATTTTAAGTAATTCTTTAGACTAGTAATCGATAATCTCGTTAGCTTGGAACCTTACAATTGCAAATATTTGAAAAACATCTTGTAATGGAACTATATTATGAGAAACATTTCAAGCGGATTTTGTGCGCATAGTGGCTATACAAAAGAGCTTTCCAATACACACGCCGTAGCTTTTCCAGTTCAGAGATATTCTTCTTTGCACATACCTCTCACTGCATTCCAAGCGTCTAAGTCATCTTGCAGCTGTGCGCTGAATTTATTATGTGATAACAGTGTCTGGGCCTGTTTTCGAACAGAAATAGACTGCCTACTCGTACACAAATAACGTACGCCATTAAGTATTTCACACGGACGTTAACGTGGCAAGAGATGTTAAGACCTTCATCCACGAACACTGAATCTCCTACTGCTGACATGCTTACGTCTGCCGTATTTTCAGATGTTGTTACCCTCTATGTGATACACTACTGAATGCAGTCGTCATAAACAATGAAGTTAAAACTATACAACGATAACTTTGGAACAGCCCTTAGTGACGTATTCTAACATGATACAGTTATGTGACAAAGGTATTTTAACGAACTGTTACGAAAGCTGCTACTCATTGTATGAAGGAGTGGGTCATAATTTTCTGGGTATAAAACCGAACACTTTATCTGTACAGATAATTTTAAATGATTAAAATCCAAAAATGTCGAGGAGTTAAGTACATAATCAGAGTCGAAGAATTTCTCAGTCTACAGGCGTAACGGAAAAATCCATGTCATCTATATTTATTATTATTATTTTTTTTTTTTTTTTTTTTTTTTTTTTTTTTTTTTTTTTTTTTTTTTTTTTGAGAAAATCCATTCGCTATAAAAGATTCAGGTCGGAAATTTTGCGTCTATGTTTGGCATAAAAGACTTACGTCAATTTGTGCTCTTTATGAAATGAAGGTTGTCAATCATATGAGTGGTATAAGTCAATCACTTTCGTGTATAAGTCAGTATCATTCCTTTTTTCCTGATAGTCTTCCGATACGTTTGCAGGTATAAAAAACCTGCTACCTGCTACTGCTTACTTTTTGTTTTACAATTGTGCTCAGCAACTACGTTTCTGACATCATCTACAACTTTCTGTGAACGCCAACTTTAGGCTTTTATTAATTTGAGTGTATACGACCATTCCATAGGTAAGTCATGTCATTACATGCGGCACGAAGCAACAGCAGGTCGTGGAGCTAAGGAAATAAACTTCACGTCTTTACGACCACCTACGAAATGGAAGGAAGCTTAGATTATAACGTCCCTTCGACAGCATGATCATTAGAGACGACCTACGAAGTGTACCTGACACTGTAAAAAGTGTAATTTGTGTTTTAAGACATGCGGTGGTAAAAAAAAAGTCACCAATGTTTTTGAAGACGGCGGCTGACCTCTCATTTCTCCAGCTTCAATCGTCAGATTTCTAATTCATATGGTCACTACCATATGGATATGTGATGTGACGTAGACCATGCCCAACTTGAGAAACAAAACAAAAAGTATGGCATTTCAAGTATTTAAGCCACAGCCTGCATAGCGTCTGCGTTTAACAGGAATAGAATAATCAAATTCAATGTTAGAGAAAAGACTCACGACGATTTTTTCTGATTGTGCATTGTGTCTACTAGTATTCTCGTTGTGAAGAGAAAAAAAAAAGTTGATGACGAGTCATGTAAGTGGCAAGAGAGATATTGGTTAAAGTATTGGCAGGTAAAAAGGTCAGGTATATTCTCGACAATTTCAAACAAATTCGTTTTCTTCGACGAGGCAAAACAAATCTCTATATTACCCAGTTTCAAAAAAGGTATGACGAACGTTCCACCCTCTGTGGAGAAGAAAAGAGATCCAATTACTTTGATTTCTCTTGTGCTTCCAATTATTGCAGGACTTCTACAAAACTTTACAAACATCAGCTAGCACAAGGAATACTGACCCTGTTTAATCGACTTGAATTTCCATGCAATAACACATGACGTAATTATCGTCCATTGACCTTAGATTTTAAGATGAAAGCATTTGGTACTTTGGCACCACTTCGGTTCGTTAATGTCATGAATCAATACGTTGAGAAAATTGTAACTGGTAGGACCTTATTTTTATTAGACTCAAAATCTTTTCAACAGCCACTGAGGTAATAAATCCAGTATTTCGTAACGCTGCTGCTAAGTATTGGGAGTGTCAGGAAAATAAAATTGTGAAATGAATGTACAAGTCAAAGTGGTAAAATGGAAATAAGTCCTCATTTGAATGACGCAAAGGTTTTAAGTTATGCGGGAGTTTTTTCGCAACTATATAAATCTTTTACACGAAACAAACTTCGAAATTAAATGTATGTTTTTATTCACAGTTTTAAATACAAGAATTATCATAATGTACTGGTTAAAGCTGTATTCAAAAGATATATAGAGAATTTTTTTACTTTATTTTTGGTCCCCTCAAAAATAAATCATTTACACTTATCCCTACAGATATACGTCTCTAGGCTTTCGTGTCCTTCTGCCTGTGCAAGTACGTTTCTCGGGAGTGGATATAGGTATCAAGTTTAAATTTATGAGATACTAAACCCTGCTCTCCTTGATGGTGACAAATACTTAAGCTTCTAAGCGATAAACTCAAAATATGCGGCTATTCATATCACACATTCCGCAAATTCAGTCTTACAAAACTATGTGCGTACTTTCCGCTGACCTAAAATCATAAAATTTGACTAGAAGCAGTATAACGTTTAAAGGGAAAAATATTGAAATGTTTAATTTGTAAATATGACGCTGTTTTTTATTTATTTTTGAGAGTCCGTCCTCCGGTTAAGACCCACTTTTCGGAGAAACTTATAGATGAATCAAGGATAAATTTGTACCTGCTTGGGTCTGTAATCAGCACCGTCAGTTTAATTAAAACACACATACAGCTTATATACGTATACGATAAAACAATAAAGACATGGCTTGCAGCTAAGCACACTATTGAGTCGTATGACGCGCTAGCTGCTCACGTCATGTGTTTCAAGAGAGAGCTTCGTTTCTCCTTTTCCTCGGATGTAATTGACTTACTGAGAAATTTCATAATAAACGCTACTATATAAAAGATAACAACAAAACTACTACGCGTTTGAACAAACGCAGATTTTCTCGAAGGTTAAACTGTTTGCGTAATTACATAATAGAAATTCTTGTTGTAAACCAAATTGGAACACTAAACAAAGAATTGTCGGCAGGTTAACTAGCGGTGGTAAAGGAATTCAACAACTAATCTAAAAATGACCGCTAGCACAATCCATTCGTATCACATAGCACGGCGCTTTCTTCAACTCCAGTCCTCCTTCCTTCCTTAATTTGTACAGCGATACAGCTGTTAGTATGTAATCCAAACATACTGCAAGCAAAGGCAAATGAGGACAGTTTCACTGATTCGTCCATCGGTTCTTTGTAGACTATCATGATACTGAATTAATAGCACAATTAGTATTGGTCCTGCAAGTTAATTTTTTTAGGTAACTGGTATTCGGCTTAAAAAGCCACCTACAAAGTCTTGTAATGGCGAAAACCTATTAACCAAATTGAACTTTCAAGTCAATATGATGATGTTGTACAAAGAACCGAGTGAAGAATTAGTCAAAATGCCTTCAGCTGCCTTTCCTTTTAACTTTGTGTTACATACCAACAGCTGTATCACTGTACTGAAAAAAAATTAGCAACAAATTATATGGCATTTTCATTACAATTAGTGTGTACCACTTCTTCCTAAAGTCTATACTATTCCTCCTGAAGCAGCCTGTTAATATATGTATTGTATAGTAACTAAGCCGAGATAGAATCACGGCTCGGACCAGACTTTCAACTTTGCTGATTGATTAATTCAATGCATAATGACGGTTAATATCGTAAATTCCTTGTTTGTATTTAATTATGTTATTCGTAAGGCGTACATACTTGCCACAAAATTCTGACAGATGACTTTAACATGTCTCCTATAAGTTTCAGAACTTATAAACTTTACCATGTATATAGGGTGTCCCACTGAACTTTTCCACCGAAAAATCCCTGTAACTACAACAGATATTTAAAAAATGAGTTTCGAGGTCTTAGACGTATTGCAGGGCCTTATGTAAGTACTATAAGGCATTGAAAAAAGGAAACAAATATTATTTTCAACATTAACGCATATTTTTAGGGATACACCATGCTGTTTCTTATGAAATTGAAAATAATAAAAACCACAATTGCTTCTTTTTGTATCCATCTATGATTTTTACACTCACACCAGTATCAAATTCACAATAAATTCACTAATTAAAAAAAAAACAACAACAACTATTTCTTAATGTCTCAGGATGTGTTCTGTCAGTCAGTTCCTGCTTTTAGTCCAGACATGTTGCCGGCCGCGGTGGCCGAGGTGACTAAGGCGCTCCAGTCACGGTCAGCACGGCCACTACGGTCGGGGGTTCGAATCCCCCCTCGGGCATGGATATTTGTGCCGTCCTAGTTCGTAAGTAGTTCATAAGTAGTTTGTAAGTTTAGGGACTGATGACCCCGTAGTTAAGTCCCATAAGCTTAACAAACATTTGAACATTTTCCAGACATGTCACAAATTTCTCGTCTCTGATAATTCTGTTCAGTACCTCCTCACTAATTATGAAATCTACCCACCTAATCATAAACATTCTTCTATAGCAGCACATTTCAAAAGCAGCCTCCTCCTTATTGTCAAAAATGATCAACGTCCACTTTTCAGTGTCCTCATACAAGGTTACATCCCGCACTAATGTCACCAGATAAAACTTCATAACTTTCCAATTAGTATACGGTGTAAACCAATTTCTCTTCTTCAGTAATGCTTTTCTTCCCATTGCCATTCTGTGTCTTACGTCGTCTCTTACAGCAGGCATCGTGTTATTTTACTGCCTAACTAAGGAAACACTTCTCCTACTTTTACTGTCTCGCTTGCTAACTCTCTCAGCATCTCTTGATTTATTTTGATTACATTGTACTCCTCTTGGTTTGCTCTTGTCGATACCCATCTTATACCTCCCTTTCAAGGCATAATTCTTACTGTTAATTAGATATTTTATGTCCTCTGCTGTTTCTTACAATACGGATAATACTTATTTGGATTAAAAATTCTGTGTTTTTTTTCCCTACCCATTTGTATAAAGCTTAAATTATTGGTTCAATTTTGACGTACAGAAATAACGCGCATGAAAAATCTCTCATAAATCCTGAATGGTGAACATAAAAGTTGTACCATTAGCTAAACATTAATTTCAGCTCAATTGACTAAATTTGAGAGAGGAATTAAAGGATTCGTTCAGTACATCCGGGTAGCAGCTATCATTGTCCCTCAGTCTTTGCTTGTATGACGAACCATATTTATAGTAAGCAATATGCTGTAATGAGTATAAAATGGATTGTTTTCCGTGTAAACCCTAGTCTTTTGCAACATAAGTGTCGCAGTAACTGTATCTGACGATGTACTCTATAGAATATTTTACAGAAACTTTAACAACGTATTACTTATTTAGACTACTGAAAAGCCCCAGCCCTTGGAGGTGAAGATGTGGTTCTTCATGTATCGATTTATCATTGACGCAGTATTCTTGAACTATGTCTAAGCAATGTAATTTTGGAAATGCATTGGGCTATGATACAGTGTCGAAGGCGTGTAGGAAATAGTTACTAATTGAAAAGTAATAAAATTAAAACATCTTGGACTTTGGCCATATGAAGAGCGAAAACGTTTATCGTTTCATAATTTCAATCCTAAAGGATTCCTATTTTGGAAGATAGTACGAGTTATCATTTTAGAGTAATGGATGAAGAAAGTTGCAGTATGTGATCGTCGTCAATTACAAAACAATCAAACGTTTTGTAATAGTAATTCTTTCTTATCGTGTCAAATGTAGCATACCAGTTAACCTGTTAACGAGTAGATTGTGATAGCATTTTAAATATTTAAATTCGGTCCCTAATTACGGGAATTATTGTGAATGAAATTTTTGTTGCCCCTGAAAGCCGTCAAATAGGCCACGTGGAATGCAGTTAATGGCGGATGGGCCTCCACAAAGGGATTTTATACTGTACGACACGGCCGTGACAATAAAGTACCTCCCTGTGCGGCATTCACAGAAAACGTGCGACTGCAGGACGTGAACACTGTGACATATGGGGATTTCGGTTAGTCCAGGAGGCGCGAACGAATAGCCGATAACGTTAACGGGAGTCGGTATGCCCCAACCCGCCAATGTAAAATTTCGTATTATCATGTACTTTTTTTATCTGTAACTGTTGTAACCAGAAACTTAATGTGTAGACGGAATTTTTCACCATTCAATTTTCGCTCACTGAGCTACAATCAGTGCTTCAGTATTGAAACAGTATTTATTAATTTTTCGCATCCAAGCAATCTTAATTTGGCAAAGATTTCACATAATACTTCGTGTATTCAAGGAAGATTTTGTGTGAAGCTCAATAGCACCATTCAACTATGTTGTGGCATTTCTAAAACTTGGAATGCTATTCAGTGATATATAAGAAAAAGGAACAATAATGATGAAAGTGACAAATGCTAGAAATGTTAAAGTTAAATATTACAACAATTTACCAATATTTCTCATTTTACTATTAAATACGTCAAGCCGTGTAAATATGTCGTAATCTGGTCTACTTTTCTTATACCAGCTACCACTTTCATGCTGTCCTAGCTTCATTTGCTGAGCTTTGCTCAGTCGCACATAATCTAGAAGCTGAAGAACTGGTATGGTGTTACCACCAGGTAGATTGACAAGCCTTTGGATGAGTTTTCAGTAACCCATATAATACTGAATGAAATATAGGCATCCGTTACTTCCGAGTCAAAGTTTTTGTCTCAGTAAATATATTCTTAAGCACCTGAGTCTATACTACGTTGCTGAATGACGACGTTTGTGAGTACACCTATAAAGATCAAGATGTTCGAGGTCTCTAAATAGTAGCATGAGTGTTTCCGCAATATCCACTAGTACAGAATTTAATGATGATAAGCACTATAGTAGCATAAGATTTTCTATACTTGGACCATGATTGTAGACCTTCTCGACAAACGTCACATCTGTCATGTATTGTTAACAGAAATTCACACTTTTTATATATTGAGGCTCTCTTGTATGTTGCAGTAACAACACCACTCAACAATCAAAGTTACAAGATAAGAGATCAGCTCCGATGGAGACAAAAATGGCACTTATGACACTAATTACAAACACAAACTAATTGTAAACCATGATAATGGTTTCCTATGACCATGGTACCAATCGAAATATCAAATTTTAGAAATTTGGGGGTGACTAAGGATGCCTAGCATTCCTTTGTAAGCACATTCGGAAGTGCAGAGGCGAACTGCGTATACGTTTAACCGGTATGGAGATAGGAGGTATTCTGTAGGTGACGTCCATTGTAATTTAATCCATTTCAAGATTTAATCAATCAAATATTGTAAGCATATCCATCTTTGTATAAGACGGTTAGGGGTATCGGTTTCCAATTGGTATAAATAACGTATCTTCAGTCGCGTATCTTGATAATGTATTAGTTTGTGAGTTTCAGCATTTCAATATGGCATCGTCTCGCCCGATGATAAACGTAAAACCGAAATGTATCCAGCAACGCTCAGAGGTCAGAAAGGGGACCAACGCTATATCATAGCAGATGTAGATTTCTGACAACGACACTCACGATTCACTCGCCAGTTAACAACTGTTCATTGAATCGAAACTGTCGTTGTCAGAAATCTGCTGATACCATTGACAGAGCGCTAGGGCCCGTTTGGACTTCACAGCGTTTCTGGATGCATTGATGTTTATCTTGGTGTTAAGTATGAAACGTTGAAACCAATAGCCTAATAAACATAAAAACAGGTGGACATAGGTTTGTGGCCTCCATTCACAAGACTACTTTTAACCAGTTCCTTATGGTAAGTCTTTTAATCTCGGCGCTGGTCCCCCTCCACAGTTTTCACCTCTGAATATTTTTGCCGGCCGCGGTGGCCGAGGAGACTGAGGCGCTCCAGTCACGGTCTGCACGGCCACTACGGTCGGGGGTTCGAATCCCCCCTCGGGCATGGATATTTGTGACGTCCTTAGTATTAAGTAGTTCATAGGTAGTTTGTAAGTTTAGGGACTGATGGCCCCGTAGTCGAGTCCCATAAGCTCTACAAACATTTGAACATTTTTTTGAATATTTTTCTATACACGAATTCAGCTATTCGAGTTTCTTCAATTCTTGTAGTCGTGTGAGAGAAATCGTTCTGGACGATTATTTAAACATTTCAGTTTTTTTAATCAATTTTTTAAGAGGGGGATTCGACACCATGAACTTTATTTAGATTATCTATAATAATGTGCTACATCACAAATCATAGTTGATGGCAACTGATTCCATCTCATTTATACTCTGTCGATTCACAGTACTAATTACGAATGGCATGTTACTCGTCAAATAGGATTTGTCAAAATCCTTATTAGCAACTTCAAAAAAGTTAAAGGGACGATAAGCTATTACTTCTCTCCCATTAGCGCACTCCAAACCGCCGAGAGCCTTAACAGTGCTAGTATGACAAACGTAGAACAGCAACAGTCAACCATCCACAACACTGAAACTTCCTGGCAGATTAAAATTGTGTTCCGGAACCAGGACTCGAACCTGGAACCTTTGCCTTTCGCGGGCAAGCGCTCTACCGCCTGAGCTATCCCGACACGACTCACGATGCTGCCTCACAACTTTACTTCCGCGAGTACCTCGCCTCCTACCTTCCTACCTTATTTACACAGTTGTAATGTTTACAGAACTGCAGCGTCAGTCGTGAACAAGAGACCATAAATCTTGATCCGGAGCCTCAAGAATGCAAAAGGATTATATAGGCTAACTGAATAACTATCTTTTGGTTGACGGGGTGCCCAATTTTTGACGGGCGTAATAATTGGCAGACAATGCCCCTGATGAGCAGGCAGTCCGCCAGGCTCTTGTTGTGGCCACCGTTCGGCCTTTTACCTTCACTTGTTGAGACAAATAGAAATAATGTTATAATCTAAAATATCCTCTAGAAGTATACTATAAAATATTTATTTATATATCACGTATTGATTTCGTTTATTGAATAAACATCTTCAGTGCAGTTTCCAGTCGAGAGGTCTCTCGTACACCGCAAGAAAAGTTACAGTTAAAATGCAAAAACGCTTGTCGTGTGTGCTTTACGTGAGTTGTACATGTAAAGCACTCTGACAAGCCTCCTTAGGTATTTTAACTTTAAAAAAATTATGCGGTGTACATGAGTCCTCGGGACTCTGTAACATTACTCATGTGATGTTGCCTGTGCGAATTAAACTAGGCAATTAAAAGATTACGGATTTTAGTTAAAATTTCGTCCATAAAAGAGTCAGATAAGAATCTGAGCAATTAATTTAAACAAGGCTGAATAAAATAATAAACGAAATGACTAAATAGAATGAAATGGCGGAATACAGATTTGGGTTGAAGAAAAAACACAGAAATAACGTTACAGAGAAAACTTACGGAAAGTACTCATTTTAGTTTCTTTCTGGAAATCTTGATCACAGCAGCTGAAAATGTTTAGCTGTTGAATGGTATAAATAAATTTTATGATAC
The DNA here is from genome assembly GCA_026315105.1 of Locusta migratoria. Lineage (NCBI taxonomy): Eukaryota > Metazoa > Arthropoda > Insecta > Orthoptera > Acrididae > Locusta > Locusta migratoria. The sequence goes on along the minus strand of CM048750.1, from coordinate 78,146,962 downwards.
TTTCCGCAATAAATTAATGTTCACACTGTTCACCTCGCAAGTCATTCTTGTCGGACCGTGTACTAAAGTTTGATAAAGTAAATAACAAACAGTAAAATCTATAGTACTTCGTGAAGCTGTTAATACCAATTCAGGCTCTAAAAGGAAAAAAAATTATATTAAGTAGCCGATCGGGATGTAATCAAGGAAATACGCGAAGCGAAAGTGATGGCGTCTGAACATCATGTTACGACGGAGTATCGAGGAGCTGAAAACCTCAAAGAAAACTTATAATTAAAAAAGGAATGACATTATTAAATGAATACAGGGTGGAGAGATTGATTTTAACAAAAGAGGGTATATTTTAAAATAAAATATCAAAGCCTTCACTCTTACATTACAAGGCAGTCTGCGGATAAGTCCACACTTAACAGCCTCAAACAAGAAAGTGAATGTGTTAGCGGTTCCGTTCTCTCGGCTCGCTGGAAGAAAAGAAAGACGAGCGAAACAAATCTTTTCACAGATAAAATATTACGAAAAGGAAGGAATCACTGCGACAAGCGTCGCTGTTCGATAAAAAATATTAATTATTTATCTTTACTACTCGATACTGCACTGTAGAAGTTCATTGAATTAATGAAATCGATATGCGATATTTTTCAGTATTCTACAGCATACCATCTAACGGATTTACCTGGTGATCAAAGAGTCAGTATAAATTTCAAAACTTAATAAATTATGTAATAATGTAGATAGAGAGATAAAAGTTGTCACACAAGCTTGGAATGACATGGAGCTTTATTAGAACAAAGGAAAAAAAGTTCAAAAAATGCCCGACAGATGGCGCTTCATCTGATCAGAAAAGCAATAATTAGCATAACAAATTAAGACAAAGCAAAGATGATGTTCTTTAAAGGAAATGCTAAATATGTTCACCATCATCCCTCAACAATAGCTGTAGTCGAGGAATAATGTTGTGTACAGCACTGTAAAGCATGTCCGGAGTTATGGAGAGGCATTGACGTCGGATGTTGTCTTTCAGCATCCCTAGAGATGACGGTCGATCACGATACACTTGCTACTTCAGGTAACTCCAAAGCCAATAATCGCACGGACTGAGGTCTGGGGACCTGGGAGGACAAGCCTGACGAATTTGGCGGCTGATCACGCGATCATTACCGAACGACGCGCACAAGGGATCCTTCACGCGTCTAGCAATACTTAAAAAATAAATAAATAAATAAAATAAAATAAAAAATAAAACCCCATGTCATTCCAAGCATGTGGGTCAATTTTTACCTATCTACGTTATTCCGGGATTTATTAAGTTTTCAAACTTAAACTGATTTTGATCAGTTAATATTATACGAGGTACGTCCACAAAGTAAGTTCCATTTTGTTATACAAAACAAACGTGTACAAATACAGAGAAAACATTTATTGTACATAAATCTAAAACTGTTAAACTATTTTTCAAAATGGTATCCGAAATTTTGCAGGCACTTGTCATACCGTGACACAAGTTTTTGTATGCCTTCTTCATAGAAGGTTGCCGCCTGCGTATTCAACCATATGGTAACATGTTCTTTCAGCTCGTCATCATCGTTGAAGTGTAGACCAGCAAGGGCAAATTTTAGGTGTAAGAAGAGGATTACTGCATGATGTTGTTCTTTTCCACGATAATTCCCGACCTCACACGGCGAAAGTGATGCAGCAACTCTTACGGGAATTTCAGTGGGACGTGTTTGATCATCATCCGTACAACACGGACCTCGCTCCTAGCGACTTTAATCTCTTCTTACACCTAAAATCTGTCCTTAGTGACCAACACTTCAACGATGATGATAAAATGTTCAAATGTTTGTATAGCTTATGGGACTTAACTACAGGCTCATCAGTCCCTAAACCTACAAACTACTTATGAACTAGCTAATCCTAATGACGGCACAAATATCCATGCCCAAGGGGGGATTTGTAGCCCCGACGGTAGTGTCCGTGCAGACCGTGACTGGAGCGCCTTAGTCCCCTCGGCCACCGCGGCCGGCGATGTGATAATCTGAAAGAACATCTTACCACATGGCTGAATATGCAGGCGGCAATCTTCTTTGAAGAAGGCATACAAAAACTTGTGCTACGATATGACAAGTGCCTACAAAATTTCGGAAGCTATGTAGAAAATAGTTTAACAGTTGTAGATTTATGTACAATAAAAACTTCTTCTGTAACTGTTCACGTATATTTTGTATAACCAAACGGAACTTACTTTATGGACATACCTCGTATTGTGGTGGTCGGACAGACAACTCTTAATGGAGTAGTCATAATAGGAATAATGTATTTCCACGATTAGATGATGTGGTTGGAGTTTTTCCTGGTGATGAAGACTTACCCCTTTATGACCTCAGTAGTAGTGGGGCTGTGCCGGTTGAGCGCCACTGAGATTCGCGCGTCTTTTGATTTTTGGGGGGAAATCTGAATTACCCCCACCCCTCCTACCTCGGCCAATTGCCAGACTGCAGATCAAAGGATACCGCCACAGGATGATTCATAGATCTTCCCGGAAGGACAGGATGATTACATTTACGTCCTTTTGATTCGCTACTTGTCTGACCGCTAATCAAAGGACGCCGCCATAACTCATTTAAGGATGATTGCAAGTAAACAACACCTCCCTCGGCCACACATGACGCCCCTCCTCCACCCCTCGGCGCTGCCGCCAGACAGGCAGCACCTCTGACAGGTCCAGACCTGTCTACCCCTCGACATGTCTGTACTCGCACCCTCGACCACACACCATTTTATTTAGAGTAATTGCGGTATTAGAGTAATTGCAATTACATGTACTTAGAGTAATTGCATAAATACAATTACGTGCACTTAGAGTAATTACATGTACCAAGAGTACTTGCAATTATGTGTACTTAGGGTAATTGTTTATTTATTGTAATCGTTCTTTGTTATTGCAATTGCACGTGTTCACTCCTCCACATCTGGCGAGGAACTGAGCTCACCCCAAGGCATCATGTGACTATCTACGCCACCCCCCACCCTACCACATGACCTCCACTGACCAATGAGAGCACAGCACGTGACCACCCCCTACCCCACCCTAACACGTGACCATCCCCACCCGACATTCTGCAGCCATTCAGACGCAGAGTGTCAGAGGGACAGCAGCAGGGGTAGACAGGTCTGGACCTGTCAGAGGTGCTGCCTGTCTGACGGAGGCGCCGAAGGGTGGAGGGGGGCGTTGTGTGTGGCCGAGGGAGGTGTTGTTTACTTGCAATCATCCTTAAGTGCGTTATGGCGGCGTCCTTTGATAAGCGGTCGGACAAGTAGCGAATCAAAAGGACCTAAATGTAATCATCCTGTCCTTCCGGGAAGACCTATCAATCTTCCTGTGGCGGTATCCTTTGATCTGCGGTCCGGCAAAGGGCCGAGGGAGAAAGGGCGTGGTAATTCAGATTTCCCGCCAAAAAACAAAAGACGCGCGAATCTCAGTGGCGCTCAACCGACACAGCCCCACTACTCTCAGTGATAAAACGACACGAAAGTCGTGTGGTATATTTATGTCGTTCGTCTAGGTAACTAAAACGAAGAGAAGGGAGAAGGTAGCCGGTAGATGCAGGTGCAATAAATTCAGGAAAAAATGAGCTCGTATCTGGGTGCGCTGTTACGATGCGCTTTTAATGAGAGTCACAGAGCCATTCGACCTGCAGCTGACGGCGTGGCTTCCCCGGGACGCCGGCTTTTATGGGCGGTCTTTACGCAGGGCGGGGGCCCCGGGGCATGCGGCACCGAGCGGCCAACCAGCGCCGAGCAAACAGACGAACGCAACGCAACGCAACAAGTCAACGCACCGAGCCAGCGCGCCCCGGAGTTTTCTTACCAGTCGGCGGCGCAGCGTGCGTCGGGCGAAGCGTAACAAATGGGCAGCGGCATAATTCAGTTCGGGAGCGGACGGAGAATCACAACAAATTCCACCGGCCGGCAGGATAAGGCACCGGCGCCGCGTTATTAATTATGGCGGCGTTGGCAGTGCTCCACTTAGCGGGGTGCGGGCGGACGGCACTGAACGGATGCCCCGAGAGATATGTGGTCGCTGCGGCCTCGGAGTGTGTGTATGCGTGCGTGTGTGTGCGTGTGCGTGTGTGAGAGAGAGAGGTGCGGGTGGCAAGGGACCGCATATGTCTGCTCCACTCGCCTGGCTCCGCGTTCTTGGATGATATCGGAACGAAGAGGCAACGTGGATAGAGAAGTGGGGAGAGAGTTGGGAACGGCGTGGCGAAGCGGAATGGGTTCGGAAGAAATACCACGTGGAGAGAAAGAGAGAGAGAGAGGGGGATTGTAGCGAGGTCGAGAACCTGCCACAGATAATGGAATCGGCCGGCCGCCGCAAAATGTCCGAGAATAAAAGCCACATTCGTTTTTCAGGACTTGTTCTCAGATGTTCGCCTAACCCATTCGTTCGCAGAGTGCTCTTACATAAATGCAGTGCCACAAACATCTCCCTGGAGACCGGAAGTGTCGATTTTGAGGTCGTGTGCGTGTTGAAAGACAGATGGGTAAGGTTTCATGATTCTTCACATACACACATACTGCTCATCTGAGTATATTTTGCGTGGCAGAGAGTGCTGTCTGCCACTTGGGTAACTTACCCCTTACCACTGGAAGTAGACGAAAACGGAGTCATCTTAAAAAGCCGTTTACCTAGTTATTCTCAATAATTTTTTATAAAAGTTTGCAGCCATTATAGCGCTTAATTCATTAGGATGGCCGGTTTCTACGTGTCTTAGACGTCTTCTGATTTTCTGTACATCTCAGTGTCACATCTCATGTAGGCCTTAGTTATTTCCTCTTATTGCAAATTTCTCGTTACTGATCTATACTGATGTGAAATACAAACAGAAACGGTAGATTAGTATGTGACTTGTGCAGCCGTCCAGGAAATGTCTATAGTAAATCTAATGATGTATACAAGTCTACCGTAGTCTTTTTTAATTTCACATTTGTACGGATGCATGCAATTGTCCAAATGTTCAAATGTTTGTAGAGCTTATAGGACTTAATTGCGGGGTCATCAGTCCCTAAACATACAAACTACTTATGAACTAGCTAACACTAAGGACTGCACAAATATACATGCCCGATGGGGGATTCGAACCCCCGACCGTAGTGGCCGTGACTGGTAGACCGTGACTGGCGCGCCGCAGTCCCCTCGGCCACCGCGGTCGGCCATGCAATTGTAAGAGGAAAATATGTAATACGAGGAAATAACTAAAGCCTGCATGAGATTTGACACTGATTGGTACAAAATATCAGAAGATATCGTCCAAGACACGTAGAATCTGGTCATCCCAATGGATAGAGTGCGATCTTGGCTGGAAACCTGTATAAATTAATTCTAGATTGCTCCAACTAACCATGAGTTCCACACATTCTCAATAATGTTGAGGGGGAGGAGCATTCTCTACCCACCTTTGATTCTCATTTGAATTCACTAAGCGTCTCTGTAGTAATTGCATGTTAATTGGTATACGGTGAAAAATAAAGTAATCGCATAGGCGTGTTTTATTGTCCACTTTAGGTATTCAAGTAATTTTATGAACTTTTGCAAACATTTCGAACGAAAATGTTAAAAACATAAATAACAGAAGTAAGGGATGATAATATTACGATGGTACTATTGTGATCCTATAGATGCACTCAACAGCCGATGAGGTAATGTCACATCTCCAGTATGTCCTACATTGATTCATACTTCGATTTCTTGCACTGTTGCCCTCCTGCCAATATTCTCGATCATATTCCAGAGGCACTTTCCACGGCTACCCAGGGCGGCTGCAAGTGCAGTAGTTCGTCTTTTTTTACTCTTATATCCCCATTCATCCCTTCACGATTCACCACATGCACACTGTTGAAAGACTGAAGCCCAATTACAGAACCACTGCAGAAACGAAAATTCGCACTTGTCCAGCATTCACCGTTAGAACTCTCTCATCCCACGACGACGATACAAGTTGCGTAAATCAGTTACACAAACTAATATCAATACGTCTCCTACACAACTGCAGCTGACAAGGGAGAGTGTCGTGCGCAAGCAACACACCTGAGTGACACTGTCCCATGACATATTTAAGTCACTGTGTATCAGACGAGTATCGTGCTACACCAATTTAGAGTCGCTAAATCGAGAAGTCACAGATATTATTTTTATGGCGATAAGAAATATTTTCCGTCGCCTGTCTTTGCAGTATCAAATACGTGATGAGTAGTATTAGTTTGAGCTGACTTCAGCTGTAGTTGTTGTTATGGTGGTCTTCATTCTGCATACTCGTGTGATGCAGTTCCCCACGCTACCCTGTCCTGTGCGAACCGCCTGATCTCCGAAAACGAACAGCAAGCTTTATCCACTCGAACCAACTTGCTGACTTGCTGTATTAGTCTCTCGATATTCCTCTACAATTTTTACTCAACACTCTTCCCTCTAGTGCTAAGATGACAATTCGTTGATGTCTCAGAATGTTTCCCAGCAATCTTTACCTTCTCTTAGTAAAAATATGTCAGAAATTTCTTTAGTCCCCAAATTCTGTTCAGTACCTCCTCATTAGTTACGTGTTATATAATGTTCAGCACTCGCCTGTAGATAATTATAAAGAACGAAATTGGAAATAGTTTGTGAAATATGAAATACGATGTGTCCGACTCCTAGTAGGAGACATATCTTGAGTAGAGTCGACAAAGAGCAGACTCATTCTGGTCATTTTTCATTTTTTTAAATACTGGCACTAAATTCATGATTTCGCCCCAGTGAAAATCAAAAAGTGAATGCAATATAAACTTAAATCTAATTAGTAGGCGATGTAACGAATGCAGGAGACTTTTTGAAGCCACCGCATCGAAACCTTGCATTTCCAAAGAAGCTAGCAGGCTTGGAAAATGATAAATTTACCATCCCGAAAAGCGTAATGTGCGTAATCAGTTTCTAAGAGGTACTGGTACCGGTACAGGTGAAATATTAATTGTACAAAAATCTACAACAGTTAAACTACTTTTCTTCATAGCTTTCGATATTTTGTAGGCTTTTGTCATAGCATGCCACAAGCATTTCTACGCCTTCTTCATAGAAGGTTGCCGCCAGGATATTCAACCGTGTGGTAACATGTTTTTGCTTGTCATCATGCTTGAAGTGTTGACCACCAAGGTGATATTTCAGGTGTAATAAGAGGATTACTGTCAAAAGCTGTTTCTTTTTCCACGATAGTGCCCGAATTCACATGGCGAATGTGACCAAACAACTCTTCCGGAAATTTGTAATTCCACAACAAGGGGGCTTCCGTCCAGTTTGATCATGTAGGGGCGAAGTTCTGGCACTATAAGAATGTATTGAGAGAGACTTCGAAGAAAACTTAATAACTGGTGTTGCTTTTGTCTGCCGCTTATGATACTGAAAATCATAGAACACGTTTCTCCAAAATATATCAGTCTACCAAGGACTAACAGCTGACAAAGGTCATAGAGTCCACGCTACAAAAACGCCGCTTCTATGTTACTCTTGATGAAAAAAAAAAAAAAAAAAAAAAAGCAGATGGAGGAGACAGAAAAACGGTCACCCACAAGGAAGCGTACTCGCACCTATGATGTTTAACATATACACAAATGATCAGTCGACTCCAGAACAGTCCGAACCTTTCCTCTATGTTGATGATCTTGCAATAGCTGTTCAAGGAAAGAGCTTTGAATCTGTGGAACAAGATCTGGAATGTATGTCAAAATATTATAAAGAAAATTTTTAAGCCGAATCCACTGAAAACTGAAGTATGTGCTTTCCATCTTCGCACTAAGAAAGCTGCATGTGGGAGGGTAAAGTTCTACAGCATAAAAGTCACCTAAAGTATCTGGGCGTTATCATGGACACATCACTGACTTAAAAATATCACTGTCACAAGACCAGGCAGAAAGCTATGACAAGAAATGTCCTCCTGAAGAAATTATATGGTAGGTAATGGGGAGCAAGTCCAAAAACGTCAAGAACTACAGCACAAGCTCTCTGCTTCTCCACTGGAGAATTTTCAGCCCCTGTGTGATGCAGATCAGTCCATGCCAAGCAAGTCGGCACTGCTCTAAACGAAACCTGCAGAATTATCACAGGCTGCATGAAACTCACCACTCTACATAAACTTTACAAAGCAGCAGGTTCTGCAACACCATCAACATGGCGATGCGAACTAGAATATATTGAAAAATTCAAACAAAGTTTAGATGATAGACATCCGCTTTTTGGAGCAGAATCTCCAGTCAGTCGACTTAAATCCAGAAGAAGCATTCTGAACACGGTGAGGATTGAGCCGCCAGAAAATTTCCCTCTCAAACAAGAACCATCAACAGGAATGCACCTGAATTAGAAAATCTGGAGGTCGCAGAACAGAGTTAGAACTGGTGTCGGTCAAGTCAAACCTAGCGTAATGGGGATTCGTTAACAATCTAGATGTATCCTGTGAATGTGGAGAGACACACACGATGGAGCACATAGCAGACTGCTCTGATTGTCCGTCTACATACAATACCGAAGATTTATGGCTCGCAAGAGAAAATGCTATCAACGTAGCCCAGTACTGGGCTCAAATATTTTAGTTCTGAATTATAAACCTGGACACGAGAAAGTAAAGTAAGTACGGAAATTTCACTGGGACGTGTTTGATCGTCCTCCGTAAAGCCCGGACCTCGCTCTTTTCATCTCTTCTTACACCTAAAATCTGTCCTTAATGGTCAACACTTCAACGATGATGACGAATTGAAAGAATGTGGTTAAATACCCTGGCGGCATCATTCTATGAAGAAGGCATACAGAAACTTCTGCCACGCTACAACAAATTCCTACAAAATTTCGGAAGCTATGTAGAAACAGTTGTTTTTGTACAATAAATGTTTTTCTTCATTTGTCGACGTTTGTTTTATATAACCAAACGGAATTTACTTGGTGGACGTACCTCGCATTTTAGTCAGTACATACTGTGTAACCCACCATTACCAAACCTGTATATATTTTGTAAGGAGGGGATCCAATATCACGATAGTTTCCAAAAAGGATAAAGCCAAGATCGATAGTATATAATTTTATTTCGACGACCGGTTTAGATGGTCTCTGCCATCATCTTCTGGTCTAAAATCGTTTTTTACTAAGCCGTAATTTTTTGATGTCAACAGTTGTTGTAGAAAATAATTTAAAGTGCATTGATTTGATTTTTTGATTTGATTTTCCCAAGACTGGAGGGCGTCATCTCTCTAGGAAAACTGGCCTCAGTATTCCAGGCCGAAATCACTGCCATCAGGGCGTGTGTGGAGGAGAATTTGCGTAGGTGCTACAAAGATCGTAGCATCTACATCTATTCAGACAGCCAGGCAGCACTGAGATCACTGGCAGCTCCTGCAACTAGGTCTAAAATTGTTGCAGAATGTCACAGGGTTCTGGTGGAGCTAGGGAAAAGCAATAGAGTAAACCTATTGTGGGTCCCTGGCCACTCGGGATTCAGTGGCAACGAACATACCGACAGATTAGCCAGTATGGGGGCAGAGACTCCATTTATTGGACCGGAACCTGTCCTGACAATCACCAAGGTAATGATCAAATTGGAGCTACGTAACTGGCTCAGAAGACAGCACGTAGAATATTGGACCAAAGTCTACCAACAAAAACATGGAAAAGCCATGTTTTAAAAGAAGCTCTGCAATCCTGTGGCAGAACAGGAGAGAGATTAGACTCATGGTTGGATTGCTGACAAAAAAAATGTTCAAATGTTTGTATAGTCTATGGGACTTAACTACGGGGTCATCAGTCCCTAAACTTACAAACTACTTATGAACTACTTACGAACTAGGACGGTACAAATATCCATGCCCGAGGGGGGATTCGAACCCCCGACCGTAGTGGCCGTGGAGACCGTGACTGGAGCGCCTTAGTCCCCTCGGCCACCGCGGCCGGCGATTGCTGACAGGCCATGGGAATTTCAAAAAACACCTACATACAATGGGAATAACAGAAGAAGACCCTAAATGTAGGATCTGTGATGACGGTGATGAAACTGCATCACATTTAATCTTCGAATGCATTGCATTGGAGAGTAAAATGCACAGAACATTTGGGACAACTAGACGCGAAGAAATTGTGTCTAATAAAGAACTGGTAAAGGGGCTCCTTGCTCTGCTCAAGGGCATTGGTTGGCTTTACTAGATAAACAGGGAGCAATACCGCACAATAAACTTAGTTTCGGTGCGGGCAGTGGCGGGTTAGACCAAGACTGTTTTGGCTTCCCTGTAAAAATCAAATAAAAAAATCAAATCAATGCACTTTAAATTATTTTCTACAACAACTGTTGACATCACAAAATTACTGCTTAGTAAAAAACGATTTTAGACCAGGAGATGATGGCAGAGACCATCTAAACCGGTCGTCGAAATAAAATTATATACTAGCGATCTTGACTTTAACCTTTTTCGAACCTACAATTACCAAACCTCTTTGTGGGTCACTCAGACGAATCGACGAGTTCAAGGCGTGGAGATAGAAAGAGACATAAGGGTTAAAAACTGCGAAAAAAATAACAATACAGCAGTAGGGAAATACGCGTTCGTCAAAATTTAGCGCGCAGGACGGCGTCGATGTCGCTCGCCCGGAGAGCTTTCAACTGCAGCCTGTTGATTGGGAAAAGTGGCGTTCTTGTCATTCAGGAGCCGTAATTGGCGCTACAGTTTAAATGGGAGCTTTTTTTTGTTATTGGTGGAACCCGAATCACACATCGCACTGAGTGCCAACCATGATTTATGGATCCGGATTTTAGTAAATCTGGGCGCGTATCGGCTTCAAACGCAATCATCCGGAGTGCCTGAAAGCGGTCGCGCGGCTCTAAAAATTCATTGCGACATAAAACGCGGCCCGCAGAGGCACCCAGCGCCCCTGGCGGTCATCTCCTGCGTGACCGGCGCCGCTCTCCTTCCCGATAACTCTTCCCTTTCCTTTACCCTCCCACACGCAGGCCTTTAACCTTCGTTTCATCTCCTGGAGGGTGAAAATCACTCGCGCCATTTTAGCCGTTGTCCGAGTCCTGATACAGGGTTTTCTCGCACAATCACATCGATAGTATCCTTAAAATCACTGAAACTCCTATCATTACACTAGATTTTGATCAGGCACTGCGAAAGATGGTACTATGTCACGAAACATTTTATTCTCTTTGAATTATGTCCCGTAATGAAACTTCCACTCTGCAGCAGAGTGTGCGCTGATATGAAACTTCCTGGCAGATTAAAATTGTGTGCTGGAAGCGGGACCCGATCCTGGGACCTTTGCCTTTCACCGGCATTTGCTCAACCGACTGAAATATCCCGACACGACTCACGATGCCGCCTCACAACTTTACTTCCGCCAGTACCTCGCCTCCTATTTTCCAAACTTCACAGAAGCTCTCCTGCGAAACATGCAAGACTAGCACTCCTGGAAGAAAAGATATAGTGGAGACATGGCTTAACCACAGCCTAAGAAATGTTTCCAGAATGAAACTTTCACTCTGCAGTGTGCGCTGATATGAAACTGCCACGCTACAACAAATTCCTACAAAATTTCGGAAGCTATAAAGGAATAGTTGTTTTTGTACAATAAATATTTTTCTTCATTAATCGATGTTTGTTTTATATAACCAAACGGAATTTACTTGGTGGACGTACCTCGCATTTTAGTCAGTACATACTGTGCAGCCGGCCGCGGTGGCCGCGGGGACTGAGGCGCTTCAGTCACGCTCTGCAAGGCCACTGCGGTCGGGGGTTCGAATCCCCCCACTGGCATGGATTTTTGTGCCGTCCTTAGTACTAGCTAGTTCGTAAGTAGTTTGTAAGTTTAGGGACTGATGACCGCGTAGTTAAGTCCCATAAGCTACACAAACATTTGAACATTTGATCCGAGTCCTGATACAACATTTGATCCGAGTCCCGATACAGAGTTTTCTCGCACGGTGACATCGATGGTTTTCTTAAAATCACTGAAACTCCTGTCATTACACTAGATTTCTATCAAGCACTGCGAAAGATACCACTATTCACAAAACATACTCTTGCCTATGAATTATGTCCCGTAAGTTGACAGACACAGCATCAGACGATCTTTACAGAAGCCTTAGTGCTTGGCCAACCTCAGGCCTATGTTTATTTCATTTTTATGTTTGTTTGAAGTTATAATGATACTTTTTTCGACCGTAGCAGTATCTAAATAATTAACGGGTTGCTCCTCAAGAGACAGGCCAGCTCACAATGAACGTTTGATGATATTTATTTATCGAAATCGGTCATCCTCTATATCTATAATTGTGAATGTCTGTTCGGTGTACGTTTATCGCGTCTGAACCACAAGACATAGAGAGCTAAAAATTTGTACAGTTTCTAATGTCTTTCCAGGGAAGGCTTTAGGCGCGGTTTTATGGCGATCGGATAGCTAATTTAATGTGAATGTCTGCTCGGTATATGCTTATCACGTCCGAACTACAAGACGCAGAGACCTAAATATTGTACAGTTACTAATTTATACCTGAGGAAGGTTTTAGGCATGGTTTTATAGTGATCTCATAAATATTTAGTAATTTCAAGAATATAACGCGAAATGCGGAACAATAATTACTCTTTGAAAATTATATTTACTTTTTGAAAATGGTATTATTGATAATGATAAAAGGGTGCAGTATATTGGGATGGAAAGTCATCGGTGTATATAAAATCCTACGCGCGCGCGCGCGCGCTTGTGTGTGTGTGTGTTTGTGTGTGTTAACATTTCACTCTGCAGCAAAAAATACAGAACGGAAACGAATGGTCTGTGTGTAAATGTTGTCCGAAGTCTCCGGTAGTACACCATAGGAGTTCCATGCCAATAGCTATAAGGGGGTGGAAGATATGATGGCTGAAAGTCGTCAAATTATAAAAGAAATTCTGACTGTAGGCCAGCGATGACGTTTGCGGCTCTATAGCAAGGAGGTTACGTACAGCGAAAAGTGATGCCACATACCATATCTTTGATCTATGCGTGCTATAATGTTTTCAGCTCTTTCTCTGTAAGGATAAGCATACGAATAAGGAAATATAATAATAAATAAATAAAGGAGAAAAAAAAAATTCTTTTAATACAGCTCTTTAAAAAAATCGATCTGCCATTTCGCACATTACATCAATTGATCGATCAGTGTTATTACAATCATTATTGTTGAATTTCGTGCCTGGATTTTTCGAAATGAGTGCATTTTTACGTGTGATTTGATCTACGAACACGCGAGCGGAGCCACGGGTTTAAGCTAGTAATAAAATAAAAGAGGACCAGTGCGAATACTTCGCACCGTTTGTAGGATGACGAAAAAGCTGGTAAAAAAGGAAAATATGTTGAATGTTCACGAATAGCTTTCTTCAGAATCAATCAATGCAAGTGTTTAAAAGCGAAAATTAAACAGCTTGATCCGCTGAGCGTTGTAAGGGCCAAAACGAACTGCGTACCTTAATTATAACCGAAGATATCGTAAAACAAACCGATTAAAATATTAAATGCGAAGACAGAAGGATACCACGTTTGAAAAAAATAAAGAATGGAGAGACTTAATTCTGATACTTAATGACAAATCTGCGAATGAATACTTTTCGTTTATAGCAAAATCGAAGATAATCGGTCGTATGGAACGGCCTGACCGACTGACTTCAGTTCACAGAAAGGACATCCCCATAAGAAATATACAGAAGGAAATCGCGTTTGAATATAGAAAAAGGAAGGCGAGAATTATGTAAATTCTAATGCCTGCTCACAAATCGTGGATTAATACCTTCCGTTTAAAACAAAAATGAAGGAAAACGGCCGGATAGTTTGCTCTGGCCGACTGACTTTAGTTTTCGTATATTCTATTAATATATAAGATAAATATCATATTGCGATCTAGACTATTTCAGTTATTATATAATTATCAGGTTACTTCCATTACAGCTAACAGTCACAAATTGCGTTAAAAACTGTAAACATTGTTTATTTAACCACATGTTTCGAGGCTGCATCTCATCTTCTAGATATTCTGGCTTTACAAAAATATTTTCCAGAAGTTTTACATTAACAAAATCTTGCTCACTACAACAATAAACCTGTGAAAAACTAAAATTTGATGATGTTAGGTGATGTCTCTTTTGACTACCTGTATCAGTGTGTATGTTTGTTTTATCAACTCACTTTATTCATGTTTTCCTGGTATTCGAAGGCCTTGTCAATTGCAAATCACAACACTGCAAAACACGAAGTCACTGTCATTATAGCTGGTGATTGAAACAATGCGACGATTTCACTGTCATCACAGCTGTTACTGGAAACAATATGGACGTCAAAGCATAGCCTTTTTTCTATTAAACTATGGATTTTTGAGTTATCAGTCGCTTGGAAACACTTCTGTTGTCTTGCTGTACTTATCTGACGTGGTTAGTTACATAACAACACGATATGGTGAATTTATGTTCAGAATTATGTTCTTAATGGTAGAAAAAACTTTATCGTAAAGAATTACACATGTAAGTAACCTGTTAATTACTCACGTTATGCCGCGGTGGAGTAGCCGAGCGGTCTAAGGCGCCTCGCTGCGGAGCGCTTCGTTGCTCGCCGTCGGGGGTTCGAGTTCTCCCTGCGGCATGGATGTGTGTTGTCCTTAGGTTAGTGAAAGGAGTTTGTAAGCTACGGACTAATGACTACGTAGTTTGGTCCGATAGATTTACAAACATCTGAACATTTTGAACTCACGTTAGTTCTTCTTCCTCTCTTTCCATCACTTTCAGCCACAGTATTTGGTATTGCACCTGTGTATGTAGCGAAATATGGCTCTTAGTATTGGTTCCAAGAAGTTCAGTCCTAGGCAGAAAAGAAGTGGTTCGTCGGCGTCATATCTGTTAAACTATAACCATGTTGAGAAAGAAATAGCGCACTGATTGGCCGGCACAGGAATTTCATATTCACAGGACATTTCTTTAGTATGTTCTGAAGACATGATTATCATTTCAGTCACCTCGATTCTGATGCGACCTTTGTTTATTTGAGGCACAGCGTCTCCCACAGGCTCTGACAACTTGTTATACTCGCCGTGGTACTGAAGCGTTTGAGATGCCAATGGTGTCCTGTGGTATAGCCATCCCTGCTGCATCGCACTGCAGCAAAGGTAACCTGTAGTGATTAGCATTTGGTGGCACACACACATTGTGTGATCTGGTGAGCCATACCAAAAGGCTGACATTCTGTAACACCAAGAAGGCACCAACATCTGCTCGAGCGTTAGCTTGATGATGACTGGTGTCTGGACTACCGCGCAAAAAGGGCTTGGCAAAGGGTGGTTGAGTGTCATCCAAGTAGTTAAAACTTGTCGCAGTGCCCTTGAGACGCACCAACCGTTATTCGCAGTTGTAACTTTCATTTCCAGTTGAACCAAATAGCACCACACGTCAACGTGATGCAGCTCTCCCTGCCTGCGGCGAAACAAAATGCGACCATTATTTTCAAACTAACAGAACCTTCATTAATCCTAAAACGCTATTACTGTCCTCAATGGTGTCTTACATACACCAATGCCGTCTTGTACATTTCTCCATGGCAGGCGGAAAATTGGACGGCGCGCAAGTGGTCCATGAAGTAACAAAAATAGCTACGGACTGTGACGCCTGATAGTGTACGACGTCTTGCACTGTTCTCCCAGAGCCGAGTAGGCTGAAGGTCTGTCGATCTGTCCTCCCATTTGGTTGAGATGTCGATCGGCAGGGTGGGGAGGGGGAGGGGGTCTCGTGATCATCTCTTTCTCCATTCCCGCTAATAAGCCCTCTCTCCAGCTCATTTACATAACGGAACTACTCGCGCATGTGTCTCAGAGGAGTCCTGCACTTTCCTCAAGTTACACTAATCCATTCCCTTCGGTTTCAAGCGACAACGAAAGCCTCTGGAAATTATACCTGTACGTGATGTTCCTCCGTGATTTCGATATTCGCCTAAGCTGCGCCGGTTGACACCGTTCAAACGGTAATCACTACCCAGATATGAATATTATTAATTTGGGATACATTTTAACGTGCTGTTCAAAAGATATCTCCAACCCCTCGCAATGAAAGAAAAGGAAGGTTAGTGTTTAACATCCAGTCCCTCGCAAACTTAAGGATTTATAGACAGTCCTGCACGCCGCATGGTGTCAAACAAGGAGGTTAGAATAAGGAAAAAATGACGCCTGACTCCACCATATTGCTACGTTTGCGAGAAGTGTTCGTATTGTTGAGCTAATGGTTTATGTCATTCAAAACAGGAATAAAACTTCCGACGATTTTACCGTTATGTAATTGAAAGTATGAAAATTAGCCGTTAAAACTCAAGTGTTCAAATATATTGTGATGAGTCATAGTCTTATCAGGCATCCACAATATTTCAGCGGTCCTCCTGGCCGCCATCATTGCACCACTGAAATATTGTGCACAGCTATCACTATGATCCGGCTGGAAGCCCGAAAAGAATTTGATCAATAAATAGGCCGAGAAAGTTACATAGGCATATTGTGATGAGTATTTATTACTATTTATTCAAGAAAGTGTATTGTTTGAAAGTACACACTTTGCAGTGACTGTCACTTCAATGCATTAAGAGGGTCGACTACGGAGAAATAGCATTCCAAAACTGACCGAGATGGGGGACAGGCTTCAATTGACGTATGTGCTAGGAACAGATAATGCCATCTCCCTTTATTCTAACCTCCTTGGTGTCATTTCCTCCAGCACTACTTCAGACTTTAGTCGATTCCAGTCACGTTGCGGCACTTCCACTTGTCGTCGGACCCTGCACCGATTTAGGCAATTGTTCCCGATTCTTCAGCTCTTCAGTACTTCGGTGAATATGAATTTTTAAAAAGTAATGCCACTATAACACTCCTTTGTAGCACGCCAGAAGTTACTACCGCATTGGAAGATTCCCTACGTTGAGAATGACGCGTTGTGTTCTGGTCGCTAGAAACTCTTCAGTCCACTCACACAGTTGTTTCAATATTTTATACTCTCTTAATTTAAACATTAGGCGATATTGCCGAAAAGTAACCTGTCGAACACCTCCCGAAAGTCGATGAACATGACATATACCTGGGAGATACGGTGCCTTCTGAGTCTCATGGACAAAGAAAACGATTCGGGTTTCACGCAATACTTCCTTTTAGGATCCATATCAATTTTCAAGATTTTAGATTTCTAATTTATGAAAACCTCACTATACCGAAGGATAAAAAATGTTCTACTGTTCCACGTAACACGTACGTCAGAAATATGGGCGTATAGTTTTGCGCGTCTGTTCTGCCGTGCTTTCGGAGACTTGAACAAACCCAGATAACTTACAGACGAGAATGAGAACATAGTTGGAGAGGAGTTCCACTCTATACAATGCAACTGTTATGCTTATTCACTCAAATGAGTTCCACCAGTTATTTTACCATCTTTTCCATCTTTAATATCTTAAACTCTTTATCACATGATACAGTTATGCGTGAGCCGTATGAACAAGTGGCTTAATTTTTTACATTTATCAATATACTTTTAAATGGACAAATACCTTTTTATATCAGTTTGTACGAAGTAACTCAGATATTCCGTGTACCATTGAATATTCCATTCACAATATGTGTATAGAATTTTGGGACTATAGCGAATGATTTTAGTGTTACATTGAAAAATTTAGGCCTATACGTCTTTAAATACGTACATGAAATTCATAGCAGAATTAATATATTTGTTGAACTAAGCAATAACGAACTTTACAGCTTGTCATTGTCAGCTACATTTTTTTTCAGTGGCAAAAACGAATTTATCGTTTTTCTCTTGTTATTACTATTAGTGTATGTGCCTAAGAAAAGGACAATAATAACATCAGAAGCAATGATAATACGGCGTAAACAAAAGAGCAGATCAGCACAGCACAGATATACTATACCGTTTACAGTATACAGGCGAAAGATCTATAATTTCAGCTGTCTTTGGAAATGAAAATGTTTTTTTTTTGTTTCAGATGACAAGCTTCAAAGTACGTTATAACTTAATTAAACCAATATGCGAACCCTGCTATTAACTCATGCAGGTACGCAAATAAAAGTGGGCTCATAATAAGCAACTTAGTCCCCAAATATTAGATATAGACCTAAAATTGTTTTAACATATTGTAAATAAAAGTTTAGTAATTCACGAAAAATTTATGTTTCTTCCTGGAAATTGATGCAAAACTATTTGTGCATTTGAAAAAACATACACAAATTGAAACAATTAAGACAAGTGTTTATACAATCCACACAAAGCTCTGACATGTAAAAACAGTTTTCAGGAATTGAAACCAAAAGATGAACATGAGGATGCCTACACAATTTTTAATAAAGAATCTATGTCCCGAGCAGTAGTCTAGTGACCATGAGAGTAAGTTTATAATGTACATCTACATACATACTTCGCAATCCACCGTAAGGTGTATGGCGAAGGGTACACTGTAACGCTACTAGGCATTTCATTTCCGATTCCACTCCCAAATAGAACGAGGAAACTACGAATGCCTGTATGCCTCCGTACGAGCCCTAATTTCCCTTGTCTTTGTGATCATTACGAGAAATGTAAGTAGGCGGCAGGAAGCTCGTTCTCCACTCAGATTCAAATTCCGGCCCGCTAATTTTCCTCAGCAGAATTTCTCGAAATGAACGTCGTCTTTACTCCAGCGATCCTCATTTGAGTTCCCGAGTCACTCGCGCATTGGTGGAACCTACCAGTAACAAATCTAGCTGCTTGCCTCTGAACTGCTTCTATGTCTCCCTTTCAACAGATCTGCTGCGTGTCCCAAACACTTGAGCAATACTCAAGACGTGGTCGTACAAGCGTTTCATACGCGATTTCCTTTACAGATGAAGTTCATCTTTCCCATATTCTCCCAATAAACCGAAGTCAGATATTCGCCTTACTCACAACTGTCCTTACATGTATTACGCCTAGATATATGAACGACGCGACTGCATCAACAAGCTCACGACTAATGCTGTATTCGGACATTATGAGATTGCTTTTCCTACTCATACACATCACCTTACACTTTTCTGTATTGAGAGCTAGCTGCCATTATTCGCACCAACTGGAAATTTTGTCTGAGTCATCCAGTATGCTATTACACTCAGTTAAAGACGAGAAAATAATTGCGGTCCTATCACACTCCCCTGGAGCACGGATGACGATACACTCGTCTCTGATTGAACACTCGCCATCGAGGACAACGTACTGCGTTCTATTACTTAGGAATTCTTCCACCAGCCAGTCACAAATCTGTTAACCTATTCCATATGTTCGTATCTTCGTTAGTGTGGCACCGCTCAAACGCCTTTTTGAACACCTTACATAAAACCGTTTTTTGTTCTTTTGTAGAAATTTCGTTCAAAATCAGAAATAACATCACTCCTCAAAACATATATCTTCCGTCGTAGCTTAGTCTGTACATTTTTGAGAAGTACCGGCCGGCACGAAGTGACTTACCTTCTCCTGATAATAGTCTACGAGCAATGGGGGAAAAGATTCCTTGCCTTAGATATTAGTAATTTCCAGTCCCATTTCGCAGGAGAACGGCCCTTGCCCGAGCTTAGAAGCGGCTCCAGCGGCTCGGAATTAACCGCCAGAGGAGACAGCCGGCCTCAGAAGGCGGCAGGCGGTCTCTGCAGGCCTTATTAAGGCGTGGCGTAGTCCGCAGGGAGCTGGACGGAATGGCAGGGGTCCACTTGCGAGTTTACGGCCGGGCCAGAGTAGAGGTTCGCAAGGCTTTGCCCGCACCGCACCGCAGTCACTGCCATTGCTCGCCTGGAACCACGGACGACCGCCCGTGTGCTGCATAACTTTCTTCCTATATGCGACTCTAGCTTAGGGATGGGAAAAACCGACCAGTTAAAACCGATACCGGTATTTTAATTTTGAATAACCGGTTTTTTCGGTATTTATTTGGTGTCGGTTGTAACCGGTTTTTTAGTTATTGCCAAGAACCGGGAAAAAACCGGTACGACTACTTCCTGTAGTAGTGGTTCCAAATGTGTGTTTTGTAAGTAATTAAAAAAAATTAAAACTAGTAGGCCGTAATATTTAGGGTTATTCCTACAATTTCCACTGCTGTGAAATATTAGGTCATCGCAGAAACTAAGAAAAGCGATCAGTGATAATTTAAGAACAATCCCGGCAGTCAGAAACGCGTGGCATAAGAACTTACGAACTGGTGCAGCTATTGAGACATCGATGCACCTGTTGCCGTGTGGCGTGGTCTATTAGACGACGCGCGTGCACCGACAGTGTACGAGACTTGCCTCCGTCTGGTCATGCGACAGTTCTTTGCTGTCGTTGCCAGACATCAGTTGTGTCTTAAATGGCACCATCCCGAGTGTGGAAGTACTTCACGAAGTACGGGAGCAGTGAGGTACAATGCTCCATTAGCTTTAAAAAGCAGAAAATGGGTGGAGGTACTACAAACATGCTGTGTCATTTAAGGAGAAAGCATCCAAAATGTTTGTTGGAAGAGAAGGTAAATTCGATTCATATACCTATTATGATGTAGATACTATAAGCTTGGAATAATAACTTTTAATGTATTATCATATTGTTATGCTAACAAGTTTTATTAATGTGATTCCTTGAAAGCGAGGGGCTTTTTTAATAACCAATATGGGTTTAGGTAACATTGATCATGTGGTGCCTCGCAAGGTAGCCGTGCGGTCTGAGGCTCGATGTCATGGACTGCGTGGCTGCTCCAGTCAGAGGTTCGAGTCCTCCCTCCTACCTCGGTCATGGGTGTATATGTTGTTCTTAGCGTAAGTTAGTTTAAGTTAGATTAAGTAGTTTGTAAGTCTAGGGACCGATGACCTAAGCAGTTAGGTCTCATAAAAACTCACACCCATTTGAACATTCTTTGATCATGTGGTACAGAGCTTTCTTAGTTCAATTTGCGTAAATTTACACTGACAACAATCATACTGTTAGTCGGAACCACGACTTTATTTTTCGAAATACTTCTGCTGCACTAATTGAAGTTCATTTACTGAATATATATATATATATATATATATATATATATATATATATATATATATATATATATATATATATATATATATTACCTAAATTTTAACTAAATTTCGTAAGTTTCGAACTTACCAGTTTCTGTTTCGGCCGCAAAATAGGTTTCGGTCGAACTCTACTGGAAATAATAGCAATAAAAAACCGAAAACCGGTTATTTAAAAAACCGGTTATCTTGAGCAATTTTTACGGTGCGGTTAAACTGGAGATGAAAAGAACTGGTATAACCGAAAACCGGTTGTTTGAGCGATAACCGCCATCCCTACTCTAGCTTCAATGCCGTGCGGCTCTTATTTTAAACTGCAAAAAAGTGACTCACACCTACAAATGCGGAGGCGTAGTGTACTAATGTTGGTAACTGCATCTTCGATTTACAAGGATAATTAATTTACTGAGCCGACAAGGGTACATAAAACAACGTGTAAACCGTAGAACAGCAACACCATTAATTATATGCTTAACAGTCATCACACAAAAATATTCGTCTCATTCTGTGTGGTTGCGTTGTCAAACAGCATTCAACTGTCGTTGCCAACATCAGCACAATACCCCACCGAACTATAAGAAAAACTTTGCCTTGATATTACAAACAGTATAAAGCCATGGGCGATGCTAGTCACGTGGTATTCCCAGTCGACAAAACATTGGGAAAAAGGAAAGGAAAGAGAGATACAATGCGCAGCACACCTTTGTCATGTGCTCTTCCCAGTGCAAAGCAAGAATCAATACCTCTCTAACTCCGTTATTCTTTACTATAAGCATATTAGTCAGAAATTGTTTGGAAAATAATTTAAATTATACGTAATGTTTGTTGGAAGTAGCTAAGTGATCTCATTATGAAACACTAGATGATTGTATGATGGGTTTTTTCTCTACATTTTAAGAAAAAGTATGTCTTTGAGGCATCTCATTATTGTTACGAGTTGACGACATATGTACTGAAATACAGAACCGTGATATAATTATGGTGGTCCATTCACTGACAGTTGTAGATCATGTCTGCAAAGTGTGTTGTGAATTGAGGCAGTAGTTAATAAGTTATGAATGGAAACACCACGGCAGGCGATGAAGTTTGATCATATAAACAGCGAAAATGTTTTCATTATTTATTGTTTTTTGTGAGTGTGTAAAGGGGGGGGGGGAGAGTGTCTGTGAGTATAACTTTTTTGAGGTTTTGAAGTTATAAATTATATATTGGAAGTCAAAAAGTGTTATCATTTTCAAGTAATGGATGTACAGAAATGGAATATTTGAATGCTGAGAGGTTCAAGAAAAACACACAGGTCCTAACTGTAGTACTTGTCTTATAATGTTAAGTTTAACATAATTTTTTTCTGTTAAAGGGCAGACTGCAATAGCATTTTAAAATTTTAAATTCCATAAGTAATTATGCGAAACAGTGAAAATTATTATTGTTATTATTGGAACCAAATATTCAGGATATAGAAAATATGATTTTATATTGTATACTCCGATGAAAAATGTGACTCGCCTAAAAACAGCAGCACAAGTTCGGGGCTCCCAAAGATAAGTTGCCACGCCACATATGCTGTGCTGGTCAAGAGTAATGTCGTTGCCCTCAAGCCACAGCATACGGGTACCTAGTGTTGCAAGCAGGTTTCATCTCTAAACAAAATAATAGCAAATTCCAACGATGCTGTGGTGGGAGAAACTACTAGCGAATACGAACTACATTATGTTCAGCCAACCGGTTTCACCAAATTAGGTATACATTTTAACTCAGAAAGGTGATCAGTGACATTTTGCAAAATCAAATTTATGACTAACGCAGATCTCATTACATAAAATACTCTACTAAGTGCTTAATATAAAATCACTCGAAGTTTAAAATATAGAAACTGTTGTTCAGTGATTAAAAACTGTTTAAAATTTATTAGCCACATATAAAATAGTCGCTGATTAACTAAATAAAATGGTGAATGTACTTAATTTCTCTTATTCCTTACGAAATTTCTGTTCTAAGGAAATTTCCAGATAAACGTAGTGGTAATTACAACGAAATCATATCCGCACAGCTACTTCACACTACTGTCGATAACCCACACGGAGTAAAATTAAAATAGTGTAAAGTTAGTAAATTGTGATCCAAATATTGAGAAATACGCTAATGAAATTTGAAAGGGAATTAATAATTAAAGATTTAGAGTGAATATAAGTACATACTAAGCGAAGTTACTTTTTGTTCACTGGAAGACAATGGGACCAAAACTATGTGGCTTAAGGACTGATGGAACGACACAGCTATCAATTGAAATAAATATGTTTAGATGTTAGATTAAGCATGCAGAAACTGATTATACTAAAATATATGTGACTAATTCAAAACGCGTTATCTCACTGCAATGCTCACTAGATTTGCCACGAACAAGAACTAAGAAACAGTTTTTGCTAATCGAATTAAATTACTTTATTTCATACGTGTCTAATCTACTGCTCTCTAATTAGTTGAACTCGTTTTAAGACAGAAAGAATCTGAAGGTTTCCTGAGAAATATCGCACCAAAATAATCTAATTTGACTTTACAAGTAAATAAATGCTATTATTTTAAAAGAAATAATTTTTATTTACAATCATTCACTGGGTTTTATTTAAATGTTCGCACTCCACTTAAATAAAATAATATTCCACAAAATCTTCCTAAATGGTGGTAGTAAATTCATTGCATATATTGTGTTTCAGTAAGTAAAATGCTGACATTAAAATCCATTTTAGAATTTTAGATAATGCGACCCGCAACAGGTGTTAATTTTAACTTCTTATTTTATGCACTAGGCGAGTTTCGATACCTATATCTCATCACCAGGTGCATCTACAAATTACAATAAAATAAAATAGTGACGTCTATCATGTAATAAAATGGCCCTCCTACATCTTTACTAAAATTATTCAGTACAAGATAGACGTCACTATGTTATCTGATTGTAATTTGCAGATGCGCCTGATGATCAGATATAAGTCTAAAATTCGGGTATTGCATAAAATAAAAAGTTTAAAATTAACAGCTGTTGCGAATCCCATCATTTAAAATGAAGATTGACGGTTGTGGGTGTCCGACGAAAGAAAATTGAGTCTATAATTAAAAATGACTTTCATAAATCAAAGTTACTGGAGCATTATTAAATCTTTAGAAAATCTTTTTACGCAGAAAACAAGGATTTTTAACTTTTATAGCTGATAACTTTAAATGTTTATTTCTATTCTTTTACTGGAAATTATCTTAATGTAATATTTGAAACGAGAACAATCCCACATAGTTAATTTCATGAATGTCTCCATAAGAAACCCTAATGATTACATTTTATTACTGCAAATGTTCATCACTAACACAGTGGCTATCCTACTTACACTAGGTTGTGCATATTGCATCAGGGGCCGTAGGTTTCGCCAATTCTTCAGACTGGTTAAACAAAGTTCTTTTGTTTATAACTGACCTGAGATCTCAAAGTAGATAATGTCAAACGCAGTTTCAGCACAAAAGTCACAGATTCTTGATATCTGAAGCTAAACTACCGTGAAAATGATTTAAGGACTCTAACTACGATTTTCTTCATAAAACACGAGATGCCAGTGGATTTTAAATTTATTCTTCCAAAGTTTACACACGCTCAGCGAAATCAACAAATCTAATCGGTACATTGAACGATAGTCACTTTACAATAAATACTAGTACATCAGTTTGGAAAACATGGTTTCCTTATTTGAAAAAAAAAAAAAAAAAAAAAACAGCGAACTTATAATTATTTAAAGTTAAAAATAATAGTCTACTTCGCTAAATTTTACAATTTATTATTACAGGCAACCGGTTTCGATCTAAGATTAGATCATCTTCAGACCTCTCGCTGTAGATAATCTAATCTTAGATCGAAACCGATTACCTGTAATAATAAATTGTAAAATTTGGTGAACTAGACTGTTATTTTTATCTTTAAATACTAATGCCATGATGATAAATGTACAAGTTTTGTAATGCTCCGTAATTAAGCACGGTGCTACATGTTAACAGTTGTGAGGACGTCACTGGACTGTGCTCGGCCAGGCTAGTTGCTGCCTCTGTCTTTTTGGCACCAAACGAACCTTCTCGATTCGTCGCTAATATATAATGATTTACAAATCAGTTCAAATGAAAGCTTAGTAACAGAAAAGTGTTATATTGAAATTACGTTATTTCCTAATGTTTAGTTTCTTAAATATTAATAAATGAAATGTAGTAATGCTAGCACGTGAAGGGGAGGCGGCAGCCATCAGATCACGTCTATGCTACACTGCCCTGTTTTATCACGGTCCATATGAGATCTGTGCCATCTGTTATGCTTTTCCCACCTCTTCCATCGATTACATAGTGCTACTTTGCCTACTGACAGCCAGCTACTCGTCTTCTATAAAATTTACAAGTCAAAACTAAGATATGGAAACTCTCATTACAACTATTAAACTAATATAGATAAAATCAGACTTGTCACAAGCGATCTTAACCTTCGACATAACAAATCATACCAGATCGAACCAGAAAATTTTAATTATAAATTCGTAATGTATTAAATGTCACTATGGTTTAAACGTTTCATCGTTCAGAAGAGAGAAGGAAGAGATAACTGAGAGAGAGAGAGAGAGAGAGAGAGAGAGAGTATGAATCAAATAGGTCGTTAAAATACGAGCCACAGTGATCACACATACACATGTTGTAATGTATTTGGCCTGGAAAGTCTCGTTTGTTTGGATAAATGCAAAGTTCGATACCGTATTTGGCTGTGGTATTGTACCCTAATATATTTATATTATATATATATTATATTTTGTATTATATTATATAAACTGGTCACATTGATTTAATCACTTTCATTACTTGGGTCTTCTAATAAGCCAAAGTAAATTACTAGGCAGACGTCTTACCGTTAGACCATCACACCACTAACGATTAAGGCTCCTCGGAATAGTCTAAATACGATTTCCCTGGATGTCATACACTAGTTAGTGGTGTAGTGGTGTAACGGTAAGACATCTGCCTAGTAAGCATGGAGGTAAAATTTTAATTCTATGCTTCAGATTTATCATTATTGTCTTTGTAAAACTAAATTATTTAATTATTGAGAATCGTAATATTGGACGATGTAGTGTTTGTTAATGTAATTGGTAACTAACATTATCTCATGTCTTATGTAATGTATTAACCATAATGTAATACTTTGCTGACTATAAAATGGTATAATTACTTTGATTTAAAATTTTTAAATATTGTAAATATATACTAACACTGGGGTAATTGTTATTTACTTACTATCCTTTGTATTGTTTTGTTTTGATATGAAAATCGTATCATCACATTTGTCATAATTTTTCTTATCTTCTTTTGATGAACAGTTTATGTAAGTTTCATAAACAAATTATTTAATTTAATACATCGTAACTTCCGTGTTCTAGCATGTTCTAGAAAACAATGTAAGTATCAATACGCGCGATTACAATCAGTATTAGGTTGGGCACAAGCAGCAATACCTTAGTTGTAACACAGTCAGCCAATATCATGTATTACTTCTGTTTATATGCTTCATCAAGATTAAATAAAAATACATAAAAAGAAACGTGCCATATTAGTAGTTTCCATGACTTGTAAGAATCCGTCGTCCTAATGTTGTCATAATTATTTAAAGGCAGGCGAGCTACTAAAAGAACGAATTCTACCACTGAACAACCGAGATAACAAGGTGATGTATACGAAATGCAGTTTTAGTTTAGTAATAGTAGTATAAAAAACTATTACAATGTGCCCAGAATGAACTTTCACTCTGCAGCGGAGTGTGCGCTGATATGAAACTTCCTGGCAGATTAAAATTGTGTGCCGGAACCGAGACTCGAACCTGGGACCTTTGCCTTTCGCGGACAAGCGCACTACCGACTGTGCTATCTCGACACGACTCACGATGCCGCCTCACAACTTTACTTCCGCTAGTACCTCGCCTCCTACTTTCCAAACTTCACAGAAGCTCTCCTGCGAAACATGCAAGACTAGCACTCCTGGAAGAAAAGATATAGTGGAGACATGGCTTAACCACAGCCTAAGAAATGTTTCCAGAATGAACTTTCACTCTGCATTTACAATGTGTTCCGCCACAGTATACTGGTTTGCTAGGCCTTAAACTTGCTGAACAGTATACACCATAATTGCTAGCATGAGCACGGCTGAGCGGTATACCTTGATGCGACGCTGTCTCATGAAATACTGTTGACAGCGTGCGTGGGGGTCGTTCGGATTATGGGTGTCGGTTATTCAGGGCAGGGCGGCGTCGTCGGCGACTAGCATTGTGCGCTGTTTAGCGGCGGCGGCGGCGCTGGGAAAATGCCTGCGGCGAGAACAATGGCGGGCGCCGGCAGAGACAACGCTTCCCGCCTTGCAAGATGGCGACCAGCTCACATTAGCGCCGCCTTTTGTCGACGGCGCGAACAAAGCGCGCCGAAACAGCTGCCGGCTGCCGCCGCCGCTGCCGGCTTGTTTGCGGTCGAGTAATTGATGGCAGCCACCAGGCGCCGCGAGCTTCGCACCTCGCCTTCCAGGTAACATGGGAGACAGGCTGAGGCTTCCGGGTCGTCATGTTTTGTCCCTCTGCGACTAATGGATTTTTTATTCACCCGTACATTATTTACACTGTCATCAAGCACGAAACGTTGGACCGATGAGAATCCGTCGTCAGCTTGTAAAGGTCCCTCTATACTGTAACTTCGTAGGCTTTCCCGGCGTGACAAATCTTCGAAGTCTCTGCGGGTTTTCTGCCGGATAATAAAATCAAACTGATTCAATATTTCAACGGTACAGCTGTCCGCCGTCTTCAGGAAACTGCTGCTGCTGAGTCCCACTGAATACTGATGCAAGATCGTAGTACGGCGTCCTATATAGGCGTCGGTCGCGTGCGCGGCGCATGCGCCGGCCGTCACAGTTGCTACCTCCTAGACAGGGCTAGTGGCGCCGCCCCTAGTGGAACATGGCACAACGATATATCGCACCTAACATTAATCAGTCCCAGGTGCTGGAATCCGGGTCGAACATTGCAATTTGATATTATTTAATAATGGATTCCATGTTTTACTAAGAGGAAACCCCATGTCTCTATTTATTAGATTGTCCGTCACCCTGATTTCAATGGCTTCTCTGTAAACACTGTTTCAGAAACCGGAGGTATTGGTAACTATGCGGGTTTCATCATATATCATCTTGTGTCCTTGCGTTAAACAGTGTTCTGCTACCGCCGATTTATCCGGCTGCAATAGTCTCGTGTGGCGGCAGTGTTCCAAGCATCTATCATGTACAGCTCGAAGTGTACGGCCAATGTATGCCTTGCCACACTCACACGGTATTTTATAAACACCGGGTTTCTTGAGTCCGAGATCATCTTTGACGGAGCCAAGCAATGCCCTAATCTTGAACGGCGGACGGAAAACAGTCTTTATGTTAAAACTTTTCAAAAGTTCCAATTTTAAAAGAAACGCCCCCAGCGTAAGGAACGTAGGCTAGAGCCCTATACTCCTCTTCAGGCACTTTTGGAGATGGTCCAAACTGCATATCACGGCGAATCTGTTGCTCAGAGTAGCCATTTTCCTTAAAATCAGGGTGACGGACAATCTAATAAATAGAGACATGAGGTTTCCTCTTAGTAGAACATGGAATCCGTTATTAAATAATATCAAATTGCAATGTTCGACCCGGATTCTAGCACCTGGGACTGATTAATGTTAGGTGCGATATATCGTTGTGCCCTGTTCCACTAGGGGCGGCGCCACCAGCCCTGTCTAGGAGGTAGTAACTGTGACGGCCGGCGCATGCGCCGTGCACGCGACCGACGCCTATATAGGACGCTGTACTACGATCTAGCACCAGTATTCAGAAGGACTCAGCAGCAGCAGTTTCCTGAAGATGTCAGACAGCTGTACTGTCGAAATATTGAATCAGTTTGATTTTATTATCTGGCAGAAAACCCGCAGAGACTTCGAAGTCGCTCTATACTACTGACTTTCTTATAAAGGGTCCCTCACACGATAAA
Source organism: Locusta migratoria (assembly GCA_026315105.1). NCBI lineage: Eukaryota > Metazoa > Arthropoda > Insecta > Orthoptera > Acrididae > Locusta > Locusta migratoria. The sequence continues at coordinate 78,117,790 of CM048750.1, read as the reverse complement.
TACTATTGTCAATATATTGACAATTCGACAATATATTGCCCGACTGAGCGTGGATATAAATGTAAATATTGACGGAGCAGTATTGATTGGCCCAAACTGAGAGAAAATCTAAGTAGCTCTCTTTAAGTTGTTCGCAGATGACGGCCTCATTTACCGTCTAGTTAAATCATCTGAAGATCAAAACCAACTGAAGAACGATCTAAATAAGATATCACTATGGTGTAAACATTGGCAATTGATTCTAAATAATGCGAAATGTGAAGTCGTCCACATGAGTACGAAAAGAAATCTGTCAAGTTTTATTTACAAGATAAATCAATCAAACATGAGGGCCACAAACTCCACAAAAATCTAGGAATTGCTATTACTTCAGACTTAAACTGGAAAGAACACGTAATGTCGTGGGAAAGCCGAACCAGAGATTGCGTTTTATTTGCAGAACTCTTAAAAGATGCAACAGAACTACTAAAGAGACTGCATAAACTACGCTTGTCCGTCCTTTTTTGGAGTATTGCTGCCCAATGTGGGATCCTTACCAGGTGGGTTTGACGGAGGACATCGAAAGAGTTCAACAAAGGGCAGCTCGTTTTGTATTGTCACGATACAGAGGAGACAGCGTCACGGAAATGATACAGGGCCTGGGATGGGAATCATTACAACAACGGCGCTTATCGCTGCGGAGTGGTCATTTACGAAACTCTAATCGTCAACATTAACCTTCGAATGCAAAAATATATTGTTGACTCACACCTACATAGGTAGAAATGATCATCAGAATAAAATACGAGAAATAAGAGCTCGAAATGAGAGATTCAGGTGTTCTTTCTTTCCGCGCGCTATTCGAGAGTGGAATGGTAGATGAATAGTATAAAGGTGGTTCGATGAACCCTCTGCCAAGCACTTAAATGTGTAGATGTAAATATAGAAAAATATTTCTCCCGTTTGTCAATATTCGTTGTTTACAGTTTTTCGCGAAATAGCCTCAGGGCGCTAGTGCCTATAGCATAATGACAGCTTTTCAGTGTTTACATTCGACGAGCATCGTTTCAATTCTTTTTAATTCCACCAGTGGTCAAAATTGAGTTTGATACAGTTTTGTATAGTTTACATGGCGATCTTTCATGCTGTGAAATCAGAATGTAGAAAATCGGATTCACTAACAGCGTAAATTGCGTCTGTAAAGAAGCTATTGTTTCAAATCATATTCAGTCCACTGTAGCGAGTCTTTCAAGTCATATTGTGTCCAGCATGAAACAGTATTGTCACTTTGCTCTGTTGGCTATGCTGATAGCTGACGCGCTATTTTCAACAATGCTATGCAATCACAGATATATTGTGAACTTTGTGTAAGGGAGTAGTTTTTCGATTGTGGAGGAAGAAATTGGTGTTGGTGATAATTCAACAGGAAGCTGAAAGAGGAGAATGAAAACCAAACATGCCCATCAACTTAAACCTGGGGCAGTTAATGTTATTCCATAAAGAAACAAAAATAAATACTTAGTTATATGTTTACCACAGTAGTCGTATTTTATTAGTATATTTTACAAATTATTGGATCAAAGCATATTAAGTCCAACACATTTTCTTTAAATTTGAAGAACTGAACAGTATATTTATTTTCCTTTTTCACGTACCTAGAAGTACACCTCAAATAAATCAACTGCAAAATTTTAAAATTTGTGAAATGTTCCTCGGGTTATGAGTATTTATCTGTCACTTTCCACTTCTTTCACCTCTGGCAGTGTTGCTCGTGAAAACTACCTGGTAGCACCGTGGTCTGGAACCCACGTTTAACTGTAGGTCCCGCTATAACTGATTGAGTAAGTCAGTTTGAAGGTCGGAGGAAGGCAACGGCATACAACCTCCAAACAGGATGTAATGAGATGTTCAAATCCCCCCTCCTATAAAATTACGTTTTTTTAACGTAATACGATTTGAAATGATGCTCCTGATTTACCGTTTCTATCTCGACACGCTTTGACTGAAATTGCAATGCCCTGAAACATTAGTAAGTAATTAATGGTACTGTTTATCGAATCTTACAGGAGCAATCCATTTCTCTGAACACAGTTTATTACATAGATAGGAGCTAGAAGCTTAATGGTTATAAGTATTTACTTGAAATTTATCATCTTCAGTATCCGGAATGAAAAACGAAGGCCGTTAAAAAGAAATTAAATTATGTAATTTCCTGGTGTGTTTCAATGAGAATTTTACTAATCGTCTTAGCGGACATAACTGCACTGAATTTTAAACGCGGAAATGACCGTCCTGTAGTCAAAAATCGTTAAGTTGCACATAATCCTTCATCCGCTGAAACCGCGGGTCTCAGTCATAAGACAACTGCGTCTTGTTTTTCGATATGTCTCGTAACATCGTACGTTTGTTGTATGATTGTGAGCTCATTCGAAAATAATTTTAAGAAATCTTTCGGGTGAATGGTTCGCATTTCCGTAAGCGGTTTCACACGCGAAAAATCATTCGTTATCTTCACGAACCTATTTTCCCTTTTAGCAGTTCTCGGTTGTCTTATTATTGTTATTATTATTATTGCTACTACACGCTATTTATGATTTTCTCAAGGTCCCAAATTAGTTATTGAATTCTCGAAATTGTATCACCAACTGAAAATAATGACAATATTATTGATGTGGCGAGGACCACTGAAATGTATTGAAGGTTTGACAACATATTATTGACAATGTTATTGTCAGTACGTATTGAACAAGTGAGGGCTCCTTTAGGGTGACCAAACGTCTAGGAAAACCGAGATTGTCCCAGTTTTCATTCCTGTGTTCCGAAAAATTGTTTCGGGACGGTAAGCCACGAATGAGTGGCTCATTGGCTCCGTCTGTATAGGCGATAGATCTAGCTGTCTGTCATAGCTGCCTGTCCATCTCATTGGCCGGAGGGTTAGAGGTCTCCATTAATTGGTATATCGAGTTTAGGGGTGGGGTGGGAATGACGCAGATTTCCCGTGGGCGGACGACGCGGTCAGTGCACGAAACTTCTCTTGTAGGGTCCGGCTAGTTTGGACGTTTTCTTTCAGATAGGACCTGAAGAGTTTTAATCGATCTCCAGGGCTGAGTCCTGAGCGTTTCTTGGACTTAAGTTTTCTGAGGTTTCCGCCTGCAGCGGATCGCGGACTGATATCTGCCATGATAGTGTTAAATGTCGATCCTGCTTCACCGTTCGTTGTGAGATTCTCGGGATGAAAAATATTCTCTTTCAGCTCCACTCCTTCAACATCGTCTAGCCGCCAGTGAGACCCAGGTTTGACAGATCAAGCCGACTCAAGGTTATTGGTAAAGTGATGCTCGCTATTTTCTAGGGTTGTTACACACACACACACACACACACACACACACACACACATATATATATATATATATATATATATATATATATATATATATATATATATATATAGATAGTTGCAGAAATCACCCATCAATTTGTATGTGCGTATGATCGATGTTCTCTCTCCTACAACTAATTTCTTAGAACCTCTGTCCAACTTTCTAGTTTTTCCCGTTAGGACAACGCCACATGTATAGCCTGATATTTCACTGTGTTCATTAATTTAGTACTGAAAATATTACATGTAAAAATTATAGTTCCATTTGTTACATTCCTATTAGACTTCGGATATTGATTTGTAAAATTATTTGTTAAAATCAGACAATTTGCTGGTCACACATTTATTTCGCGATGTTTATCGACTTTACTGCATTTGATCTCCTTTTTATAAAAATCAGTATACATTTTTAACCCGTTGCTTAACTACACTTTCAACTGTGATTCCAAGTATAGGGTCAGACAATTGGGCCACCTATTTCGATCAGATTTAGCATGTTATTTATACTGCTCTAAAATAAGTTTAGATCAGACTCACGAAACGACGTAACAGTTTTTCCCGTGTTAATAGTGTTGTATTGTCGCGTGGGCTTGACTAGGATTAGGGAGAGGGCCAGGGTGGGTGGGTTACTCGTCGAAGATGTAGCGCTTGCGCGCTCTTTTTTGGTGTACGCCACACCTTGAGTGCCAACTGAAATAAAAATTGTGTATACATCACTATATAATAATATTTTATTGTTGAACCATTTCTATATAATCTCAACTTTTTAATCTTTTCTTCAAACAAAAATTCGCTACCACAAAAATAATGTATGCAATAACTGCACTTTAACGGAACCGTCGTTTGTAATATTATCATCAGTATCACGTAGTGAAGGAAATTATACTGCCTCACCGCAGATGCTCTTTAAATACCATCAGCGCCTCATTGGACTTTCTGCGACGTTTCGAGACTGTTTTAGTTGTTGAAAATATTAAAGGTGTCTCACAAAAACTTTGAACTTCATTGAGGCTTAGCCAGTATTCAGTAGTAATCCACAACCAAGCCATCTCTAGATACAAGGCCTGTGCGCTGCCTGCCAAGGGTAGTCACAACACAAGCAAACTATTTGTCTTTTGTAGCGTACTGATGAGTTTGGGAATACGTACACGTTGCTCACTGTGTTTCAGAATGTTCTTAATGTTATTTTTGTGATTCACAGGAAAATTTGTTTTGGAATGGGATAATTATGAACCATCAGTAAGACATCTTACCAATATTGGAGTCAGACGATTCATATTAGGCATATTGTCTCACACCAGCAAAAATCTGCACGGAGAATCACATAAATAACATTTAGAACATTCTGAAACACAGTGTGCGACGTGTACGTATTCCCAGACTCAGCACAACGCTACATAAGGCAATTAGTTTGTTTGTGTTATGGCTACTCGTGGCAAGCAGCGCAGAGGCCTTGTATGTAGGTGGTGATGCCACAACCGGCTGCCATGGTCGGCCTGAAGACGATGTCATAAGCACACTGAAACCGGTTACACAACAACAGTAAAAAATACTCTCGAGCTCGACAATGTGTTTTAAAAAATATAAGTTCACTAGCGTGGCTCCGCTCCCGTTGTGGTTGATTATGATAGATAAGCTATACTTCAGTAGTGTGCTATGAGACTGGTTTCCAAGGAGGAAATGAAATACAATACCTTCTTTAGAAACAAACATTTTAATCAACATTCAAATAAAAATAAAAAATATGTTAAGTAGTGTAGATCAAATCACACGTAAAAATGCACTCGTTTCGATGAATCCAATCCCGAAATTCAACAATAATGATTGTAATAATATCACAGATCTATCACTTGATGTAATGCGGGAAACGTCAAATCGATTTTTTTAAGAGATGTATTAAAAGAAATTTCTTTTTTATTGTTTTATTTATTTATTCTTATATTTTCTTATTCATATGCTTATCCTTACAGAGGAAGAGCTGAAGATATTGTAGCACGCATAGACCATTCATATGGTCTGTGGCATCACGTTTCGCTATATGTAACCTCCTTGCTATAGAGTCTCAAACGTCATCTCTGGCCTTCAGTCCGAATATTTTTATAATTTGACGACTTTCAACCACCATATCTTCCACACCCTTATAGCTATCGGCATGGAACAGCTATGGTGTACAACGGGAAACTACGGACAACAATTACACGCAGACCATTCGTTTGCTTTCTGTAGTTTTCGCTACATAGCGATATATTAACACATACACATGTAGAATTTTATATACACAAATAAGTTTCCATCCCAATATACTCCACCGTTTTATCATTATCAACCCTCAAGCAACAATGCAACCAATAAAACCATTTTCAAAGAGTAAATATAATTTTCATAGAGTAATTATTGTTCCATATTTCGCGTTATATTCTTGAAATTACTAAATACCTATCAGATCGCTATAAAACCGTTCCTAAAACCTTCCTCAGGTATACATTAGTAGCTTTAGCTGTAGCTGTACAAAACACGCGAGCGGAGCCGCGGGTTTAAGCTAGTATATAGATAAATAGGTATCAGATCGCCATAAAAAAAGTTCAAATGTTTGTTAAGCTTTAGGGACTAAACTACGGGGTCATCAGGCCCTAAACTTACAAACTACTTTTGAACTACCTACAACTAAGTACGGCACAAATATCCATGCACGAGGGGGGATTGGAACCCCCGACCGTAGTGGCCGTGCACACCGTGACTGAAGCGCCTCAGTCCTCTCGGCCACCGCGGCCGGCTCGCCATAAAACCGTGCCTAAAGCCTCCCCGGGTAGACATTAGTAAGTGTACAAATTTTTAGCTCTTCATGTCTTGTGGTTCAGACGTGATAAACGTACACCGAACAGACATTCACATTTATAGATATAGATTAAGGATCGCTGTTTCTCCAGAAATGTTTTCTAAAATTGTAATTTACTTTTGTTGATACAACTTCCTTGCAAAAACAATAAATAGGACAATATTGTATGTTATAAGATAACTTTTAGTCCATTGTTCTGAATGTAACACATCATATTATTAAAAGAATTCTGACAGTAACGAGGTTTCCCATTGCAGGTAAAGCTCAGAAGCGAATTGTGCTCGTTGACGAAGGTCCCACTGTATACTCAATGTGTAAACAATCGTATTTCTCAAAATTACTTATTGTAATTTGTAATTTTAGTTCTCCTCTGGTACCTGAAAACAGTTTTCAGTCCTTTCATTTGTTCTTCTACATCCATACTCCGCAAGCCACCTGACTGTGTGTGGCGGAGGGTACCTTGAGTACCGGTATCGGTTTTATCTCCTATTCCAGTCACGTATTGTTCGCAGAAAGTAATATTGTCGGTATGCCTCTGTGTGGGCTCAAGTCTGTCTGATTTTATCCTCAAGAATTCGCGAGACTTACGTAGTAGGGAGCAATATACCTTGGTAAAGATATGTTCTCGAAACGTTGACAAAAGCCCGTACCGAGCGACAGAGTGTCTCTCCTGTAGAGTCTGCAACTGGAGTTTATCGATCATCTCCGTAACGCTTTCACGATTACTAAATGATTCTGTAAAGAAGCGCGCTGCTACCGTTGGATCATTTCTATTTCCTCTGTCAACCCCACCTGGTATGGATCCCACAATGGTGAGCAGTATCCAAGCAGTGGGCGAAAAAGTGTACTTTAACCTACTTACTTTGTTTTCGGACTGCATTTCTTTAGGATTCTTCCAATGACTTTAAGTCTGGCATCTGCTCTACCGACGATTGATTTTGTATCGACTTTCCATTTTAAATCACTCCTAATGCCTACACCTAGATAATGTATGGAGTTAACTGCTCCCAGTTGCTGACCTGCTATAGTGTAGCTAAATCATAAAGGATCTTTCTTCCTATGTATTTTCAGAACATTACACTTGTCTAAAATGAGATTCAGTTGCCATTCCCTGCATCTTGCGTCAATTACATGCAGATCCTCCTGCATTTCAATGAAATTTTCCATTCTTATTCTTCGTTCACATGATGTATTTATTATAAAGCAATCGTTGTTCTAATCAACTGAGAACTGATGATCAACAAGGAATCGCGAAATTTTGATATCACATACATTTCACTTTTCTTAGGCAAATGTCTTTGCATTTTGGAACACTTAGCATTCAGGCGTGTTCCTGGCTGGTTGTTTTAAGGTGCAAGTACTTCCTCCTGTGACGGTGACCCCCTGAACAAGACTTTGCTATCCCTGTGGGGGTCGCGACCCACAGGTTGAAAAACACTGTCTGTTGTGGCGTTAAGTCAACAACACATGCCAGATGCAAGAGAACCATCGAGGAGAAGGCAGCGAACGACCGACAGCCAATCACACGCCGGCGCCGCGCATCCTGGTGGGAGTAACCTAGAAGCGCGCCATCTAGAAGCGGCTATATCTACGCCGACATGTGTCTGGAAGAGACCAACTGAACTCGGCTCCAAAATAGGCAGTCACTAGGACTCAGCGCAGCCAGCATCGTGCAGAAGACGACGACGCGAGAACAGACAGAGATTATAAGTTGAGTAACTTTGTACATACTAATAAATAAACTTATATTACTAATCAGTATAGCTATTAGAGATGTCCACGCATTCTGAACAGAACCTTTCCTGAAAGACAAGCTGGGAACGACTAAACACAGGCTGACCAGGATGACAAAACACTTTCCACAGTGATCTTTGATGTGTTAAGTGTACCATAGGGTATTATTCTAGTTTCGTACGAGTATGGTATGGATCACTTGCTCCTGTTGATAATATTTCTTGCAATCTAAGTGGCATTACCAAAAATTAACACTTTTACTCGGTTAATAACAGACAGAACTCTGCATTTGGATAACCGTCCTTGATCTTTTCACAGAAAGCGTGCAGTATTCTGCCGCATCCGTTTTTAATATCTTGCTACAACAAATCAAAAAGCTTTGTAATAATACAGATACTTTAAAGTCTTAAGTGAAACGTTGCCTCGCGGCTCACTCTTTCTATTCTGTAGAGGAACTAATGGTAAAATAAAAGAAATTAAGTCAATTTGTGTGTTACATTGTTGTTTCCTGTCTTGTACATAAGATTTCAATACCTTTCACTTCAGCTATTACCATTATTTTCTTACAGTTTGGGGCACTGACTGACTCCAAGACTATGGAGACTTGGTCCTCAAGACGACTGTGGATCGTGATAGATATAAATAAATAAAAGAAAGCTCACATCTACTGTTTCATAGTTAATTCTAAACTAATTGTCACTTCCTTTTAGTAAATCTTCAAGCGAATTTTTTTCATTGCAACGGATGTACGTGAAAACGTTGAGTTCAGCAACAGCTTAGCTTGAGACATTTTTTCTTATCTGGTCGAAATTAGCGTTTCATATCATTGGAGTGTAATCTGAGGCATACTCCCATCTCCCCTTCCACAAACATTTTCCTTGACGGTAGGAAATGCAACTGCTGGAAACGAAGGTGAGGCTGAGGACTAAACGAAGGTGTCACTTGGGAGGCGTTACTTTATCCGATGACCCGCTCCAAACAGCACACCGATTTGCATATATGTACGTCGGAATGAGCTGTGCCATGTAATTACTATGATATGTGTGTGTCCAAATTATTGATGTTACTACAAATATTTACATTAAAGGATTGCCTAGTAGCTTTCGACCGAATGCTGAGTAAATGATTGGTGAAGCACTTGGACCAATACGTTCCACCACTGATCGCCCCTCCATAATTCAAACGCGACGATGATTAGCTTCACATATTTGCTGAGTGTTCGCACGTGCAACCCACGTGCTTTGGCGCTCCAGAGCAAACATTTTGGTATTATTGATTGCTGACAACACTGCTATTCGTGGGAAACTGTGTAACGCTTAAACGCTGCAGAAATGCACAGCAAACTTACAGACAATGTCAATGTTTGGCTAACACATTATAGGTGCACTTACCCATAACATGGCCACTTAATAAGTGAAGAAAAAAGACCTTAAATACATCTTTTGTTATTGTGTACTTTTGGGATTATTATATTTCACATCGCTTTATGTGTTTAAAGTTTTACACATTACTGCGTGTGTCCTGTTCAATCTCCTTGGGATGCACATCACGGTGTTGTATGATTAATTAAAACACACACGATAATCGTGGCCCAGCTTTACATAAGTTACGTAAACAATGTTTACAAAGACGTTACAGTAGTAAAGATGATAGGTTTCAGATGTTTTGCGTGTATATAGGTACAGTAAAATATCAGGTCTTTGCTAATGCCATGGACTTAATTTAAACGACTGAACGAGTTAATTTATTTACAATTTTTATAACACGACATTTTGCTGAATGGCTAGGACGAGCCGGCCGCGGTGGCCGAGGTGACTGAGGCGCTCCAGTCACGGTCAGCACAGCCACTACGGTCGGGGGTTCGAATCCCCCATCGGGCATGGATATTTGTGCCGTCCTCGTTCGTAAGTAGTTCATAAGTAGTTTGTAAGTTTAGGGACTGATGACCCCGTAGTTAAGTCCCATAAGCTTAACAAACATTTGAACATTTTTTTGGCTAGGACAACTTATAAAAACGTAATCGAAATATCGATTGCATTATGTAAGAAGAGTAATGATATTATTTTAAATATGGTAGTATTGTCCATTATAAGCAGTAATGTTTTTTTCCTGATTTGTAAGTCACGAATAACCTCTCATTTGACAGTACTGTGGCATCAATCTTTTAAGAATCAAATGATCATTTGCACATCACAGCTCCTATGGACTGTCTGAGGGATGTTGAGCTGCTAGTGACGACATCTAGATCACCACACCATTCTCCTGTAGGACGCATGTGGGACCATGTTTGACGTTAAACCCTTTCCATTGGTAAAAAAGTCAGAGAGACTTTCTGCGCCGGCCGCGGTGGCCGAGGTGACTGAGGCGCTCCAGTCACGGTCAGCACGGCCACTACGGTCGGGGGTTCGAATCCCCCCTCGGGCATGGATATTTGTGCCGTCCTAGTTCGTAAGTAGTTCATAAGTAGTTTGTAAGTTTAGGGACTGATGACCCCGTAGTTAATTCCCATAAGCTTAACAAACATTTGAACATTTTTGAGACTTTCTGCACGGCACGTATTGAAGCCAGAAATGATTTATTGATACGTGTTCTCATATTGAGCTCAGAGTAATCCTTGGAGGCAAGATTAAGTAACTGATCAATGAAATCCGGCCTCTTTCTACAATTTTTAGCAACAACAGCACCGTCTTCACCAATGAAATTTACTCCCCGACTTTTTAATACATATCCTATCACACTATTCCTTCTTTTTGGTAGTCTTTGCCATATTTTAGTTTCTCTGCCGATTGTACAGACGACCTTCAGAAGGATGCAAATTGCTCTAAAGCTTCGATTGTCATCGGTCCCAGTTTTTCCATTGACCACGTTTGATATTTAAGAAAAGCTCCACTCCAGACAAAGATTCCGAGAAATTTGTTCCCCACATGAAGTGCATGTATCATACTAATAGACTTCGCTTGTTTCCTGATACCCTCCTCACGCATCTGAATCAATTTTTATATGCTCCATGCTTCGTCTGTCGTGCATTACTTTGTTTACAAGGTAATATAATCATTTACTTCCGAATTAACTTTGTCGCTATTTTCATTAGTGCTACAAGGTGAGTCTGCAAAGTTCGGTGAATGATCCCATATTTATTCTATCCATCAGATCATTTATGTAGATAAAAAAAATAGCCGTCCTATCAAACTCCCCTGGGGCACGCCTGACGATAATCTCGTCTTTGATGAACACTCGCCGTCGAGAACAACGAACTGCGTTATATTACTTATGAAGTCTTCCAGCCAGTCAAAATCTGTGAACTATTCCATAAGCTCGTATTTTCGTTATCAACGCGTTAACACCAAGCTTTGTTTCAAATTAGGCAAAACGATTACGGGGACGCATGAGATGTTATAGCACGTTATGTGGTGCTGAACCATTGATTGCAAAATGTGTTTTTGAGTGTTTTTAACGCTTTAGAGTCGGAAAGGAAGGTGTCGAGGATGAGTCACGTTAGGGTTGATCGTCCACAATCACAGTCGCAGAGACCCAGACAACATCGGATGAATGTAACGATTGCTTGCGGATGATCGGCTGCTGTCTGCGAGAATGATAACAGACGATTGAGAGATTGCACAGACAATATAAGAACATTGCAACGGTTGCGGATATTCAATAGTGTAACTGCAGTGCTACGAACGATTTCATAAGAAGCGTTGGCTGACAGTTACCAACAGTTGTACAACCAAACTGTATCGTAGTTAATGGCGATTACTTTGAAGGACAGTAAAGGTATTATGTTTGTAACTCTTGTTTCCTATATATCCTGAGAACATTCGACGAACTTTACAGACGACTTTGTGTTAATCACTACGCTTGCCTTTTTGTGGTTTGCATGTCGAAATAGTAGAGTCATGATAAAAGCGAAATTTATGTTAATTAGGGCCACAATAGAAATTATATTGTTTCATAAGAAATACACTGTGTTATCGATGAGTGCATAGCCTGAGAATTGTTTTCAGAAACTTATCGATAGCTAAATGAACCGGGTACAGTATGTAAGTTTGAGAAAGTCTAAAAGAGTATTTACTATTTAAGAATCAAGTACATAGCGGGACCTTGATTAAAGAGTATAAATCACTTCTACGTCTTCCCTCAAATGAAGAACAATCGTGCAAAATACATATTTCTTACGGAAAGTACATGTATCATTCTGTAAAATGCACCAAAATTCAGCGTATAATTTTTGAAAAATGTTTGTTGGACAAAAGAAAACTGAATTCGTTATCCGTCAGAACACAAACATATCTGTATTACGATTCGAGGGTTGGTGGGGAATGGGAGGGAGGGGTGGTGGTTGCCAACTTTTACAAAGGCAAAAAAACTCTGCTTTAGAATATGCACCTAATTCATAACATATTGTAATTATTTATAACTTTCACCGATGATTGTAAAGTCACACCCTTACAAGAGAGTGAAGATTATTGAGTAATTTGTATATATTTGTTGCTTTGGTTTCCATTTCCATTTTAAAAAATGGCTCCTTACTACAGTTTACTCTTTGCAAAACAGTGGCGAATCCAGGAGGGGGCGACAACTATGGGACTGCAACCCCCCCCCCCCCCCCCCCGCCACACCCCTCCTGAGCATGAGGTAAAGACTCCCAGTAGGAGCTGTCTTTCTTCCTTTTTTCCTTTTATAAACGAGGTTAATGATTATATGACACTTCCAAAAACAGCATAACCAAACATGGAACCAGCATTTTTTCTTATTTTTTCTGTTTTAGACGTCAGTTTCAGGTACAAAATTTCGGTAATTTGGAAGAATCCATGGATGTTCCGATTGATATATATCGAACTGCGCACTGTCGAGGTATTGAGGTGACAGGAAGACACAAAAGGTTAAATTTTGGCAGTAGCCAATCGCGTGACAACACAAATGTTTTGTTATGAAATATTCGTTTTGCTAGTGCAATTACTTTTACTGGACCGGGGATTCGGGCGCTACGCGCCCTCACTTAATAAAAATTAATAAATTAATCTACTTGTGAAACATATATCTAACCTTACAGCTACGCTGGCCTGTTGTTAATTTTGAAGTTACTGATAGTGTATTAAAGAACGATCTGAAATTGTGATGAATACATACTAACTTTCACTTTAAAAAGTGATCTGTAGCTTTTCCCTAAGAAAGTTGGATGACTTCTTGTCAAATAAATCTCCGGTTCGATATATATCAGTCGTAACTTCGTGATTCACCGGGACTTAGAGGTAAACGGATTCCTCCAAATTAGCAAAATTTCTTTTTCTACGACCTCAGCCCTCCTAGACCAATAGCCTTGATTCAGCCGGGCGCAGTGGCCGAGCGGTCTGCCGCGCGCGTCACAGTCTGCACGGCCGCTTCCGTCGGGGATTCGAATCCTCCCTCGGGCATGACTGTTTGTGTCGTCTTTAGTATAAGGTAGTTCATAGGTAGTTTGTAAGTTTAGGGACTGATGACCCCACAGTTAAATCCCTTAACAAACATTTGAACATTTTGAGCCTCGATTCGCTACTGTACCACAGACATACAACTGCCGGGTACTCGCATGTTTTAGCTCTCCAGGAGCTCACAAGGAGCGTTGTTCCCTCCTTCTGGATATGACACGAATTCCGAGCGTAATTCGCGTTCCGTACCATAATTTACGGAATTTTGCTCCCGCCAAATAAGACCGCTTCCCGCTCGACTTTGTTATCCACTAACATGACGGGCGGGCCTGTTTCTCTCGCTAATAAGAGGCCGGCCGCTAATTAGGACGTAGACGTGGGCGTCGTCCCACCCTACCCTCTTCCCCTCCCTCCATATTCCAACCCAGCCCCCACAAACAACACCCCCGCAGCCAGTGGCTTCGCCGACGTCGCAATCTGGTTAGTGCGCTCCGGCGCGGCGCGGCGCGGCGCCAGCACGCACAATTACTCCGCTAACCGGCGACGCATCCTGTGTCTCGCCGCGACGCCGCGTCCGCTGCGTTATTAACGCACACCGCCGCACTCCGGGGAGCGCTACGCACGTGCGTGCTGCTTCCTGCGCGGTGGCCTGCAAATTACAGTCAAGGCAAAGTGTTTGGTGCCACAACCGCGTGGGCTTGCGCTACTCCGGCCTTGTACTCTTTGTAGTCTACGGTGGTCCCTCTGTAAGGTAGCAAAGGCGAATATTTACATTTTGCATTAATTTTCCCTTGCAAAATTAGGTCCTTCAGACCCTCTATTACCCCTAACCAGGCTTACTCAGGGTGAATAATTTGTTTAGTATGTTACATACAGATAATATATAATACAAGAATTACAGTAAAAAAAGTAGAGATTAATACTAGAATATAATTTTTACGATAATATTTAGATAATTTATAAGAATCAAAAATTATAGTCATAATAATAATAGTGACAATAATAATAATGATGACTTTGCAAAGGATAGTAAGCGTGTTTCGTATTGTGAATATCAGCCCTATTACCATTTAGGAATTGCTTCGTTATAGTCTTACAGATTGAGTTATTCACATCACGTAGAGACATAAGAATGGGGAGAGCGATATAGAAGAGGTATATTAGTTAGAGGAAGAGAAAGAGAATGGTGAGGTACACAGCTATTATGGAGATAAGAGAGAAAGAACGGGTGAGGGTAACAATGGAGGATATGCCGTCGTTATGATCTGGATTTTGAGTTTCCACTTGAATGTAGAGTGATTTAGGGTAAGACGTAGATCACATGACAGTGTGCTTCATAGTCGTATGGCTGAGATCGAGAACGACACGGAGAAAGTTTGGTGTTGTGTAAAGGTACAGCCAATATGCTTAACGGTTCCGATCTGGTATTGCGGTTATGGAATGATGATAGCTATTTAATATGAGAAGATAAGTACTGGGGAATTGGTGGTTGAGAAATCGCGCCACTTATTTGAGCGCATCCAACCTAGCAGGGTATATGAAGGACTGATATGATCGCATAAACGTATACTGCACACATACCTAACGCATGCATTCATCACTCCCTTGTAATAGTACACACAAGAGGAGCATGTAACACATATCGTAATTTTGAAAAATAAATTGGGTTTTGCGCCACGTCATTTTTGAAGACATGTTGGATGAAAATGAGTGTTATTTTACGTCTGTTAAAGGCTGTCCGGACCAGATCTTTAGCTTACGGTAGAAAATGGAGAAGTGCTTTGAGTGGAGCAGGAAATTGTATCTATGTTTTACTGATTAAGAAAAGTCTGATGACCGTGTTCCTAGGAGGAAGCTATTGTCAGCTCCACAAGATTGTGGAATAGGAGGCATACTTCTGATGGCAATTAATCTTTATGTCGACTGTCAGGCAGCAGTTAAAGACGACGGTAAATTCATAGTTCAGGGTTGTTCAGGGGCACAACAAGGCTGTAAGCTGTCACCACTGTTGTTCACATTATTTGTTGATCATATGTTGGAAACAATTGACGGGCAGGGTGAGATTGAAATATGTGAAAATAAACAGTCTCACATATGCAGACGACGTAGTCTAGGTAGCAGATACGATTGAAAGGTTGCAATCCAACATTTCAAATGTTTGTAAATCTGTGGGACTTACCTTCCGTGTTTATCAGCCCCTAGGCTTTCAAACTACTTTAACTATTTATACTAACTGAAAGAAAAACAGACACCAATGCCCCAGCTAGGACTCGAATTTCCGACCACGAGTTACCGCGAGCTCCGCAGCGAGGCGCCTTAGAACACAATTTGACATGGATGAAGAAATAAATCACGTGGTTTAGTGGACTTGCCAAGAAAGACCACTAAGAATGCGTTTCCATTGGCAGGAAGACACTATGTGAAATGGGACTTATTTGAAAGACATCTGTTATTTGTTTTCAATTTTTTATTTATTACTACCTGAAAACCAGGCGATTCACGGGTATTTGTGTATTTATTCCTGCCTTGAGTTAGTACCTTTCCTATTCTTTCTCTGTCCATTTCTTTTTTTGCTAAAAGCATATTTATCGGATAAGAGATACACACCCACTAAGTACGCAGATTTTGGTGAGTTTCGCAGTGGCATTGAGCGTGTGTGAGAGAATGAGTGTTGTTTGTGAATCCTTCCCCCCAGTAGCGTTAAATCATGTATAATTTAGGCTGGGCATTTTTATTGTAATAACAAAATTGGTTCCCCATTTTGCTTGTTTTCTATCTGAATAAACAAGTTTAAGTCCAGCATAATCCGTAAGTTGCCTATGAATTGTAGTTTTAGTGCACCTTTCCTCTTTTATTTAATATTTTTCTTCACAAGTGCTGAGAACAAGATCAGATGCAATGTTTCTTATTTCTAAATTCCGTTGCGCCATAAATGTTTTCTTAGCCAACTTTCTAGGATAACTTTAATTGTTGTGGCTTGCTTATTAATGTCTGTGTGTAATAACGTATGAGCTGCTATGCATATTGGCCACTGTAGTATTAACTTCCTGTTATTGAAGTAATTTGAAACGAGTCAGTTCTCAGTTTCGGCCAGGGAACAAGGTTTTATATCAGGGAGTAACCGGTAGTTCACACGGACCTCATTCACTAATTTTAGTGATAAGACAAGGCTCTTGTTCCGTACAGTGGTCGACTTTTAACCTTCATTTCCATTTGTTGGTCTGCCTCTTAAGGTACGCAATACAACAGTTTCGATGCCATTTCATGTTTAACATAATACAATGACATCGTCTTTGTAGGCATTGAATATTAACGCGACTGACTGATACAGAATGAGTTCATTGTCTATTAATGAAAAAAATGACGTAAGGTGTTAATTGAGTCTCCCCCATACTCAAGTTACGTGTGGTGAAATTGTGGGACCCGATTTTCCCCTACCCCCTGCTTCATCTCATGTCTGTCTTGAGCAAAAAAATAAAAAAATAATAATAAAATAAATAAATAAATAAAATAATAATAATAATAAAGGGCATCTTCCTGTAATGTCTGTCATACTACTGAGTCTTGACAAATTGCCTTCTGGTACATGATTTACCCGTTCTTTTTCTCAATTCCTTTCTCACAACACTTATTCTAGGCTGTAAATAACTCGAGTTCCAATGTGGTCTCAACAAGGAAATTCAAGCATTTTAACGAGATATTTTCGGTGTTTAATATGCGCACCGCCCAGCGAAGCTGTTTTTTTTTTTTTTTTTTTTTTTTTTTTTTTTTTGTTTATCTGCGGCCTGTTCACACACTGTTTTGGCTGCATAATGTTTTCCTACATGTGATACGTGTTGACTCAGCTGATGAGTTCCTGCCAACCTACAGGAGGTGCATTGTTGGCGCTGAATTAATTACATGTACCCACTTCTATTGAACGCGCACGTCCGCTTGCCAGGCATGTTGTTATAAGCTTAATATGTTACGGTACCTGTCCGTGCAACAGTCTTGACAGTGTGCGGAATCAGTAGTATGTTCAACGTAATACGAACCAAGCATGTTTTACATCTCTGTCCACAGCCGGATGTTCTGAAGAACTGATAAAAGGACTCTGGATCTGATACAATATTACTGTGCTGGGCTCCGCAGTATATTTAGTTATTTATTCATCATAATCATAAAATAATGGATGTACCTTGTCGATTTAGCCACGCCCCCATTTCCACCATCATCTTCACTTCTCCATACCATTTAAGGGTCACTTCTTGTTTGGTGTTAAAAAAAATCCCTTCGCCTGCTTCTTAGTTTTTCCCTTAAACTTTCCCTTTATATTTGTTCTTTAATAAGTAAGTTAAAACTTCAAAATAATTTGATGTAAAATTCTTAAAATGGCGGAGACCGCAAAAGGAACTAAAATTTACAATGAGGTGACTAGTTTCGATTTATAATCATTTTCAAAAAAATGTCAATAAATGGGTAAGAATGGATAGCCAATAGGTACAAATACTAAATTCTGATCAAATTTTGTTTGCAATTGAAATCCTAAATCGTAGTTCCTTGATTTGTAAACCATACTGGCACTTGCAGCGTTCTGACATTTTTTGTGACTGAGAAGGTTCCATTCAGAATAACACACTTTATTCGATTGCCAGTCGTTACAAGACGCCGTGCAACTCTAATCACTAATCACAAAATCCTGGAGCACTAGCATGAGATACCAAGTCCAAGGTAAACTTTCACTCTTAGATAGTCCAGATCCAGGCCAGGGTCGGTTTCCGCAGTCCATTTCAGGATACGTTTCGGAGTCCGTGACGAGGTCTTTTTGACATAGGCCACAGGAAGCCTACGAAGAGCACACTGCAGTCGTGGCGGCTGCTCGGGCTTAAGTAGCCCTGTTCGGCGGAGTGATCTTGTTCCGACATGGTTGACAGCTCCACCTGGACGTTCTTGGGGTGACAGCTCCACCTGAAAAATGTAGTTCTGGTTAGTCTGTTTGTTGTTGTTTACTATGAAGGGTGGTCTCCATCGACGGTGTTATCGGCAACGCCTTATAGGTAGATCACTTGTGCATTCAGTGTGTTGGTTGGTTTGCTGGCCTCTCAGGGGCGACCAGAGGCCGGCCGAACAACATTACATATCGATTATGATTCCATAAACGTCGTTATACCACATGACTCTAGATAGCTGACGTTAACAGTATGCATTTGAATCATTCGGCCCCTAACAAATATCCATTCCTTTATGGTAAAAAAAAATGCACTTAACCTTGTTTTGCAAAACAATGTATATTACACCGTTATATTATTCACTCACTCGAATTAAAATTAGCACCGAGTTAAAATGGAACGATCCAGATCTACATATACCTACTTACTCCGCAATCCACCCAAAGGTGCGTGGCGGAGGGTACTAAGTACCACAGCTAGTTACGTGCTTTCCTGTTCCACTACCGTATAGGATGAGGGAAAAACGAATGCTTGTATGCATCCGTACGAGTCCTAATCTCACTAACCTTATCCTTGTGATCTTTACGCTGGTGCTTCTCTGAAAGATCGTCGCCTCCCTTTCAGCGATAATACCCGATACAAACTCGCCGACCGCTTTAGAACTGCGTCAACGTCCTCCTTTAAACCGATCTGTTGGGGATACCAGACACTTGAGCGACACTGAAGACGGGGTCGTACACACGTTATATATGTGGTCTCCTTTATAGCCGAATCAAACCTTCCTACAATTCTACCAATTAAGCGAAGTCGACCTTTTCCATTCCCCACTACTGTCCTTACATGCTCGTTCCCTGAATCAATCCTGCATGTTCATCGCAGAACTCTTAGAAAATGTTGCATGATTACCAAGGAGACTGCATGAATTAGGCTTTTCCATCCTCCTTTGGAATACTGGTCCGCCATATCAGTTTCTTATAAACTGGCACTGATGAAAGCTATAGAAAACGTACTTAACGAGATTGATCGTTTCCTGTCACTGCGATACGAAGGAGAAATTGTCACTGAAATAATACACAAGATGGAGTGAGAGTTCAAACAGTGACTTTTTCGTTTCGGCGAGAACTGCTCACGAAATTTTGATCACCAATTTTCTCCTTCGAAAACGAAAATACCACCACTATAACATTAAAGAACCATAAACGACAGTTACTTTACTGTCCTTGCAAGTAATCACATCCCATACCTATACACCGCTGAGCTTTGCGATACGTATCTTCTAAAAGCCTCGGCTTTCGAACACCATACCAAAAGATACTTCGTGCAAAATTTCCAGGACACGTATTGCAGAGATCAGCAGTATATATCTTTATACAAGAAGGCAATTGATATATAAGAAGGCAATTCACTACAAATCACATTTAATTGCCTATCAGAGAGTGCATCGAACGACCTTTACACGATTCATCTACCATTCTACTCTGAATAGCGCGCGAGAAGAAAGGACATCTGAATCTCTCCGCTAGAGCTCTGATTTCTTTCTTTTTATCATGATGATCATTTTTACCTACATATGTGGCAGTCACAACACATCTTTGTAGTTGGAGGAGAATATTGGAGATTGAAGTTTCGTAAGTAGACCACGCCACATCGATAAATGCCGTTGTTGTAATGATTCCCATCCCAGATCCTGTATCATTTCTGTGACGCTGTCTCCCCTGTGTCTTAACAATACAAAACGGACCGCCCTTCTTTGGACTCTTTCGAGGCTTCCGTCAAACCCACATGATAAGAATCGCACACTGGGCATGATTACCGGCAATGACTATTTCGAAGGACAGTAAGGTAACTGGTGGTAAAATGTAGACTTTCACGGCCAGAAATTTTATGGCGGGCTGTTATACCGTGGTCTTTTGAATTTGTTGTCAAAACCCAATGTTTCTTCCCCACCTGCGGGGGACATCTTAAAAGGGTCTGTAGGATTGCAGGTCCAACGCACACACTGGATCGCTACTGAATACCGCTACGATCGGTGTCCGTGCGTTCCTGCACAGAAGCGCGACGTCACGTTTTTTGAAGACCTCATTGCAATTGACCGTCGACCGCTACCGCCGATCGCCGTTGCCATTTCACTCTAGTGGACGGGTGGCACATCTCTATTTCAGCACCGGCATCCAAATACCGTTTAGATTCATGCTCTCTTCCTGACGATTGAAATTATTCGGATGTTTGGCGATTTCAGTTGCCACTGGCGGCCACAAGCGGATACTATGAAAGGCTCTACAAGAAGGCAATTGAAATAGCCATACATCTGAGTAATTTCAGTTATAATGCTGAGGGCATGAAACTAAACGGTATATGTATGCCGGTGCTGAAGAAGAGATGTACCACCTTTTCACTACAGTGTTATGGCAACGGCGTTCGGCGTCAGTGGACCACGGCCAGATGCACTGACGTATTCAAAAGACTGCCGGCCGCGTTGGCCGAGTGGTCTGCAGCTTGCTAGTCACGTTCTGCAACGCCATTACAGTCGGGGATTCCAGTCCCTCCTCGGGCATGGATATTTGTGCCGTCCTTAGTGTTAGATAGTTCGAAATTAGTTTGTAAGTTTAGGGGCTGATGACCCCAAAGTTAAGTCCCTTAAGCTCTACAAACATTTGAACATCTTCAAGACGTGACATCACACTTCTTCGCGGAAACGCGTGGACACCGAACTTAGCGGTAGTCAGTAGCGAACCAGTGTATGTTTAGGACCTGCAATCCTACAGAGCCCAATGAAGAAGTCCTCTGAAGGCGCGGACGAAACGTTGGGTTTTGACAACAAATTCAAACGACCAAGGTATAACAGTCCGGATAATTTTAATGGACAGTAAGGTTACTGCAGTTCATAGTTCATCTAGGTTAATGTTCCAGCACTGTTCTCCGAACTTCGTCAGAGATTTTATATTGTTCGCTCCCATCAGCGTAAAGTCGAAGATTGATCATAATAAAACAAGGGAAATGGGAGTTATTAGGTGAATTTAGTCTTTTTTCTACCCACGCCTTTACCGTGAGTGGAATGGTAGATACATATAGTGGATCTGATTTGATCAACTTCCTGCCAGACTAACAGCACCATTGTAGATGTAGTTTCGCGAGCACACTCTAAAACACACATCGACACATCAAAAAGAGCGCAAATGAGTAGCCTGAATAGCAATTGGGGCAGACTTGTCCGGTCGTGCGCGACGTCGGAGCCCAGTCCTGATTACAGAGATGGAGGCTGCGATTGGTCGTGGCAGTGATTGATTCGCAACGCTCGATAAGTGATTTTTTTCGCTCCGCGAGGAATTGAATAAACCGCGGCAGCGGCAGGCGGCGCGTGGCCGCACGGGCCAGCGTAATTGCGCGAGCGTAATTGCATCAGCGGTGACCGGACCGCAGCGTAGCGCTCCGCCCTGCCGACACGTCACTGCCCGTCGCCGGCCCTGGCCCGCGGCTAGTGACGTCATAACCGGCGCCGCAAACCGCCCACCCGGCAGTGCCATAGCGTATTAGCTGTCCGCATCTGATAAGGGACCGGACTGTGTATATCACCTCGCAAACGTGCGCATGTCGCATTGCGCTCGACGCGTGGTTCGCCGATGTGATTGGTGATTGGATATTGACGGTGCTGCGCTAGGATCTGTTATCCAAAAGCAGTGGACTGGAGCGAGGCCTCACTGTACCTCAATCCGACACGTTTTCAGCGCTACTCATGTCACTGCTGCAACGGAAGTGACCGCTTTTGTACCTCTACATTCATAATAGATTTCAAAAAGGTATTTGACGCTATGCTGCACTGCAGACTACTAGATAGAAGCTTACGGAATAGGTTCACAGATTTTTACTGGTTGAAAGACTTCCTAAGTAGTAGAACGCGGCACGTTGTTCTCGATGACGAGTGTTCATCAGAGACGAGTGTATCGCCAGGTGTGCACCAGGAGAGTGTGATAGGACCGCTGTTATTTTCTATCTATATAAATCAGATGGGCAGAGTAACATGTAATTTTCGGCTGTTTGCTGATGTAGCTATGGTGTATCGGAGGGTGTCGTAATTAATTGAGTCTAATAGCATGCAGACAAAATTTTTAGTTGGTGTGAAGAATGATAGCTAGCTTTAAATGTAGAAAAATGTATGGTGATGTACATGAGTAGGAAAAATGTTCGAAAACAGCATTAGTAGTGAGCTTCTTGATACAGTCGGGTCGTTCAAATATCTAGGTGTAACATTGCAGAGCGATACGAAATGGCGAAATGTGAGGAAGGCGAACAGCCAACTTCGGATTATTGGGACAATTTTGGGAAGATTTACTTCATCTCGAAATGAGAACGCACATGAATCGCATGTACGACCACGTGTTGAGTATTACTGATGTATCAATAAAATTCTTCGTGGTATGACACCACGTCGTCATTTTATAAACAGTACCGACGTTTCGGCCACTGTTGCAGGCGGCCTTCATCAGGGTCTGTGCCTAACTGCTGAATGTACGATCACTTGGGGTTTATATATCAGCGGATGAGGGAGAGGAAGGCGGACGTTGGTTTTCCTTTATTGGTGGTTATATTATTGCACGCCATTGGTGGAAAGGGGCGTTAGATTGGTGTTTTAATGGCTTGTTTTTCATATGATTGGAGGTTGCGTTCTTCTCCCTTATTGGTCCAAAGGGACGTTTCCGATTGGCGTTTGCATTAGAAGCCTACGTTTGTATATTTCTGATGTGTTTGGGGGTCGCAGCAGATCTGTTTAAAGGAAGACATGGAAGCAGTTCAGAGGCGAGAGGCTAGGTTCGTTACTGGTAGCTTCAACCAATGCACGAGTGTTACAGAAACGCTCCAGGAACTCAAATGGGAATCGCTGTAAGAATGACGACGTGAGTTTCGAGATATTCTGTTGAGGAAATATAGATGACCGGAATTTGACAGCAGAAGAATCTTCCTGGCGCCTATTGACATTTCGCTAATGACAGCCTATGTGTTTGTAACTACAGGATCATAAGTGAAAAGCACTATTTGGATACAAGGCGTTCTTTTTTAAGTTACTAAAGGCGATTCCTTGTCAAACACTGTAAGAATGATAAATAACTTGCTGAGCGACAGAGAGTTTCAAGTGGTGCTGAACGAAAAATCTAGTAAACAACGCAAGTTGAATAATGGACTTCCGCGAGGCTCAGGGGGAGACTGGCTCTGCTACATTTTAATCTGTAAATATTCGATATGCCAGATACAAGAAGCAACAAACTTTGTTGTGCTGACTATATAGCCATCACCATTTCCAACAAAAGCTTTGAATATATTGCGCACAACCCAACTAATGATTTGACAGCTCTTAATAACTATTTCAACAAATGGAGACTGATACCCAACACCAGAAAAGTAGAAGTTCAATAAATTCATACTATGAGATTCATCACAAGAACAATAAAGTTAACTCCATTGCAGTTCTCTTGGGAATAGCCCCAACACTACTTAGAAGGACTGACGCTCTTCTGCGGGTGTATAATGAATCACTGGCAATAACAAACTGCCCATTCATCAAATGATATCAGCACTCCGAGTAAACAGACTCAAATCTCGACAACCACCAATGAGAGATGCAGCGACACTTTGACTTCATGACACAATGGCGCAAACAGGGGAATGAATTTGCTGAACCAAACCTTGTATGTGTTTTCGTTGGAGCAAATCTATCCTCAGTTTCATAGCTACCCAGAAAGAATTATTTGCATGGGTCAACTAGTTTAGTGGTTATTTCTTTTCTTTCCGCTCCCCATATTGTGTCTAATGTTTTAATCAATGTGCCTTTTTGCTCGCTACAATCACTACAGCATATACGATATTTGCAACTAGAGAATCAAAATTAATCTATTAGTAACGCTGTGAAATAAAAAAGCGCGTCCTTTAAAATGTCTTAGCATTTCGCAAGTAAATAAGACAGCAAGAAGCCCATCTTCTTCTTCTCTACATTCTCTGTACCTGGTGTTTATTTCCTCATTACCCCTTTCTTTCTTAAGCTTCTTACCCAGATGATTGTTCACTCGCAGCATGGGAATTTTCGTGCGTTCTAGTTGCCTTGTCAGGGATGTGTGCGACAGCTACCGTCGGAGGTTTGAGTCCGTTCTCGGGGATGTATGTATGTGTGTGTGTGTGTGTGTGTGTGAGTGTTGGCCTTAGGTTAGTTTCAGTAGTTTGTCTAAGAACTGATGACCACAATAGTTTGTAGGTTGCCCCCATAGAATTACAAACATTTGAATATTTTCTGTTCACTCCAAAATTTTCTTCTGACTTTGGTAATTTTAGATATGACATGAATTTGACATTTATTGCTCATTTCTGTATTACGAATCTTATGAGTACCTTTCTGTGCTGGGTTTATATCACCATCGTCATTTTACATGTGCTTGTTTTTTGGTATCTTCTTATTTTTCTTCTGCCTAGGTTAACATTGATCTAACTATTGTTTTATAAACGCGCAGTCTACTATTTCTCATAAAAATTTTACATTGAATATTCAGGGATTCTGTTCACCCAATAGAGGAGATTTTCGTTAAATATGCTTAGGACGAGAATATTTGTCGAGATGGCTGATATTAGAATTTCATCGTTTCACATGACTCTTGTTTCGCAATATTGCAGTATCGATCCTAAGATCCCAAAATTCAAAATGCAACACTTATTGAAAACCCCTCCGACATACAAATTCTGTAGTGATATATTGTGTGAGAGTCCATACAGTCCATACAGAAATGTCGAAAGAAGGCGTTTAAATTACACGTCATCATTTGCTGACACTTTCATTACAATCTGTGCAGGCAACATAAGAACATAATTTTATTCATGTGCCTTGTCCCTATTATATATAGGTATTTATTATAACCGAAGAAAATATGCATATATCCCTCCTGGGGGCAAGGAGTTTTTAGAAAATGAAAGTCAATAAAACAACCACGCCGGAATAGCCGTGCATTCCAAGGCGTCTTGCTGCGAAGTGTGCGACTGTTCCCCGACGGAGTCTTTGAGTCTCTCCTCGGGCATGGGTGTGTGTTTTCTTCTTAGTGTAAGTTAATTTAAGTAGTTTGTAGATTTAGGGTCCGATGACCACTGCAGTTAGGTCTAATTGCTTTACAAACATTTGAATATTCGAACGTTTTCAACAAAACATTTAAAAAGTTTTGTCGGTGAAACTGTAGTTCAATACTGTACGTATTCTGTCGAATAAACGATTGTCTTTAAGTCAATGATGTGCGTGACAGCACTATGGTGCTTCTATCTATGAATAATAATTTATAATCCCTCGATTAACTGCAGACTGTTCTTAATATATTCCATCGCATGCAGATAATATAAACTAGTGGTAAATTAATTCTTAAATTTCGTAACCAGTGTGCCTATCCGACACTTGAGCTGATAGCCGTGCTGATCCATTAAGACTTTTAACGAGGAGAATGACTTCACTCATTTCGAGTTACGGCCCTCTTCCCTCCTTTGTTCTCTCCTATACAGAGGAACGGGCATTCGTATCGAATGGCGATAAAGAACTCGATTAAAATCAGCTTTATATGCAAATTGCGACAACAGCGGCAATCGATGTAAGCGTTACAATCGCTGGATATAACTGCGTTACCCGATCGTTCTGGTCCAGAAGAGCCGATGAGAACTGGCTTGGGTCGCCTCATCGGCCCGGCTATATGAACATTTTAGTGTCGCTTGTACTCTGCAATGCTGGCATACTATCGAGTGAGACACTGCAGCTAGTAGAGGAAGTTCTAATTCTCTCTTTCCAGTGCTATGAAGCATAATGCCGTTACCTAAATTTGAAATGTATTGCGACCAGAACGAAAAACGAATATTCCCGGGCCAGAGTGAAAGACGTAAAAGAAGAGATTCAGTCTCTCCTCTTATCCGACAGCTACAGAAAAATTAAAACCACTATGTTGAGATAACACGCAAATTAAGATAACACCATTCTGATATCATATCACATAACGTAGCAGGTATCATAATGTCATCCACCACGGCCATATACAGCCATATACAACCGCTCTCTCAAAGAAGCATCTGTACCAAAAGATTGTAAAGTTGCACAGGTCACACCTATTTTCAAGAAAGGCAGTAGGAGTAACCCACTAAACTACAGGCCTATTTCATTGACGTCAGTTTGCAGCAGGGTTTTGTAACGTATCCTGTATTCAAATATTATGAATTATCTCGAACAGAAAGATCTATTGACCCAAGGTCAACAATGATTTAGAAAATATCGTTCATGCGAAACACAAATAGCTCTTTATTCACACGAAGTGATGGGTTCTATCGACAAGGGTTCGCAAATCGATCCCTTGTTCCTATATTTCCAGAAGGCTTTTGACACCGTACCTCACAAACATCTTTTATTCAAATTGCGTGGTTATGGTATATCGTCCCAAATTTGCAATTGGATAGGGGATTTCTTGTCGGATAGGACACAGTTCGTAGTAATCGTTGGTAAGGCATCGACTAAAACAGAGGTGATATCGGCCGTTCCACAGGGTAGTGTTATTGGTCCTCTGCTGTTTCTTATTTACATAAACGATTTAGGGGAAAATCTAAGTAGCTCTCTTAGGTTGTTTGCAGATGACGCCGTCATTTACTGTCTAGTAAAGTCATCTGAAGCTCAAATCCAACTGCAGAACGATCCGAATAAGATATCAGTATGGTGTAAAAATTGACAATTGACTCTAAATAATGAGAAGTGTGAAGTCGTCCACATGAGTAGGAAAGGAAATCCGTTAAACTTTGTTTACAAGATAAATAAATCAAATGTGAAGGCCGTTAACTCCACAAAATACCTAGGAATTACTATTCCTTCAGACGTACATTAGAAAGAAGATGTAGATAATATCATGGGAAAGGCGAACCAGAGACTGCGTTTTATTGGCAGAACCCTCAAAACATGCAACAGAACTACAAGAGAAACTGCATACACTACGCTTGTCCGTCCATTTTTAAGAGTATTGCAGCCTAGTGTGGGATCTTTATCAGGCGGGTTTGACGGAGGACATCGAAAGAGTCCAAAGAAGGGCAGCTCGTTTTGTATCGTCACGATACAGGGGAGACAGCGTTACGGAAATGATACAAGATCTGGGATGGGAATCATTACAACAACGGCGCTTATCGCTTCGGCGTGGGCTACTTGCGAAACTCCTATCGCCAACATTCTCCTCCGAATGCGAAAATATATTGTTGACTCCCACTTACATAGATAGAAATAAAATACGAGAAATCAGAGCTCGAACAGAGAGATTCAGGTGTTCTTTCTTCCCGCGCGCTATTCGAGAATGGAATGGGAGATAAATAGTATAATGGTGGTTCGATGAACCCTCTGCCAGGCACTTAAATGTGATTTGCAGTGTATCCCATGTAGATGGCGACTTTAACTTGTTTCTTCCAGGTCATTCTCATATACCTTAAAATTGGCTGTAATACTGATAAAGATAGGGGAAGCCTTGCATCTTCTGAAGCAATGCCTCCCAATGATACAATGCCTCGTGTTAGTCTTTTGTTTATTCATCATAATGTCAATTTTTTGTTGAGTGAATTTGAAGTGACGTGTTTTAGTTGCGTAGGTGTACATGACATTGAGGTGTAGCATCCGTCCATATCCACTCAACGATACTTGCTATCCCAGTTACACATTTCGCCCCACCCTACATCACTTCATACCGCAAGCTCACAGTGCTAGATAATTAATAAGAAACGTGATAATGTCAAATTTTTATTTAAATGTTTTTGAAGCTGCCAGTTGAATCAAGAAGCTAGTAAACCTCTTTCGTATCTTTAACTTTCGCCAGGATACATTCACCTGTTGTTTTGCTGTGATAGGACCTTCGTAATTCTGGCTGTTAACTTCTATTCGACGGGGATTGTGAATCAGGTCATCAAAATTTCGTCACGAAAAAAGAAACATCCGCCGGATTTACGATTATTATACTCTGTGTATCCAAATGATAACTGACATCAAAGTATAAACAGAGAAGCAACAGTTAACTGCAAAAGAAAATTAATTTCAACTATTATCCGGCTGTACAAGTGTCAGCCAGTGCTAAAAGCAACTGGACCTTAAAATATACAACTGGATAGAGACATATCAGTGTTGAATGATATTACTTTTTAACTTTGTGGACTTATCTACCATCGTGCAGAGTTTGAAACAATTCCTATAAATTTAATGTGTATAAGAAGCTCGCTTGAAACATTTACGCCAAAAATACATTTCTTGCACGTAAAATTCGTAAGACGCAAATAAAAGTAGTGCCTTTGGCCTAATATTAATTTCAATTCTATTCACATCTTTTGCACTACGACTTAACAGATTCGTACAATTTATCTGGGCGCAGTCGCTAGTTCTCTGATCAACAACGGCTTGCTTTATTTACTCATTCACTCCCGCCTCACATTACTTGGCAGCCGGGCGCGGTGGCCGAGGGGACTGAGGCGCTCCAGTCACGGTCTGCACGGCCACTGCGGTCGGGGGTTCGAATCCCACATCGGGCATGGATATTTGTGCCGTCTTTATGATAAGTTAGTTGATAAGTAGTTAGTTTAGGGACTGATGACCTCGTAGTTAAGTCCCATAAGCCACACAAACATTTGAACATTTGAATTATTTGGCAGATTTCCAGGTATGTCATTGTCTATGACGTAGTAAGTCATGAACTATGAGCCATATTACGGTACAATTATAAAGATACATTCTATGTTACTTGTCCATGCATGATGTAAAATCTGTCGTAAATGGAGTTAGTAGTAAAGACGTAATAAATTAAAATCAAATGCTGAATGGTCAGATTTTTCATGCAGCTCATTGTTCGTCATGTCATATCTTCAGAACTATGTGTCGTCTTACAATCTAGTTTCGAACATATATTTATTCGTAAATTTGCGTACTATTTGTGATTAATGAACCCTCTGCCAGGCACTTAAATGTGATTTGCAGAGTATCTATGTAGATGTAGATGTAGATATTTGTAAGAAATCTCCTTAATACAATAAGTAGAGTCGATGTATCGAATTGTAACGTCACGCCGAATGCCATTGTTGAACTTCATCGACAGCAGAAAGTAAAAGAAGATGAAATGTTATCTGTTCATAATATTGCAAGCGCTATAACCGAGAAAAAGATACGTCATACTTTGAAACTGTGTGTAAAGTTAATAACAAGTTAATAAGTACTTTTGTTCTGAAACAGTGTATGAATATGCTCTGGTTAATCACGCATTTGATAATGTTAAACGGAACAAAACATTTGAACCTATGAAAGAAGTAGTATAAGGGTACAAGGGCAGAAAAATAGTAAGAAATACGAAACAGCGATTATCCTAGGAAGGACAAACAAAAAGAGCTGCAGATACGAAGCGCAGTTCGACACTCTAACAGAAAACGTTAATATAAATCGATGATATAGTTGTCCTAGCTGAGAGTGAAGATGACCTTGCAACAATGATAAATATTATAAATACAGGCATGGCGGAGGAATATGACGCGAAAGTAAGTAAAGAAAACAGCAACTGAATGAATGTGACAAAGGCAGCATACTCCAACTTCTAAGAGTATCATTCATGTAACCAGGAGAAAAGGTTTCTGAAATCGTATGTTTGGAGTGTGACTGAGAAACATGAAATCTGTCAATTTGATTGATAAGGTTACAATCGGAGCGGTCGGGGTAAGAGTGACCAAGATGGAAAGCTTGTGGAAAATTTTTTTACTAGAAGAGTACAACTTGGAGGCCATCTAATGAAACATAGAGGGGGATATGTCGGTGGAAGAAGAACACGAAGGCCGTGCAAACCAATACGTCGATTCTCAGCTACTTAAGAAGAATCAAGCGTTGTGTGCTACTCATACTTTTCATCCCCAACTCAATCTCCTTCAAAGAAATGCAATGCCTGTCGTTATATTGTTGTTGCCTGACAGTAACATATGGTTGAAAACGATATGGCTTAAATCAGTCCAGTAGTTTCGAAGGAGATGTGAAGCGTCACACACACACACTCGCGCGCGCGCGCGCGCGCGCGCGCGTGCGCGGTGTAGCCGGGCGGTCTAAAGCGTCTCGCTGCGGAGCGCGCGGTTGCTCGCCGTGGAGGTTCGAGTCCTCACTGGGGAATGGGTGTGTGTGTTGTATTTAGGTTAGTTTACCTAGGTTTAAGTAGTTTGTAAGCTACGGACTGATGACCACGCAGTTTGGTTCGATAGATTTACAGACATTTGAACACACACACACACACACACACTCACACATACCAAACACATATATTTTATAATATGTACGTATATCGTCATGTAGTTGGACTCCAAAGCCTGTTTTGGAACACAGTCTTAGGTACACTGTACTTCATGATCTAGTTAATCAGCAGTCTCCTGCAATTAAAGGAGAAAAACGACACTTCTGCTATATTTTTAATTCCATGAATCAACGACGCAATATATTTTTTAAAAAAAGTGAAAGTTGTGTAACACTGCAACAATATCACGACCGTTGCTCATAAAACGACAGATCACGTATTCAGCCGTCGACAATGTCAACAAGCATGACGCGTCCAGAGCTGCAACAAGTAGGTTCAAAAATGTCTGTAAATCAATCGGACCAAACTGCGTGGTCATCAGTCCGTAGCTTACTAACCTACGGACAAACACACACACCCATGCCCCAGGGAGGACTCGAACCTCCACGGCGAGCAACCGCGCGCTCCGCAGCGAGGCGCTTTAGACCGCTCGGCTACTCCACCGTGGCAACAAGTAGGTGCTGTCGTATATAACGCGCCTTCTGCACGATGCCACTTGGCTGATACCCTAGAAATATTCAGAAGTTTCTCTAGTGCCTTCCAGACTTTACAGAAGTTGCGCGGGAAACCTCAGTACGCAATTTTACCACAAAAGGCGATGGTTCTCAGGCTCGAGTCCCTGCTCAGCTCGCAGTTTGCCTCCGCCAGGAAGTTTCAAATTACTGAACACTCCAGTGAAGGGTGAAAACTTATTCTGTATACACGGCCGTTTTTGTATATCACATCCTCTCTTCTCTCCTCCTCCATCCACCCCCCCCCCCTCGTCTACCCCCCGCCATCAATAACGACGTCCAGTGCAATCGCGCTGTCCCAGAGACCATGCGATGCAATGGCGCCCGTTTTTCTCGCTTTGCTAAGCGGCAGCTACAAAGACGGACGCCGTCGCCGCTACAGACCCTGGAGGCGGCAAGAACTCCATTGCTGCCTCCTTCCCCCCACCCCCCCACTCGTCCTCCTCCTCTCGGCCACTCCTCCTTCTCCTCCCCCTCCCCCCCCCCCCACCCTGGCCTTCGCGAGCAACCCGAGCCGTTCCTGACCTCCGTATCGTCTTTCGCCGTCCTTACGCCATCAAACTCCACTGACTGCTGCAGGGCCCACTTCATCCTAACGTGCTCTCTACTCTCTTGTTAGTGGGAAAGGATTTGGCAACCGAATTGTGAAATTTGAGACGAAACAGATTGCCGCCATAACGTTATTTTTTTTACGGTTCGTTCTGTCAAACACAGTCCCTTTTTCTGTTACTAAAGTTGCAGAATTAAATGCAGTTTTTGTATAAAGTCCCATTGCAGATACAACATCAGTAAAAGAGTGGGCTTTGTGGGTACCCATTACGATTAAGTTTTCCAAGAATATTCTCGATTAAAAGTAAAGAAACATGATTTATATTTTTTAAACATACGCTACCTTTCCATTTTCTCCTCCAATCTCTGTCAAATTTTATTCCATTTTCAGTGCTGAACTTAGCTGTGAAAGATCTAAGAACAGAGTTTCTTTATTAATATAATATGATGCCAATGTTAATGAGAATCAAATTAACGACTTTTTCTGTTTTCATGCTAAAATTTTGGTAACAGTTGAGGCGATAAACATTAGACAACGAAACTGTTGCTCCTTGTTCGACTCTTTCTCCTGGCTTTCGAAAATTTGTTTCAGTATATCTATCAGTATACTGTGTTTGAAGTCAATATTTAAAGCCGGCCGCGGTGTCCGAGGAGACTGAGGCGCTTCAGTCACGGTCTGCACGGCCACTACGGTCGGGGGTTTGAATCCCCCCTAGGGCATGGATATGTGTGCCGTCTTTAGTATAAGGTAGTTCATAAGTAGTTTGTAAGTTTAGGGATTGATGACCCCGTAGTTAAGTCCCAGAAGCTTAACGAACATTTGATTTCAATATTTAAACATATGATCAACAATTAAATAAGTACCCTGCGTAGTGCATTTACACCAGTTTCATCATGATACCAACAACGAAAACAAATCTACAATACACTGAAGACCAAACTGGTACAAGCCGGCTTTGGTGGCCGAGCGCTCTGCGGCGTGCCAGACACAGTCTGCACGGCTACTACCGTCGGGGGTTCGAATCCCCCCTCGGGCATGGATATTTGTG